>JAKGUB010000340.1:2560000-3760000 GCA_026261675.1 Hippocampus mohnikei
AAGGAATTTACAGGATCCTTTGGAAATTTCTTACTGTAACTTGGTTAGAATTAGAGAGACATTGGTACGTTGTTTTTCCCGCCAGAGCCGATACCAAAACGGATGACAGTATTAGTAGTCAAGGGGGGTGATAACCAATATTTGGAGTGGATTTTCATTTCCATTAAAAGGGGAAGTATTGGGGTGAGTTTTTAAAGAATAAAAAACTACAACTGTTAACTGTTGGAATGTCTATAAACATATTTATCTAACGACCTTTCACATTTGCAAAATATAGATTTTTTTTCCCAATAGATCTTAGACAATAGATATCTTTGGTTTAAAATGGCGACAAAAGGTTCAGGGATCTTCGAGGCTCTTCAGAATGTCTTCAAAAGTTAAATGGAAATGTAAATGATTCAGTATTCATTCATTCATTCATCTTCCGAACCGCTTGATCCTCACTAGGGTCGCGGGGGGGTGCTGGAGCCTATCCCAGCTGTCTCCGGGCAGTAGGCGGGGGACACCCTGAATCGGTTGCCAGCCAATCGCAGGGCACACGGAGACGAAGAACCATCCACGCCCACACTCACACCTAGGGACAATTTAGGGTGCTCAATCAGCCTGCCATGCATGTCTTTGGAATGTGGGAGGAAACCGGAGCACCCGGAGAAAACCCACGCAAGCCCGGGGAGAACATGCAAACTCCACACAGGGAGGCCGGAGCTGGAATCGAACCCGGTACCTCTGCACTGTGAAGCCGACGTGCTAACCACTGGACTACCGGGCCGCCCGTTTTATAAAGTAAATCAAGTTAAAAAAAATGTAAAATACTTTTTGTTAAAGTTCTACTTAGTTTGTTCTAATTTCATACAAAATCGAAATGTGCAGAGTGTTCCCGCGGTCAGCAGCATCGGTTATGAAGTGAAATGAACATTTCAAGATGGAAAATAGTTCCCTTAAGTTTGCACAGTTTCAAATTGATCTCTTATTGGCTGTCAGATTTTTTCAAAAAGGCCGATGCCGATATTTGTCAAAATGTCGAATATCTGCGCCAGCACTTTGCGCTTCGTTCAAACCCAACCAATCTTGGTGGAATGTATTTTGTAATTTGCCGTTTGTTGATTATGCTTTCTGTTTGTGGTCTTTGGTGTACTATTTTAGATTAAATTGTGACAAAAAATAACCAACAGAAAAATGGCACATCTAAAAGTCTATTTACGGTATTTTTCTCTAACTTTATAGTCTGTCAATATGTCATCCCTTAACATCCATTTGGACTACATGCATGACTAGCATGATTTATGCAAACGGATTATTGTTCTACAGCTCACACCGTTACATGATACTGTATACTAATAACTACTGCACGTCAACCGTAATGGCGTTCTTCCACCAAGCCCAAGCTAGATAGTAGAGTCGAGAATGGTGGGGCCTTGACCAATGGTTGTTTTCATCTCACGTTGTTGTGTCTGCGGCAGGAAGTTGCCTAGCCTTGAAAGACTCTTCTCTTCAATGACCAAATAGCAGGAAGTGGATATACAGAGAAGTCGGGTCACGGTGAATTCTGGGCAGAGTTCATCATCAGATTTCCGCCAGTGCTTCGAATCTGAAAAATATTTCGGAAAAGTAAACTTTTACAACTCGCTTTGCAAGAATGTCATTGTTTATTTTTGAACCCCGATTCTCACATAGAGGTTTCTATGCCCGGTTTGGGTTCAGGTTTGACTGAGGGAAATGACTTTTGTTGCTAGCAGTAAAAATTTGTGGGGCTCATACCTCCCATTACGCTGGTCAACAAAACAAGGTATTCAGCCTGCTAATATCTGTCTTTTATCATGTCGAATATTAGGGCGGCCCGGTGCTCGAGTGCTTAATGCGTCAACCTCACAGTGCAGAGGTCGTGGGTTTGATCCGGCCTCCCTGCGTGGAGTTTGCATGTTCTCCCCGGGCCTGCGTGGGTTTTCTCCGGTACTCGGTTTCCTCCCACATTCCAAAAACATGCATGGCAGGCTGATTGAACGCTCTAAATTGTCTCCCGAGGTGTGAGTGTGGATGGTTTTTCGTCTGTGTGTGCCGTGCGATTGGCTGGCAACCGGTTCAGGATGTCCCCCGCCTACTGCCCGAAGACGGCTGGGATAGGCTCCAGCACCCCCTGCGACCCTAGTGAGGATAAAGCGGATCGGAAAATGGATGGATGGATGGATGGATGGATGGATGGATGACTTTATCCTTTTGTAGTCTGTGTTCATCGAAATGATATCTTCATCAATTTCTCACAGTTTGGTCTCCAGCCGCCATCATTCTCTGCTGTAAGGCCGACAGCAAAATGTCTTCCAACGGAGACCTCAGTGACCTCGGGAGCTGCGATAGCTTCTGGGAGGTACGGTAAACTACAAGACGCTCAACTGTTCAAAAAGAGTTGTTTTGATAACAAAGCCCATGTTCCATTTCCACCAGACCGTAGGCCTCGACTCATTGTGGTCCCTTGCACAGTTCCCCACTGTGGATGTTTAAATAGATGTGGTCATAGCAAAGGCCAAAATGCCCAGTGCCTTTTTAGATCTTACATTGCTGCTGAACTTTGATTTGGAGCAGTTTTGAAAGGCTCGCCATGACTTCAAATGACAGCATTGCTCAGCTGCTTTAAAGTCTGGATTTCTACGCAATGTCCTGAGAATATCTGTCGTCGTACACTACCTGAGTGTTGTCGACCACCAAAACTCTGTCACATCTTCAATGCCGATACGTCGTTTAATAACGTTGCAAAAATGCTGAGCCAATCGCAAATACATTTGGAGTGTCATTTTATTGTGTACTGAATCCGATTTGCTTTTTGTTCCATAAAGCCCGGAAACTACAAGAGGACGGTGAGGCGGGTAGATGACGGCCACCGGCTGTGTAATGAGTTGGTCAGCTGTTTCCAGGAGCGGGCTAAGATCGAGAAGAGCTACGCCGTTCAGCTCAGTGACTGGGCCAAGAGGTGGAGAAGTGTGGTTGAGAAAGGTGAGTAGGATCAGACTGGGTGCATCCATGTATACTATACAGTGCATATCCCATCGGAAAAAAAAGGCCGCAAAGAACCATCCAAATACATTGTAGGAGCTGAAAAACACGTGGGAAAAATTTGGCACGTGATTAACAAAATCCTCCTTGTAAAATATCGGATGGTACATGTTAATGTTTTCCCTTGTTGCACATTATTACCGTATTTTCACGACCATAAGGCGCCATTAAAAGTCTAGTGTATGAGCCGAGTTCCAAAGCCTGACTGAGCGCGCTTCTGGGCGACACGCTGTTTATATAGAGAAAAGGCGGGCGTAAGTGACGTCAGGCATGCGGAAGTCTGCCAATGAGTGAAGGGTGGGCGTGCCCAACAACACGGTGTGCCGAATGGTCGTGAAAATACGGTAATCCAGGCTTTTGCAGTCTGCACTGCCACCTTAGGCGCCACGCTCAGTTACTTCAACGCTGGATAGAAATCAGTCGATATTTTGCATTTTATGCAAAATCGTCAATCGACTGCAATGTCGTGTGAAATCATTTGCACACTATCATGACATTTTGACCGGATCTGCAAAATAAAACATTACCGGAAACACAACTTTGTTCACTCACGAGTCATTCTGTGCAGCCAAAGGGTATGTGAGCCCGAAAGCTTATCTATTTTTAGCCTTGTCTCATGTCGTGTCAGTGGAAAACCTTTGCGCTGGCAGTCAGAAGTTCGGTAAAGAACGTCGTGTTTTGTTTTTTTAATACCTGTAAAAAGTCTGAAAAACATTTTTTTACGTAAAAAAAACCCAATACCTAAATCCAGTAGGTTTTTATTTATTTATTTATTTTAACATCTTTTTCATTCAAAATAGTTTCCCATCACTCGGCATCACAGAAGGATACGAAATATACTGCGCTAGTTCCAAACGAGAGTTGAGCTCTTCTCGCAAAGTCAATACGGTTTGTGAAGATGAGGCCGAATATGAGCAACTACACCGGAGCCAAACGGCTTGGAGAAGGATTTGACTTCGTCAGATACACGGCAGGTGAAATGCGGACAAACAATGTGGGATAACATAATCATTGTGGTCTGTGGGCGTTGGGACAACATAGCCAGCTTTCAATTCCAGCCAAAAAGGAACAGGTTATCGGCTAATTGCCGTAGCTGGTAAGTATAAGTGTATGGACTTGTTTATAGCTGTTGAACCAAGATAGCAAAAGCCCCGTTTGCCTATGTTCATTCATTTGTTTTTGTTTTTTCCATTGATGTCAGAGGACATGTAAACATGAAAACATTACATGCTATATTTAATGTTGAGCAGCGTTTTTAAATTATTTTAAAATTATTTTTAATTATTATTATTACCGTAATTTCTGCACTATAGAGCGCACCTGAGTATAAGCCGCACCCACTACATTTTTAGAGGAAAACCAATTTTGTACATACACAAGCCGCACCCGTATATAAGCCGCATGTGCCCACATTAAAAATTTCTTTGTAAACATATTTACAAAGAAAGACGGTGCGTCATATGCCTTTCTTTTTGCATTTTCCATGATGAGGGTATGTTCACGCTAATTTAATTGATGCACAAGACAAGAAGTTGCAGTCTTCCTCGACGCATATATTCCACCGGTCTTAATCTTACCTTTTCTACTCGAGCGCCCCCTGGCGTCCGTTAGAAAAATTACACAAATTGGCCGCATCACTGTATAAGCCGCAGGGTTGAAAGTTTGGGAAAAAAGTAGCGGCTGATAGTCCGGAATTTACGGTATTATGCTTATAAGTGAGAAGAGTTTTTCATGCAACTATTGAAGCCCCCCCTCACTGCCCGTCTTTAAAACTCACTTTTATTCTTTGGCTTTTGACTCGGCATGAGACTGGATTTTTAGTTTTGACTGTCTTTGTGCTTTGTACTGTCTTTGTTCTTAATTTGTTGTATGGTTTGTTGTATGAATCGCCGGTAATTTTTCTCAGTGTACAGCACTTTGTATACAGCGGTGGTTGTTTTACAGTTTTCTATCAATACAGTTGAGTTAACACTTTGAGGTTAAAAATGGCATGCAGTGATGGCAGCATGGTCAAAAAATACATTGTCATGAGAGGAACAAGAGGCATCCTTAGCTCCCGCCATACTTAGTGTTTTCCACTGAGCGTAATATATTTATGGCCTGGAAGTAGTTTTCATATAAATGTACTGTTATTATGACTTTGCTACCCCAGTGGCGTATGTTAGTGATAGATTACGGCCCATCCAGACGTGTTAAGACACTGTCATTGAAATGCAACTACGTTGTAAGCCTAGCAATTCCATATTTTCTCTACAACCAGGCTCTGCCACTTTTACCAATGTCAAACATGTCAGAATTTCTCTCAATCAAATTGAGCAAGTCATTGTCTTTGTACTTATTTCTCAGGGCCTCAGTATGGTACGCTGGAGAAGGCGTGGCACGCGTTCATGCAGGCGGCCGATCGGCTCAGTGAGCTCCATCAGGAGCTCCGTGATCGGCTTGCAGCGGAAGACAACGAGAAGATACGAAATTGGCAGAAAGAAGCCTTCCACAAGCAGATGATTGGAACTTTCCGGGAGACAAAGGAGGCTGACGACGGCTTCCGCAAAGCTCAGAAACCCTGGGTCCGCAAATTGAAAGAGGTTTGATGCACGCATCTTTATGCGCTTCTCAAGGATGACTTCATGGGTGTTCTTAGAAAGGCAGCGCTGTGCATTTGTTTTTGTATCCAGTTGGATTCAAGTAAAAAGAGCTACTACCAGGCCAGGAAGGAGGAGTGGTCAGCCATGAACAGGGAAACGCATGCTAAGGCCGACCCATCCAAGTCTCAAGAGGAAGTCCGCAAATATTCGGCCCGCGCGGAGCGATGCAACCAAGAGGCTGAAAAGGTACGGCGCTTGCGTGCGCCCACGGCACTTAGATTGATGATCCGGATGTCCAACCTTAACCTTCCGCGGAGTCGTTAGCGGCGCCGTTGGATATTAGAATGGACAACCGCTGCATGGTGGCGCACACGTGCAGATGAGCACGCCGCATACATGTGGAGCCTTGGCTTCAATCTGGGTGTGTCAGGGAGTCCAAAAAAGCCCGCCTACATGTGTGCTTTGTGACTTTGAAACCTGACCAGACTTGTTTCCTGTGTTTTCTACTCTGCAATGGCAGAAAGCTCCAGGTCATGGAGAGGGGAAACGATCAAGCAAACAGAAGGAAATCCTTTGACAAATTCTAGATCAGTCAGTACACAGAGTGCGAGACAGCCAAGTGGTCTTTAACAAGAAACCTGCGTGATGATTCCACGAAGAGCGAGATAACATCAAAAATGGTGGAAACTCGTCTATATTTAGTTCTCTTCATAGTCAGTGCAGAGTAGTAGTCCGTGTCTGGTATGGCATCATTAAACTGGTGATTTATTTCGTCTTCCTGCAACAGCTACGTGCTGATCTTAAAGCGCCTCTACATTACCGTATTTTCCGCACTAAAAGGCGCACCTAAAAGCCTTCCATTTTCTGAAAAGCTCACAGCGCGCCTTAAAATCCAATGCGCCTTGAAAATGGTCATTACGGTAATATTTCGCCCCCCCACAAAATGGCTCCTTCTTCGAGACATGCTAACAACGCAGAGTTCAAACTTAAGGCGATGGGTTACGCAGTTGAACGCGGAACTAGAGCAGCGGCAAGAGAGTTCGACGTTAATGAGTCAATGTTATAACTTGCTGTTGGTTAAGTGTACTGTGTCGCTGCTTTATTAAATAGGTTTTACTGACATCTGATCGTTCTGTTGGCATTTCCATGAGCGTAGCCAATACAGGTATTTACTTGCCTCCCCCCCAAAATCGATCTTGTTCTGAACTTCGGACTGAGAAACACGGTCAGCCTGCCCACTGCTTTTGGCTATAAATAGGTCATTTCAGTTTGAAATGCCACATTCCTAGTCAGAGTGGTGGTTGAGAGCTCACTGCAATTGAAAGAGTCCGCAGAAAAGCACTTCATGCTACTGAATAAATTGATAAGCACTATATGTACATCTCGATTTAAAAAGATGGAATGTATTACACGGGTCAGTATGTGCAGTATTGCAGCTGGGTGTTCCTGAGTAAAGGTTGTGTGTCTTTTGCAGGCCAAAGAGCGTTATGAAAAGGCCTTGGACGAGTTGAACCGCTGCAACCCCCGCTACATGGAGGACATGGAGCAGGTGTTTGACCTCACCCAGGAAGCTGAGCGCAAGAGGCTGTGCTTCTTTAAAGAGGTCCTGCTGGATATCCACACACACCTTGACCTGTCCAGAAAAGAAGGGTAGGACACAGACACATGAACGGAAATGGGGTGTCAATAATATGCGGTGTATATACCGCGGATGATTCTTGGGGTATTTTGACAAAAGCATGCCGCGTTCATCTAATAAAGTCCTGGAAGCTGTTTTGAATAGTGAAAAACATTGCATAATACGTCTCCGGTCTCTCTTTGGTGTACTCTACTTTCCACTGGATTTAGGTCTGGGCTCTGTCTCGGACATTTCTGAGATATTTATCTTTTCCTGACACCATTTTTTTGTTGGATGTAAATTGTATGCTTTGGGTGACTGGCATGTTGAAAAATAAAAAACTGCACATGACCTCTTTTGTTAAAAAAAAACACTTGGAGCTTTGTCCTCATGGCTTCACTGGGTTTGTTGCATTGGGGTCATGTGCAGTTTGTTCAGAATTAGGTTCAGAAAGTTCATAGTTGGCCTCGTCAAACAGTAACACTGGCTATGTCAAATTTGCGGGAACGGTGAACAACAATGATCTTGGACCAAAAGCCTTTTAAGCCATTTAAAACTGAGATTTAAAAAAAAATGCACTATTTATCATTTAGCATGAATATATTTTAAATTATTATTAAGACATTTATTTTTAAATATAATAATATTATATTTATAATAAAAATAATATATAATAAAATAATTTTAATATAATAATAATTGTTATTCTGACAATATTTGGGTGAGGGTCAACATGCTTTTTTTCTCCATGTAACATGCGCAGATTTTTCCCCATGCTGAATTTAAAATATATCGACGTACGATTCCTGACTCAAATTAAAGGAATGCGAGTCTTGCATGCCTTGTGTGTGCCCGTGCTAAATTTGTGTACACTGAAGTTAATGGAAAACCCTTGCCGCCGTTGTCCATTAACTATTGGTCTCACATTCTGTTTAAACAGTCCACCATTACTATAACAACCAACATCCAATGAGGTCTGAACACCAAACACATCATTGTGTGTGTGTGTACTTGTATATATACTGTATATATATATGTGTGTGTGTGTGTGTATATATATATGCTTTTTGTGTGCTGTCCCAAGTTTTAAATGCAAGGATGGGCACTCAGGATGAGTTAAATCAAACAAAACACTGCGTTTGTGTGAATGCTGGGTATTGAAGGGATATATTTCTTTTCCGTAACTTAATTATTCACGTTTTCCACGAACACTTGCAATTCCATCCTAAACCTTAATTTTGTGCTGCCAACTGTGTTGCCACATGTTCCATGCTGAAAACCAAACTGTTGCCAACATCATGCACAGTCTTATTAGAGTGAAGTTTCTCTTCGCAATCTTGTTGTGTGGGACGAATAGGGAACTGCAACAGTTGACAATGGTAGCATTCCCGTTTTTGTGTAAATGCAGCACCAAACTTTTTTTGTTTAGTGGATGTGACCTAAATGATCTTTTTGTCCAATGGAAAATGGGGAAAAGAATGAAATCAGCCTACCCAAAATGCACCGCGAATGAAATACACTCAGCAGTGCAGAGACTCGTGTGTGCATGTGAGTATTATTAACCTGCAACTTCCTCTCACAGGTTCCGAGAGCTGTACCGGGACCTTGGTCAGACCATCCAAGCAGCGAATGAGACAGAAGATCTGCGATGGTGGAGAAACACCCACGGGCCTGGCATGAGCATGAACTGGCCACAGTATGAGGTGGGGACACACGTACGCGAATAGACGTGAAGAAAACGTGAACAATATCATCAGGCTGTCCGTGAAATTTTGAAATGATGAATTAGATGCGATCATATATTGTCGAGACACTCATTCATCTTGAACTTTCCTATCTGTACGTGCCGGTCAGTAATACTTTGTGTGTGTTCGCTTCAGACAAACTGAATACTAAATAGGGTTTTTGTGAAAGCCCTTTTGTGTTACCAAGTCCTGAGTGGGTCAGTGGAATGTTGCCGCGCACACACAGACACAGAAAAACACAGATAGTTGTCCACGGACTTTTAGTGGAAAGCTGGGCTTGTTGTAATGGCCTAAAATATTTACAAACTGAAGATTGACCCCCCCCCCCAAAAAAGTAAGACAAAAGGAAAACGTAAAGTAGCGCACTCATCATTGTGTGTTCACTTTGTGAAGATAGACTCGTTCTCTTCACTTCGGAGAGGCCTTAAATAACAAATCTGCTGTTCAGGACTATCCTAAGAGATCCCACTCGGCACAGTTTGCTGTTTTCCTTCCAGCTGTCTACCCACCCACAGTTCAACTTCTGATGCTGCTTCGCAAGTGAGGACATAATTGGAATCCTCTTGTCCAATTTTTAGGGCATGATAACAGACAATAAGCAGACGTCAGATGTGGTCATGTAAAACGGAATCGGTTGTTCTGTCATATGAAGCCACTCCTTATGATGCGAGAGTTTAGGTGACTAGAAATGTTGGTGTTTTATTAAATGACAACGTATTCCATTATTTAAGAGTGGACAATGTGGGATCTTATTTATGGAGATTGTATTGAGACTTAGTTAATTATGCTTTAAATCACCCGTGTGCTCAAATAAAAGGAACAAACTTGAGCTAATTTTATCCGTAAAACAAATCAGTCTTTGATGATTTGTTCTATTTTGAATGTTTTTTTTTCAAACATTCCAGCATCATGTCACTTGTAATGATCTCAGGTGTTTGTGCATGTTTGATGTTGTTGTGTCCGTTCAGAAGTATAGAAAATGAGAGGCAACCTTGGTTGTAACGGGTGTTTTTTTCCAACTGAAGATCACTGTACTGTACTGTCGCATAATTAAGCTCAAAAGGCAAATCGGTGATTGCATTTGAGTCAAGTGAGGTGCAGCGACAGAAATTCAGACCTGCAGCGCGACTGTAACGTATCCACGGCGCTTCACTTTTTCCACATTTTGCTTTGCATTCCAAAATAGTAAATGAATGGGAAAGTAATGGAATAAAGTCATTGTTTCCCCTCCAATTCGACGCACATCAACTCCTAAATAATGTTGAAAAACTGTTTTTTTGTTGTTGTGTTGATATTTTTGTCTTTCTGGTCATGGCATGTTTTCCCGGCTACAAGTGACCTAGCAAATTTGCAGAACAGGATTATTTGTCCCCCGATGGCCAATTTGGATAAATTGGCATAAACCTGCCATGACGACTGGCTGCTTGAATGACAAATTAGTGTTTGACTACGTGCCTCTGGATATAGAGCTGAGCGGGAACAAGTCAGACGCATGCCGACCAAGGAAGTGACTCAAAATCAGCAATACTTGGGGTCCTTGGTTTACGACAGAATAACATTACTACAGCGGCAACACAAGTTTTTACATTGGAACACGCAGTAGTCCATCTCTAACCTACGCTGACGCTGTAGCAAAGTCATTATTATTAATTCAACTGAACACTGGTATGGAAAAAAAAAAACTTTAGGTATGAAATAAAAACAATCCAATCAGAACAGTAAGCACATTAGAAAGAAAAACAGCCCCACGGATAAAGTGAGAGCTGTGGTCACCTTCAGCTTGTTTTCACAGAAATGGATGTGTATTCTTTGAAGAAAATCACTTTAACATGCTAACTTTTGAACTACATCAAACCACACCCAGACTCACTAAATCGCTAGTGGATGTATGAAAATATTGAGCAAAATTGACTTGATTAGGGGAAAAAAAAAAAATCCCAAAAATTCCAGGGTTTACTAATTCAATTGCTTGTAATGCATTCTCAATGTTAATTGTCAAAAGGAGTCAAATTGCATGCGTGCGCACGCAGGAGTGGACTCCGGAGACAAATCGGACCATCAGCAGGAAGGAGCGAGGTATAAACTCTCACGACAGCGTCGTCACCCTCACCAACATCGTCTCCTCGGGAGGAAATGACGTCCCACCTAGTCCCATCACCCACAATGCAATCAGGTACAAGACACTCTTCACCTTCACAGCAAATGTTGGTTGGGACCCTCAAATGTGAAGTAGAGCACTCAATGAGTTGGTAGTGTCGTGGTACATGCTGCTGCTTTTTGCATCGATGGCGCTGATTCGATTCCCAGGCAGTTTCCCCGTAACCGGCCACTCCCGGTCCCAAGTCTGGTTCTTAAAAAAATAAAATGGAGGGTAAAAAAAAAGGTTTATGGAGAGTAAAGCTTACAGGGAGGACCTAGTCCAGGCAAGTTATTAAAAATGTAACAAATACAAAAAAATAAAAGTGAAATGTAAGCTATTAATGCATTTAATTGCAATCATTACGTACCGTATTTTCCACACTATAAGGTGCTTCGGAGTATAAGGCGCACCTTCAATGAATGACCTATTTTAAAACAGTTTTTATGTTTAGGTCGCACCGCATTATGAGGCGCATAGAATAGAAGCTACAATCGTGGCTTCAGTTGCACTATGCATCCACTAGATGGTGCTACGCTAAAGAGAATGGCAATACAATCCAAAACAGCTTTATTTATATGGCGCTTTCACAACCGCTGCAGTGTTAACAATGCGCTTCACAGAACATTTAAAATACTACCAGGAAATCAGAATATTGATCCATATATAAGGCGCATCGGACTATAAGGCGCACTGTCGGCTTTTGAGAAAATTGAAATGCTTTTAGTGTGCGCCTTATAGTACGGAAAATAGGGTATATGAGGAATCCGTTTATTAATATATATTATTTGATTTTAAAGCGCATTTGCACAAACAAAAGCCCCCTCATAAATAGCTCAGTCCCTCAGAAACGCCTCGCACGGTTGTAGTTGAGTAAATGAGCCCACTATGGACAACAGCAAGATTTTGAGGAACAGAATCAAAGTCTGTTAGTTCCTCTTCTATCGTGACATTTTTAGTGTTGGTCCTTGCCCAAAGGGGTTAATGTTGTCTGTGTAACGCTCTCGAGTTAGCTGAGAAGTGAGTGTGTGTGGGTGAAAGGGGGGGGGGGCATCATTAGCCTATGTTCACCCTCCCCTTGCAGTTTGTCCTCGAGCAAAAATGTTTGACTCGGAACTAGTCATACACAGCACATCCCACGGATGAAAAGCGGGCACGGTGCCACAATAAAAGGGCTTCGGCAGCACACGGAGACCTGTGTACTCTTTTTTTTTTTTCCGTTCAGGGTTTTGAGCTTGTTATATTTGGATGGAAAGAAGCAGCTTGTGGATTCATTGCAGCAGACTCTGCAATGGGCACAAATGCTTTTCTGAAGGTTGAAAGCGCTTATCTCCTGCCTAGTTTGTCGTTTCATGCCGAGTGAGCTTATTAGCAGTCAAAGTAAATACCGCTTGGTAACTGGACTCTAATTACCTTTATGGTTACCCTAATTGCCCAGTTACTTTTTAACTTATCGTATTTTCACGACCATAAGGCGCCATTAAAAGTCTCGTGTATGAGCCGAGTTCCAAAGCCTGACTGAGCGCGCTTCTGGGCGACACGCTGTTTGTATAGAAAAAAGGCGGGCGTAAGTGACGTCAGGCATGCGGAAGTCTGCCAATGAGTGAAGGGTGGGCGTGCCCAACAACACGGTGCGCGGAATGGTCGTGAAAATACGGTAATATCTATTAATATCCCCGCTCACACTCACACCTACGGACAATTCAGTGTTTTCAATCAACCTGCCATACATTGACTCAATATCTTAAACGACGTCCCAGCCTCATTGGAATTGGGGTTTGTACAAGCTGGCTTGTCTCTCCACCAGAAATTTGCCGCCCATCTATGATGTACCAAAATGTGACTGCTCCCAATGTTATCATCTGCTCACTCAGGGTTGTGAAGGATGATTCTTCCGACTGGTCGGACGAGGAGAACCCAAAGAAGTTGGCTTTGAACGGTGTTGGAGAAGCGGGGGACAAAGGGGACCCGCAGGTAGAGGGTGTGCGAGTCCGGGCGCTCTATGATTACTCGGGCCAGGAGGCTGACGAACTCAGCTTCAAAGCAGGTATTAACCCTCACTAACGCTTCAAGACAAGAGGCGTCACAGGACGGAATTCATTTCGGAAGCATTTTCAAATCAAACATTGACGGGACCAAAAACTTTGATGTCCTTTCCAGACTCAATAGTCAAACGACTACTCATGATCGATGAATTATTATGCCCGACCGTAGTATGTAGCCTGGAACGGAAAACAAAACGGCATCCTTACTCAACGCACGTCATTTAATGTCTAAAATGGACGTTTGACCTTAAAGTAGGCAGAAACAAAAAAAACGAGTGTTTTCAAATCCTCCTGTGATGCCTCATTTCCACACACACTCTCATGTCAGACTTTAACTTTCCCCAAGAGTATTGTTGCTGAAAATGTGTGCGTGTGATGCTCTGCGAAGGTGAAACCCCACCTCACGCTTGACTCGAGTCTGCAAGGTCGTCACACGTGTGACTAGTCGACTTTCAAATGATGCATTTCGTCCGGGGAAAAAACTGTTTAAGTCACGGCTCCAGGCTCTTTTGTCTTTATCTCCTGAGTGGTTCAAAGAGAGAATTACAGTATTTTCACGACCATTCGGCGCACCGTGTTGTAGGGCGCAGTCTCAGTAACGGCTGCTATTTCTGCATTTTACACATACACACTGATTGGCGGGCTGCTTTCCCCGCATGCCTGGCCTCACTCACGTCTTCCCTCACGGCCACTTACACGCCCACCCTTCACTGATTGGCCGGCTGCTTTCCCGCATGCCTGGTCTCACTCGCGGGCCACTTACACGCCCACCCTTCACTGATTGGCGGGCTGCTTTCCCGCATGCCTGGCCTCACTCACGTCTTCACTCACGGCAACATTTCGGAAGATTAATGAATGAATGAATGAATATATATATATATATATATGTGTGTGTATGTGTGTGTATATATATATGTGTATATATATATATATGTGTGTGTATATATATATATATATATATGTATATATTTATGTATATATATAAAACAATTATTTTTTTAAAGCAACTTTTCAAGGAATGTTTTTCATGTGTCCCCTTCATTTATGAAATTGTTTTTCTTCTTCTGTTGCTGACGTATGGGTAGTAGTCAAAGCATACTTTACTTCACATACTTAAAGGTAACAGATTTTTGTTACCTTGTGTTATTTTTTTTTCTTTTGTTTTTTTTTCCCCATCTGGCCAGCACAGTGATTCATTGCTAATCGCACAGGTACACACAAGCACAGGGAAACCACCTATCACAAAAATGGATAATAACAGTTCTTATTTTGGCAGCTTGTTGGTTTCGGTGTTTTGGATATGACCGTCAGCGGTCAGTTCTCAAATGCGAGTGACTGTCGGTGCTTTTGTACCTGGTGTGAAAGGGAATGCATCCGTCGAAAACAAACATGCTTGGGAGTGAACGTTTGTCTCCATTCTTTCAGGTGACGAGCTGCTGAAGCTGGGCGAGGAAGACGAGCAGGGCTGGTGTAAAGGCCAGCTGAGCAGCGGCCAAGTGGGCCTCTATCCCGCCAACTACGTCCAGCTGGGTGCTTCCTGATGACCCGCCCTCGCCGCCCACATGGCCGATGGTACAAGGAAACTCAAGATGCCAGGACCAATCCCCAAACGATCAGTGCTGCCATGGCGGCACGTTTGGACAATTAATGTGTAAAACTCATCACTGAGTTGTTGTTTTTTTCCTTCTTTATTTTTCTGTTGAGCACAAAACATAGAAAGAATCACCAAGAGATATGAAACAGGTTTGGTTCCAAACTGTGACGCTCGGATTGACACGTTCTCGCGACTTCTCGTGTTACATGCGCATTTCATGAAAGAAAAAAATCCCTCACCTGGAGGGAGCAGCCACCTAACTCCATCATACGTTTCTAGATTGTCAGAATAGAGTCCGACATCAAGTCAGCGGGACGACGCGCACGGTGGCTCGCATGCTAGCCAGGTTCAAAGATACGCTAAGCTAACCTGTGGCAACATATGAGTGGCATCCCATGATAAATTGCCACAATGAACTTTGCAGTCATCCCTTTTTCAACACTAAAATCCAATGAAATATTGGAAACAGAAAGTTATATTTAAAAGTCAAATATATGTTTCAAACCAAAAGAGTATTTTAGGGGAAGTTTGAGTTCAGCTATAGTTTGCTTCACTTTAGTTTTTTTTTCTGCTGACTGACGGTGCTGTGCTCGAGGCCTGCCGTCATCTCAGCAGAGGATGCGCAAATGTGTATTTGTTCCCAGGAGCAGTTTCCGGAGGATATTTGTGACATGAATTCAGTGAATCTGCCACCCTCCCTTCCCCTCTTGAGCTTCACTTTTGAATGAATCGACGGCACGTTCATGTTGATTGTTGACACTTCTATCTTATAGCTGCGAGTAATGGCTTTTTTTTTTTTTTCATCTTTCTGGTTTCCTCGACTTTATTGATGTTGGGGGAATCGTCTTCATTTGATCTCTGCTGATTTTTAAGCGTCAAACTTTGGTGTGGTTGAAGTTGCCGTGCAAACAACACGTAGCCCGCTTGTTAAATGTTTCCATTTAAGACTCTGGGTTTAGGCTTGTGGCAAGTTTGACATTTGTCATCATTTCATTGTATTAACTTAATGACTATAACCTTTCGAACGTCATTTAAAAAGCATCTGCACCCATTTCAGAGTCCTTTCTTCCCTCACTGTGTATTCTGTACAGCGCATCAAGTTGTAAAAAGCAACAATAAAGATCTTTCTACAATACATTTTCACCGGTGTTCATGTGACATTTTGTACATACTGTACCTACATCGGTGTATGTACAGTACCTCAGTATTTTATTTTAAAACCAGAACGTTCAACCTCAAAAAGCAAACACATTTTCAACTGACACCTCACACGCGTTTGATCAAAACGGAGCATTATCTTTTCCTTGTTAAAAAGACATACTGAAGCAAAGTTCGGAAAATGTGCAGACAATTTTATGAAATTGACTTATCTGTACAGCAAAATGAAAACTCAGTAACTGCTCCAGATTCACATTACTTTGTATATTTGCATTCAAACATTTTTTTTAATATTTGTCTTTTTCCTTAGAACTTTTGATTACGTATCCTTAGAATTTTTGATTCATGGACAATCACGCGGACATCAAAATCATCATAAAAACTGAAATAAGCGTGTGATGTGAGTTCCCAGCTTTCTTCATGTTCATCTTCATTTTCAATTTGAGGTAAAAATTTCATTCATTCATTCATTCATCTTCCGAACCGCTTGATCCTCACTAGGGTCGCGGGGGTGCTGGAGCCTATCCCAGCCGTCTCCGGGCAGTAGGCGGGGGACACCCTGAATCGGTTGCCAGCCAATCGCAGGGCACACAGAGACGAACAACCATCCACGCCCACACTCAAACCTAGGGACAATTTTGAGTGCTCAATCAGCCGACCATGCATGTCTTTGGAATGTGGGAGGAAACCGGAGCACCCGGAGAAAACCCACGCAAGCCCGGGGAGAACATGCAAACTCCACACAGGGAGGCCGGAGCTGGAATCGAACCCGGTATCTCTGCACTGTGAAGCCGACGTGCTAACCACTGGACTACCGGGCCGCCCAGGTTAAAATTTGTACTGGATTATTTTTGAAAAAAGTTTTCAAAGCAGATGGTAAGGACAGGGGGCAGGGGTGAGGACGGCAAACCCAGCAAAGTGTCGGACGTTGAACCCTTTCTCCAGGAACAAAGCTGCCACCGGGGAACGTACCCCTAGTCGCTCGCAATAACGGCATGAAACGTTTGAATCTTCGCCACCACGGTATGATGTCTGGCAGAGTCCAAAACAAACACGACACTGCTCAATCCAACGGGAATACACGAATCATGTCATATACACAAAAGGTGCAGATTACATCGCAACAAATGCTCACATTTCAAATGGAACTTGTTGACAGAGAATGAGTGATTATTGTGCCACTTATTCAATATTACACGTCTGCAGTTGTACAAGGTGGAGCAAGATTTGCAGATGCTGCTTATCATTGCCGAAGGCGACACAAGCATCGATGTTTTGACACGACGCATCGTAAAGCGGGAGGCAATGTCAGCCAGTTACGCGTCAGTTGATGTAGACTTGCAAGATTGAACATTTATAGACCCCCCCACGTTGGTCAAAACAAAATACCTCAAACACTGATCAAAACTGAGCATTTTAGGTGCGTATAATTGCTGACAGAAACTGCCGGCTGAAAAATGTTGTGATGATGACCATGAAAGATTGTGGGAAGTGAAAGCACGGAAGTTCATTCTCGTCAAGGTTACCTTCACTCAGGTGGCTGTAATAGAAAAAGATCAGCCCTCTACTTGTTCTAAAGCAAGATGGACACACATGCATAATTGGGTCTATAATTTGAGCCTTGATTGAGCATTTATTCGCTATCTTATGACTGCACCGAATTAAGGATATAAAATTGCCCTGCAAATAAATGCTCACACAACATTTGATGAGATCCTCAAATGCTTCAATGGTGCCTTGAGACATGAGTGACCCGGATTGATGACTTTTTGGAAATAGAAGCTGTCAAATTAAACGTAAAATACAATGACACTTTTTGTAATTTAAACAAGCGCATAACTTTTGCTGGAAATCTGCTAGCTCAATGCTATCAACCAGAAACACCATCGACAGATTAACAAACACCGTCAATTACAAGACTAACAGGCATATGTTCCTTATCCTCTGTGAAGAACAGTTAATACCGCAGCTTACTGAGAGGTTGTGTATCTCCTCTGTAGGTCGAAATGATACTGCCACCACACATCAGAAAGAGCAACACGATGTCCATTCAGTTAAAGCAAAAAGTGTGGCAAAAACGGTTTAATTTCAATCTATTCTATTGAACTCGTTCACTCCCAAAGACGTTTTTAAACGTCTTTTCAGACTCGGTCTAGAATTGGCTGGTACTGAACAGGTTAATTATGTCATCACTTGATGTTGTTATGAAGTACATTATAGTGAGTTATATCTCTTTAATCCAAATCTAAGATAGTTTCTTTTTTTGGGGGACTGCAACAGATTCTTGGCCTTTCCATTCATTTCAATGCGCAAAGATGATTTGCGATAGGAATGCTTTGAGTTATGAGTGTGGTCATCGAACAAAGGAACCTCCTATCTCAAGACACTAATGCAAAGAGTCGGTTATTGAATAAATGTTCCGATGACTTTATTGAAAGCGCTCAAATCAGATTGCGAATAAAAACTTGAGCCGGATATCGACATAAATGCTGAAACAGCTTGCTGTGAAAGCAGCTCAGGAGAAGACGTTGCTCTTTAACGGCAAGCTCGTGTTAGAGGCTAATCGCAACGAGGCATTATTAAATAATTGACGATTGTTTGTCCTCATCAGGGAGTCAATGTTACAAGTTTGCTGCGTGTGTGTATGTGATGCAATTGTGTCATAATTCTGCAGAAAAATACGAATTGTGTCATCAAAATTTTCCATAAAGCAATGCTGACAGATGCGGTAAGAGCAGGATGCCTTTTGTTGTCTGCGTTGTGATGAGTGACGGGATTTGAAGGCAGGAAAGTACGTGGGAAACGAGTCTCAACACCCCCCCCAAACAATTTTGGCTTGCACTCCAGTGATCAGATATTAAATACAGTCGACATGAAATACAGCAAAGCCCTATTTGCACTGCGGTCTGTGGAGACTTTGTACTGCATTGGTTGGCTTCACAAATGCAAATCTCATTGAAAACAATCAACAATACAAAAAAAAAAAAAAAAGGCATTGAAATAAAACAAAATATGAATTGGCATGATCACAATGAGCAGTTTGATCTTTGTGAGCGTTAGCCTCACGTGGCGAGCCGAAGCAGATCCTGTACACCAGCAAAGAGGACGGGACTCATCATCCGAATTCATCCGAAATCGGTTCAAAGCGACAGCAAAACGTCTCCAAGTTTGCCTCGACATCTCAAGCTGCTGTTTGACGTCTCTTCGAAGAAAATGAGGCGCTGCATGCTCCAATGTTCTTTATACATGACCAAAAAATTAAGAGTCCTAACCTCAGCGGTCCTCAGTCACGCCACAAGCAGTGCTTTTTTTTTTTCTTTCTTTTTTTTAAAATACTGATTCATATCATGTCCAACTCAAAAAGACACCCTCAAGAAAAGGTTGGGGGGGAAAAAAAATTAGCTTTGATTTGGCTAGAAATTCTCTGTTGGGCAATATTACAGCGAAGCTTGAAAAGAGGAGGACCACGTGTGTTGCAATGGTGTTGGCACTGGGCGTGTTGGTTGGTGGCAGACTGAGGTGGAAGAGGACGAGGACGAAGGGGGTGAAAGCAGGTGACGGAGCTTCTCTGGCTTCTACCGGTCCTTCAGTTCCCTCACCACGCGCTTGGTGATTCGACCGCACAGCAGCCCCAACAGGAAGAGGACACACAGGCTCAGTGCGATCATGAGCAGGATGTAGTTCTTCGAGGGCGAGGTCATCACCTGCACTGCCAGATCTGATAAGCCCTCTGCTGGTGCCACCTACAGGACACATAAGAGCAGGTTCATTCCGGTCCGGTTGGCAGGTCAGGCTTTATTTGATTTCAGTTGTTCACCAAGAAGTCTTGGTGTGTTTTCTTGTTGCAAGGACATTTTGAACTTGAAAGAAGCGTCCAGGCGTCTGGCGACCGTTTGGCGAACATTGGCGACCTTGGACTGAACCTTGACATGATTGCAACTTTCGCCATCTTCGAAAACACTCGCTGTTGTTTGCAGCTCAGTGGAATGGGGCCTTCATTAAAGTAGATGAATAGAATGTCTTTCATATAAATTCATGGTTCATTTGAACAAATACCTAACGTATAAGACCAAAACATTTAAGCATAATGAATCTGATATTTGTTGGAATGCAGACTAATTTATTGCTTGGGTCTGTTGAAAAAAAAAAAAATGCAAGGGAAGAGGACCTTGAAAAAGTAATCTCAAAATTAAATTGCAATATCCTGCCCCCCGCCAAAATAAAATAATATATAATTAAGTAACTAATTAATTAATCAATTAATCAATTAATTAATTAATTAGTTACTTAGTTAATTAATTAATTAATTACATATTATTTTATTTTTTAGATATTATCTAATTAATTAATTATGTAATTAATTAATTATGTAATTAATTAATTAGTTAATTAATTAATTGTTTAATTAATTAATTAGATAGATAGATAACTAAATAGATAACTAAATATCTATTCAGTGGGAGCGCGAGGTAAACATCAAGTTAAATTCCTTCCTTTTTTATTCCCACATTCATGTTCCCGTGCTCACTCGCAACTAATCTTATTGGACTGACTTTCCTGTCCCGCTGATAAAAAAGGATTTAATCAAAGCGAAAATGGCTCCTTCAGTGCATGGGTGTCAAACTCGAGGCCCGGGGGCCAGATCTGGCCCGCCACCTCATTTTTTTTGTGGCCCGCGAAAGCAAATCAAACATGTCAACTTCTACAATGATTGCTCAAATCTGTACAACAGAATTGTACTTCTCACATGTGCTAAATAGGGGAGATATTGTCAGCATTTTCCCAGTTCGAGTGGTTACCTTCGCCGCGTAGCTCCACATGTCGATGCGATCCTGAAGTCTTTTCTTACACTCGGGCTGCAGGCGGACTCGCTTGTCCTGCAGTGCTTCCATCAAACATGACATCTCTGCAACGGCGAGAGGGAAAAAGAACACCAGCAGGCCCTCGTCCTGTCACTTTGTTCATATTTGAAGCAAAAAGTGCATCGCAACGATTGCGTAAGAGCACCTACGTCTTCCTCTTCCGGGCGGGATAGCGGCGCAGTGATGTTTGAGGTCCAAGGCGCAGGCTGTGTGGAGGACCGGGTAAAGAGGACGGGACTCATCATCCGAATTCATCGAAATCGGTTCAAAGCGACAGCAATACGTCTCAAGTTTGCCTCGACATCTCAAGCTGCTGTTTGACGTCTCTTCGAAAGAAAATGAGGCGCTGCATGCTCCAGTGTTCTTTAAACATGACCAAAAAACTACGAGTCCTAACCTCAGCGGTCCTCAGTCACGCCACAAGCAGTGCTTTTTTTTTTTCTTTCTTTTTTTTTAAATACTGATTCATATCATGTCCAACTCAAAAAGACACCCTCAAGAAAAGGTTGGGGGGGAAAAAAAATTAGCTTTGATTCGGCTAGAAATTCTCTGTTGGGCAATATTACAGCAAAAGCTTGAAAAGAGGAGGACCACGTGTGTTGCAATGGTGTTGGCACTGGGCGTGTTGGTTGGTGGCAGACTGAGGTGGAAGAGGACAAGGACGAAGGGGGTGAAAGCAGGTGTCGGAGCTTCTCTGGCTTCTACCGGTCCTTCAGTTCCCTCACCACGCGCTTGGTGATTCGACCGCACAGCAGCCCCAACAGGAAGAGGACACACAGGCTCAGTGCGATCATGAGCAGGATGTAGTTCTTCGAGGGCGAGGTCATCACCTGCACTGCCAGATCTGATAAGCCCTCTGCTGGAGCCACCTACAGGACACATAAGAGCAGATTCATTTCGGTCCGGTTGGCAGGTAAGGCTTTATTTGATTTCAGTTGTTCACCAAGAAGTCTTGGTGTGTTTTCTTGTTGCAAGGAAATTTTGAACTTGAAAGAAACGTCCAGGCGTCTGGCGACCGTTTGGCGAACATTGGCGACCTTGGACTGAACCTTGACATGATTGCAACTTTCGCCATCTTCGAAAACACTCGCTGTTGTTTGCAGCTCAGTGGAATGGGGCCTTCATTAATGTAGATGTATAGAATGTCTTTCATATAAATCATGGTTCATTTGAACAAATACCTAACGTATAAGACCAAAACATTTAAGCAAAAAAATGCAAGGGAAGAGGACCTTGAAAAAGTAATCTCAAAATTAAATTGCAATATCCTGCCCCCCGCCAAAATAAAATAATATATAATTAATTAATTAGTTAATTAATTAATTAGTTAATTAATTAATTAATTATATATTATTTTATTTTTTAGATAGTATCTAATTAATTAATTACTTAATTAATTAATTAGTTAATTAATTACTTAATTAATTAATTAGATAGATAGATAACTAAATAGATAACTAAATAGATAGATAGATAGATAGATAGATAGATAGATAGATAGATAGATAGATAGATAGATAGATAGATAGATAGATAGATAGATAGATAAATAAAATGGCTTAGGGTTTCTGGCTCTATGTTTGCAATGTTACAATGCGGGACAATACCCTTGCGGTCAGTGGGAGCGCGAGGTAAACATCAAGTTAAATTCCTTCCTTTTTTATTCCCACATTCATTTTCTCGTGCTCACTCGCAACTACCGGTAATCTTATTGGATTGACTTTCCTGTCCCGCTGATAAAAAAGGATTTAATCAAAGCGAAAATGGCTCCTTCGGTGCATGGGTGTCAAACTCAAGGCCCGGGGGCCAGATCTGGCCCGCCACCTCATTTTTTTTGTGGCCCGCGAAAGCAAATCAAACATGTCAACTTCT
The DNA here is from genome assembly GCA_026261675.1 of Hippocampus mohnikei. NCBI lineage: Eukaryota > Metazoa > Chordata > Actinopteri > Syngnathiformes > Syngnathidae > Hippocampus > Hippocampus mohnikei. The sequence goes on from JAKGUB010000340.1 coordinate 2,582,659, forward strand.
ACAATGATTGCTCAAATCTGTACAACAGAATTCTACTTCTCACATGTGATAAATAGGGGAGATATTGTAAGCATTTTCTTGTTACCAAACCCCTCATTACACTAACTTAAACAATAGTTGAATGATCCACTCTTCTTGACATATGTTTTCACAGTCATAACGGCCCTCCAAGGGAAACGGTCACGACAATGTGGCCCGTGACAAAAACCGAGTTTGACACCCCAGTTCGAGTGGTTACCTTCGCCGCGTAGCTCCACATGTCGATGCGATCCTGAAGTCTTTTCTTACACTCGGGCTGCAGGCGAACTCGCTTGTCCTGCAGTGCTTCCATCAAACATGACATCTCTGCAACGGCGAGAGGGGAAAAAGAACACCAGCAGGCCCTCGTCCTGTCACTTTGTTCATATTTGAAGCAAAAAGTGCATCGCAACGATTGCGTAAGAGCACCTACGTCTTCCTCTTCCGGGCGGGATAGCGGCGCAGTGATGTTTGAGGTCCAAGGCGCAGGCTGTGTGGAGGACCGGGTCCACAAAGATGTCCGCTTTACTCTCCTTGAGCATGTTAAAAACCTCCTGCACACAAGAAACCAGGGAGAAGAATCCATTGAACAAAGATCTTGACCTTTAGAGTAGCGTCGGGCCGTTTCCAATGAACACATTCAGCACCTTTTTACAGGCCTCCTGTTTGATCTTGAGCAGGTTGACTTTCAGACACTCCTCCACCTGACCGGTCTGCTCCTGAGCAGCGGCCTCCTCCGCACAAAGCCAGGAGATCTGCGGGGAGGAAGCGCGAGATGAGGGAACCTCGGAAAGAAAAAGTCCAGCTTCCGAATGACGGGCGTACCTCATCCGAGCAGTGCATCTGCAGCTGTGGGTCCAGTCTGTAGTCCAGCGCCGACTCCTGGAGAATAACTCGGATCTGGTCTTCGCAGTCTGGAGACAATCTCTAAAACCGAAGCGGCACATGACAGGCGGTGTGACGGGCAAAGTCCGGCTTTGTCTTGCGCAGGGATGGGGGAGACGTCCGTTTATTGGACCGACCTGATCGGCATATTTGAGCTTGAGGCAGGCGATCACCTGACCCTCCAGCTCGCTGTCCTCGCTCGCCTTGTTCAAGATGGATTGGCAGAATTTGGGAATGTCAGCTCGGCACGCTTTCCTTAACACCGGGTTCAACCTGTAGTCTGGACGATGGCGTCAATTCAGATTTCGGTCGGCTTCTTCAAAAGCTGCACGGGCCAGGCTTGCTCAGGCGCGTGTGTGTGTGTGTGTGTGTGTGTATATACCTGTGTTCTGCGTGATCTGTCTCTTGGTGATCATCTGTTTACACTTCGGATCCATCAGCTCACTGTTCTTGTTCTGCTTCAGACACTGCAGAACATTTCTGGCGTCGGCTTCAGTGCAGAATCTCTTCAGAAGAGAGTTTGGGATGTTAAGTGGTGGGAAGTACAATGTGGATTCTGGTTTTTTTTTTTCAGATACAAGGACTTGATCTGAGTCTCTTTTGTCTGCAGATACATTTTTAATGTTATGAAAACAAGTTGTGTATTTATTCACCGGAAACATTTTTTTCCCCCTTTTTCACTAATGGTAATGGGGCTGGTGTCGTACTTTTACCATTCTGTTGGATTGGATTTTTATTGATGTATTTTTACACAATTACAGAGTGTTGAGTAGAATTTTACATACAGTCAGGTCCATTCAATATTGGAACATGGACGATTCCCATTTTTTGGGGCTTTGAACACCCGCACAAATGCTTTGAAATGAAACGAACGAGATGTGCATTGAACTGCGGACTTTCGGCTTTAATTTGAGGGGATTTACATCCGAAGCAGGTGGAACGCTGTAGGAAGTACAACGGTTTGCCTGTATGTCTTCCGCTATGTTAGGGACCAAAAGTAATGGAACATATTAACAATCAGAAATGAAGCTTTCGAATACTTGGTCGCAAAGACAATGTCAGTTTGAAGTCTGACATCAGCGGACGCTGGGTTTCAACCGTGGTGATGCTCTGCCGGGCTTCTGGAGCAACAGTCTTCAGTTTTCCCTTCCATTTTGTCTTCAGCAAGTGAATCGCATGCTCAATTGGATTGAGGTCAGCCATTCGACTCGTTTGCCTACTCTGGGCGTCAAACCTTTATTAAAATATTTAAAAACATTGTTATATACCGTATTGGCCCGAATATAAGACGGCCCTGATTATAAGACGAGCCCCTCTTTTTCAAGACTCAAGTTTGAAAAAAGAGCTTTTGAACACCAAATACATTTTCATACAGAAAATAATTACAGCACTGTACTGTACATCTGACACAAATGATTCTAACAATATATTTGAGAGAAAAAGCATGTTATTTGGCCTCATTCAAATCTAAAGTGCAATCACATTCGTAAATGAATGGCTTCTGGTCTTTGAAATGTAAACGACATCATAACTTCTCCTCAGCTGCCGGTTAACCTGGCCGATCTTCGACCCACTTTTCTCCAGATTGTCACTACGTTTCTCCATTTTCTGTTCTCTCTTCTATTATTTTCTTCTCTTTTCCTTCTTACCACTCTTTTTTAATTTTCTTCTTCGTGCTACCGCTATTTTTTATTTTTATTCTTCATGGCAGGGGTTCACTTTGGCCTGGGGAGTCAAGTTCAGCATTCGCTTCATTGATATCTGGCGCCACCTAGCGTCTTGAATGGGTATAATGTCTAGACCCTGAATATAAGACGACAACCGGTCTTATTTCAATGCAAGAAACACCGTCTTATATTCGGGCCAATACGGTAACTTCACTACTTTGGCTTTTCGCACGCTAGAACTGTGCACATTATTTTACAATATCGTATTTCGTTTCATAATCTAATCAAATCTTCAGCGCCACCCCAGATGGTGGTCATGGAAATTCAAAACAGAAGCTATATTTACCCACATCCTACAGTGTAGTACTTTCGCGGTATGCTTCGGCTCATTGTCCATCTGCACCGTGAAGCACCATCAAATGAGCTCTGAAGCTTTTGGCAGAATATGAGCAAATCATATCGCGCAAAACGTTTCTCCTGCGGCTTCTGTCAGCAGTCACCTTCTCAATAGTTACAAGGGAAGCCGTTCCATCGGCAGCCAGACGTGCTCACCTGTTCACGGAACAGCTGAGCAGCCAATTGTTCTATTACCTTTGTACTTGTGGTGCCTTAAAAAGGGAGGTCACATATCCCAACTGTTGTCATTCCTACAGCGTTCACGTGATTTGGATGTACATACCCTCAAATCAAAGCGCAAAGTCTGCTGTTAAAGCACAACTTGTTTGTTTCTATTCAAATTAATTGCGGTGGTGTTTACAGACAAAATAATGAGAATCGTCCACGTGCTAATATGTATGGACCTCTGTCCATTTGTTCTGCTTCTCCTCACCTTGATCATCTGCTTGCAGACTCTCATAAGCTGATAGTCTAGCTCCGGGTCGGTCATCTCAGCCTCCTGCAGCTTGAAGATCCGCTGGTGGCAGCGCTGGCTGAGTTGCTTCTTCTGCTCCTTCAGACACTCAATAATCTGAAGAGGTGAAGAGGGAGTTGTCAGAAGGGTTGAAGAATCCTCAGTTTAGTCTGACTGCCATACTTGAACTACTGTGTGGAAATATGAGGGAAACGCCCGAAAAACAAACGCGCTCCCTGTTTTAGAACGACAAAAAAAAAAAAACATATTACCGTAATGCCCATACACAAGGCGCATCGGATTTTAAGGCGCACTGTGAGCGTCTAAGTAAATGGAAGGCTTTTAGGTGCGCCTTTTAGTGCGGAAAATACTGTATACTGTAATTTCTTTTTTCAATTTTACAAATTTCTATATGTTTAATAAACAAACGAGAATTTGCTGGTGATCTCCCGTAACTTTCCTCATCTTACCTGAGCATTGCCAAAGGCCACGTTGGGACACAGACGACTGATGTCGGACTTACAAGGATCATACAGCTCCGGTTGCAACCTGATATCCTCTGACTAGAAGGAGAGTTGTCAATTTTAGCTGAAACGTGTATTGGCTTGGAAAAGCAGAAATGATGTCTGACAGGCCACCGCAAACATATCAACCATTTCGAGCTCCTCCACACGCAGCTGTTTGCGGCATTTCAGGGAGACCCGCTGCTCTTTGGCCTCCTGCAGCGTGTCATTCCTCACGGTGGTGCTGAGGCAGATGACCACGTCCACTCTGAACGCCAGACAGGGGATCATTTGCAATCAGATAAGAGCGCCATCCTTTTCTGATCCCCAGAGGGGAATTTCCAGAATAAGCAACCAATTAAAGTCAGACAATATTAGTCCAGAAAACTTTGGAATGTGAGACAGAGAGAGAAAGTAAGACCGAAATGGAACGGGATTGTACATACTTCTTTTTGATGTTTGGACATAAGCGAAGCACATCTTCTTTACAAGCCATCTTGAACTTGTAAGAGAAGCGGAAATCCTTCATCTGAATCTTGATAAGAAGACAAAGAAATGGTGAGTTTGGGCATCAGCGGTAACTTTCTCACAGCGCCAAATTTCAGTTGTTTATTGTGGGGAGCTTTTCAGACAGCCAGTCTAAATTTATGGTGGAATCAATTTCCAAGTCGGAAAGTGGCGAAAAGGTTTTGGCAACCAACGGTGAAGAATTCCCTCTTACTGGAAAAGGACCAAACCGGAAAATTCAAAAATATAAAAATAAAAACACAGCTTTCAGAGACTCACAATCCACCCGTCCCGTTTGACTTTTTCAAATCTGTCGGCATGATGAATCCAAGTCATGCTTTTTGTAAATAATTGAAAAAGCAGCAACCCCCCCTTTACCCTCGCTGAATGTGAAAGCCGGTTAGCGTAGCCGTGAGGTCGTCAGGAACTTACCAGCTGGAAGTGTGTGACGCCAACGGAACACTTTTCATTCATCTCCTTTTGGTGTTTGTTCTGAACCAAACATTCCATGAGGTCACCGGTGTCGATTTGGTTGTCGGCCAAGTCCTAAAAACAAACGCACACATGCGCAAAGTCAAAGGCTTATTGCCTCCTACTCTTCTATTTAAATAATGGAGACGACCGAGTCAGACCAAGTCTCCCAAATATGACACAGACTTGGTCAGACATATTAAATGGTGTGTGTGTTGTTTGTTTCTGGAAGGAGTGTTCGTGTGTGTGTGTGTGTGCTCAGAAGGTGGCAGAAATGTTCTCACGTGGCAGTGGGACTGGATCATGGGCTCGCAAGCTCTGATCAGCAGTGCATCGATTTGGATATCCTGTGAGAGATAAAAAAAAAAAAATATGAAAATGAAACAATGTCGTGGTTTAATTTACGGTCTCCGCCTACTACTACTACTGAAGCGATGACATTGCTGACCTCTGACTCCAACTCGGTCAGGTTGCCCATGACATCCCTGCAGGCAGACACCAGGTCTTCCAAATGTTCCTGCAGACACTCGAGCTCCTGAGAAGCGACACACAAACACACACATCTTAAAATTGCCAACATAGTTTTAGATTTAACATTGTGAAAATGTAACGACTGTATGGTCCGGGTCCCAAACACAGCCCCCCAAAACTCAGTCGGTAGTACCTCCTTTTTTTTTTTTTTAAAGGTTTACTTGGTCCGAAAAGTATTATCAAATGACTTCATATAATGTTTCTTTGTTCATCTATTAATATTTGTTAGGTATAGAGAGGAAAGCAGAACAATCAGAAGAATACATCAAATAAACCTCCCAAAGTAGGCTTACAGAATTAAACAAGCCTACGCTTCCACCTGCATCATCATCATCATCAGATTTACAGAGTCCCTTGTCTGACCTGTCCAGTGTCGGTCTTCTCGCTGCACCACTTGCCGAGATCCGTCATGCAGCGCTTCTGCAGCTCAGGGTCCAGTTTCACATCCAGCGCCCTCTGGTGGAGAATTCGCTGAACCTCCACTTTACAGTCTCGAGATAACTGCAGACACACAACTGTCATTCTAAGACGCTGAGGTAAAGACCCAAATGGGACATGAGACCAATTGGAAGCAAATTAAATCCTATCATTGGAATGTGGACCAAGCAGCCTCAATATCATGACCATCACCATCTTATTAAACGAAAACCATTCTGGCAGTGCCCATCCAAATTGAAAACTATTACTTTTGCAACAGTTGTCATATCAGTGCTTCTTGGTTTCCTAAGTAGTAGTATTGAATATCATTGTACTGTGCGAGTGGTCATAAAGTTTTGGCTGTGTGGTGTTGAATAATCATAATGCCAACATGCCACATCATGTCATTGTTTTGTATTGTAGTTTATTCCATCATCTCGTTTTATTTTTTTGGATTGTAGTATATCTATCAAATTTTAAAAGTCCTGAAACCAGCACCGCATACGTTATGCATACAAATTACAACATCACTCCAACACTGATTCACCATCATCGGTCCAATCATTTGCATCTGTCACCAGCATATTGATCGGCAGAGGTTGCTGGCCACTTACTTACCTGAATGTCAGCGTTAACCTATTAAAGTCAAAAACATATAACAGTTTCATTTTTTTTTTCATCACACTAACAACTTGGAATTCCTCCAATTCAATGTCAAATTCAAATTCGAGTTTCTGGGGGTCATATCATACCCGGCGGCCCTGCTCCTCAGTGCGATAGGCATGGCGGTACAGGCAGGAGAAGACAGCGCCTGGCGGCATCAGCTCACTGGTTTCATTCCAGCCATGCGTGTGACAGAGTCGGGCGGCATCGCCTTGGCATTTCTTGTACAATATAGGGTCCAATCTGGGAAAATAAATGAGAGGGCCCGATTCTTATCATTACTCCTGCCGCTAAACGTTTCTTTGCAGCGTGGTTATGTAAACAGACTACACATACAAAAACATTGTATGACCAGTAAAACCTCTACAGTCCAAAGAACAACAATGTCCATCTATGAAAAAAATGATCCACCGAGGTAAATAACTCCACGCTTCAGATGTCGGGGCAACTGGATTGTTGCTAAATCCTTTTAGAGAGTACACTCACTTCCAGTCCCTTGATATGAAATACTGGAGCTCCAACAGTCGATGCTCACAGTCCTCCACCATCTTTTCTGTGTACAGATGCTCCATCAGACAAGACAAGATCCTATACAAACACGCGCATGCACACACAATGAGGGGTTAGCTCTCGAAAAGGAAGGTTCTTTTTCATCTGAATGATAAGACTGATCATTCACATACTGTGTGTGTGCGTGCGTGTGTGTGTGTGTGTGTGTGTGTGTGTCCTCACATTGGGTCTCCATTTCGGATATGTTTGCAAGCTGTCTGGATGACGGACTCACAGGCCTCATTGAGTGCTCTGTCGATCCTGTAGTCAGCGCCAGGGTCGGCTGACTGGATCAGTGTCTGAAGCTGTGGTGGAAGCGCAGTTAATGGAAACATTCAAAGGCAACAGCTGGAAAAGAAAAACACTACAAAATGTGATAATTTTTTTTTTTTACATCTACTGGATTCAGAGCCAGAAAGCCAAGTGCAAATAAACGTCTGCAGTTGTTAGGTATAATTTCCACGATTGCTCGGTGTTAACCTTTATACCTTGGCACGGCGCAAGTTACTAACAAGCATTCCAAACTCAGTAGTGTTTGCTTTTAGCAAACACTCCGAATCTCATCTGGCACCATTTGGTGTGCATACTAGCCAAGTACAGTGGCATAAGCTGACAGCAAAGCTGCTTTCTTTCTATTGGGGCCTGGGGGAGGGGGGGCACACATAAATGTAAAAGCAAACATTCTAAGTAGAGCTGTCAAACGATTAAAATATTTAATCTAATTAAAAACTCAACTGTCATAATTAACTCAAATTAACTAAAAATTAATCATGATTACGCACACATTTTTTATCGTTTCTGAATTTCCTTTTATATTTTTTGTCCTATTTTCCCCCATTTTAATGCTCTCATCAACATGGAATCATGAATCAGTTTTCTATGTGCAAAATGCAAATATTTACTGAAATAATTTTGATTTTCAATTTTACATGAACATTTTTCACTTGGAGCAGTTATTCACACATTATCTCTCACACAATACCCAATATACTGTCCATCAACAACAGTGAAAAAAATTTTGATCCCGATAATATTCATTTAAATTAATGCCGATAAAAACGCGCTAAACTGACAGCTCTAGTTCTAAGCATTGTTTCTGTCTTTCCTGGTGTTACTTACAGCACTCTGGCAAACACCGTCAACTGAGGCGCTCCGGTCTCCACGGCCGATCCTCATCAGGCAATGCAGAGTGCGGCCTTTGCGGTGAAGGCCGGAGCAGTGAGTCTCAATCTCTGCCCGGCAGTGCAGTACGATCTCTGGACTGAGAGAGAAGTCCTCCATCAGCATCCGCCGATAGTCCAGCATTTCACCTTGACACTCGCCAGTGACCGGACGACCTACACACAACGCAAAACAACAACAGGGGGGGGGGGATGGATGATAATGATAACGTCATAATTCTAACCTTGCACGTCAACATCATGACTCATTTCATCAACAACAATTTTCAGCCAGGATTCAGCAAATAAGACACTTTTGGTGCAAGTGTGGGCCTCCTTGGCTGCTCATACTGGATCGTGTTACGAAGCATCAGTATATCAACAAGGGCAGTGTGTCCTGTCCATCAGCAGACAGAATCGGTAATATTTTGAAAATATTGCCACTGTAGCTCATTTCACCCTTATCTTGTGTTCCAGACATCCAAATTTCAGCATAATCAATCGGTGCTATTTCTTATGAGAAGATAGAGTGAAGTTGAAAGTGCTTTAAGAAGGCACCTCGGTGGACGGCGGCCTCAAGACACAGGAGCAGGTAGGAGAGACGGGCCTCGCGGGCACGCGGCAGGTTGGTATCGAGGCTGCAGCGGTGCTTCCTCAGGTCCAGCTTACAGGCTTTAGCCAGAGAGTAACTGACCCTGTAGTCCTGAGAGATCAGCTTCTGCCGTGTTGTCAGAGCGTCTCTGCACTATAAGAAAGGGAAAAGACACGATTTTCCCGTCAATTATATTCCAGAGACGCAACCACGTCAAGCAAGTCATGAACCAGAAAACAAGCCTCGGTGAGTTGGATGCACCTTTTCTGACATGGCCTCTTCGAACTTGTGGTTGAACAGGCACTTGTAGACTTTTCCCTCTCCTGCCTGAGTCTAGAGTAAAGAGAATACAAATGGCATCATGGAGTATACAGTCAAAAGACTATACAGTAATTGTTTTTCCTTCACAGTGAAACACATAAGACACATGAAGTCATCCAATCATAACCACTTTTTTCTGCATACGCTTTGTTGTTCGAAGCAGTTATAGATGGAACAGGAGAGAATCAAAGTGTCCTTTTGCCACTGGATCAGAGACCCCATGCTCAAAATGTTCATACGTCTGCTACGAGCTAAGTTGGAACGTAAACTAGAAGCTGTAGCGTCCGGCGATGAAAAAGATTTTGGTTCACGTCTCCTGTCCCATGTAAATGGCAGGCAGTGACTATCAGCTCCAAATACGCTCCGCTCCTCTCTCCTCATCCTCGACTTCACAAGCCATCCTTCTTAGCCGCACCGACGCAGACTGTCCAAGAGCGCCGACATCTCTGCTGAACAAAACACGGCTGTGAATAATACCGCCCATTACAGGTGCAAAACACAAAAGCGCCCAGTTGCTCCACTATCCAGCGGCGACAGTCAAATACCGTTCCTCCAAAATCAAAACCAGTGCTCGTACACGCGTGCTGCCGAGAAGGCGTAACCAACTAAGCGCAGATTCTTCTCCTTTGATGAATGACGTGGCCAAAACGCTGAAAACAGTTCACATCGGGTCGGCACGAAGGACAACAACCACAATTGACAAAACAAAACACAAAAACAATGCCGACGACTGCCAAATACGGCGCCATCTTGGATGTTTGCATGTATCAGTAGGGTTCTTTCTTTGACAAGAATGAATAACCCGTGAATGTTTGAATGAGACTGGTGGAAATTTATGGCTGTGAAGGTTCTGCAAAAGTTCTAATGTGGCATTTGATGTCAGTTATGATCCATTTCTTGATGACATCTTCCATTGCAACGTGAGGGTAGCAATAACTGACTAACGTGGATGGAAATTATTCCGACAAATGCTAATGATGTGAATAGTTCAAAAAAGAGAAAAAAGTTTGTAATTACATTTTGGCAGAATCTCTCGCGGTCGTCTCGACAGGAAAAGTAAAGATGTCGATCAAGGTGGAAGTCATCCGATGACAGTTCTGCAACTCGCAGGATAGCCCGCTGACACTCCTCTTTGATTGGACGAACTTGGTCTTGTTGCTCTGCCTCCTTCACAAGTGCCTTTTCCAGACAAGCGATGACTTCCCCTTGGCTGTGGACGTCCTGATGCGCAGAGGCAACCGCAGCAAATTCAAGAAGCAAAAAATCAAATCGAAGGAACCACAGCCGCACTGTTAACGCTTATGAGGCATTCACTTGAAGAAAAAGTCACCTTGTGTCCTATGTTGATGCTCCCGCAGCGTAAATGGTTGATGTCTTCTTTACATTTGTCCATAAAGCCACAGATGAGGCGGTAGTCACTGAAGATAATGCTTGTCATTTTGGTGATGTACTGGCTGCACTGATACTCGCTGATGTTGCCGCGGTGATCGACCAGACAAGATACGAGGTAGCCCCTCCCACGTTCCTCCTCATTACACTCCTTAATCTATGTTTATTGAAGAAGAGGAGAAAATGAACGAGATTACGGGCATTGAAAGAAGTAGGCATGTCTCACAGCGAAAGGTATTTCAAAAAAGAAAGTCAATTTAAGCAATCATGAAAACAACTGCAATTTTTTGAGAGTCCAGTCATTTGTCTGGTTAAGAGGGATTTGCATCTTTGTTTCGTTTGCTTGCGGACAGACAGAGCAGATGATGAGTAAGACCATCGGAATACCTCCACGTTGGGAAAGAACAGACATCGAGAATGCACTATTCGATTTTACCACACTGGACATGACAACGCATGTAAATGCATGACCTCGCTGTGTTTTGTTGTAGTGCTACAAACGCTCTCGTTTTAAACCTTAAAATGACTGCTATCCGCCTGACATTGGGTGAAGTTGGTTGTCAGTCAAACGCGGGGCTCAGATCGGAACAGGCAAACTGAACTCAAGCTGCCTGCACAGAAGTGAGGCGAGTGAACCACTACACTATCAGTGACTGCAATAACCAATATATACGCAGATAACATTGAGAAGGCATTTGCTGAATACTGACCTCGGTGATAGTGCTCTTGCAAACCTCTATGGCCACCGACTCAAACTTTGGATCTGTGGTCAGATTCAATTTGTAGTTCCACAGGAGCTGGTGAAGAGAGTTATTCAGTGTTAGACATTCAGCACTTATTATTCATGTATTATTCATATTTACCGTAGTTTACGGAACATTAGCTCACCGTATAATCAAGCACAATATCAATGAACGGCTCAATTAAAAAAAAAAAAACATCCATAAGTGACACCGGGTTGTAAGGCACATCTTTGTGAAACATTGTATGTTAAATTCATTCACTCATTCATCTTCCGAACCGCTTGATCCTCACTAGGGTCGCGGGGGGTGCTGGAGCCTATCCCAGCTGTCTCCGGGCAGTAGGTGGGGGACACCCTGAATCGGTTGCCAGCCAATCGCAGGGCACCCAGAGACGAACAACCATCCACGCCCACACTCATACCTAGGGACAATTTAGAGTGCTCAATCAACCTACCATGCACGTCTTTGGAATGTGGGAGGAAACCGGAGCACCCGGAGAAAACCCACGCAAGCCCGGGGAGAACATGCAAACTCCACACAGGGAGGCCGGAGCTGGAATCGAACCCGGTACCTCTGCACTGTGAAGTCGACGTGCTAACCACTGGACTACCGGGCCGCCCTGTATGTTAAATTGGTTATTCTAATTATACCATGTGTTTATTTGATAGATTTCATGCTATTATGTCAATTTTCAAAAGCTAATGCTATGTTCAGCCTGGTTGAAAACATTGGGTAGCACCATGTGTCTCGCTTGCTTTTAGTTAGTTCGTTGTAAAAACATGCCCGGTGAATATCCTGATTATTCTACAAATGTGCATTTACGTCAAGAAACACATTTCATTAGGCACTGAACAAAACGTCAACTAACACGTTTTAAGATTGTGTTCAGTGGGTACAGAATCTGTCTCCCCTCAAGTAAAACACCCATCAGAAATCTGTCTGAGAACGTGAACTGCATTCAGCAAAGGAGTGAAAACCGTCTGCCAATCAGTTGATTACAACACGCTGAGGTCGAACCCCAGTAAGACCGGAAAGCGTTCATTTCCAGAGATTGTTTCTGGCGGATTATAGAGCTCTTTTATTGAAACCAGAGCAAGGACATACTGTATAACTCTTTTACTACCGTATTTTCCGCACTAAAAGGCGCACCTAAAAGCCTTCCATTTTTTAAAAAACTCACAGTGCGCCTTGTGTATTATAACGCGGTGTGTCCAATACATGAAAACAATTACAAAATAGGCTATTCATTGAAGGTGCGCCTCATAATCCTGTGCACCTTTTAGTGTGGAAAATACGGTACTCGTCTCAAAACTGATGACCGACTGACTTTTGACTTCATCGTCACTTTCAAACTTCGCGCCTGCTACTGTGAACTGCTGAGGCAGGTCAAGAAAGACATAAAGAACAAAGGCAGGGGTCATCAGTCGGAAGAAGTTATCTCACAAGGCCTCCCACAGCAGCGCAAACAGTGCAGACCATCAACGAGCTGGGCTGGGAACTGCTCCCTCAACCTCCTTGCAGCCCAGACCTTGCCCCTTCAGACTTTCACTCGTTTGGTCCCTTAAGAGAGTCCACAAGAGGCACAAAGTTCAAAAGTGACGATTAAGTCAAAAGTGTCGTGAGCGACTGGCTGACAAATCAGTCCAAAGATTTTTACGCTGAGGGAATATGGAAGCTTGTGTACATATGGGAAAGGTGTGAGAGTGTTGGGAGACTATGTTGGGGGGGGGGGGGGGACGCCCACTTCTATATCTATAAAGTCCTTATACCGAAAAATGCATCTTATTTATTGCATGACCCTTGTACAGATTTAAATTCATGAAAAAATGGCACACTGTTTAGAGTAAACAAGGAAATAGTTTTCTTGATTCCTTTTCCCGTTCTTTGTTCAAGTGTTATTTTTCTGATAATGAGACACTTTCTGCATGGAAGACGCAATCACCAGTAGTGACAGGTATGTCACCCAGAATATAACACCACGGCAACACATGAAAGGCTGTGTTTGAGTGTTTGTCAAAGACACATTCCACTTGCAGAAACCCCTTTCTACTAGTGCAAAATACATTGTATTGTATTGTATTGTATTGTATTGTATTGTTTTCAGCCCAAATTCTCCCCTAACCTTGGTTTGTCACTGAACTCTGGAAGTTTGTTTTGTCCTGAGACCAATGTGTGGAATCAATTGCTCCTAGAGAAGAGTTGCCATGTGGAATGTGTATGCAGCAATGTTAAGCCGCTTTACCTCCACCCACATAAATTCCCCCCAAAAAAACAAAACCAAAACAAACAAAAAAATCTAATTAGACAAAGTTCACAAAAAATGCAGACACAAGGTTCTTTGTTACAAGGTAAGAATAAATTGTATTGATGTACTTACATGGTTGCAGTCAGGAGCCATTTCAGTTTCCTGCAGGCACAAAAAAGCAGAACACTATTTTAATCATATCACATGTATGAAAAAAAAAAAACACCGTTGTGGCAGTGACATGCATTTAAAAGTACTTTTTCAATGAAAATATTGGATTTTGTGTAGCAAGTTGGGAATGCACCAAATATCAAACCTTTGTTACAAATACCAAACCGTTTAATTTATCCAACATATCCATCCATCCATTTTCTAATCGGCTTATCATCACAAGGATCCCCGGGGCGTGCGGGAGCCTATCCCAACTGTCTTCGGGCTGTTGGCTGGGCGCACCCTGAACTGGTTGCCAGTATCCAACAATTGTGTTTTGTAAATGATGTCCCCGTTTATAACATGTATGAAAACGCAGAGTGGAACATGTGAATCATAACACTTGGTCAACAGCAAATTTGAATCAGAGATGGCTTTATGTGGCGCTAAAAGTATTTTTGACACTGATTTCAAAAGTTAATAAATAAAATAAAATAAAATAAAATAAAATAAAATAAAATAAAATAAATCGAGCACATTAGGTTTTAATATTTTCATTTTGGGGGGGTTTTAAGTTTGACCTTACCACATGTTGTTTATAGCTACAATATGTTGCTGTTGCTGAAAGTTGTAATTAATATATGAAAAATATATTAATAATACAGTGGTACCTCTACTTATGAAATTACGTGATTCTGGAAGAAATTTCTTAACTTGAACATTTTGTAAGTAGAGACGCGTTTTCCATGTAGATTTGTTCCAAGCCCCCCCCCTAAACAAAATTTAGACATAAATGTTTCCTAAAGCATAAAAATGCATCAAAATATGTAACAAATGCATGTTATAATGAGATTATTGCACAATAAATGAGAGTTGTGTATAATGTAAAAAACAAACAATGAAGAATAAAAATGATGGTCATTTAACTTTTAACTGCGTGATTTTTTTGCCCTCTTTAGTTCATTTTTCTGGGTGATTCACATTTACCTAAGACCATCGGAACACCTCACAGCCCGAGGGGCGAATGACAAGGACGCTGCATAGACGCACATCCATCTATCTCCCCACAAAAACACATTAGGTAGCAGTCCCTCTTAGCCAATGGGATGCCAGGATGATGCTCGGTAATAGCCAAAGGCAGAGCAGCTAAATAATAATAATAATAATAATACATTTGATTGATAAGCGCCTTTCAAGACACCCAAGGACACTTTACAATAACCAAAAACACAAAACAGTATGTTGCGTACAGGGAAAATCTGAGCTGCAACTAGCAGCTCCTAGAAAGGTATTTTTACCTTTTGTATCTTGACATTTCTTTCGTAACAAGAGGCAATATTTTCCTGTTGAGAAGTTTCATAACTTGAAGATTTCGTACGAAGAAGTACCACTGTACTCTTATATAAATGTTATAATTATTGTTGTTATTATTATTATTATTATTATTATTATGACAACCTGATGTGCTAGAGAAAAAAAAGTGAGGTCAGATTCGGCAGCAGAGCAAAAAAATCAATTGAGAAAAGTCTATTAGTATTTGTGATTAAAACATTTTGTGAATATTTTTTGACTAGTCTCCTCATGTTCGCACACTACTGTGATACTTTACATAGAATAGACAAGGTCACACAATAGCGCAAATCCAGCTCCTTCACCCCCGGGCAGCAGCAGGGACACAAATCATTCTCTTGACTCTAAGCTGTCACTTCCACTAAATGTTACAACTAAAGGACAACATGAATAATGACAACGAAGACTCTCATCGGCACCCAAGATATAAGTGACCAATGAGTCAGGCCATGCGTTATTACTTAAAGCCAATAGAATTCTCTTCAGATCAAAGGCCTGCAAACAAGAGATATATTATTATTATCATCAAAGCATTGAGATAACACAGAGTAATTGCATTTGATAGCGGGGTGAATGGGATGGGGGGAAATCCCTGCGTTCACTGTACTGTATACATCAAATAATAGGGACATGATAAGTGGTTCAATGCTGCTTTACGCAGCTTCCTGAGATGCCCATCAAGAAGCTAATCCTGCAGCAGATAGTGATGAGATTGACGCCAAACAGGAAGCGCCTGTGGGGCTATGGCGAAATTCTTCCTGACTCATCAGCGGTGCCGCTTCTCCGACATCAGAATTGAGGGCTCAAACCATCTTAAAATACAATCTTAAATGCTTTAATGTGACCTCTTGCTGCTTTGCAAGGTTTTGTGCGCGAGTGTGTGTATCTTTCTCTCCGGAGAGGAGGCGGATTTATAGGAGCCGCTTTGCTCTTCTGAAGGCCACAGCTGTTACAAAGCTGAAGCAATGCAATTATCTCAGAAAAGGGGGCTGATGATGAGCAGGAGAGAGCGTGTGTGTGTGTGTGTGCGCGCATGCATGTGCGTGCGTGTGTTGGAACGTCAGCATGGTGATGAACAGCATGGTGCCGAGCTACCAGAGATACAAAAACACATGAGGTTAATCAACACATGTGAGAACACTCATTGATATGCATTTTAGTTGTTGATTACTGTGTGTTTCAAGTACAGTGCAGTCCATGGATTTCGGGACGTTGACGCAATTCTGCTCTTTTTGCCTCGAAACCCCACCACTATGCTGATGAGACTGCTGACCCAAAGCAACACGATGACTTGGGAAATGTTTCAGGCAATATTATCTGCGCATATTCAGCTGCTGCAGAACCTGGTAAACGGCACTTGGCGGTACAGGTGGACAATGCCCCCGAGCACACTGTAAAAGCAACCAAAGAGTTTTTTTTAAGGCAAAGGAGTGGAATGTGATGCAAAGTCCAAGTCAATCATATGACCTGAATCCGATTGAGCGTGCATTTCACTTGCTGAAGATAAAACTGAAGGGGGTCCCACTCTGCGTTCCAGACTTCAGGTTGGAATTGACTGCAAAGGATTTGCAAACAACTACTAGAAAGTGAAATAGTGATTTATGATCGTTGTTAATTTGTTCCATTACTTTTGGTCCCTGAAAAAGTGGAAGGAAGGCATATATGCAAAGCGTTGTCATTCCTACACTGTTCACCCGATTTGGATGCAAAACCCCTCAAATTAAAGCTGAAAGTCTGCATGAGAAGCGCATTATGCCCATTTCATTTCAAATACACCACCGTGTTGTTAAGAGCCAAAAAGGTGAGAATTGTATCGATGCCCCAATATTCATGGACCCGAATGAACAACAAGCGAATAGTAAACGGAAGCAAACTGTTTACTGTGTTTTTAAAATAACACATGTAATTATTTTTGTCAGAGCTTTTTATTTATTCTGGACCGTCTTTTCCCAGTTGTACTGTAGTGTTACCATATTTAAATGATCACCAACGTATGAAGCACTTAAGAGTCTCTTGCCCCTACTTTGCACCGACAGCTGGAATGTGGAATGGACTCCATGTCAAACCACTACAGCAGTAGAGACGCACATCTGTAGATGGAAAGCAGCAAAAGAATATATGGCTGTCCAGAATGGATCCCCCAAATCTTAGCTACTGCTACTATAAAAAAATAAAAATAAAAATCAATATTTATGTCTGTATCATTTCTGACAACACACAAGAATGAAGCCTGTCAATAGGTTGAGCACCTTCAATAAAGACAGTTCTTAATATTTAATTGAAATAGAATAAAACAAGACAGGGAACTTGCTTTTTAAATGAGCTTTAAATAAACATTCTCACCATGTCCGGCTTGTAATGCTTCGTTAATGATTGGCTTAAGTGTCCGCTGAGCTCATTCTTATACTGTATGCTCACAGTGTGTTGTAAACAATGTTGCCACAGTCACCTTGAAAAAGTAACTGAGTTACTTTTGTAAAAGAGCTCACAAAAATTGCCACGCATGCTTTTGGGCGAGTAAGTGTCTGATTACCACCGATTCTTATACAGCAAATTGACCGAGGATCCATCCTTGTCAATGAATGTGTAAAAGAGATAGCAGTGAACTTGACCTGTCACCAGTTCTCATCAATGTTATCAGCAAGCTACTGCCTCACTTAGAGAGCAACCATGTACTGTAGAGATGTCACAAACATTACAGGGCAACTTGACTTTATGTAATATCGGATGGTAGCCTACTTGGAGTTGACGAACAAGAGTATCCATCCATTTTCTATACTGCTTAATACTCATTAGGGTCATGGTGTGAGCATGATGTAACGATATAGAAAAGACAACATGCAACTTCACTCATAACTGTGTTGGGTGTGCAAACCACTCGGTTACTGTGCCGCCAATGTAAAATCCATCCATCCATTTTCTGATCCGCTTTATCCTCACAAGGGTCACGGGGAGGTGCTGGAGCCTATCCCAGCCATCTTCAGGCAGTAGCCGGGGGACCCCCTGAACCGGTTGTCAGCCAATCGCAGGGCACACAGAGACAAACAATCATCCGCGCTCACACTCACACCTAGGGACAATTTGGAGTGCTCAATCAGCCTGCCACGCATGTTTTTGAAATGTGGGAGGAAACCGGAGTACCCGGAGAAAACCCACGCAGGCCCGGGGAGAACATGCAAATTCCGTACAGAAAGGCCGGTGCGGGGATTGAATCCACAACCTCTGCACTGTGAGGCGGACCACCGGGCCGAAAGTAGAATCACCAAATGAAATACATTGCACCATCACTTGGATGGACAGTGCAAGAGAAAAAATACCATGGTCAATTTCAATTCGATTTTGCGAGGTCCTGCCTGAAAATTCACTTTCTTTGGTGTGTGTATCATTTGATATGCACCGGCTCAACTGCATGTGTTTTGAAAGCAGACTGAACAAATTTGAAACAGACTGCGGTGATAGGTAACAACCTCAAAATAGAGTATGCGATGGGCTTGAGTAAATGGATTTGCATCTCTTATTTATTAGTGTACTTGAAGTATGAACACGTCTCTCCCTACACGAAGCAGTCCATCAGTCCACAAATGCAGCTTCACCTCCACCTCAACGTCCATCTGACATCCGTGGATCGAAAGCAGCGCGACCCCGGCGCCGCAGCCGGCAGCAGCAGCATCGTCAGGACACCAAACGGCGGCCGCTGCTTACCTCTCTGCGGTCCTGTAGACACTCCAGCACGGACAGGTTATTGGCCCAAGTGTGTTTGGGGCAGAGCCGGGTCAAGTCCTCTCTGCAGGCCTCCTCCTCGGACAGCTTCCAACCCGTCGCCCTTCGAGGTTTCGAGGCCCCCCGCGGCGGCGGCGGCAGGTGCATCCTTGGCTTGTGGTTCAGCGGCTCTGAGGACGACCGGGTTGTTTGGAGGCTCGGCGGGACCGCTGGCTGCCTTGAGGCCGAAGGCGGAGCCGAAGCCACAGAGACAAACGTATGATGACAGCAGTAGCAGCAGCGGAGAGCGACTGTACGTCGCCATCTTCGCACCACCGTTAAGCTAGCCCTGTGAGAACCACAACATTCTACTACTTCCGTTCAGTTAGTTCACAATAAAAGTCAAGGTGTGAAGCTAAACACAACTGCCATTTCAACAACAAAGGCTTTACATTTTACGATAGAAAAAAATAGACTGATTTGTCAGATTCACTTTTAGCTTTCACGTACATCACATAATAATCAGGAACTCTCGTGCAATCATCCATCCATCCACCCATCCACCCATCCATCCATCCATTTTATGATCCGCTTATCCTAACAGGTCTTGCGGGGCGTGCTGGAGCCTATCCCAGCTTCTCTTCGGGACACCCTGAACTGGTTGCCAGCCAATCGCAGAACACACAGAGTCATGCAACCATTCACGCGCACACTCACACCTAGGGATAATTTAGAGTGTTCTATTTTGGAATGTGGGAGGAAAACAGAGTTGCCGGGGAAAACCCACGCAGACAGGAGGAGAACATGCAAACTCCACACAGGAGGACCGGAGCCAGAATCGAACCCTGCACTGTGATGCTGACATGCTGAACAGTCGACCATCGGGTTGCCTGTCATATGCAATAATCTCATCCAAAATTTAGTATGTAGCTGGGCCAGGGGTCATGAGTAACCTGCGGGCCGGTTGTGAAGATACAGCCGTGGAAGAAATGAAGAGACCACTCCTGCTCCTTCAGTTTAATGTTCATATGAAATGCCTATTACAACGAAAGGTACATTTGTTGGGACCAATATATCATTGAACATAGAAACAGATGCTTATGATGCTCATGTCAGATTTTGTTAACTTTGAAAATGTCCACCTGGTTTAACCCATAAGAGCCCACGGTGACACCAGTGTAACACACACTTTGAACTCCCCAGTTTCTTTGTTCTAAAACTTTTTGTCTGACTTTAACCCATCAAAACCCTAAGCGACGTATAAGCAACATCCTGGAATAAAGACCATGTGATAGTCATGTGACTGTGACAGGAAGTGACTTCCCCAATTTGCTGGTATTGCTGATGTGCTAACTTCAAGGAGACAGCCAACTTCAAAGAACTGTTATGTGATACTACATGTAATTTCAAACTCATTTGACAGTTCCAATACTTTGATAACATGTCCAATAGTGCCCTCCACCTGGTCTCACCATAGTTATTGAAGAAACTAATATCAAACCAGGGATCGAAATCTCGCTGTGACATACATGTCACATTGGGCTTACTGCCTTAAAATATGAATGAAAAACTTGATGTGACATATTTGTCACAATAACAAAAATTGTAATAATCCACCCAATTTATTTTGCGGTATCTGTTATATTCAGTTGAAGTATGTTCAGTTTGTTCAATTAAAAGTGTAATGAATAAATAGAAACACAAAATAACGTGAAAGTAAAACACTTTTTGGAACTTTAACGTAATCCTCACAGTTTTGCTATCCTATGCTTATCCCACAAAAAGAAACATCTAATTATTGTATATTCTGTACTTTGGGAGGTGGTCAAGCTTTGTGAAACTCTCCCATCAGACCACAACTACAAAGTCTTTGCAGACAATCTTTTTTCTTCAGTACCACTGGTACTCAACCTTCTTCAACGAAAGATCTACTTTGTGGGAACTCTGCGTGGCAATCGCTTAGCTGGGTGTCAGCTTGAAGATGATAAAAGTCTTGCCAAGTGAGGCAGAGGATCTGTTGACACCAGGGTGGAAAAAAAAGAAAGGCTGGTCATTGTCAAGTGGTATGACAACAAAGCTGTTATCCTGATCTCATCCTATTGTGCAGTTGAGCCTCAAGATAATGCTTGACGCTGGAGCAAAGCAGACAAGACATTTTTGGAGGTCAGGGGGCCACACATTGTGAAGGAATATAACACATTCATGGGAGGAGTGGATCTCCTTGATGCATGCATTGCAAGATGCAAGTATCGCATAAGGTCACAGAGGTGGTACCTCTACTTGTTCTGGCACACCATCATGTTAGGTCTGGTTAATGCATGGTTGATCTACCGCCGTGACTGTAAACTACTTGGTGTCAAAAATGTACTGCGACAAAAGCCCTTCCAGGCAGAGGTTGCCACTAGCCTCATTCTTTTGCGGGCACGAATAGGCCGACCATCACTCAATCCCACATCTTCACCACCACCGCCCAAAAGGGTTCGTCTTGGAGTTCCAAATGATGTTCGCTCTGACCAAGTTGCACATTGGCCTGCAAAATGTGACAAACGCGGCTTGCAAACACTGCAAAATCAACGCGACTACCACTCTCTGTGAGAAATGTGATGTGCGTCTTTGCTTCACTGAGGAACGCAACTGTTTCAAGTCTTACCATCTAGTGTAGGCTAAAAAACGTTTTTTTCCCCACAACTTTTGTTTTTGCATCTGTTGTTCAGTTCTCTGTACCCATGGTAGCTTGTTACAAACGCAACCAAATATGCAGCATTATTTATTTTTGATAAAGTTGGCAATTTTGTGACACAAAGCTAAACTGAATAATTTTATTTCAAACCTTGTCATTAAAGTCACAGCTACAATATAAGTTGTTGAAATACAAATAATAGGCACTTTTCATGTTCCAAGCACTAAAAACTGTCATGTTTACTTATTGCCAAATGAAGAACATTTTTTTACCACTAACGCCCAATGTGATATATATGTAACAACACAGATCTTTGGTATGAAAAAGTGTTATTCTGAAAAAAACATCAGAAATGTATTTTATGTGATCCACTTGGCCTGTAGTATATCCCACATAATTTTCCTTTATGGAAAAATGGGTCTGGGTTCTTATGGGTTAAATAGCATTTTATCTGACACAAAATACTGTTGAACAAAAACAACCATCATTTCAGCAAGCATTATAATAAAGAGACGAAAGGTTATCATCAACAGTTGCAATCCCCTCCCCCATGATTGTCCAACCCAGGTCCTCGGTGGCCCCTGTCCAGAACATTTTAGATGTCTCCCTCCACCAACACACCTTATTCAAAAGATCAATATTTTTATCAGGCTTCTCAGAGCTTCTTGAAGACCTGGTGTTTTGAAAAGAAAAAACCCAAAAGTTAGGCTACCATTACTTTTTCAAAAATATATAATTCGGTGTCAGTTCATTTGAATTGAAATTTTAACAAGAAAACGCACCTCTTGGATGCAATTAAGCAAGTATCTTAGCAAGTGGCTAATAAAAGAAACATGACAGGGGCTCATATAAGCAATATACTCATAAACATCACAAAAGAAGTAAGTAAGTTGGAACCACTATACTATAGTGACGAAAGAACAACGCTGCCGTCATACCTACGTAATCTGCTCGTTTCTTCTCTTCAGAACAGCTGATGGTTTTGCCATTTTCCCGAATATTTACAGAAGGTTTAACTTCCATTTCGCACAATTCCCCAGGTCCCCCATTTCGACCCTGGTCTCCTCTCCAGAGGCTGGCTCCACAAGGGGGCACACATTGCCCATACAAATGCCAATTAGTGACATGACATGCCATTATAAAACACAAAACAATATCATGTACCTTTTTTTTGTTTTAAATGTTGGGGTGCATTGCCGCCAGTGTGCCAATGCTGGCATTTGTCCACACAGTGTAATACACATGACAGACACTGCCACTATGGTTTTTGGTAGTGAAACATGCTTGCAATTGCTCAGCATTACTCGAAGCGAAGACAGTTTTCTTCAATTGAGGTGCGGATTTTAGCAAGAAGCATGAAACAGTCACTTCCCTTTTGCTTAAAAGGGAAGTCAACCTCACAATTTTCTTTCCAATACTATAATATGCTCTATACAGCCCCACTAGTGTGATTCCAATTACGCCGTTTAAGTATTTTAGGGAGAAATGGAACGGGAGATCAACAGCTGGATTGGTGCAGCATGTGTATAGTGATGAACACTCTATATCGGTCTGTCATGATGAAGAGGGAGCTGATATACTGGTCCAACTATGTTCCTGCCTGCCACCTATGGTCATGAGCTGTGAGTCATGACTGAAAGAACACGATCACGCATACAAGTGGCTAAAATAAGTTTCCGTTGCAGGGTGTACGGCCTCTCCTTTAGTGAAAGAGTGAGAAGCTTGGTCATCTGGAATGGGCTCAGAGTAGGAGTCAGATGAGATGTTTTGGTGATTACCAATGCTGATAAAAGCAGATGTTCTGATAAATAAATCAATGAAAATAGTGCACTGTAGACCTTCAGCCACAACAATATGACAGGTTGCCACAATACATTCATTCATTCATCTTCCGAACAGCTTGATCCTCACTAGGGTCGGGGGTGCTGGAGCCTATCCCAGCTGTTTCCGGGCAGTAGGCGGGGGACACCCTGAATTGGTTGCCAGCCAATCGCAGGGCACACATAGACATACAACTATTCATGCTCACATTCACACCTAGGGACAATTTAGAGTGCTCAAACAGCCTGCCATGCATGTCTTTGGAATGTGGGAGGAAACCGGAGTACCCAGAGAAAACCCACGCAAGCCCGGGGAGAACATGCAAACTCCACACAGGGAGGCACGGAGCTGGAATCGAACCCGGTACCTCTGCACTGTGAAGCCGACGTGCTAACCACTGGACTACCGGGCCGCCCTGCCACGATACAATGATATACAAAACAAGAACAGTTTGTAATTCTCTTCCCATTTACAAAGTTATGCTTAGTTTTGATTGACAAGATCAGAGGTATTACTGAACAATATGTCCTTGTGAGGATAAGCGGTGCAGATAATAATAATAATAATAATAATAATAATAATAATAATAATAATAATAATAATAATAATAATAATAATAATAATAATACATGATGGATGCATGAATGGATGTTCATCTTTCTAGTTATAGTTTGCAGTGGTTCTGGATGATGTAAGGGTTTCAAAATATGTTCTTTTTATATAGTTTTAATGATTGGAACTTGTTTTTTCTTGAGTTTTCTGTAACAAGAACAAATAAGTATAGTTCTCACTTTAAAATAAACTGAAGGTGTATTGTGTGGGCAAAATTGAATGCCTTTCTACCAAGCAGCTGATTGGGAACCCAGGAGCTCAATAAATCCTCCTAAATTTAGAGGTGACAGCTGCCAGGGCCTTTTTCTGGCTCTTGATCAGCCACACTAATCCGCCCCCCTCTCAGCATTAGTTACAACTTGCATTTCAAAGATGCATCTTGCTGTTGAGATCCTTCGGTAATTGAACAAATCCTCACTCCGGGCCCTGCGCAGACAACCTACACAGTAAATAAATTAAATGCAACAGTGAAGCTTGTGGTTTGTGAACCTGCTTCACAGGCAGGATGTTCGGTCTCCGGGGGTGGAATTTGAATGTTCTTCTGGTGGGTTTTATCTGGGTACGGTCACTCTCTCCCATATTTCAAAATCATGCACGATAGGTTCATTGAAGGCTCCAAATTGCCTAAAGTGTGTTTTTTTTTCAGACGAGACAGACTCATGGTTTTAAAAAAACAAAGCAAGTCATTGCAGACTACTTTGCTTTCCCTTTCACGGAATGATCCTTCAACAACAGACGAGACAGACTATCCTTTAGCACACAGAACTGCAGCAATAGTGATTCACCATCACATTTGTTATCAGTGTAAAAGTACAGTTCTTAAAGTTATAATATTGCTTTATGTTTGATAGCTTTTATTTCTGTGTTGTGGCATTGCTTCGTGTGAATTCACGTTACAGTATATTGAGGTGTTTTCTTCTCTGGCCTTCTTGTGTGGAGTTTGCAGGCTCTCCCCATGGTATGCATATATGGGTATTCCCGAGGTAATCCAGCTTGCTCCTACATTCTTAAAACACACGTTAGGTCAACTGAAGACTATAAATTGACCACAGAGTGTGTATGCGAGTGTGAATGGTTGCTTGTCTTCTTGTGCTTCTACTTAGTTGAGTAGAACCACTTGTAGCTAAAGCCAAACTGTGGCAGGGTTTTTAATTTCTGGACTTGGATTGTCCACGTCTGAACATAAGAAAACGTGGTCAAACTAATGTGGCATGGCCAATTCTTGGAGCAGAAATCAAATGACCATTTTAAAAGAGCCGGTGGTCACAAGTGCTTGCAACCAAATGCTATTGCAATTACTCTCAAGAAGCATTGTTACCACAGAGAAAACCAAAAACACATTTCTGAAAATACTGTAGGCGTTTATCTTTATATAGATAACATTTAACCAATCGTCTCTTTAAAAATGGTCTTCCTTTCCATGCTTTCTCCCAAATTTTGTCAACAGTGTTGGCTGTCAAAAAAGCTTGAAGAATCAACATAGCACCATAACATTATAAAACTATATTTTCACATGGGGGTGGGAGGTGGACGGACCTTTCTTGACGTAAGCACCATCCATCCCAGCAGGATGCATCTCCAACATCAATCTATTGATTTGTTTAGACATATTACAGCATACTGTAAGAGACATTTCACTGTTAAAAATACTAAAACGTTTTTAGTTGAGGTGAGGCACTGTCGTAATGTCTAACTGTTAGCTTCCAGAAGAGAATTCCTGCAACATTTGTTGCTCAGCTGCCGCTGTCACCTCTTACATCCCACATTCTACCCACAGCTTCCAAAGACAACTGGTTGCATGCACACACACACACACACACACACACACACTATAAGAGAGAAGCATTTACATTCGTCTCACTTCTTCCCTGCAGGCCACAGAGGAATCGGTTGCGTTGTCAAAATGGCGGAGTAAGTCCTCATCTCAACTCTCTCACATCTAATTTGTTAATCCACAAAACTCACAGAAATCTATCATATTTCTCTACGAAGGAAAAAGATGACACTAAGCCGGAGGAATTACCTCAAGGTAAAGTACGATGGCGGTCACGACTAACGGTGATTTTCTGGAGAGCTGTATTATGTCATTTGTTTATCGACATTGATGATTTGATCACATAAACCGTACAAATGGACATTGAGAGAGCGCTGAAAAATTTGCTGCTGAATAAAATGCGAGTTTTCTGGACTCAGCCTGTTGAAAATCACACAACTAAATTCTGACTTTAGATTTCTGCGACTCATCAGGATTTTCGTGCTTCATGTGCCTTTTTCGCCACCTATTCAGAAGTGAAGATTAGGATATGTTATTCCCTAATCGTACCTTACTATTTGGAATGACTTGCAACCCCAGTAAGGCATTGTACATATATTTATTTAAATCTATTTGATACAAATGCAAAAATCAAATACACATCTCCGTGGTGCTGAACTTTCTGCTCCTCCTTCTCCTCAGAGTTTGCTGTTACAGATTGGTCAGACAATGCTGGATGAGGCGGCTGAACAGGCCCAGGAGGAGAAGACCAGATACATGGAGGAGAACTGCCCTGCTCTCGCTCTCCCTGACTGCATGCATGAGTTGCAGGTAAACATCACATTACAAATCATCGGCTGTCAAACACACAAAATGAACTCTGACCTAGATAATGTAAACCAAACCACCTCCTGAGATTTATTTTACCGCTTCTTGAGGTTCATTGTACACAATGAGACCACGAAGTAGTCCATGTTTCAATTCCTTGGATTATGTTGCCATTGTTCCGATTTGACTTGCATGAGAAAAATCATATACAATACAATACAATACATGCTGATTTATATAGCGCTTTCACAACAGCGGCAGCTGTAACAAAGCGCTTAACAAAGCAGTTAACATAAAGTAAAATAATAAACACAACACACAACATAAAACACGAACAAAAAGTAAAATAATGAACACAACACATGACATAAAACACGGACAGTCGTGCAGTCCTAACCACTTTTCCCTCATACGCTTTGTTGTTAAAGCAGTTTGAGATGAAAGAGGAGAGAATCAAAGTGTCCTTTCACCAGTGGATCAGAGACGTCATGTTCAAAATGTGCACACGTCGGCTACATGCTAAGTTTCAAAGTCAACAAGAAGCTGTAGCATCCATTGACGAAAAAAGAGATTGGTTCACTTCTCCTGTCCCATGCAAATCCATTCCAATTCCAAGCGGTTCCAAATACGCATCGGCGCAGAAGCCGACGTTCCTCTCTCCTCATCCTCAACTTCAGCAGTTATCCATCCAGCCGCACCAACGCAGACTGTCCAACAGCGCCGACGTCTCCACTGAACAAAACGGGGCTGTGAAAAATGCTGCCCATTACAGGCGCAAAAAACACAAGCGCCCCGGGGCTGTCCAGCACCGACAGTCAATGGCGCCGACATTCCTCCCAATCAAAATCTGTGCTGGTACAGGCGTGCTGCCGAGAAGGCGCCACCACCAAGCACATATGAGCTCACAAAGTCAATGAATTTCATTTTCTCTTGGTTACATTTTTGGTCCAAGCTCAGTTCACTTTAAATGAACAATACAGTATGTGCAAATGACTCAAAACAGGCCTTTGACCCTCGTGATGATCAGAGGTTCGGATGATGGATGTAGTTAAAACAGCAAAATAACAATTACCGGTACCGGTAATTCAAGTTTTGAGCTTGATTTTACTGATCAGTACAGTATTTGCAAAATGATCATTTTCAATGAATTTATGAAAGGCAAGACACCTCATTAGGGGCGAAAATCAATGGTCTTTCTGTCAGTTTTGACCACAAGAATTTGGATTTATGATCACTAACACATATTGTCCTTTCATTAACTAACTAATTAAGTAACTAATTAATTAACTAACTAACTAACTAACTAATTAATTAATTCATTCATTCATATCCCGAACCACTTGATCCTCACTAGGGTCACAGGGGCTGCTGGAGCCTATCCCAGCTGTCTTCGGGCAGTAGGCGGGGGACACCCTGAATCGGTTGCCAGCCAATCACAGGGCACACAGAGACGAACAACCATTCGCGCCCAGACTCACACCGAGGGACAATTTAGAGTGTTCAATCAGCCTGCCATGCATGTTTTTGGAATGTCCCCAGGTGTGAGTGTGAGCGCGGATGGTTGTTCGTCTCTGTGTGCCCTGCGATTGGCTGGAAACTGGTTCAGGGTGTCCCCCGCCTACTGCCCGGAGACAGCTGGGATAGGTTCCAGCACCCCCCTACGACCTTTGTGAGAATAAAGCAGATCAGAAAATGGATGGATTACACTGAGTAAAAAAAGAAAAATGAGTGGTGTTGAATTGTTGTTTGTCTATATCAAGGGGTGTCCAACCCTGGCTCTTGAAGACCCCCTATTCAGTGTATTTTCGATGTTTCCCTTCTCCAACACACCTGATTCACATGGTCAGGGTCATTAGCAGGCTTCTCGGTGCTCGGTGCCCTCAAGGACCGCAGTTGGACACCCCTGGTCTAAATGATGGCTGTGTCCAAATGCACAGGCTGCGTCATCCGAAGGCTTCATTGTTGCCTGCATTTTTGGGCCACATGACTTGACCACATATGGTTTCCAAATTATAGAAAGACAATTCGCAGGTTGGGTCCTTTGACACCTTGAAAGGTTCCTCTTCAAATAGCCTCCGTGGATCGCATAAACCGTGGTGAATTTGGGCATCGTGGAGCCAAAAATGCGGCCTTCGCAGGACCCAGCCTCATGTGCCCTGCAATGAGCTGGTCACCATTACAGGGTGTACGCACTCGATTCTCTCCCAACATCAGATGGGACAAACTACAGCTCACCTGTCACCTTAATAATGAATGCAGGATTAGAATATGGATTGATGGACAAACAAGGAAGAGCAGCACAGCAATAATTACATCTAAGTTTTCAGATTTTTAAATGTTAATTGTCATGACATTCAAAAATGTGATGAAATACATGAATTGCTTGAACGTCGCGATAAAGAAATGGAGTCTCTTGTTAGGGGTGTGTGAAAATTTGCTTCATATGCAAAAGGTTGAGGAGCCACTGGTGTGATTAAACGTCTGGCTCTTATCAAGGGGCAGCACAAAAATACCGTATTCTCAGCAAATAGATGCAACTTTCACCATACTTTTCAAATTCATCATTGTCTGTATTACGCATTGCCAGGAGCTCTGTCGGCAACTTCACAAGCAGATTGATCTGGTGGATGACGAAAGGTACGACATGGAAATGAAAGTGAACAAGTCTGACCAGGAGGTAAATATGCATCTTTTAGTACCACGTCAATAATAATAAAGAACATGTTGCAGTAATGTCTTATTTTTTTGCCATATAAAAGCAATATTGTTGTTTTGATAACAACCCTGTCCTATCAGATCAACGACCTGAAGTTAAAGGTTCAAGATCTCAATGGAAAGTTTAAGAAGCCGACCCTGAAGAAGGTACGAATGTCAGCTGATGCCATGTTAGCTGCCCTGCTGGGGTCCAAACACAAAGTGTCCATGGACCTGAGGGGCAACCTGAAGCAGGTCAAGAAGGAGATGAAGGACGAGGTTGGTAAATCACACACAAGGAGCTGATAACATTGTTTCAACAAAGTTGACATTTTTCCCGGATTTAATTCTTCTAGTTCACTTAAATGAGAGTATTTTAGAACACATAGGCCCCAGCACAACTAACTGATTGCTTATGTCTCACTCAGGAGAAACAGACCGGGGACTGGAGAAAGAAAATTGAGGACAAAGCCGGGATGGATGGCAGGAAGAAAATGTTTGAGACAGAGGCCTAAACTCCTGGGAATTCTTCTGGTGTTGAGCGTCATCATTTCAGTGTTTTATATCAAAACATATTGTTAACAATTTTATGTAAAGTACACAACATAATATATCAGGAAAATGATCATCTAAGACACACAAAAACACAAATTGAGACTAGTTGGTGAAACGGGAGGTGAAAGAATCCCCGATCAATACTTCCTGTTTTATAATACTGTAACTGTTACAGGGCAAGGCAAGTTTATTTGTATAGCACAGTATAATCATGTATAAGACAATTCAAACTGTTTTACATTAAACATTAAAAGCATTACAAAAAGAGAAAAAAAATATGAACACATTGCAAAAATCATCATAAAATCATCTTATGAAATTCGATTAAAATGATTCCAACAGGTGCTTTGAAGTGGTTGTTAAATTTCAGTTCTGACTCAATAATTACACTAAGAGTTCTGAATTAATTTGTAGCTTTCAATGACACAGAGTTAACGCGAGCACTGATCTCATACCTTTCAGTTTTGGGGCCAAAAACAATCACTTCTGTCTTTGCTGGATTGAGCTGGGTAAAATTCTGGTCCGTGAACCAAATGATTTGATGAATACATTTCATGAATGTAAGAGACCATAGTCATGTGATGATGCTGAAATGTAAAGTTGCGTGTCATAATCATATCCATAATCTGAGCACGGGACAGCATGTAGATATTCAATAGAAGTGCTCCAAGAATGGACCCTTGTGGAACCCTCCATGTGATCTTTGTTCGCTCAGAATCATGACAACCAACTGAGGCAAAGGAATCCCAATCGTGCAAGTAAGATTTGAACCAACCACAGTGCAAGTAAATCCGACCCACTGTTCTATTCTGTTGAGCAGTATATTAAATGCAGCACTGAGAACTAGCAATACCAAGACGGTGGTTTTAAAGGCGTCAATATTCAGAAGTCGTATTTATTACTTAATATAAGTGTGGTCTCAGTGCTGAGTTGTGGTCAAAATCCAGACTGAAATGCATTTAAGAGATTATTTTGCATCATAAAACTGTGAATGTGTTGAAAAACAATCGTTTCAATGTTTTTTTTTCCCCAAACCTGAAGATTTGTAACGGGCCTGAAGTTACTTACTGTTGAATAATTCAGGTTGGGCTTTTATTTCTGCACTTTTTGCAGCCTGCAGAAACTTCCCAAATTGAATAGAATTATTCACTATGAGTAATACTTTTGGAGCTATGCAATCAAAAACATTTTTGAAAAATTGTGAAGGAATCATATCAAGACAGAATATTGTGAATGTTAATTTCAAAACTATTTCTTGTAGTCTAGAGAGTTAACACGTTCAAGATTAACTAACTGGAGAACAACATATGGCACAAGTGACATTGTCATTTTTTTCCCTGAGAGGGAGCCTTTTACTTTTTGCCTTATGCTTGAAGTTGAATTTATCTGTGAAAAAGGCTGCAAAGTCATTGTATGACTTGCACAGCAGTTCAGAAGGGACTGATGCTGCCAGTCTGTCAACAAAAACAAACAATGTACGGACATTATTAGTGTTTCTATTCCCTAATCGTACCTCTGAGAAGAATAATTGTCTTGCATTTTTAAATTCCTGGTTGTAGATGTGAAGACTGTCTTTGGATATACAGTATCATAATGAACCTGGAGTTTGGTTTTGCGCCTCCAGGCTCTGCTATTCTACATATCAGGAGAGAGAAGAGAAGAAAGAGAGGAGAGGAGACGAGGGGAGGCAAGGGGATGAAAAGAGAGAAATATCGAGCCTGGTCAAAAACAAAATTAAAAATAATTAAAACCTTTGACGGAGGCAAATAATGTAAATATTTAGAAAACAATACTGTACTGTACTGTACAGTACTCCCTATTTGAAATTTGTCAATAAAGTTTTTAGCACGGTAACGCCCCCCTCCCCACCATTGGTCATGTGACATCACGAGAGACGCCTGAAACTGGCGGAAGTAGAGCGAATTTGCTGTTGTTAGTCCTTTTTAAAAAGTGGCCGAAATATCGTGTATAAGTCAGTACAGCGCGCTTTTGGGTGGTTCGTCTTTCTGCACAGTCACCAAAAATCAACCAAAATGACGGCGGCGGTGTTTTTTGGTTGTACCTTCATTGCCTTTGGCCCTGCAATCGCTCTGTTCCTGTTTACCATCGCCCGGGAGCCTCTGAGGGTCATCTTTCTCATAGCCGGGTGAGTCGCTTTGCTTCCCCGTGGGAACTTTAGGCTTTTATTGCGGGGACGACAACGTTGATTTGGTCGTGTTCAGATCGCTAAACGCGTGTCGTTGTGAGGCTAGCGTGCTAGCTGAACTCGCTGTATATATTAGCCTTCTTTGTCGATTCACAAACACCTTCCATCGTATTACCTCGTGTTCATGTATCCCTAGACTAGACAGTCATCATCACCATCGTGTGCATAATCACAATTAAAAATGGCGTATTCACTATTGTCTGAAAAAAATGTAGTTGCTCTCGGATAATAGTACATGAATTTGATTAATTTATCTTCCCACAGTGTTAATTGGGAGCTTGTGGGAGGTAAACCTGACGTCAGTGTTCATTCTGCAGTATACATAAAGATGCGAACGAGAGAGTTTGACCTGTGTGTAGGGACTTGGACATTTTTTTTTGCAATATTCAATCATATTTAAAATGGTTTCATCAAATGCACCACAATTTAACTGAACCCCCCAAAAGAGAACTAATTCGTCACATGTTATTAAGCCATTCTAGATACCCACATTAGAAGTTCATTTTCATAATTCATATACTTTATTGAAATGTTACAACAGTGTAACAGGGTATAATAAGAAAACTCCAATACACTGTTTATACTAGGAAGTCATACTTGAATTTATTCATTTGCACCGTTTTTATTTTACAGTAATACATTTTATACATTTTGCTTAGTTCAAAAGGAACTTCAATAAGTACAGTATAGTGTTGCAAAGAATTCACAATGTTGTACTTTGGTATCATGATGATCTCGTGTTTACCGTCTCTATGCGGTACAATTGCATATTTGGTTATGACTCTACAAACTTCATAAAAATTAAGACATTGCATTTATGCAGATTAATAGTAATACTCAATGACAAAAGTATTAAAATACTGACATTGCAACAATGGACATGCACAGCACAGAATTTTTCGGGTTGCTTCATGGTGGCGGTCCCCAAACAGTGCCACTGACTGTGTAAAGACATACCGGTACTGTTTGCAGGACCGGCATAGAAACAGATTTGAAAAAATATATTTTACCATTTGCACCACTTGAACATGACTAGTCATACGCCCAATTCCGAGTGAAGTGTTTCCATATAAAGAATCTTGACTCCACTTTTTTTTTAGCTTGTGTCATCACAACATCCTGTTTATGTTGGTGATATTTCAGTGATTTAAAAAAAAAGAGTTTTTTAGCCAAACAACAAGAAATATTTTATTTTAAAAATCAATCAATCAATAACGCTCACATTTGATGGATGAGAAATTTACTCGCACTGTCTCATATTTTAGGAGCAAAATGTGATCATGTAGGGGCAGAGTGGAGCCCTGCAGTATTGGTTAACATGTCTGCTTCACAGACATTCAAGCCATTGATACCAAATTTAGCCGTCATCTTAATCTGCAAGCAGAGCAAAGTTACCTCATTGACCAACTTGCAAACAAAATGTAGCATGGTACATTCCAAAAACATGCATTTTAGGTTAATCGTTAAAAGGTGCTCTACAAATGACTAGCAATCTGACTAGTCCAATGTCAGCTTGGGTAGTCAGCTCCAGCTCTACTGCAACCTTAATTAGGGTTAGCTAATTCAATGTTTCTCAAAACTAATCTTGATTAATAGTTTAGAATGTTTAGAACGTGTGCATTCACTTTCAAAGCTGATTTTTCTTTCTGCAAATGTCAAATGAATTTCATTTGACATTTGCAGGGGAACATTTAAAAACACACATAATGATCGCTAGTAAGTGCCATCATATTTCTGCATTCTTTCTTGTAACTTGTTGTGTGGATTATTTTTCTTCCAGAGCGTTTTTCTGGCTTGTGTCTCTCCTGCTGTCCTCTCTGGTTTGGTTCATCTCTGTTCAGATAAGTAATAAGGACAGTGCTGTTCAGCAGAAAGGCCTCCTCATCTTTGGCGTGGTGCTATCTGTGCTCCTGCAAGAGACCTTCCGTTTCGCTTACTACAAGCTGCTGAAGTAAGCTATGTCCCACCCACACGGTTGTTAGGATGCTTTTACACAATACTGCTGCAAATAATGGAAATTCTACTGATGATTGATTCCCTGTGAAGTTGGATAGGCTGGAATTCATGAACCTTTCTGGAACATCTCTCAAAAATCACATAACTTCACAGGTCAAATGGCTAGACTATAGCATCATTTCCATTATTCCACATTTGTTTGGATTTTTCTTTGACTTTAATCTATCTATCTGTCTATCTATCTATCTATCTATCTATCTATCTATCTATCTATCTATCTATCTATCTATCTATCTATCTATCTATCTATCTATCTATCTATCTATCTGTCTGTCTGTCTGTCTGTCTGTCTGTCTGTCTGTCTGTCTGTCTGTCTGTCTGTCTGTCTGTCTGTCTGTCTGTCTGTCTGTCTGTCTGTCTGTCTGTCTGTCTGTCTGTCTGTCTGTCTGTCTGTCTGTCCGTCCGTCCGTCCGTCCGTCCGTCCGTCCGTTGTTTATTTGCTGTTCTTCCATTCTGTTCCACCATTCTACCATCCCTCTTTTCTAGTAACGGATCATTTTCATACCACATCTCATCTTTCAGCCAGCGGTACCCATAGTGTTTATTGACGCCTGTTGTTCACAATGTTGTTGTATGGCATCTGTGCATTTCTGTCTGCAGGAAAGCAAATGAAGGGCTCCTCACCCTCAGTCAGGAGGAAACCATGCCCATCTCCATCCGACAACTGGCCTATGGTACAATTGCAGAAATAAGATAACATCATTAAAAAATCTGTTTCAAGGTTGCGCTGAACTTAATTAAACAACCACATTTTTGTTCACCTGAAATATTTTAAGATATACCGGATACCGGTACATTTATTAAAAAGTGATTTTCCAATCTATTTCTATCTATCTATAACTGTTTATATGAATGCTCTTGCCACAGCACTGAATCCTGAACACAAAAGCATACTGTGATCATTTAGGGATACGCAAACTTTGGTGAACATTGTGCTGACATTAATTTGTTTTTAAATCATACTCTGAAGTACTGTAGTTATGTTTTAGAAATGAGGATTATGGTTGCTGTTGAGCAATGTAAAGTAATTCACCATGTCTGCGGTGTAGTTCCTGTCATATCGATGCTCCTTTGCCTGTCATCTGTTTCAGTGTCTGGCCTTGGTTTTGGATTCATGAGTGGGGCGTTTTCTGTGGTGAACATTCTGGCTGACTCTGTTGGCCCAGGAACTATCGGGATCCATGGAGACTCGCAGCACTACTTTTTGTCTTCAGGTAAACACTTTCTTCTCATGCTTCAGCAGCTTGTAGTCCTCATGCTTCTCTTTGCCTGACCACACTGGAGACCATGGGTTCTTAATCTTTTTTCATTTGCGGTCCAACTTTTTAAATTTTGTTTATTTATTAATTTATTTTTTTAACAAACTAGGTCTGATCTTGCAACCTTTTTAAGACTGCCAGGACTCACCTTTGTAGTTCTCTCCACCTGACGTTGTGATAGTTATCATGATATGAACCTGTCCAGCTTGCACGTGTATCTCATTATGTCTTTTCATCAAACTGAGATGTGAATTCACTCGGATGGAATGTTGACTGATAAATGATATTACTACTTTGCATTGTAAACCCTTCACCTGCTGCCACTCTGATCCCGCCATCATAAACAAAAGCACAGGGGGAATCAGTCACATGTCAGGAGCTCAATTGGAGGCGCATAGGATGCAATGTGGGTGGCAGCTGCCACTCCTTGCCACCCTGTAATACTACTTGCACCTATGGATGCCACAAGATGGTGGCAAAATACAACGTTTGTGTAACTGAAGCTCACCAACTCACTGAGATAGTTTTTTTTTTTGGCACCAAGATGCCATCAAAGCAAATATTTTATTGCTTTATCTTGAGTCAAAAACAAAAGAAAAGAAAAACTATAATTTTGAAAATGTATTTCTAAAATAGGTTTCAAGACGATATCTCTGAATTGGCAAATGCTGATGTGATTGTTTACTGATTTTTCCCAAGATGGCGCCCGTGTAGGCAGCCGTCGGCAAGTGCTCTTCAAGAGCCTTGCTTTTTTTGTTCTTTTTTGTAGTTTTTGTCTTTTTTGTTTTGTCACATGTTTGTTGTTTCGTCGTGTGGACCTGATGTGGACTGTTTTCAGCGTTTTTGCCACGACATTCGTCAAGGAGAAGAATCTGTGCTTGGTGGTGGCGCCTTCTCGGCAGCACGCCTGTACCAGCACAGATTTTGATTGGGAGGAATGTCGGCGCCATTGACTGTCGGTGCTGGACAGCCCCGGGGCGCTTGTGTTTTTTTGCGCCTGTAATGGGCAGCATTTTTCACAGCCCCGTTTTGTTCAGTGGAGACGTCGGCGCTGTTGGACAGTCTGCGTTGGTGCGGCTGGATGGATAACTGCTGAAGTTGAGGATGAGGAGAGAGGAGCGTCGGCTTCTGCGCCGATGCGTATTTGGAACCGCTTGGAATTGGAATGGATTTACATGGGACAGGAGAAGTGAACCAATCTCTTTTTTCGTCAATGGATGCTACAGCTTCTTGTTGACTTTGAAACTTAGCTTGTAGCCGACGTGTGCACATTTTGAACATGACGTCTCTGATCCACTGGTGAAAGGACACTTTGATTCTCTCCTCTTTCATCTCAAACTGCTTTAACAACAAAGCGTATGTGGGAAAAGTGGTTAGGACTGCACGACTGTCCGTGTTTTATGTCATGTGTTGTGTTCATTATTTTACTTTTTGTTCGTGTTTTATGTTGTGTTTATTATTTTACTTTATGTTAACTGCTTTGTTAAGCGCTTTGTTACAGCTGCCGCTGTTGTGAAAGCGCTATATAAATCAGCATGTATTGTATTGTATTGTATTGTATTTGTTGCTTTTGAGAGAGAGCAGCATAGCTTGACCAGATGTTTACTATTGCAGCTCAGCATCTTCCTTTTCCTTCCATTTATGTCTTTGTCCATCATTCACATGGCTATCACAACTTGCTTTAAAACAAAACTGTTTTTTCTTTAGCCACATCTTGTGATTGAAGTCACAGGACTATATGCAAAATACACCAACATCTCCCCACTCTCATGTTTTATGGGAGACTGAGGCAAAGTTTATCATATATTATGAAAACGTACACTGATAATGTGGAAAAAGGGAAATGCACAGTGCATGCATTTTCACTCTTCTCTCTTTTCCCTTCCTAGCATTCATGACGATGGCCATTATCCTTCTCCATATGTTCTGGGGTGTGGTTTTCTTTGACGCCTGTGAGAAGCAGCAGTGGTGGGCAGTTGCTGCCGTTGTCATCAGCCACCTGGTCGTTTCTTGTCTGGTAAGTGAAAGTGCGGTTGGGGTACAGCCTTACATCTAAATGAACTAACGATTCCACTTGCCGTTGAGAGGAGTGAAACCACTGGCGGCCATCTAACGTTGCCAATTGCTAATTTCCTCTGCCATATTTCCACACTATTTCCTGTCCCTATGGCAAAAAAAAAAAATGTCACCATGTCTTGACATACAGTTGTTCCAATAAGTCTGGGAGAAGCGCTACAAGCACATTTTATCGGTAAAAATGCTATTTACATTTTTCTCTCCAAAGATCTGTCTCTTGAGTGCTACTTAAATATTCACCTGCATCATGTGAGAACCATCAACAATGACATGACATGAAATGAAAGAAATGAAAGCAAATTCCTGTGAAATATAAACCTAACCTCTTCAGGTCACAATTCACGATATTCTGGTAATATATTCTGAATGGTGGATCCAAACAATTAAGTGTGTTCTTTTGACTTCATACAGGGATCCTGGCCTTCAACACGCTCTTCGAACAGTGTTTTTAGTGAAAAAATAATTGTCAGAAAGAATGGCATCGTAAGATGGGTGCCCCCAGCTTCAGCCTCGAGAGGCCTATTGATAGTCCATTCATATAAAAATTCTAATAATATGAAAAATACAAAAATGAAGTGGCATTTCACTGTTTACCACTGGCTTTAGTTGATCTCTCTCCTTTCACAGACCTTCCAGAACCCGGAGTATGTTGCCAGCCTGGTTCCCACCTACGTAATCTTGTTCCTGATGGGCATTTGGGCCTTTTACTCTGCTGGTGGGTCCCTGAGGAACCTCAAACTTTGCCTGACCTGCAAAGACAAAGATTTCCTGCTTGCCAACCACCGGCCCAGATAACGCAACTCTCCAGGGAGCTCGCAGGAGTCTCCATTCCAAAATGACACACACTCATACACATTCACACGCACTGAACACTATCAGAACATGCATGTTCTCTGTTAATCAGAATTTTGAATTTGAACCCAAGAGTGGGGATGGGTACCTTGCACGTTGGACCTGGTTCGTTTCCGATTGCCGATACCTGGGAATTGACACCGGTACTCAACATGACCAATTTTGGGTACTTTTGTGCTAATTTATTTAACAATTAAAGTATTTAACAATAAAATCAAAAAATGTTTCAATGTATAAATTATAAACCTGGACAAAGAACAAAACAACACAATTCAACTCAAACGAGCCAGAGAAACTAGTAAAAATAATGGAATTGCATTTATCAATGAACAGTAAATAATACAAATTATTATAAAATACAAAGTGTGAAGCAAGGGTTTTTGTTTTTGTTTTTTGCGATGAAAACACAAGTAAGTGATACAGTAATACAAAAACTATGATGAATTAAAATGTAGCTTGGACTGAAATAGTGCAAATAAACACAGTTGGAAGACGATGAGAATGAAGAATAATTGGGGTAAAATTAATCATTTGAATGTACCCGACCTGATGCGTAATGCTCACCACGTTTTGGCTTAAAATCTTTCGGTATTTCACCCATATGAAATTATAAATGAAATGTAAAATGTAGTATTACTCTGTGTTAAGTATTGTTCTGAAACACAATGTTTATATATTGTAAAGATGGTAAAGCCGTGCAGCTTCCAGCATGATTCAATTTAGTGAGGCAAGACGGGCCTTTCTGTTGGTGCCGAGCAGAGGCAGGTGATGCAGCCGGGCAGAGAGGGAAGTGGCGTCCTCGTTTTCCTTGTCAGCCCCACACTTATTGTGTGAATCTGGGGACCGCACCGAAAGGTTTCTCCCCCTAATGCTCAACCAAAGCTGGAAAGTGTGAGGCTTCACCAGCACTTGCTGGCAGGCGAGTCCCGCTTGCTTTCGAAACCTGGAAATGTACTTTTAGTGGGTGAAATCCTGCATGAGTGGGTGAAGTCATTATGCTGATGTGCGTGTACTTTGGCGTTCAAGTGAGCGTCTCTCGCACAGTCAAGACTTCGAAAGACTCACTGTGGAACAGAAGCCCGGTATCGTTTGATTTCACGTGTACTACACAATTTGGCTCTCTAGTACTGGCCCAAATTGGTTCATACGAGGAAAAAAAAAGTAGTCTTTGGGACCCATCCCTACCCAAGGTGTTTTTATTTTTTGTAAGGATCTGGAAAAGCATCGACTGCTTTGCAGAGGCAAGATAACATTTTGAACGAGGTTGACATCCAGTTTAGGTAAAGTTCAGTTTGTTTATGAAAATTCATTGAGATGAAATGTGGTTTTGCTCATAAATATGAATTCTTTCGCCGAACGGTGTCCATGATTTTACTTTGCTGCGATGTTACAGGGAGTTTCGATGTTAATTCAATGTTCAATGTCACTGCTTCAACATTATGTGCCAGTAGTCAAATATTGCCCAACTTGGAAACCTTTGTGAGGGTTTTTTATTCTAGTAATGGATCATGTTTTTCAAAGGGTGAAAAAAAAAGTATGTATCCAACGGTCATCATTGCTACTGAGTAAATGCTTGACAACCTAAAGCAGTGTAATCTGTAAAATAGATTTTTTTCCCCCCCTAACTGTTATTTATGCCATGCTATCTTAATTGACCGATTTGACAGCTCGCTCCAACCACTTTGTGATCACCAAGAACAAATTGGGCTGTTGAAGCTTTGCATTTTAAAATGTTTTTCTGTTGCCTTTACTGTAATGATTGATCTACTTTTGTGGGTGGTCATAGCGTTGGCTCATATTTTAGGACTTCAGGGAAGTATAAGGTGTGACTGAGTGCCAATGGTTGTTGTTGTTTTTTTTTTTTTTAATCTGCTCTGCGATTGGCTGGCAACCAGTCCAGGGTGTACTACGCCTCCCGAAGATAGCTGGGATAGGCTCCAGCACGCCCGACCCTCATGAAGATTAGCGGATTAGAAAATGGGTGGATGGATGGATGGATGGATGATTATGCAACGTTGTTTTATTTTCTGCATCCTAGGTGAGTTCTGCCGGAATTTTCAGTATCAGATGTTTAGATAAGTCTGTCAAGCTACATTTTGTTTTGTTAAGTTAAAAAAACAAATCAAGATACACGTCTGGTTTGTTCACAATTTGTTTTGGAACCAGCAAGCGGTTTAGATCATGGATGGATGATGCAGGAGAGAAGTGTCTTACTTATTTGCATTGCAATTCTTTGAAATAAATTTGTTTTATTCTGTTTTGAAATGCCACATGACATTGACTCTGTGTTTCAATGCTGTTTTTAGTTTTACAGGGAAAGCGAGTGCTTTAAATTTTAACTTTAACTGCTGTATCTATTTAAAACATTTCATGATGTGGGTCATTCCAGAATTGGAGGACATTTTACATCTCACGCATCAAATTTCAAATAATCTACTTACAAAATAACAAAATGTGCAGTTTCCAAGTAAATTTACTTGTACTGAAGTCTACCATGTCACTTGCTTCACACTCTTTACCAGTAGATGGCGGTAATGCATCTGAACGTTTCTTGCCGACCGCCATATAACTCAAGAAGAAGAAGCGACCAGACGAAAACAAGGAAACAGGCAAAAATGCTTCCTTGGCATCGTCTCCCCAAAAGAAGGCAAATGATTGATATTGCACTTTACTAAAAAGAAGAGATCAGTGCTCAGAAAGCCGCTTTGCACACGTAAACGCGTAGCAGTTTTTAGAAACATGGTACTTATGTTTACAAAGGTTATTTTTTCACAGACCAGACATTCTTTACTGTTCTTAACTGCAGTAAGAAAATGCGGGTCCCATGTTCACCACAGTTTAAAACCAATAACATTAGAACAACTGTATATGTAAGGACCCCCTCCCGATCTGTTTTTCTTTAAAGAATGTGATTAAAAATAAAAATAAACACATTGATAACATATATAGAAATAAGACCAACAAAACCTTACACTCTGACTTATCAAGGGGTTTGTGCAAATAAAGCGGTAAGGCCTGCATCACTGTCATTCCAGATGGTGTCTGAGTTACTTGAAGCGACCTAAGTGGATAACAACACATTAAATCATGCTGATGCTAATGTGGAAATCAAAGTGAATGATCAAATGGATAACACTAAGCCATTCAGTAATCTGACATCTTAGGTAAAACGTAATGTCAGTATTCATCAACTGCTTTGGTCAATACTCCTAATCATATCAAACTTAACCTCCTTTTCAGGATCTTCGAAATGGGATGCAAGTGGCATCTACATTGACCCTGAATCATAAAAAAGTTTGGTGCAAGAGCAAATACCAGCAGCTGTGAGAGCAATTTTCAAGAAGACAGAAGCTATGTGGGCAGAAGATGCAGGTGTAGTATACTGTATAGCACTTGTGGCTTATGGAAAATGCAGCTCAAGGTGCACTGCGCAGCATATCAGGGTACCCAACCATAAGGCCGCTTCTGTGATTTTGGGTGAATGGTCATTAGGCTGCTGTTACAGTGTGTACCATATCACAGCCTTGTTTACATTTCATGAACAGCCGTCTCTTCATGACTATGGGTTGTGCACGACCAACACCTCATACTGCAGGAGCCTATTATGTATGGATATGTCTGCTGAATGAATGCTATTTCCATATATTAGGGGTGTAATGAAAGCTTTTTTAAAACACCAAATCGTCTTTATATAAGGCTCAACAAATCCATACCAAGGACATCGCTTTTTTTTTTTGCGACCTCAAATTAATGCTCTAATGCTAGAATGAGAATAAGTTGCTGAATTTATAGAGAGGAAAGGCAAGGCAGCTTTCTGTACACAAGGACACTCAATGTGCTTAAAAAGGAACTATGTGCTCAGTGAAAGATCAATGAAATATTGTGTTAATGGTTATCTGATTTTGTTCATTCATTAAGTATGTACCTTGCACTTGATTTTCTTTTAGATTGTTCAGGGGTCATGTTGATCAGCTACACTTTGGCGCTGAGAGTTCAGTTGCGGCAAACATGCTAACCCCGATAGTATTGCATTGGTTGTCCACACTAGTAAAGTTTAATATTTCCACAGAGGCATTTCAACAACATCACTGGCTTGGTCCTGCCCACCAACTCACCCGCCTATGCATACTTTATGCTAATGAGCAAGCGCACCAGCTCTTCAGGTGCTCGCCAAGCGCCTCGAGGATGAGCCGGATGGAGCAGAGCAGGCAGCAGCGGGAGTCCAGCCGGGGGGATTTCACCAGGTGATGCTGTCGAGACCTGACTGACTGAGGATCTGCAAAACACGAATGGATCCCTACTTAGGACTTACTAGCTGGGAAAGGCTTTTGTACTTTTTCGTTTTCTATTTTAGCTTAATTTATCCAGGTGAGTCCATTTAATAAAATGGTGATACAACTTTCATGTGCTGTCATGAAAACAAGGAAAACAAAAAAAACTAGGAGATAAAATGACGAGTTTGCTTTTATTTCAAAACAATATCATTACTCTCCTGACAATTTACCTTGATTTCAGTGCAACTGTCAAGGAATGATGTGGACGTGGACAATTCAAACTCAGATGAATTATATAAGTAAGTTGTCATTTGCATCATTTTAGATGAAAAGAATATATCGACTACTTGTTTCATTTGTTATACTCACAGTCGCGAAGAGGTTTTTGTTTCATGTGAAACTGTTAATTGCCTTGATATTTTTTTCAAAGGATACCCAATCTTTTTCAATTTTATTTTTTTTGTTGCAGAGGGCAATTGGCACAATTTTGACATAGCCTTTTGGGAGATATTTTTAAACAGGCAGATGTTGATTATTCCCTCGGTTGACAGTTTGGTTTTCTGGTTGATACGCTGATGGGTGATCATGAGGGAGAGCGGCAGCGGGAACAGACCTGTCCTTGTTCTTTCTCCCCACAGCAACAGCACCAGGATAAAGCAGCAGAAATGGGACACCACTTCCCAGGGAAGGCAGGTAGGCAGCAACATTCACCATCCATGCGGATGGAGTTGCTGGGATCAGTGAAATCCCCCCTCAAAAATCTTGACTACTTACACCAAAACATGAGCCACCGAAAGGATTGTAACAACTCTCTCGCCAGGCCCATCTCTCATGACATATTGCTCATTATTCCTTATTTGGTCATTTCTGCTCCTTTTTTTAAAAGCATAATATTCGATCCAAATTATAGATATATGATTGTGTCAGATTATATTCTGGAAATGTTACATGTTCTTTAGATTAAAAAAAAAACAATTCACACTTGATATACTTACCACTAGAGAAAAATAATAGATTCAATCTTTTTTTCATATACTTTACTCCACGGAATAAATACATAGCCTAGAGTCCATCAGCTTGGTTTTGTAAATAAACATGAGGAAAACACTTTTGATGAAAAATGCCCAGAAAATGTATTTTCAAAACAACCCCTAATATTTCTTCTGTAGGAACAGACGTGAGAAATTCCCAAGAGGAAAATACAGAAACTCTTTGGTTGTCTGACTATCGCTTATCAGTGTTTCTCATCAGTCCCAGTGTGGTTGTTCCTTTTGTCCAACTCTCCTTTGGCTCAGAAAGGCGTGAGAAAACAACAGAAGCTATAAAAAGGAACACAACAATTAGGAGCACGGGTAGCGGGTCGCAGGTCACAGGCGCACGGAGCAGATCTATATCATGTTAGATCCCCGACCCCAAAAAACCTTTGTCGTTTTGCCTCACGTTGGTTGTCCAATCTTTGTCATCTGGGTCAGCTGCAATGTGGCCAGTTTTGTGTCATGCTCAGTTTCCGCTGCTGACCTTTGATGAATAATTAATTGGATATGCCCTCCCGCA
Organism: Hippocampus mohnikei; assembly: GCA_026261675.1. NCBI lineage: Eukaryota > Metazoa > Chordata > Actinopteri > Syngnathiformes > Syngnathidae > Hippocampus > Hippocampus mohnikei. The sequence goes on from JAKGUB010000340.1 coordinate 2,626,549, forward strand.
ATACTTCCCTTTGCCATCTGCTTCATTGCTGCTCTTTGAGATGAAAGCCTTGGCTTGAAAGCTCAGGTAGCCACAGAACCTCGAGTCTAAGGGGCATTTCAAGGTCCCCTTGAGCCAAATTCTCAAATTCCTCAGCAGTGCCCCATCACTTTGACACCTTCTTGTCCATGTGTGTAACTGAGCGGAAACCAAATTTGCGCCAGCTGCCCAAATGTCAGGGCTCTGAACCACTGTACTAACAATGGGCCCCTGCTTGCAATCACTCATAACAATATTCAAGTACTGTTCTCGATACTGTACTCGAAAAAGTTCTGTATGTATGGACAGGTAGACACCTTAGTCAGTGGAGGTTTTGCTGTTATTTCACATACACAAGCTTTGCTAGTTCCAGACTTTCATTCATATAAAATGACCATTCTCCTTGCTATTATATTTACAATTTCTTGCGTATTGTAGCCTTCTGTGTGAATATAGTTGTTCTTATGAAATCCAGGCACCCTAGTTACTAAATCCTGTCAGGATCAGTTTACATTTTTTTTTAGGTTGACTGGTTATGCCAGTAAAAGGCCAACGGAGTGTCAATTTCCTTTTTTTTTTTAGGGATATCAATCAACAGATGTGCCATTAGTTCCCAACACATTATCTTCAATGGAATCTCTGGTCAGTCAAAACGACTCAACCACGACCGCCGAGGACTTGTCGAAGACATCTCTCCTCTCCCAAAGAAGACTGGACTTGAACTTGACAAAATTTTCATCAATTGTATCAGCCGGTACATTACCATCAAGACCAGAACAATCCAAGCGACTACAAGTGACCACAGCATCTCTCAGCCAACGACCAAATAGAGCTACAGCATCCGGCGTGGACTCAACCAGCAAAGCACAATCCAAACAATCCTTAACCACCTCAGCAATCTCTAAGCCATCCTCAACCCAGACAGTGCCCAGGAGCCAGTCACCAACCACTCTGGCTTCAGCCATCCAATCAGACAGCCCCACAGCATCCTCACATACAACACTAGCCAGAAAATCCTCAGTCACCCCATCGACTCAAGCAGGGATACAGGCAAGTCAGTCATCCTACAGCCATTCAACAGCAAGGCAGTTTCCAGTCAACCAAGCGGTAGCTTCTGTAATTACTCGCCAAACAGGCAACCAATCCAGAAATAGATTACAAACATCAGACACATTGACCAGCCCACTGTCATCATATCCATCTCCTTCTGACAAAGCTCCGATTGGTTCAGTCAAACCATCAACCCAAGCGCCAAGTAAACCAACAGGAAACCCCGCAAACAGAATCTTCTCGCATGATGAACGTCCAATTAATGCTTCGGTTTTCACCAGAAAGGCAAAAGAAGCCCTGCGGTTTCATTTGATTTCAGGTACATTTTCACTTCATAAACACAAGAATGAATGTATGCGGTCGGTGTTACGAATCTGTCTTAACTTGAGCTTTTCTGTCTGGGTTTTACTGCTGTCCAAAACATGTATGATGAGTGGAGACTCGAAATTGTCCATCCATCCATTTTCGGAACCGCTTGATCCTCACAAGGGTCGCGGGGCGTGCTGGAGCCTATCCCAGCTGTCTTCCGGCAATAGGCAGGGGACACCCTGAACCGGTTGCCAGCCAATCGCAGGGCACACACAGACAAACAACCATCCACGCTCACACTCACACCTAGGGACAATTTTTGCAATCAGTCTGCCATGCATGTTTTTGGAATGTGGGAGGAAACCAGAGTACCCGGAGAAAACCCACGCAGACCTGGGGAGAAAATGCAATATCCACACAGGGAGGCCGGAGCTGGAATTGAACCCCATACCTCTGCACTGTGAGGTCGAGTAAATTGCGTGCGTCTCTACAATCAATCCACCCTTTGAGTCTCTGTTATACCCCCACTTGGTGAACAGAAGGAAAACAACCTTTGCCTGACTAATGAACTCCTCCATTTGATACCTTCACTTGCGTGTGATGTGGCTGAGTGGACACACATGCTGGGAGCCCAACAAACAGATGGTGTCAAGTGAGGAGCCATTGTTTGGTGATAGTGTGTAGTTAGTTACTGGCAAGTTAAGAATACAAATCATGCATCGGATTGCTTTTCTGAATAAAGTGCTTCACAATTTGGAGGGGCTCCACTTCTCCAAAGGCCAGATGGGGACTTTTGAATTTGACAATTGTGAAGCTTGGCTGTGCACTTTGGGTGCAGTAGGCAGTACAGGGAGGAATCATGGTTTACGCCTTGCTGTGTCGAGTTTGCATGATCACCCAGTGCCGGTGCTACAGCTTCCTGCCAGATTCCAAAAACATCTATCGTTGAAGACTAAATTGTCCATCGGCGTGAGCGTCAATGGTTGTTTGTCTTAAGTCTGCATGTGGACTGCGATTGCTTGACGGCCAGTCCAGGATGTATCTCATTGAAAGTAAGATAATGAATGGATGGGTGATCTCTGTCTAAAAAGCATGTTCCTGAGCAACAGTGTACTGTAACTACTTTTTTTTTTTAATCTCTTGTAGAGTCATGTTCTTTTCGATGCCTGAACGGTGGTTGGTGCACTCAATCCAAGTCATGTGACTGCAGCTTATTTCAGGCCACTGGCCACCGGTGTCAGACAGGTACATCTTGAGAATAATTTCAAAAATACCTGTGACCCCTGATGCTTTGGGACATGGACACATGATTTGATCACTCTTCCTCTTCTTTAGCCTGAACTTGCAAATTCAATCTTGATTATTTCTGACTTCTCGGTTCATGTCCTCAGTTCCAAATCCTGGAGCTGAGAGAGAGATGACATGCAGAACCTGGGGTCAATATAACTTTGAGACCTTTGATGGCCTCTACTACTACTTCCCTGGCCGATGCACATACACGCTACTGAAAGACTGCGAGGAAACAACTCAGGCCAGCATCGTTGTCCAGGTGAGTTATGAACATGAGGGCTGTAACCCTTTCTTCATGTTTCAACATTTTTGGATTAATGATACGATCTGATGTTGCTGTTGTTGTGTGTTGTTCGAATCATGTATTTATAAAAAACGTCGTTTTATTTATTTATTCATTTCATTCTATTTTATTCTTTTTTTTAAATAAAATGCACTAAGGAGTAGCACCCAAATTTCGTTGTATGCTATAAGGTTAATAATAGAAGTGCAGAGTTGAAATGTGATACTTTATGAAGCTATTGTCAGCCCATTGCTCGCTTTGTTGCGCAACGGTTTCCTGGATGACCTCACGTCAACGTGACAGTCTCCTTGACTATTCCAGTTCATGGGTACAGGGAAGCTGGAAGTTTCTTGAAGCCACCCCCAACCCCACTAATCACCGTTCAATCATAGGACTGCCAAATCAGACAACCATTCACAGTCACATTTGATGTAGAGCAGTGGTCTGCAAACTTTGTTTTTGCACCATGGACTACTTTTACGTATGTTGACTTGTACGGCAAAGAAACAAATAACAAAAATGTAAATGGAGCTTTCTTTTTCTTGGAAATTATAAGATATTTTTCTCATCATGTAAATAAAATAATCACATCCTCATAAATCTGGGGCTGAAGTTTAAACAATCCCAAACTAAAGAGAATGTTGTCCTTGTGCCACGGTGTATGCGTGTCAAAAAAAGGACATGTTTTGATGTCGCAGGTGCACAATGACGCAGACTGTGGCTCCGAGTCTTACAGCTGCCAGCGCTCGGTCAGCCTTTTCCTTCCATGGGAGGGTGAGATCCGGTTGCACGCCACTTACGTGACATTCAAAGGCCAAAGGTTAGGAGTTGAAACAAGATGGAAAAAGTTATTGTGCATTATCTTTCATAAAAATGATTCCAAATATGTTTTGTATTGAAGTTTTTCAATGTCTTAACGGTCTTGGGCCATCTTATTTAGCTGACCTGCTTTTATCGTATGAACCGTCGCGGATCCTGAGGTCCTCTGGCACTGGTCTTTGAATTATTCTCAGGGTGAGGAACAAAACACACGGTGAGGCTGCATTCAGCCATTTTGGTCCCCAGCTATGGAACAGCCTGCCAGAGAACATCAGGTCGGCAGAGTCTGATGATCTTTTTAAGAGGAGGCTTAAGGCACATCTTTTTAGCTTGGCTTTTGAATAACTTATTTATATACTTATTTTAACGTCAGACTTTTCTATTTATTCATTTACCAATTGTTTTAAGAGCCAGTGTTTCCTCTCGGGGGAGAAGGGGGTGTCAATGCTGGGAGGTATGGTTGCTGTCACTTAGCGTGGATCAGGTCTCCTTGGGTGCTTTTTCCTCATACAGTTTCTCTATGCCTTGCCGTGTCTTTTTAATATCAGGATCATGTGCAAGTTTTGTACATTTGTGTGTGCGTGTGTGTGTGTGCGTGTGTGTGTGTGTGTGTGTGTGCGCGTGCAGGCATAAGCATGCTTGTGGGGATATATTGAGGTTGAGGAGGGTCGTCTTTTTATGTTGTTTGAAGTTTGAAATGTTTTAACTGGACAGAGCATTGAGTTGCATTTTTACATATAAAAAGTGCTATATAAATACAGTTTGATTGATTGATTGATTGGTTATATTCATTACAGCAGCAATTATTCAATTGCGGAATTCCCGTGTTTAATAGTGTTAACATTTCACAACTTATTTTCCTTAGTGTTGGAATAAGGGGCTCCTGGTTTTCAAAGACTCTATGTACCAAAGAGAATGTGCTCCTCAATACTTTTTTTAATTCATGAATTTATTTTATGATTTAAAAAATAATCCAGTTTGCAGCTTCCACATCACATCCACGACCTGCATCTAGAGCAGATCTCCCAGTACGTGTTGGTGTCGCAGACGCAAGGCTTCACGCTGGCCTGGGAAGGACGCAGCGGCTCAGTCTACATTAAACTCAGCCCAGAATTTGTGGGCAGAACCTGCGGCCTGTGTGGGAACTTCAATGCAGATGTACAGGATGACCTCAGGGCCAGCTACGGTAAGATCACCTTGTTAGCGAGCATTCTAAAGTGAGTTCTTTTTTTTTGTAGATGATATGCAGGTTATTTTTGGTTTGGTCGTGACATATTTAAAAACAGTTAAAAACACTGAATTCAAGTCAAGTCAACTTTATCGTCAAATGTGCTCTATGTGAAACATACAGCACAGATTCAATTTCTTTCCTCTCAACCAGAGGGGAGAGAGAGGAGCCGCCGCAGGTGCCCACGCCTGCATCAGCAGAACAGTTAACATAAAATGGCAAAATAATACAACACAACACATAAGACATAGACAGTCGTCCAATCTTAACCACTTTTTCTGCATACATTTTGTTGTTTGAAGCAATAATAGATGAAAGAGGAGAGAATGAAAGTGTCCTTTCACCAGTGGATCAAATACGTCATGCTGAAAATGTGCACACGTCTGCTACAAGCTCATTTTGAAAGCAAACAAGAAGCTGTCGCTTCCATCCTGGCTCAGATCTCCTGTCCCATGTAAATCCGCTTCAACTCCAAGCGGCGACTCAAAGTTCCACATACGCATCTGCGCTCTGTGCTGACGCTCCTTTCTTCTCATAAAGTTATATCATACACCCATGAGCATTTCTAAAGCATACTTCAACAACCTTTGACATATGGTGTATTGTAAAGATTTGCTGCAGTAATCTGCATTTTGTAAAATACAGAATTAGGTCCAACAATAGGAACATCTGACCATATTGAAATGCTTTTGGTTAGATGAGAAACCAAATGACATATATGACATTGCTTGAAAATGATGACAAGCCAAATTGTGCAACTTTTGCAGGTGTCCTTACTCATGAAATAGAAATGTTTGGAAACAGCTGGGCGGAGACAGCGCCACTCCAGGCCCCATGTCCCACGGTGCCTTCTGGTTTCCCCTCACCTTGTACAGAAGTCGATGTGCATCTCTTGCTGGTAAGAATCTCTGACAAAGACTCATTCGTGCCCCCCCCCCCCCAAATAAATAAATAAAATATGTATGTAATGTAATTCATTTCCTGCTCTTTCCATCAGAAAGTGGAGGAAATATGTTTAATGCTGCTGGATCCACCATTCCAAAGCTGCCATGACTTTGTCAGCCCCTTGTCCTACATGGCCAGCTGCTTCAACGACATCTGCTTGTAAGAAAAAAAAAAAAAATCTGCACAAAGTTGCGCTTGTCATTTTCAGGTGTGGCAAAATTCTCTCTCTGAGGTCTTGTGCTGGACCGTGATCCTCCTACAGGGAACATAAATCATCTGCGTCTCCTCTACCTCTACATTCACTCACTCTAATAAGTGTGTCAATGTTTAATGTCTGAATAAAGCAACGATACAAAGCCATTACGAGTTTACCTAGTTGTGTACCCTTATTTAAAGGTCGGGTCCAACTGATGATGCAGTATGTCAAGTGTTTACGGAGTACTCCCGAGCCTGTGCCCATGCTGATCATCCCCTGAGCAGTTGGAGGGACCATATTCCTCAGTGTGGTATGTTTCTGATGTTTCTGTTTATTCTGGATGCCCGATATGGCCGCATGCTCCTAGCATGCCCCAAAATGTCCTATTTCCTAATTGGAATAGACGCTAAATTTGAATACGTTTTCATCACATGCTCAAGACCTCAAGAAGGAGGAAGTGCTGAGGCCGATTTGAATCAGATTGGTTCATACTCACCTGATGATTTATCTTTGAACCATTTTGTGTCTTCTTTCTTTTTGGGTTAATCGCAACCAGTGAAGGAGTGTCCTGAAGGTCTGCAGTACCTTGAATGTATCAGCTGTTGCCCATCATCCTGCAAGCAAGAGCGAACATGCATCGATAGCAGGCTGGCCTGCCTGGATGGATGTTATTGTCCCAATGGTGATTCGATCATCATTTTCCATTTGTATGACGCCATTTTTTTGATCGTTGAAGAAGTGAAAATCATCCTAGATTGTTCTGTGCTCAGGTTTGATATTTGAGGACGGCAGCTGTGTGATGCCTTCTGACTGTCCCTGTGAGTATCATGGCGTGTCCTACCCATCTGGACAAATCGTACAAGAGGAATGTAGAAACTGGTAAGACACATTATGGCCTTTTGTGATTTCTATCCTTTCAGCCCGTGCGCTTTCAATGAACCATTGGCAGACTGATGTTGAATTTTTTTGCTAAATATAATATCTGTCACAATTATCAGATGACCAATGTATTTCCTTTGCGTGTCAGCACATGTGTAGCTGGATTGTGGAACTGCACCGAATACAACTGCCCAGGTTGGTCACCACCCTCTCGTAATGGCTGCATTCTTACAAAGTTATCTGATCAGGTATCACAAGGCAATGATTAGTAGCACCGGTGAATTTAGGCCAGCACGATGCACGACTTGTTAGGGTTAGGGTTAGGGTTTGATTCTAGCTCAGGCCTTCCTGTGTGGAGTTCTCCCCGTGCCTGCGTGGGTTTTCTCCGGGTACTCCGGTTTCCTCCCACATTCCAAAATGGAACACCCGAAATTGTCCCTTGGTGTGATTGTGAGTGAGAATGGTTGTTCGTCTCTGTGTGCCCTGCAACTGGCTGCCAAGTTCAGGGTTTCCACCGCCTACTCCCCGGAGACAGCTGGGATAGGCTCCAGCACCCACCGCGACCCTCGTGAGGATAAAGCGGATCAGAAAATGGATGGATGGACAGTGAATTTAACTCTTCTTATTTGGGTGACTGAATGGTGGTACCTGTAAAAATACATGTTGAGGAGAACTGGATGTGAGGTTACTGGTATGTGTTGCTGGCACAGTGAAACAAAATACATGGAAATCTATTCTGTATGTTCTGTATTTGCTTGAAATCTGGTACATTAGTATTTGAGGCACAGCTTTATTTGCTGCAACGTCTTGCTCTATTCCAGCATTAATGCGAATAAGAATAGGATTTTACCACCATAGCTTCCATTTCCATGCATTTTCTCCCTGAGTTACCCAATTTAAAACAATCATTCATCTTCCGAACCGCTTGATCCTCACTAGGGTCGCGGGGGGTGCTGGAGCCTATCCCAGCTGTCTCCGGGCAGTAGGCGGGGGACACCCTGAACCGGTTGCCAGCCAATCGCAGGGCACACAGAGACGAACAACCATCCACGCCCACACTCATATCTAGGGACAATTTAGAGTGCTCAATCAGCCTGCCATGCATGTCTTTGGAATGTGGGAGGAAACCGGAGCACCCGGAGAAAACCCACCCAAGCCCGGGGAGAACATGCAAACTCCACACAGGGAGGCCGGAGCTGGAATCGAACCCGGTACCTCTGCACTGTGAAGTCGACGTGCTAACCACTGGACTACCGGGCCGCCCGGAATGAAAATATGCACATTCAAAAATTCTGCACCCAGCCTAATTTAGAAATTCTTCCCCTTGCCCAACAGGTGAATGCTCTGTTACTGGCGATATCTATTTCCAGTCATTCGATGGGCGTATCTACACCTTTCCAGCAACGTGTCAGTACGTCCTTGCCAAAAGTCGCAACTCAGGGAAGTTCACCGTCACCATCCAGAATGCCCCTTGTGGAGCTGTGAGTCAACTGCATGTTTGATTTCAGTTTGCTTGTACAGCACAAGTTGTGGTGGATTCACTGGATTGCGGCTTTTCATTTGTCACCATAAATTCATTAATTGCAGTTTTACCCTATTTTGCCGGTTTTCTTGCTATCTTTCTTCCTTTGTTTTAAACTAGATATTGTTTTAAAGCCCAGACCATGAACATCAGGGTCGCGTTCGGAAATTCACTCTGACGCCCACACACGACTCTGAGAGTGTGTGCGTTCTTCTTTTGATTGCAGAATCTAGACGGGTCTTGCATCCAATCTGTCAATTTAGTTATTGACGAGGATCCTACAATGGAGATTACACTGAGCCGCAATGGTGAGGTCTTCATTGCCGGACATTACCGCATCTCCCTGCCCTACTCTGACGGTAACCTTTCATTTATCCCATTCCAGCATTGTGACTTCAATCATGTGTGCTCTATGAGATATTATCCATGAACTTCCTTTTTACTATGTGCATCTACCGTGTCGAGATGAGCGATGTGCAGTCGCACTGATCAATAAGTACCAACGAAGTTCTTGATGAATGTTCCATTTTACTTGGTTTCACAAAAACAAGCATGGAAATATTGCTGATTTGCGCTTTATTAATATAGTCATCCTTGACGTCTTGCAGACAACTTCCACATTCAGGAGCTGTCGTCTATGTTCCTCCAAGTGAAGACGATGTTTGGCCTCCGTCTGCAGTACGCCTGGAAGGAGTTTCGTCTCTACTTGCAGGCCGGCGCACAATGGAAGGATGACACAGTGGGACTTTGTGGAACCTTCAACGGCAACATTCAAGATGACTTCTTGTAAGTGTGCGCCTTTCTGTTCACTAACTCACACATGTAAGAAAAAGACGATTGATATGCACAAAGTAAGACACTTTTACCTTTTATTTTCACAAAGTAATTTCTATTTCAAGAAGCGCAGTGGTTTTGCAGTCACTTGGTTAGACTTGTGTTTAGATAAGTAGATGTGCAAAGTACAGGGCGGTATGTAGAACATATAGGGGGGGGGGGCATCCATTGCTTTAGTAGACTCCAGACGGCATCCAGTTCCTGTCATGATGAGGCATTTTGCCCAATTGTCATTTTATAACATAATTATTGTGCAGCTCTAAACGTGAACTTCTTTCTCACACTTTCTGTAATGCACACTGCTTGGCTCACACGAGTGCCCAACAGGACACTGCTCCTCAACAAGGAATTTACTGTGAGGGGTCCACTGTTCCGTGTCGTAATGGGCAGCCTGTAAAGGGCGCATGCTGTTCAACAGCTGTAAAAGGATATACATCCGAGTCTGGGACCAGAGGGGGCTATATACAGTATTGCAAGAAAGAAAGTGGATTTCACTTACTTTCTCAAAGTAGACACACACATTGTGTCCTGCCTTTGATGTTTCGGTGGTGGAATTTTGTGCTCGTCTTCAAGCAATACTGAGGAATGGTAACGCTGACAAAAATGCAGCAACTACAATTCAAAGCTTTTACTTAAATTAGAATGTCATGAATCCATATATTAAAAAAAAAAAAAAAATATATATATATATATATATATATATATATATATATATATATATATATATATATATTTTATATATATATTTTTGTTTTTGTTTTTATATATATGGATATATATATATCACAACTATATATATATATATCCATATATATAAAAAATTCAAAATTTATATATATATATATATTTTTTTTTAATATATATATATGTCCATATATTAAAAAAATATATATATATATATAAAACCATTTTTTAAATAGGAATACTGGCCTGTGGTCCAGTTTCTGAAGGGAGGGTTTCATGCTTCGCTTGACAATGTCACAATATTTGTTGGCATTCATGGTTCTATCAATGAGCTCCAACTCCCCAGTGCTGGCAACACTCTAAAATCTATTTTTTGAAAAATCGGAAGGCATTATGATGCAATTCTTAGCCTCATAACATTGTCTTGGAATAAATGATCATCATCATTTTGACTTATCGTCATCCGCTACTGACCTAGGGTATTCATGTAATCTTGTCCTCCTTCAGGTCCCCTTCTGGTATGATAGAAAGCACTCCTTTACTGTTTGGAAATGCTTGGAAGGTCTCGTCAGCTTGTACACTCAGCTTGATCCCTCCTCAGCTTGACCCTTGCGACACACACCAACAAGCCGGTTAGTTGCTTCCTTTTATTTCTTATGTTGTCATTATTCTATATCGTCTTTATATTACCTGTGCCTATCAATGTATTTAAATTCATCCCATTGATTTAAATCATTCAGAGAAATCTTTTTTTAATTAATTTAAAATTTGTGCTAAATATTGCTTCATCACAGTAAGTCTAAATACTCAGCGCATGTACTGTTAAGTAGTTTTATCCGATGCAGTCAGATTGTACGGGCAGTTGAACTCACATTCTTTCACCCCTTTCTTCTTTGTTTTTGTTCAGTGGCCTATGCATCCGAGATGTGCGATGTTCTGAACCAGGATCTTTTCTCCCCCTGTCATGAGTACCTCAGTCCAGTGCCATTTCACCAGCAGTGCCGCTCAGATACCTGCAAATGCGGAACAGCTTGCTTTTGCTCTGCTCTGGCTCACTATGCTCGCCACTGCCGCAGATTCTCCATCCTCATTGATTTCCGATCACGTATACATGATTGCGGTAAGAATCGGACACATTCATGTTCTATCTTGCAAAGACAGACATGTTACTACCAACATGGTATTTAGAGGCACTATGTTGTCCATTTTTTGAAAACTTACATAACAAACACCCAATAGCACTTTTCTGAACAATCTACAAGTGTCAAACCCTCAAATTCAAACTTTGTGCTGATGTTGTCTGCCTCACTGACTGCAGCGGTCACCTGCCCCACCACCATGCAGTATGGCATGTGTGTGTCATCGTGCCAACGCCGCTGCTCAGCCCTCTCGTCTTCGCAGCACTGTGGGAGGGAGTGCGAAGAAGGCTGCGTCTGCCCACTGGGATTATTCTACGACCAGCGAACACACGCCTGCGTGCACAGGTCAGGCGGGCTCAGGGGCGGGGCGTGCAATAATAGCATGAAAAGTATGTGTAATATTGAACACCCTCATCCACCAGGGGGATGACGCCCATGGCAGGATGGCCGTCGTTGCATTGTTAGCGTACCATACCAAACTGATTGAGCTGGACTGAAACGGGACTTTTTGAGAGTTCAGTCATCGGGCGCTCCCTTTCAGGCTGCTTTGCCATGGGAGACATACAGCTTACTTGCTCGTAACTGTCCCACGATTTTACATCCCTATGCAGCATTACTTACTCTGTGATAGAGTTACTTCAAGGAAGTGACCGTGAAACCCCCTTTTCAGTGCCACTTAGGATCGGGACAACACAGATATCTGATAACCAGTGAGAGAGAACTTGTAAGACAGAGGCCAATGTGTGGACCATATGTCACAAAGACTTGGCATTTGCCATAGCAGTTACTTTGTAAACATGTCGTAGTAAACATTTTATGAAAGCAAAAATCCATCGAGATGGACTAACGTTTCTACTTTTTGTGTGAATGTTTACAGTATATACTGTATGGCTGGTAAGCACCATGTATTCGAGACGTAGATGTGCAACATGCATGTTTGTCTTGCAACAGACAAGTTTCATGTATGTGTTAGCGAACCTATAAAACAAACAGAACAGAAAATTGAGCACTTTTATTATGGTTTGAGGCTCAAACTTATCAAAGAAAGGTTATGATTCACGTTTAGAAGCAAGGCAAAACAAACAAAGACAGGCGAAAACATCGACAAGCACTTGAGCGGTATACTGATTTGTATTAAATGTATCCCCGGCGACCCCAGAAGTCCTCAGATTTATAAACAACTACAGTTTTGCGGCACCAATTCTCGGCTTTACCACTCTGCAAGCGCATGCATCGCAGTGGCTGCTAAAGTAGTTGGTTAAGATCATGCAGCCGCCTTAAGTGCTATCTAGTGTGACTTGGTGTTCCCTGGTATAATGTGTATGCACTACGTTTGTGACGTGTATCAAAAGGATAATGACCTGAGAGCCTGACCACCCAATAAGGTAGATGGTGGGTGTCCTGGCAAAACCAGGTCACCCCCTCCTGATCATCCCCAAGGCCACCCCAAAGGCCAGGTGCAGCCCATCCCAAGGGCCCCCCAAGCTACGGGAACATACTGACCCTCGGGTGGAGAGGCCGTAGGTGGGATTGGAGCATGGATTGGGGTTGGTAAGGGAGGTACGGACTGACCAGAGCAACCAGGCAGCTTTTGGGCCCGCGGGCGAGGTCGGTCACAGTACAACAGAGAGAGCAACACTCACGCCGACTGGAAGACGCTCTCTACCCAGCCTAGTTATATGCAGAATTAAATTCAGATTCAGATTCAGATTCAGAAAACTTTATTTATCCCCGTGGGGCAATTAGAGTTGTGCTAGAGCGGCTTCTTATAGAGACAGTCAGAACAAAGGAAAAACATAGGATGAGAGTAGCTTAGCACTTGAGGTCTAGAGGTTGTGGTTCCAGCAGCAAAGTAGTTTTGCACATCGAACAGGATTGCACAGTAAGGACACAGTATGGACAGTATTACACAGTAAAAGCTAAGTTGCACTGAGAAAAACAGTATTGCACATCAAATATTGCACTGTAAGGACACAGTAGAGACAGTATTGCACAGTGAGAACAAAATTGCTCTGTGAAAACAGTATTGCACATCAAAGTATTGCACTGTAACCCGTATATAGATTATTATAGATATTAGATATATAGATATAGATATTAATATAGATTAATTATGTGAGAGATACACTGTCATGTGTCTGGCTTTCATTTTGATATTTTGTATATGGATCATGACCACTTTCCAAGATGAAATAAAGAATGATGAGATAAGATAAGATAAGATAAGATAAGATAAGATAAGATAAGATAAGAAAAGAAAAGAAAAGAAAAGAAAAGAAAAGAAAAGAAAAGAAAAGAAAAGAAAAGAAAAGAAAAGAAAAGAAAAGAAAACCCTTTATTTGTCTCACAATGGAGAAATTCCCAATTCACAGCAGCAAAATTATGAAAGGGCAAAAGTAGAAGACAAGATTGTATAAATAAATACAAATATAAAATATAAAACATAAATATAAGCATATTAAAAATGGGTGAGTGGGAGATACTTTGCTGGGCAAGTGGAGTCAGTGCATGGGACACCAATCGGATCAATAAACTTATTCAGTAGGCCGGTGACACTGTTGCTGTGCCTTATGCGAGTCAATAATTCTTGCGAGAGATTTGGCAAGATTTATTGTATTGTAGTTTTGAAGTTTTTGGGTCATTGTTCAACTCACATTTGAATTCACGGACTGCTTTTCTGGTGATATTGCAGGAATGAGTGTCCCTGCACTTTCCTCGGTGCTGAATATGAACCAGGAGACGTGATCATGACATCAGCAGGTGTTCAGTAAGATCCTCCTCTCCACCTCTGCTTCTCTTTCATCTTTCAAACGGAACTGCACACTACAGAGCACGCACACACACACACACAGACACATGCACGAACACACACACAAACATGCACACACATTCACTTACACACACGCACACACATTCAAGTTCCTACACTTGCTTTTTGAATCTTGCAAACTATATTGTAATGTAATTACAATGACCAATGGAGAAACACATATGGAGGTAGCGTAATCACGGGCACATCGGTTTTCAAGTGAATGATTTACAGCAGGTCAGATGTGACACTGACCTCGACAATGAGGCTTCATTTCATGTCAGTCCCAATTGAGACATATTTAGAAGGCCTCTCTTCATCCAAGCTCCCGTTCAAGTGTTGAATGGTTCAAAACACATATTGACTCGTTAGCCCCACTCTGAGATGGAAGAAAGGGAGAAAAAACGAAAGTAATGGTTTAGCTAAATTTGGTTCTTTTCTAATGTGCATGAGTTCATTATCATCGGAGCTTTTCTGTTGTCTTTCTAGGTTGTGTCTGGATGGTAAATTTGTGTCACAAACAACAGGCGGTAAGTTCAAATTGAAAACAAACTGTGCCTTTACCAAAAAAATGAATGGTGCTTAGTTTTTGACTCTATAAATGGGTTTACATTTAAAAATTAAGTTTTGGCTTTTAAGTATTTGATCATCTCATCACTGCAGAGTCCAATTAATGTTTTTTGGGGGTGCAAAATATGTCACGGAATGATTGGTCTTCTTTACGCCATGTGTGATTTGTTCTGTTCTTGCAGACAGCTTATGCCCTGCGAGTCAGTTTTACCACAACTGCTCTGATGGGGAGAATGGCCTCCTTCCAGGACGAGGTGTGGCCTGTGAGCGCACTTGTGAATCTTACCTCCTCAACCTGACCTGCTCAGCACATGAGCCATGTGTCAGTGGATGTACCTGCCCTTCTGGGTGAGTCGGACATCCATCCATCTATCCCTCCATCCACCATCCATCCACCATCCATCCATCCATCCATCCATCCATCCATCCATCCATCCATCCATCCATCCATCCATCCATCCATCCATCCATCCAACCATCCATCCATCCATCCATCCGTCCGTCCGTCCGTCCGTCCGTCCGTCCGTCCGTCCGTCCGTCCGTCCGTCCGTCCGTCCGTCCGTCCGTCCGTCCGTCCGTCCGACCGTCCGTCCGTCCGTCCGTCCGTCCGTCCGTCCGTCCGTCCGTCCGTCCGTCCGTCCGTCCGTCCGTCCGTCCATCCATCCATCCATCCATCCATCCATCCATCCATCCATCCATCCATCCTTCCATCCATCCATCCATCCATCCATCCATCCATCCATCCAACCTTCCATCCATCCATCCGACCGTCCGTCCGTCCGTCCGTCCGTCCGTCCATCCATCCATCCATCCATCCATCCATCCATCCATCCATCCATCCATCCTTCCATCCATCCATCCATCCATCCGTTTCCCGATCCTCTTATCCTCACAAGGGGGGTGCTGGAGCCTATCCCAGCTGTCTTTGGGTAATAGGCGGGGGACACCCTGAACCGGTTGCCAGCCAATCGCAGGGCACACACAGACGAACAACCATCCCCACTCACACCTAGGGACAATTTAGTGAGTGTTCAATCAGCCTGCCATGCATGTTTTTGGAATGTGGGAGGAAACCGAGTACCCGGAGAAAACCCACGCAGGCCCGGGGAGAACATGAAAACTCTCGGCCTGAGTCGGACATGTCCGTGATTATTACGCAGTCACCAGAATGAGCAATATACAATCCTTGCGCATTCTGAGAAAATGACCTTTGATAGTGTGCATCTTGTTGGTTTTGGATGTGGACATGGAAGAAAAGGAGGATAGACGCTCATGTCCCATTATTGCGGCTAACTCTTACTGCAGACTACTAAATTCAGATCTTTGAACCTAACGTCATCGCAGTATTCCAACGAGGACCTCCCCATGAGCACAGTTATTTGATCCCTTTAATCCAGACTGGCTACATGCCCAAAAAGAGGGTTAAGTAGTTTTGTTCTGTGAGACCAAGCAAAAAGTCATCAAGATAACAGTGCACACTGGCGGGGTTAAAGAAATGTATACAAGTTAATGACCCCTTTGCACAGATTACAGGGTTGACTGGCAGTCAAAGAATTTTTACATAAATCAAATGTTGCTCTATTAGCAGACCTTTGCAAGCATTTGGAAACTGCATCTAAAATTTCCAGATGCCCCAAAAACCCCAAACATATTAATTTGTCTCTCCACAGCTTCAAAATACTAATAGTTACATCATCAATATGGCACAGGGAGCTGGTTTGAGAACCACATTTGTTATTTTTCAAAATCTTGTAGAGATATGGAGCCCCACATAGATCATGGGGAACATTTTTTTTTTTTGTAATTTCCTAAAATGGAGAGGTGCACAAAATTGCTTTTTAGTGTGAACATTATAACTACTTTGTGACAACAAACTAGTATTTCATGTTTGCATTATACCGCTATCGTGGCCATAAATCTGTACTTTGTGACCAGAAATCTGCAGTTTTTCTTTATGTTATGCAGTGTATTATGGCCACCAATTTAAAATTGTCCCTTTGAAGTGAAGATCCATATCCAGTATTTGTAACAGCTTTCCCATAAAGCAGTAGGTCATTCATCCAAAATAATCACCAAACCAACATTTTTTGTGGATCCATGTGATCAAATTTCTCAATGCCAAACTTCTCCCTTCATCAGCATGAGACCATGAAGCACAACAATGTTTTTTTGCTAACGTCATTACAAAGAGAAAAGGTTAGCCGGGTGCACAAACAGCTCCTGGGTTTCAGGACTCTGCGTCATTTAGCTGCGTTGGGTGAGTCATTAAGTCCAGTGGACCGAGATGACCTTTCAAATGACAAAAAACTTGGATGCCATCATTTCATGTAATTGATAGTATACAAACGACTGTCATTGTGAATATCGACACAAAAGGTTTATTTGACCTCATCGGGATGACTGCGGAAGTCTTTGTTATGCAATGGTGTTAAAAAAAAAACCTCTTCCAACAAAAATTTGAGAAATTGCACATAAAATAATATTGGTATAATATTTTTCCACAAACAACTTATACTGTATATTCATTAATACACCCGCTGTTGCATTAAGATTCTCTTTACTTGTTGCTATTGTGGGCATATTTTATGGCACAGTCACAAATGTTGGTGACTTTGATGTGGTGGTAAGCGATACAACAATTTGGCTGGCGGACAAAGGAAACTGTTAACAGCGTTTTATCTGGGGTGTAACTCTACTCAGTTGCATCGGGGGGGTTTCAGGAGGGGTCATTCAGTTTGTCACGACATTGTCTAGACTCGGATATAACCTAGCCGTTGATATTACAAGATACTTATCCGCTTCGCATTGCAGAGCAAGGAGTGAATGGAGGAAGGGGACCAGACAAAAAAAAGACTTGTCTCTCCCTTCCTTGTGTGAGAATCCTCATTGTCCAGATTTCTCATGTAGGTCGCGAATGGAACCACTTTTTATTCAACGGTGCTCACTCAGGCAACTTCATGGCCCTTTCAAATTGTTTGGCGTCGTTCCTCACCTGACCTGAAATGTTTTGCATCTTGCAATTTAAGATGGAATATTGAAGTGTTTTAAAGATCATTTAAGAAATTTGACACAATTGTGCATATGCCACATCAACAGGTTAGCAACACAGAGTAAGTACGTGGGAGCTATTTTTCATTCCGATCACTGTTGTCTGACATTTTCACTTGTACATTCAGTTTACCTGCTAAAGAACTCGCTTGTTATTTTACATCCATTCAATCCCAGCTGAATCCCTGGAGTGAGAGGGATTCACCACCTCATCGCATATCAGAACTAAATCGGAAGACTTCACAGAACGCGCTCATGCTCACGATTTGTACCAATTCCTTTTGCCACCAGCTTGTTGAAACATGGAGACGAGTGCTTTGAGCCCGAGGCCTGCCCTTGTCCGTGGAAAGGAAAAGAGTATTACCCCGGTGACAAAGTGTCTTCCCCCTGTCATCAGTGGTATGTCTCCACAGTTTTTTTTTATGTCTACTCAGCATCATTGAGAGTAGGATGGAACTTATTTCTCGAAATGTCGGGGTGATTTCCTCATTGATGTCCACTGTGTGATCTAACGCAATGAAACACAGCGTCAACAGCATTGCCACATCATAGTTTTAGTTGACCTGAAATCGAGTGCAAGGGTGCACCTGATAATCATAATTCTATTGTCACAGAGAAGAAAAGATTTGGGAAATAAAGTGGGTTCGTGTATAACTCTGATTCTCTCTGTTGTTCATCAGTGGTGAAAGGGAACCCTCTCCCAGTGATCTCACTCTTTCTGCCCCATTTGTAATCCAGGTAGAACATGATGATGATGATGACAGCCTAATAGTGATTCGGCCATTTCTCCTATTCAGCTGTAGACAGTTTCCAAAAGGAGTGGCCAATACATGTGAACAAACTGTCTTTGTAATGGAGTGACAGACAAGTCCATCCTGAAACTTTGCCGTCTTTGTAGCGTTTGCCAGCATGGGACATTCCAGTGTGTGTTTCGTCCATGTCCATCCATGTGCACAACTTACGGAGATCGTCATTACCGAACTTTTGACGGCCTGCTGTTTGACTACGTTGGGGCTTGTCAAATATATCTTGTAAAGGTACAAATTTTTTTTTTTCTTCAGGATTTTGGTTCAGTATATGTATGAGGTCATGGCAACCATATCCCTCACTGCATCAGCCATTACATATTTATCACCCACAAAGTAAATATGCGAATGGCTTTAACTGCAGCACTGGCATCACTTTGTTTCTTCAGGTCTCGAAAAAAAAATGGAATAAGCTTTTAAAATGAACCGAATCAAATATTTGAAACAAACGTGTGCATAAATTGTATGCAAACATACAATATTGAGTCATCATTCAAAAAAAAGAGACTACTTGGCTTTTTTAAAAAAATTTTTAATTAATCAACGTGCCTCTCCAAAATGTCATGGTGAGATTCTTCGAGGAAAGCCAACCCAGTCTAAAAAAGAAACAGTTGTTTCTACAAATAAAGTAGAAAGGAATTTGTTCTAATTATGGCAGAGTAAACGCAACTCCATTAATGTGATGATTCAAGCAATTCGGTTTTGATGAAGCGATGTAACCCAAATCTGTACGGAAATCGGAATGTATCATCGTATTTCATGAGTCTATGCTAACACAGAAATAAAGTCGTGATTTCAATAAATATTTGTGTGCTCCTGTGTCTCCCCTCAGTAGCACTGATGATAAAATGGTGGCCCCCTCCAGCATTTCAGTT
Source organism: Hippocampus mohnikei (assembly GCA_026261675.1). Lineage (NCBI taxonomy): Eukaryota > Metazoa > Chordata > Actinopteri > Syngnathiformes > Syngnathidae > Hippocampus > Hippocampus mohnikei. The sequence goes on from JAKGUB010000340.1 coordinate 2,645,853, forward strand.
GCCCATCCCTTCCTTGAGATGTTAGTCTGGCATTGCGATTGTCAATACACCCTTCAAAATCATTTCCATCCAAACCATGATCGAATCACAGCACTGTCTTATTTTATGATTGTTGCATTGTGACAGATATTTTGCACCGTTTGTTCTTTAATCTGCCTTGTTCAGCCAGTCTTACATTGTGAGACCAGTGAACTGACCGCTTTATTTCACAGACAGTATTCGTGTATGAATATGAATGGTGCGCATTTCAAACATCATCTGTTCAGACTTTGACAGTGTTTGACTTTATTGTGTTGTTTTTGTCCTCCTGCAGAGTAGTGCTGATGTGATTCTCAGTGTGACAGCAGAAAACATTGATTGTTTTGGCAATGGCATAATCTGCAGGAAATCACTATTGATCAACATTGGAGGATCCTTCCTAGCGTTTGATGATGACACCGGGCAGCCTGTGAGTCAAATTTGCAAGTTGTCGATCAGAAACAGCAAACAATGCGCACGTTTTGTCGAGCCCTCATATGCCCACACCCACAAGAACAGGCAGGCACATGAGCGCGTGGAGATACCCTTTCAGAGAGAAGGAGTGATGTACAGTTGGAGAGGAGACATGCCATACAGGTGGAATTAAAAACAAATGCCGTGCTGAGTATTTTTTTGCAAGCAAGAAGTGGGAGATGAGCTTAGCGGTAGGATCAGTTTTCTCACAACCCCTCTGACATTCCCGGCGCCGACGTTGTGGACGTTATGTCCATAATGCGAGCGGAGTCCACGCTGGTAAATTAGGCCTCTGAGACGCCGGATGAAAAACAGTACTGTCATCTTCATGCAGACAAGGTAGAAGTACATATTAAGTACAGCATTGTCCACAGGTGTGCAGCGAGTAAATGACATGGTACACATGGAATAAGTACCCAGAGAGCATTGAATAGTACATTTAGCAAAAAAATAAATAAAAAAATACTAAGGACCGGTGGTGTTACCATAAACAAATAACAGAGCAGATAAATATTTCATTGCACCAACAGTAAAGTACAGTAGTGGAAGGGAAACAATACCAGCAATGGTAAAGACAATAACAATGGTAAGGAATGAACAAGCACGCATTTACACTTGACAGACCACACACAGACATAAATATTGGTGTCATCTGCAAAAAGAAGGAATTTTCGTGCTTGGCATACATTAAAGATGTCATAAAAAGTTGTAGGCTGTGCATGGACCCCTGGTGGACTCCAAAAGAATTATTATTAATAATATTATTATTATGATACTGGGCTATTAACTTTTTAACCACTGTCCTGCAATGCCCCAAATACAATATCTTTTGAGCTGGTTGCGTAGATTGAATGATTAATTCATGAATGAATTTATATTGTACAATATGTATTATAGAACCCAACTAGTGTCCTCGGAAGGAATCAGAAGATGATCATCTGGCCTGCCGGCTACTTCACTGTGATTCATTTCCCAGAGGAGGACTTCACCATTCTATGGGACCGTAAAACCACCATCCACATCCAGGTTGGACCTCATTGGCAGGTATGTGGCACCTTCCAATATAAAACCAATAAACGTCAACAGAACAGCTTTCTGGCAAATACTTCAGGATTTTTCAAGATTTGGGGTGGCCAATAACCCTGTATTCCACCAGACTAGACTCGTTTGGACACCGTTGATTTAGCCAATCATGATGAAGCTCTCGATGTCCAAGCAAAGGTTAATTCTTCTCTATGTTAATTATGTGTTAAGGGGAAGCTGAGTGGTCTCTGTGGAAACTTTGACTTGAAGACAGTGAATGAGATGCGCACACCCGACAACATTGAAACAACAAGTGCACAAGAGTTTGGAAACAGTTGGACGGCAGTTGAGGTGAGTCAAGCACATATTGTCATTGTGCTGCATTTTACTACCTTATGAGGGCAGTTTGACAGGACATTATTACTCTCCAAATATCTGGTACTACGATCATCACCAGATGTTGCTTCACCATTTCTTGTTAATTTGTGTTGAGTGTGCGAATGGTCCAGATATGAGACACCCATGCACTCTAACTCCACTCAAAGAGCCATTTGCCAAGCAGCAGTGTGCTGTTCTGCTCAGTGAAGTCTTCCAGGCCTGCCACCCAGTGGTAAGTAATGGCGCAACTGATGGGAATAATCGGTGCCTCGAAAAAGACGTTTCGAATTATCGATAGTTGCCACAAGATGGCGACAAAGCATTACTTTTGTCAAAATGAAGCTCCTCAATTCACCTGAACATTTCTTTGTTTCTTGACCCCAAGACGCAACAAGATAGTGCCAAGGCACTACTTTTGTCGAAATGAAGCTACTCAATTGACTTCTGCATAGTTCCTTGACAACAAGATGCCACTAGTTGGCAGGAAAGCACAACTTTACCAAAACGAAGCACTGAAGTAATAATATCACAAACAGAAAACACGTGCGAGAATAACAGCGCAATATCCACACAACCACAAGGAGAGCTTGCAAATGCCAGAAGCCCAGCGATGAGGTTCAAACCCTGAACCCCAGAGCTACAAGCCTGACATGCTAACTACTAGCCCACCATGCTTCCCACACATAAAATTAAACATGAATAGTCATAACAAATGTTTGTGCAAAACTGCTGTTACGTATCAAACGTTCACCAGCTGCTGTTTATCACTTGGGAAGAAATCGTTCCAAACCGCTGCTTTGATTGGACGACTTGATGTGTTTTCATTGCCCTCAGGTGGATGTCACCTGGTTCTACATGAACTGCCTGGCAGACACATGTGGCTGCAATCTTGGAGGGGACTGCGAATGTTTTTGCACGAGTGTGGCGGCGTATGCCCAGCGTTGCTGTCACCAAGGAATTCCTGTCGATTGGCGCTCGCCTTCTCTGTGCCGTAAGTTGGAATGTAATACTGTATATGGATATTACATCTATTTATCAAGAAGAAGGTGTATTTTTCTAAATTACATATCCCTAAAAAATTGTATTCATGAGCCAATGTGTCTTTTACTCATATTTACTACTGTAAATTCTACTTCTCTCTACAGCACACGACTGTGAATTCTACAACAAAGGTACAGCAGCCTCTTCGCTTTATGTTGATAAAAGTAGAGACTACTACCGTAAATTCCGGACTATAAGCCGCTACTTTTTTCCCAAACTTTCAACCCTGCGGCTTATTCAGTGATGCGGCCAATATGTGTAATTTTTCTAACGGCCACCAGGGGCGCTCGAGTAGAAAAGGTAAGATTAAGACCGGTGGAATATATGCGTCGAGGAAGACTGCAACTTCTTGTCTTGTGCATAAATTAAATGAGCGTGAACATACCCTCATCATGGAAAATGCAAAAAGAAAGGCATATGACGCATTGCTATTCTGTTGCTAGCGTGTTGTTACCATTTTGCTACCGTTTTACTGCCGCGTCACAGGCACCGTTTGGGAAGAAAGTTATATTATTATTATTGTTAAGTTATATGATTCAAACTTTGAAAACTCTCTGTGTACCGTCTTTCTTTGTAAATATGTTGACATGTTTTAATGTGGGCACATGCGGCTTATATACAGGTGCGGCTTGTCTATGTACAAAATTGGTTTTCCTGTAAAAATGTCGTGCGTGCGGCTTATAATCAGGTGCGCTCTATAGTGCGGAAATTACGGTAGTCAAAACCTTGGAAACACTCTAATTCTGTGCCTTTGTCATTATTATAAAATGTGCTGAATTGGAGATTATATATGTAAATCATCGGCATTATGAAGAAATATTGATGGAATTATTTGGGTTCAATTGTTTTATAATTTCGGTGGTTGAAAGTAGGCACCTTTTGCCCATACAACAGCTCTGCACATCTTATTTTCTCAGTCAGCTTGATGATGTGGATGTCTGATGACCTGCAATGACCTTCCGTTCACAGCTGCGCATTATCAAGAGTTAATAGCTTCAGTTGCTTGACCTCAGCTTAAGGGGTTAATGTGTGAGACCTTCATAGTTTGAATTATTTTACAGACTATATCGGCACTGTAGTTCATGCTTACGTATTATTTATTATCATTTGTGTGTCTAATATCCGAGGTCCAAGTGCCTGGATTACAAAAACAGGTTCTCTCATCTCCATGCCGTTCTGGTTTTTGTTGTTGGAATAAATCACAGGTCTCACCAAGTGGTTATTGACAAAATGAAGCACATTTCTTTTCGACAACCTGCAGTAACACAGCTCCATCATTTCTGCAGTTCTTGGAAAAGGCCCTTTTAGGTTGCTGCCCTTCAGAGATCGGACTTCGGTGCTTGTTGCCAGCAGGTCCAGCGGCTCGGTGTTTGTGAAGCGAGGAAACCTAAGTGACACCCTCTCGCATTTTATGATGACACCAGGCCTGAGCAGAGCCCGACCACATGGTGTGTTTCTCTTATTAACTCAACAGGGTTGGCCTTTACGACTGGTCATTAATGGTCAGGATCAACAGAACTCAGTCTTGGGATCATTTCTCAATTTTTATAACAAGCACGTACGTTTTGGGTTTGAATCTGTCGTGTGATCTTTTCTTTATGGAATTAGCACGTTCTCGCTGTGCTCGAATGTGATCATGCTCCCACAGTTCCAAAAACATTCACGTTCATCTGCGATTCTAAATTGCTGTCTCTTCACTAAAAGCTTCCGAAACTGATGCCATGAGATTTCTCACATTGTTTTTCCTTCTCCCAGATACATCACGGATATCCTTTGAGGCAGCACACAGGCCCAATCACTTTCTGTATGTGAGCCCCAGTGGCCAGGTGAAGCTGGTCAAGTGGGAGCAAAGTGAGGCTTTCTGGGATGGAGCCACCTTTGTGCTCCACAGGGACACCTGGCTCTCAGGGTATGACTCCCTGGAGTCCCACGCAAAGCCTGGATTCTTCTTACATGCCACCCTCCCTCGTCTCCACCTGCTCAAATATCGTCACACTGACAGCTTCCGCAAGGCCACTCTTTTCAAACTCGCAGGTATTACTCACCGACTCGCTACAAGACTTCACATTAAGTTGAATAACACCGAAACTGATGGAACAATGTGAGGAAATGAAAGTAAGTAAAATGTAATGACCCGAGGGTACAAGAAATAACAGGAGTGGCATTAATCCCAAATTGTATTTTTTTGGAAGCTCAGCAGGCCTGCCTGTCATAACCTTATTTCTGAGATGATCGAAATGAACGTGAAGCTGATATTGCAGTCGTTGTATGACAGGTTGCATGATAAACGATTTCCCCAAAGTGGGTTTCTCAGGCTTCACTCAGCTGTCCGTGAGGTCTTGACACAGAGTTCAAATGGTGTCGGTGCTCCTCCTCGGGGTCAAATGTCAACACTTGTGGATATATTGTTATTGCAGCTAAAAAAAGGAGCGGCATCTGTCCCGTTGTAAAGGACCAAGTCTTAGTTTTACTGCATATAGAAATGAAACAGCATTACAATTATGCTTTTTTTTTTTACATTAGTCATGCTTGTGGATATGACACCTTCTATATTGTCAAGATTTTTGTCCATTTGAAATTTCATACCCATTTACATAATAGGATCGTGATTGTCTGCGATATTTTATGTCTTTCTGCTGCCAACACTTGTCTTTAAACCACCGTAATACTGTTTACAAATGATAAGCCTCATCTGAAATAGGAAAATGACAATTACACCTCTTTTTTAGTCTCCTGTTTACGGTGCTTTTCGGAAAGTCTTGGAAAAAATGTTACTTTGCGTCCCTGTGAAGGCTAATTAAAAGTAAGGATCAATTGCAATTGTCACTCAAACTGATTGCGTGGGCTGTTGCTGGGTGTGCTTCGTGTGATTTTATTAACATTTGGGTCTTTTATTAAGATCCTAAATAGCGCTTGCTAAATTGCTTGTTCACTCACTCAAAGAGATTGCACGTGCTGTAGGCAACAAGTGTCAAAAGGGCTGCAATAACCGCCGAGATATGAGACACATTTCAAAGTTGAAATGTTCCAAGGAAACAAAGGTCACTTTTTTTTTTTTTTGGTGGTGAGTTCAAGTAACACTTCAGACAACCAAGAAATTCTCCTCAGATGGCTGAGCCTTTTGCATTCATAAGGCCAATTTATTAGGGAATTCCACTGCAGTCTATCTTTTCGTCTCTTGGAGATTTTTGCACCGCAACATCCTGACAGATCAAATCCTGTATTTAAAAGAGAGTTTTGCCCTTTAGATTGTACTGATGGTTATCACCGTGGAATATTTGGGAGAGCAGTAGTGAGTACAAAATTCACTTTGAAGCGATAGAATTGGAAGAGTTGGCGGAAGAGGCAAACAAACAGAACATAAATACTAAAGTTTGGTTAACCCAGCAGTAATGTTAAAGGTATGCTTTGTTTGATGTGATTGCCTAGAGTGAAAAGCAATTGGATTTGCAGGTCTGTGCCCATCCTGCATAACATTGCATTGAAAACATGGGACCGCAGAAAAATGGGAGAGGCCAGCACCAATTGTCATAGTGTGCTAGAAATGACCCATACACATGGAAATGCAAGTCAGTTTTCTCCTAGTTGATCTGGCCTGATGATCTCTTGTGACTGGCATCAAGTCCTCCCATCGATCATTCAGAAGCTCCAAAATTGAACTACTGACAAGATGACGTCTCATGACGATTTTTGTTGGCATTTCAAAAATGTTTTTTAATGAGCGGAAAAGTTGCCATTTTGCCTGCGCAACGCTGGTATCACTTTGCATGCTGGTTTGCACCTGCCTTGCACTCTACTTCACAGTACAAAATAAGTCAGTGCAGGTTGGTGTCAAGATTGATAAATCACATTAGCCTAATAAATTATTAACTTTGTATACGCAGTACTTCTCCCACAATGCGGAAAAGGACCCGCACTGTAATTCCGCCTGTTTGACAGACGCAACCCTGGTTGCACCCAGTTCGTATATTAGCTTCCACATCTGTTTGTTTTGCACACTCATGTTTGCGTCTGTTTTCTCATCTCCAACTTTCAGTAAATGTTTTGTGTTTTTTTGAGGTTCTGGCTCAGATGCCCTGCCTCATCCGCAGTGCCAGTGGAGATATGACTCCTGCAGCAGCCCCTGTTTCAGGACCTGCAGCGACCCATCAGCAGAAGCCTGTGTGGCCATCCCACAGTGAGACTTGAACTTTTTCATTTAACTGACAGTCGTACATAATTAAGTTTGGACCTGTTTTCCCTAACAATTTGTTTTGCTGTATTGATCTGTGCAGAGTGGAGGGCTGTCTTCCTGTTTGCCCCACACACATGGTCCTGGATGAAGTTACTCATCGTTGTGTCTTTGTCGAAGACTGTGAGTAGAAACAATGATTGATGCCACTGGTGTGTTTTGTGAATTACTTGGCACCATTGCTAAATTAAGTGTTCAAACTGCATATATTCACAATTTGATTTATAAACGCATAGCACTATGAAATGAACAGGAGCTATCCGCGATATAGCTTAGTCTGAGTGCAATATATCAATGTCTGTTTTCCTCTTACATGCTGTTCATGGCTTTGGGTTTAGGTATAAAAGCCCCAGTTATTTTGCCACTTGCGACTACGTCCTCCACAACAGCCACTGCGTCACTCAAGACAACTATTGTCCCATCTGCCCCTTCTCAGTCTACTCCTACCCCAAAATTCACCAGCACAGTTCCCACTCTGATCACAGCAACATCTGCTCCAATTTCTGATGAGTCAAGTAAACCAAGCCTCCCCTCACCTCCTACAATTGCTGAACCTTCCAAAACACCAGCACCTCTTTTGCCTTTGCCCCCCACTGGAAGGCCTGAGATGGAAGAACCTCTGTCGACTCTAAAAGTGGCCGAAGCCCGTACCACTGCTGAGAGTGCTACCATGAGTCCCTTTGGATCCAGCACCTTCAGTTTGAGCAGTACTCCCTTTGCAATCACTTCTCTTTTCAGGCAAACTTCCTCCACCAGGCCCACTGATGCCCTCCGGCCACGCTTCACCCCAAAATCCACACCCACTACAACAGTAACTACAAGTTCTACTGAGGGGCCAACATCCACTTCTCCGCTTGCCACCAAGGAGTCCACAGAGACGACACATTCATTTGTGGTATTCCCATTTGGAACCACTTCTCAAACTCCGCCAGCTTCAGAGAGTTCTATAGTGACTGAAAGGACCACCATGCCCAGATCTACTGACCCTACATCCACAGAATCTACGAGCACAAAACCTTTGACACTGGGGAGAACTCCCCCAAGGTCTCCAATTGCACCCATCGCTCCTGGTTTACAAAGCACTGCCTCTTCAACCACTTCCTCACTGCTTACCCCACCTCCTGTCAAAACAGCAACCATGTCTAGGGCAACAGTCACTTCAGCGACAACCACAGACGCAGTCACTCCTGTTGAACCCTTTACAACCAGCACAACAACACAGTTCCTTAGTCCAAAGACAATGGCTCCTCCCTCTCTTACCACTGAGAAGGTATTTGTAACCACCCCAGCTGCTCCTGAGATACCAACATCATTGCCAATCCAAGTCGTGCTGACTTCAACTGTGCCCAGTCCTCCCTCGTCTACCTCAGACCGGCAAGTAACGCCAAAGACAACAACCACACTTGAATCTCCTGTGTCCAAAGCAACTGCTGCCAGCTTATCAACGACTGAGCCACCCCCTCAGCGTACAACCGCAATTTCTGGGTCTACTTCCACTCAGTCTACAACTTCAAGACCTCCAAAAAGAACTGTAGCCACCACTGTAGCCACTAGTCCAATTTTATCAGCAAAATCAACTGTACCACCACTTATCCCCAAGGAAACGGTTGTTCCCCCACTATCACCAAGCACCACCACACAGTCCTCACGGCCATGGCGTCCTCCAAATTTCTTCACCTCTTCCAGCCAGTTGTACAGTCCTACAACAAAGACAACACCACAGCGCACCTCTCAAACTGTTCCCGACATGGTCAGTTCGACTAAAACAACTGAACTGCCTCGGCTTCCGGTGTCAAGGCCAGTCATCACCTCTGCTGCACTGGCTGCTGTCACAGCCATGACTGCTAAGACTACATCTCATAGGGTGTTTACTGGTGAATTTACGACCAAGACACATGTTACAACAGTGCGCCCCCCAAGACCCGATGTTCCTGATACGTCTCTCACCACAGGACCCACAAGAGCTGCCACTGTCACCACCACCCTCAGACCTGTTACAGTCCAACCCGTCACTGTGACAACACACACAGTAACGGGCAGACCGGAATTTACAAGAGACACAATCCCACCAATCTTATCTGTCTCTGTACCTGACACGACTTCTTCATCATCAAGAAAAACAACTTCCACTGACAAAGTCATCGAACGTTTTGTTTCAACTGTTACATCTACATCTGGTGAAACAACTACAACTGCAATCACACAGATGACCTCTACCAGACCGACACCGAGAGTTCCGGTGACTATGGAAACAAGACCGCTGGCAGCAACCACCAAACCGACCAGCTCAACAACTGCATTTGGAGTTCCATCTCTAACTTTATCCACGACACCAGCAGAAGCATTGACCACAGTGAGCACACCAAAAGTGACACCTACTGCAGCCATAACCACAATGCCCACTACAGTGGCCCCACTTCCCATGCCTGAGCCAACCATAACAATCTCCGGCCTGACAACCTCGAATCCGAGGCAGCACCAGTCTCTTCCCAACCAATGACATCTCCACCACTTGATATAACCGTCCAGACTCAGGAACCTGGTGTTCTTACTCCTGACATAACGTCCATCCCTGTAACAGTCCAGACAACTGTGCTGGATAGGATGAATCGCACCAGTCCTGGTGTAACGACACCTTTTGCGCCAGTGGAAAAAACAAAGTCCACCTCAGAAAGCATAACGTCCATGGCTGTATCATTTACAAGGATGTGCAAGGTGGGTTCAGTTTACATCATCCACATTTATTTGCCGTTTCACTATATATTCATGGTACTGTATTAGATTTGTATAATAGATTTAACTGCCCAAAACAACCATTGAAAATAAATCAAACATTACATTATTTATAGAGCTATTGAAAAAACTTGACATGATTTTAACGTTTCAACTATTTTGACGCTTTCAAATCAGCCTCCGTATGCAGAGATAGTTGATGAGTGCACCAAGTTCATCTGTGTCAACAACCAGCTCGTCTTGTTCAACAAGTCCCAAAGCTGCCCCTTCTCCTCCGAGCCGGTCAACTGTGGCTTGCTTGGCTTTGCCATATTGGTCAACGGTGACAAATGTTGTCCCCAGTGGGACTGTCCATGTAAGACATACACAAAAAGTTAGATCAGTGGTTCTTAACCTGGGTTCGATCGAACCGCAGGGGTTCAGTGAATCGGTCTCTGAGGTTCGACGGAGCTTCTGTCGGACGAATATGTACCATATGGATTCACATGCATCACGGAACGGGATGGGACTCAGCATCCTATCTGCATGATTTGTCATGCCAAGTTCAGCAACTCCAGTCTCGCACCGGCAAAACTGAATGGACACTTCCTGAATTTTTATTTCTCTGTAATGAAGGGTTTGGTAAATGTGTATATGAACTGGTTGGGTTCAGTGCCTCTACTAAGGTTAAGAACCACTGATTTAGATATAGTCCAGTGTTAAGTACGCAAAAGGTCATTGTAATTTAATTTGTAGATTCCATTCCTTCACTTCAAAGAGAACATGATGTCACTATTTGATTGTTTCTATTCCAGGTCGCTGCTCTGTGTTTCCAGACTTGAATGTGATCACGTTCGATGGAAACAGTGTTGCCATCTATAAAGCTGCCTGGTTCATAGTCAATCAGCTACCCAATGAGACAGTCAGCGTTCTGGTACAGGAGTGCCCTGACGCATCCGAGTCGCCAGTAAGCCACTTTCATACTTTTACTGTCAATTAAATGTAAATCGCTTTTTAAAATGTGAGCGTTCTTTTTAAAGCTTAGGTGGAATTTTACAAACCTGTGTCTAGTGGCACTCAACATCACACACAATTCCAACCACATCGTCATTGACAGGCTCCAGAGGAGGGTAGGACCAAACATGCTCTTTGCTTTATATGTCGTAGCTTACACACGAGGGCAGTAATGCTCCGGTGTGAAATCAGTCACTAACCCGAGCAAATTGCAAACTTTTTCCCACAGCTCAATGTCAACTCACGGTATGCCAGGCCTCGTTTTAAAAAGTTTGGTTTTGAGATCTACGACACGGGCAACATGTATCTGATCCGAAGCCCGGCTGGTCTCCAGCTGCAGTGGTATCATAGCACTGGAATGATGGTGATCGACAGTGACAGCCCCAGCAAGAAGCTGCCCACTCGGGGGCTTTGTGGTAAATAGTCCATTTTTAAATAGTGTATGCAACATATTTCTTTTTGCCATGTCCATATACAATGCCAAAATCAAAGTTCAAAGCTAGAAAGTCGATTTAAAGATTGTTTTATTTGTTTTTATGGATGATTATCACGATCAAAGACAAATCAAAAAGGGATAAATGTCAGCTCAAGTAATACTTTTCTTTCCCTCTGAAGGTAAATGCTTGAAGTGAAAGAATGTTGAATAAGGCTGGATATGGACTCAGATTTCCAAAAATCGGTTTGATTCACCAGGTCATGATTCAATTTGATGTGCGATCTTTTGATTCACTTTGATTGATTTTCAATTCAGTTTTGGATTTCACGCGGTACCGAATTTAACATAAATACAAATGGCAGGCCGGTGGTCCAGTGGTTAGCGCGTTATCCTCACAGTGCAGATGTCGTGGGTTCGATCCCGGCACCGGCCTTGGAGTTTGCATGTTCTCCCTGGGCCTGTGTGAGTTTTCTCCGGGTACTCTGGTTTCCTCCCACATTCCAAAAACATGCGTGGCAGGTTAACAGAACACTCCAGATTGTCCCTACGTGTGAGTGTGTGTGTGGATGGTTGTTAGTCTCTGTGTGCCCTGCGATTGGCTGGTTCAGGGTGTCCCCCGCCTACTGCCCGAAGATGGCTGGGATAGGCTCCAGCACCCCCTCGATTCAGATGAGCAGCTCCTCAGCCAGCTCTGAAGCAGCATTAGAACGATCCTGATGATTTGATACATACTGGACATTCCTGCCCTAATCCATCTGCTTTTGAGTCATTTACGAGACCAAATTTATCTTAGACTCTCTCATCAAGGGAATGATTGTTGAGTAGTTATCCGAACTCTTCGTTATCAATCATTGAAATGCATAACCTTGGCAGTAGAACATGGCGCTTAAGTACATAGATGATATAATGTGTTCAAGATGTCATTACACACTGTATTTATTCCCACCTTACCCTTTAGGTTTCTGTGATGGAGACCCAAGTAATGACCTGACTCTGGCCAACGGCACCGCTGTGGGGAGGAATGAGGATCCATCAGCATTCATCGACAGCTGGCAGGTTCCCAACACCACCAGCTATGTCAGTCATAGTCGGCGTAGAGAGTTCAACTGCTCCACCAGTGACTGCTCCCGGTGCCTGGTCATGCTGCAGAAACCGGCCTTCTTTCCATGCCACGCCTATGTAGGTTTACACATTTATTAAGTCATTTACTATGTTGTTGTGCTTTCTCAGCCTAAATTGGACTAACCAGTCGGACGATTCACCACATTATGAAAGCAGGCGATTATCAGTTTGTGTGGTGGCCTACAAGGGATAGACAATCACCAGGGACCTGGACCTTCAAGGGAGGGGTGGGAGTATGATCCTTCATGGATCAAAATGATGATCGAGATCAAAAGGTTGATGGGCATTATCTTTAACCAAAGCTGAATGAAATCATGTTTTTCTTTTTCTAGGTCTCCCCAAGTACTTTTTGTGAGGTTTGGGTCCGAGATGTGGAGTATGTGAACAACCAGTGTGTGGCACTGGCTGCCTACGTAGCCTCTTGCCACAAATTCAACGTCTGTATCGAGTGGAGGAGAACAGATTTCTGTCGTAAGATTGAACCCTCGAAACACATTCCCCGTTTTTCAACCATAATTGGGAATTTCAAAGCATTTGTGCCAGCAAAAAGATAACATAATCAAGTATTCACTGATTGTTGCGACCTTGTCGGTGTACTTGAGCAATGTACTGAATGTCCAGTTGCTCCTGATGCTGCGTCATCAGTAAGTAACTGAAGAAGCAGTGTAAAGACCTTTGAGTACCAAAGGTAGAAAGCGATCTATATAAGTGACAGCACATTTACCATTTACATTTACTCAATGATGGTTCTTCAAACAAACTAGATCTAAAAACTAGATCTAGTATTTGTCTACCTTAACCTGTTAAAACCCCGCATAAAGACCGTTAGGGCATCAACAGAGTTCCCTAGATACAGGTCGCATTTTCTCTTTTTATTCCCAGAAACGCTGTCCAGTACATTTCCTTTGTGTAAACAGATCTCATCTCTTTTCCTGTAGCCTTCATGTGCCCTGAAACTCTGCGCTATCAAGCCTGTCTGCCGGCCTGCACGTCTCAGTCATGTCCCAACCAGGATTTTGACTTAGAACCAACCCACTGCTCAGGCCTTACCGAGGGCTGTGCCTGCCCCGAAGGAACTTTGCTCCATCGGCCGTACACTGCCCTCTGCATACCCTCCAGCAAGTGTGGTAAGACCCCCTAATATCGGTCTGCTTGGGGGAAAAAAATGGCATGTAAGCACTTGGGAGTCGTCAATTGTGATGTTTGTGTAGCCTGCACTGACAGTTCCGAGGTTCCACGTGCACACGGCGAAGTGTGGAAGGCCTCGGAGGACTCCTGCTGTATGTACCGCTGCGACAAGGACACGGTCATCCCTGTGGAGTACAACTGTTCCACCACCACGGCGCCTGTGTGCCAGCGAACAGGGGAGGTCGTTGTCAGCCTGGCGGATGACATCAATTGCTGCCCCCGAAAAGTCTGCGGTAAGGCCGCAGAGGAGCTTTTGAGTGTCTCCCACCAGTGCAGCGTGGAGATCAGCAATCTATTAAAAAGATAAGATGATGTCATCTGACTTTGCAGTGTGTAATCTGACTCATTGTGAGCCCCCGCCTCCGGACTGTAACTATGGGGAGAAGCTGGTGTCATACTACCAAAAGGACTCGTGCTGTCCAGATTACGTGTGCGGTGAGTACACAGTGACAACCTCTTGACCAAAGATAAGCCCAGTGCTGGCCAATTACCGTAATTTCCGCACTATAGAGCGCACCTGATTATAAGCCGCACCCACTACATTTTTAGAGGAAAACCAATTTTGTACATACACAAGCCGCACCTGTATATAAGCCGCATGTGCCCACATTAAAACATGTAAACATATTTACAAAGAAAGAGAGAGTTTTCAAAGTTTTAATAATATAACTTAACAATAATAATAATATAACTTTCTTCCCAAACGTTGCCTGTGACGCGGCAGTCTTAATCTTACCTTTTCTACTCGAGCGCCCCCTGGCGGCCGTTAGAAAAATTACATAAATTGGCCTCATCACTGTATAAGCCGCAGGGTTGAAGGTTTGGGAAAAAAGTAGCGGCTTATAGTCCGGAATTTACGGTAATCCATTTTATTAGTTAATTTGATATATTTAGTAGCTTCCGTAGTTCAAAGTACGTTTCTAGTGACTTGCGCTGCTGACCTTAACCACGTGGTTGCGAACAGAGAGGAGCTAGTTTCGTAAAGCAGAGTCAGAAAAAAAATATTTGTACTATTTCTTAAATTCAAGTTAATCCAAGTTCATGCACAAAAAAACCCAAAACAAAACTTGAATTAAGAACAGAACTGTTTCAAAGCTTGTCTGAAATCAAGCAAATCCCAGAAGGCAAAAAAATGTTTGTTTGTTGTTTTCTATAAGCAAAGGGGAGAAAATTTGTAAAATAAGAAATCGTATTTTTCTGAAAAAAGCCACATCACCCAGCCCAAAGTCCTTCATTAAAGAACTCAACAGGACTTCCTTAACCGAGGGCTATTGGTCCCGGTACCAGTGCGAACATTTGTTAGCAACTAAATTTACCGCACGAGCATTGTTTATTCAAAATAAAATATTCTGGAGAACAGAGGTTCTCTACTGGTCTCTTCCTGGGATGTATTTGGCTGTTATTAACCCCCCAAATAATTTATTCCTCAAAAGCAGACATTTCACTTCTATATCTGCATTGAGCAAGTGATGTAACAGGTGAATCTATTCCTATAAGATATCACAACGGCAACACTATCTATCAGGGTCCCACTTTTATCCTGAACGCCACAATATAACTTTGGGTCACGTAGTTCACTGTCTCGCCTCAGAACAGCGACACCAACTATTAGCTCTGCAGAACATTTTTTTAGTGCTGCTTTTCAAAATGTATATTTTCAGAACAAGTCTTCGTCACGAAGGTGCCGATTCCATCTTCTTTTACTTTGAGTGGTATCGGTGACATATATCAAATGGTTAAGCCTCATTGGTGCTTAACCATTAGAATGTTTTGAATCCCCACTTTGTAATTGAAGCAAGCCTTGACTTCATCGACATTTATATTCTGCATTAAAACAGTTTTGTTCTTGCAAAAATTCCACGTGTGTATTGTTAGTGCTGTATCTCGACATTAACGAAATTGCACGTTGGTTACAGAGTGTGATCCCACAAGTTGCGAGGCAGAGATTCCCACCTGTCGAAGTGACCAGTTCTTAATCGCAGCCAAAGCTGATGATAGCTGCTGCCTGACTCACATCTGCGGTAAATATGGACAGTTTCTCAAAACATTTTAGAAACTAGTGTCGCAGCAGGAAGGTTTCCTACAGGCAATCCGTTTTTGTGTCGCGCATTGTGATTCAGTGCGAATGTGTTTCCTGCAGTCTGTTCATCTTGTGTGGACACGCCTCCACTGTGTCGGGATGGGGAAGTTCTGACTGTGAGCCGGGACACCACGAACCGCTGCTGCCCCTCCTACCAATGTGGTCAGCTCACACAAACACAAACATTTCCCGCACCTAAACCACATCTTTTTAAAAACTTTTGCCTTTTACACTTTGACAGTCACTGTGCAATTCTTTCAAATATTGAAAATGTACACATATGGCTAGTGATGAATCATTTCGATGTACCACCGCTATGCGATTTGAATTTGGATTTGCAAAGTGTGCAAATGACTTTCTCCAGCAAGCGTAAAGCAAGCAAGTAAAACTCAAACTATCCATAATCCACATTTGTCCATCTTTGCCCCAGAGACTCTCCTCTGAGTTTGTCTGCGCACATGACCAAGAGGTTAGAGGCCGCCATCCACGCCTCTTGCATCTTTGCACAAACTGAACCCTTCAATAAGCCTCGTGATGTTATTTCACAAGACTTGGGACTTACTGGGCTAACCTGGGATCTCGAGGAGTGTATTTCATGCCACGTCATGGGAAAATGCGTGTTCGTTCGACACAATAAGGAAAAGTCCACTCCACTTTAAATATACCGTATTTTCACGACCATAAGGCGACATTAAAACTCTAGTGTATGAGCCGAGTTCCAAAGCCTGACTGAGCGCGCTTCTGGCCTGTTTATATAGAGAAAAGGCGGGCGTAAGTGACGTCAGGCATGCGGAAGTCCGCCAATGAGTGAAGGGTGGGCGTGCCCAACAACACGGTGCGCCGAATGGTCGTGAAAATACGGTAACTTAGAAGGGCAAACAAGAGAATAATCACGGTGAAAATAAAATAAGAATATACTTCAATAATAGCAATTAAAAACAAAAAAATCAAAACAAATACCAGCTGCTCCGACAAAGCTGTACATCAAGCAAGAATGGGAGAGGAATTCCACCTACAAAGCTTCAACAATCAGTGTCCTCAGTTCCCAAACCTTTATTGAATGTTGTTAAAAGACAAAGTGACGTAACACAGTGGCAAACATCATGACCCTGTCTTAGCTTTTTTGGAACGTGTTACAGCCATAACATTCCGAGTTGATGATTATTTGCTTCAAGACCATAGAGTGTATCAGTTTGACCATTAAATATCTTGTCTTCATGACAATCACGTGTACGTGTGTGTGTGTGTGTGTGTGTGTGTGTGTGTGTGTGTGTGTGTAGCATGTGAGCCCTCCAGGTGTCCTCAGCTCAGCTGCCCGTTTGGGATGTCACCGGTGTCAGTGTCCAATTCAGATCACTGCTGTCCCAACTACACATGCGGTACAACATGCAAGCTATCAAATAGATGATATTATCTTAAAACTATCATGATCCGTTGCATTGACAGTAGGATTCTCTTGCGATTGTACGTTGCTTGATCCTTTGAATATTTCCACCCCTAATGTCGTGTTTTCTGTCTTCAGTGTGTTCCTGTGACCGGATTACGCCTCCGAAATGTGAACTGGTGTGTTCAAGTTGTTCAATTCAGTTGTTGTTGTTGTTTTTAAAAAAAATATCGATCTATTATGGAAGGTATGAGCGATATGCGAGTTGTTTAAATATCGCCTTTGATAATATTTCATCAGTGATCTCCAAGCATTTAGCCGGACCAGTTTCAGGTTCAGACTTTTTTTCCACGTATCGGATAAGTGGTTCCTAAAATGGTTGGATGGTATAAAAGCATGCAACAAACTTGGAAGCAAATTAATAACACAACTCACCATTAAGCTCGATTTAGTTGCTGTAATTAATAGGAGCCCTGCGCTTCTTTCTTCACAATGAGCCGGTCCCATCTTGATTTATATTTTAATTTCTCCCAAAAAAGCTCCCATGGCTTGTCTTTGCCAGGATTAATGTCAATCGCTTGGCCTGGATGTGCTGAAGCAGTTTTGATGGCTTTAAGGCCTCCTTTGGGACCATTTCGCCACGTATCACGTGGAGGTTTTTTTTTTTTTTTTTGGTGCAAGGAAGACTGCTGATATCGTCTCATTATTTGGTCCGTTCCCCTTTTCGAAGAAACTGTCTCGACGCATTTGTTTTTTTACTCTGAGTTGAGGGTTGTGACAGGCACAGGTACATGCATCGGATTTCCAGAACAATAATTCTTTCGGACGCTGATGAGAAACTATAAATAATGAACTAAAAAGAAGACAATATTTTTTTGTTCAGTCACCCTGCACAAATGATACATTTACAGAGATGCTCACAGTTTATACAATTTGCAAACTGTGCTTTTGATTGTTTTGTGCAGGGAGAGGTTTCTCAGCTGGAGCAGGCCTTGCTGTCCGACTCACAGAATCAATGTGGCTGCAAAAGATACAAGTGTGGTGAGTATTGATGGTCCAAATTGGCTCAAAATGTTTGAAATACCCTGTGGAACACCATACTTGAAACGACCGGGGTGCGGTGGCCTTTGGGAATTTCGTGAGTTTCCCAAGTGGCTGGTCCATTTCAGAGATTGTCAAAACCCAAACCCCCTCCACCAAAAAAACCTGAGAATTGTCTCACAGGAAGTTTAACTTAAGGTGCACCAAAATCTGGATCGTGAACTGGCTTGAAGTTTTTTTTTGGGGGGGGGCTTGAAAAATGTGGTCTCAAACTGATGAACATTTTGGCTCGTCTCCAAATCACACTGTATGTCAACCCCCGCAACGGTGGGTGTGTGTGCAGTGCGAGAGGCGGTGTGTGTGTACCAGGGCGTGGTCCAGGGGTTGCTGCGGCCCGGTCAGACCCTGGTGGAACATCGCGAGGACGGTTTATGTTACAGTCGACAATGCAGCCGCGTCATGGACATGTCAAGTGGTTATCACGTACTGCGGACCAGCACCACCAACTGCTCTGCCCTCTGCCAGCTCGTAAGATATAAACCGGGAACCTTTTTGATGCAGAAAATCCTCACTTGTCTCACAATGAATTCAAAGTAAAACATTTAAAACCTTTTTATTCTTGGTATTTTATCAAAATATTTTTTGGTCCTCTGTGACCAGGAGCCGGAATTCTGATTTGTAAATGAGGCCCGGTGTTTAATGCAATTGATTGGGTATTTTGGGGAAATATATATTATTTAACAGGACATTCTGTCATTGTACACATATTCGACAAGAATGAAATAAAACTCATTCTGGAAGTGGAAAATTAATGCGTTACCGTAATTTCCGCACTATAGAGCGCACCTGATTATAAGCCGCACCCACTACATTTTTAGAGGAAAACCAATTTTGTACATACACAAGCCGCACCTGTATATAAGCCGCATGTGCCCACATTAAAACATGTCAACATATTTACAAAGAAAGAAAATCACGGTGAGCCGTCTTCATCTTCCTCCTGTGAACTGAAGCCATCGAAGTCACCGTCCTCAGTGTCGGAATTAAACAGTGTCATAAAGACCGCTCTTAATCTTACCTTTTCTACGCGAGCGCCCCTGGCGGCCGTTAGAAAAATTACACAAATTGGCCGCATCACTGTATAAGCCGCAGGGTTGAAAGTTTGGGAAAAAAGTAGCGGCTTATAGTCCGGAATTTACGGTAATAGTTTTCCAAGTAAAAATTCGATCAGAAAGACTGTTGTTTCTTGCACCTTCTATAAAGTTGGATTACCTTCAATGTTGATGTGTGTTGTAGAATCAGATCTATAGCCCTGCAAAAGACCAGTCGACATGCTGTGGCGTTTGTAAGAATATATCCTGCCTCTACACTCATGAGAATGGGTCCACCGTTCTCTATAAGGTGGGCAATGAGTGTCAATACAATCAATACATGTATTATAAATATACATTAGTCGTTGATATCAAAATGTTTCCAGCCAGGGAAATCATGGGTGTCCAACTGCCTCAAGTTTGAATGCACAGACACTCGATCTGGCCCGACAATGATCTCCTACCCCTTCAGCTGTCCCCACTTCAATGAAACAGAGTGTATCAAGGTCAGCATTATCAAACACACACACACACACACACACACCCACACACACGCATATGTCACATAAACAGTGGGTCCATTTGAGTACAGGGTAAAAAAGGTTATCATTATTGTCATTACTACCATCATTATTTTTAATATTATGACCTGGCAACCAAGTCACAGGGTGCCCTGCCTCTCCCCCAAATTCATCTGGGAGAGGCTCCCGCTCGCTCACTCATGACCCAAATGAGGATGAGTGGTATGGTGGGATGAACTGATTTCTATTGTTACCCTTTCTAAACAACAGTCAGTTCCACCCCTTGAAATGACACCAATGATCGACTGTGTTATTGTTGCGGTGATTCATGACTTTCGCTCTCTTTTTGCACTCAGATTGGAGGAACTGTCGTAAGTTACATGGACGGATGTTGCAAGACATGTGAGTTTGTGGTGTGAGCATAGCACAGCGCTGTAATGTCCTGTAGTTAGTGTAGAGTCATAGGCTGCAGCTGTCACTCGCCTGTCGCCGAGCATTCCTCCAACACAATATTCTCCCGTTTAAATTCCCCGCCACAAAGGTCTAAATTGTCTCTGGTTTTGCCGTCGCGATTGTCTTCCGAGTATTCACGTTTAGTGTGCGTTTGTCAGTGTACTTTCTCAGTGAAAGCAACAGGCTGCTGTTTTAAACCGTCACTGAAAAGCACCTGAAAACATGAAAGTGGCTTAGTGGTTGATGTGCTGCAGCTTATCAACATGTACAAATCCCACCAGGTACTGGATTCCCTCTCTTCCCTTTCCCTCTTAGCTCCCTGACTCCCACAGTAAACACAAACTGTGAACGAGGTACCAAAAACACTAGGATGACCAGTGCTATTGTTGATATTCAACAATGTACTCCCTCCCTCCATGATGTTGCTGATATAACACACCAAGAACGTTTGATTGCAACCTCCGGGTCCCAAGCAGGACAGTCCTCTCAAATGTGATCTCATTTTAGACTTACTGTAGTAGAAACTGCATGCAACACACACACAAAAAAAAAAACAACCAAACAAAAAAACTGAACAGTATTTGCTACACAGTTAACCCCTGTTCATCGCAAGGAATGTTTTTTTTTTCCCAGATCATCCGCAATAGGTGAAAATCCACCTTTAAGAGAGACCCCCCCCCGGCCCCCCACCCCGTGCTCAACAAAATATTCCTTAAAACATAGTTTTCCAAATGAAACCTCGTTCAACCAAACTATATACCGTAATCACAGCTGACAACTAATCCGGATTGTCCACATTTGGACCTGAACGCAACTTTGTTTCGGCAGGACCATGTGGAGTTCCAGATTGTTAAAAAAAAAAAAAAAAAAAAAAATCATGGGTCACAAAAGGTTGAAAACAAGCAAAAATACTGAATGTGCAACGTGCAGTGAGACGGACTTCAAATGAAGCGCATTATTCAATTTTCAACGCAATAGGTGAAAATCCACCTTTAAGAGAGAACCCCCCCGGCCCCCCACCCCGTGCTCAACAAAATATTCGTTAAAACATAGTTTTCCAAATGAAACCTCGTTTCAAGTTCTTTGTATATTTAAACACCAAAATGTTCAACCAAACTATATAATCACAGCTGACAACTAATCCGGATTGTCCACATTTGGACCTGAACACCACTTTGTTTCGGCAGGACCATGTGGAGTTCCAGATTGTTAAAAAAAAATAAATAAATAAAAATCATGGGTCACAAAAGGTTGAAAACAAGCAAAAATACTTAACGTGCAACGTGCAGTGAGACGGACTTCAAATGAAGCGCATTATTCAATTTTCAACGCAATAGGTGAAAATCCACCTTTAAGAGAGAACCCCCCCGGTCCCCATCCCGTGCTCAACAAAATATTTGTTAAAACATAGTTTTCCAAATGAAACCTCGTTTCAAGTTCTTTGTATATTTAAACACCAAAATATTCAACCAAACTATATAATCACAGCTGACAACTAATCCGGATTGTCCACATTTGGACCTGAACACCACTTTGTTTCGGCAGGACCATGTGGAGTTCCAGATTGTTAAAAAAAAAAAAAAAAAAAAAAAAATCATGGGTCACAAAAGGTTGAAAACAAGCAAAAATACTTAACGTGCAACCTGCAGTGAGACGGACTTCAAATGAAGCGCATTATTCCATTTTCAGTTCTCACATGCACCTTTTATGACAATCTGACAATCTGGTTTTACACAGAAAGCACGCACCTCTAGATTTGGACTTACCTCTAACCTGTAAAAACACATGAAAGTTACTTGCTTAAAAATCTGTAATGCAGCTGTGGCGCAAATGAAGAACCGGGGGGGTTATTGTATTTCTCATGATAATATACATGACAGTACAGCTAAGGCTGTTCTAACAATAAACACACCATTTACCTTCTTCTACATGAGCATGACTATGGAGTATGCATGGGTTTCTTACAGAATATTTGGTTTGCTGCTCGAAATGAGGCGGCGGTCCTTTCAGAGACCTAAAAAGAGAGGTCACACGTGAGAGGACTGCAACATGTACAGGACATATGTGTGTTCTGCCTTCCCTGTCTATACACAAAACGACATTCGCTCCACATTTAGCACTGTCTGGGCAGTGCATTGTTGATTGCCAACAATGTGCTGTTGGTAGAGGCCCAGTAGTTGGCCTTAGATGTCTGCATGTCCTCCATAGTAAATAGTAATGCGGGTTTGTGGGTTTGTGCTCATTTTCCCCATAGTAGGTGTTGTAGACGGTTGGCTTGCTGCTGCATTTTTCCACCAAATTGTTGGGAAACTAAAGCTGTTACGTGACACATTGTACTACCCAGGTTCAATGGCCTTCCGAGAGCCGGATTCACTCTTTCTCACAGACAACGTTTACATGTAGACCTGCCCCTGATGATTCTATTCAACAAAACAAGCACGCTTTTTTAACCCAGCAATTCAAATCATACAAGATATAGTTGATTATATCAACAACCATGATGTTTCATGCCTGTGTTATAACCTGATCTTTAAACTACAATAGAGTAGAATGTATTTTAACAAACCTTTATTATACTGCAACGCGGCGATTTCCAGTTTGGTGCTAACGCAAATAAAACTTCTAATAAAATTATGATGCGACAAAGCACCCCATATAAAAAGACATTTAAAAGTACACATCGTCATCTAAATATTACACTGAATTGACCCATGTATGTCATTCGCACAAACAATGATCTTTTTAGATTCATCGTAAAGCAATTGTACAAAAAACACTCACTGTGGATGACTTTCATGACTGTCACCTTGTGGGAGCTCGAGTCCCCGTGAACTCCCACGTAACTCAAACCTTGACTGTGCCCAACTCTTGACAGAAGGAGTTCACAGAGTGGATTCTGCCAGATGCTCTATTTAAAGCCGATCTACAAGGATGAAATATTTTCACACAAAATAGAAGTGTCCTTCGTTTAACCGCCCTTGGAAAAATAAATAAATAAATAAATACATAAATACATAAATACATAAATAAATAAACAAATAAGCAAATAAATAAATAGCGCATATATATATATATATAAAAAAATATATATATATATATATATATAAATAAATAAAGCGCATATATATATATATATATATAAAATAAAAAGAGCTGCAAAAGGCAAGATTTTCATTGAAACCGAGAAATATTAATTTTTGTTTTATTGGTATTCAAATCATTATTTGATTTAATTTTTGAAAATCACAGACATGACTACAGTCTCTTAATAGATTGAGCGGTCAGCAGCAGGTCCGAGACACATTGAGTACATATATCATCACTCTGAGACAAATGTGGCTCTGGCATCATCGCCGAAGCACTTTAACCTGCTATGACGGCGGTTGGAACAAAGCGAGCTTGTCTGTCTTTCATGGTTATGTCACAGAATTAAATAGATTGACAGTGCGATTAGTCTTCCATCCGTCACTGGCACTTTGATAGCTACGGGATGTTTTCCTGCTGTGGCTGATCAAAAATAGCACAAGTGACATCCTCAAGGTCATCAGGGTCCAGGACTAACATCTCAACAGACATATTATACTCGATTTAAATCACCCTCCCGACCCCCAAAACATTCCTGGGTAACCACGACAGATGTTGACCATCAATGTACGTGGAAGCAAAGCAAACACAGTGAATACAAAAAGTCATGCATATGCAGCATATACGCTCTTCCTATTTACTAAAACACACAAGCTTCAATTTACTGGTACGTACCACTGATTTAATGTTTCTAATTTTCATTTGACCTTAAGCACGAAGCGAGTGTTGTTATGGTCTTGCTCGTTCATTTTAAAAATGTCCTTCCTCATCGAAATCGTTCAATCCTGCAGCTTTTGCATGATTGTGAACCTCAGTGTGCTCTTCTTCCGCCTCTCTTTTTCAAGCACCCCTTGCTCAAGGTGACTGCTGTGTCACAGGCGAAGGGTGCTGCGTGTGTTGTGTTTGTGCCAATCGGGTTTGGTTTGGTCTGTCTATGTTTGAACAGGCAAAGAAGATGGCAAGTCGTGTCAGAAGGTGACAGTGAGGATGACAATCAGGAAGAATGACTGTCGCAGTAACAGACCGGTATGTTTCATGCCTATGTCTCTCTCACTCACCCACACCGTGAGATGAGAGTTTTTGTTTTAATACCATTGCCACGACCACTACATCTACAACTACTACTGCTACTTACTACTACTACTCCTACCACCGCCACCACCACCACTACCACTACCGCTCCTACTTTTACTTCTACCATACCAAATCATTTCCGACCGCTTATCTGGTGTTCGGGTCGCGGAGACAGCAGCTTTAGCAGGGAAGCCCACACTTCCCTCTCCCTATCTCTTCCCGTGGTATCCCGAGGTGTTCCCAGGCCAGCCGGGAGACAGTCTCTCAAGCGTGTCCTGGGTCGTCATGCCCGAAAGACCTCACCAAGAATGTGTCCAGGAGGCATCCTAATCAGAGGCCCGAGCTACATCATTTGGTTCCTCTCACTGTGGCTCGATTCTGAGTCCCTCCCGGATGATCGAGCATTTCGCCCGATCTCTAAGGGAGAGCCCGGACGCCCTGCCATTTCGGTTTGCCATTTCGGCAACTTGTATCCAGGATCTTGTTCTTTCGTGGGAGTAGGAACGTCGATCGACGATAGATTGACAGCTTTGCCTTTCGGCGCAGCTCCTTCTTTACCTAATAGACCGATATCGAGTCCACATCACAGCAGACGCTGCACCGATTGGCCTGTCGATCTCACGCTCCATTCCACCCTCACTTGTGAAGAAGACTCCAAGATACTTCAACTCATCCACTTGGGGAAGGATCTCATCACCTGCGAAAAGCAGAGATGCAAAACTGAGCCCACCAAAGCGAACCCCCTCAAGGCCTCGGCTGCATTTAGAAATTCTGTCCATAAAAGTTAGGAACAGAACCCGTAACAAAGGGCAGCCTTGGCAGAGTCCATCTCTCACGAGAAACAAATCTTGCTGCTGGCAATGGGGACCAAACACTGACATCGGTGGTACAGGGACTGTACAGCCCCTATCAGGGGGCTCGGTACGTCATACTCTCGAAGCGCCTCGCATAGAACTCCCCGCTTTCTCCAAGTCCAAAAGACACTTAAAGACCGGTTGGGCGAACTCCCATGCCTATTCGAGGAACCCGCTGAGCATTTAGAGCTGGTCCACTCTTCCACGGCCAGGGCGAAAACCACATTGCTCCTCCTGAATCTGAGATTCGACCTCCCGACGGACCCTCCTCTTCAGCACCCCCGAATAGAATGGAGGCTGTGGTCCCCCTTCTTTCAAAGATGGACCACCACCCCGGTCTACCAATCTAGAGGCACTGTCCCTGATGGCCACGCGGTGTTGTACAGGCGTACTTGTACATTTTAAGAAACATTTCTAAATGCACGTATGACAATGTTTACTATCTGTACCTTTGTTTTAAATGTGACGTTCTCATAGCTGCATAGTATTACCGTATTTTCACAACCATTCGGCGCACCGTGTTGTTGGGCACGCCCACCCTTCACTCATTGGCAGACTTCCGCATGCCTGACGTCACTCACGCCCGCCTTTTCTCTATATAAACAGCGTGTCGGACAGAAGCGCGCTCAGTCAGGCTTTGGAACTCGGCTCATACACTAGACTTTTAATGGCGCCTTATGGTCGTGAAAATACGGTAGTTGTTGACTGAAAATGAAGAGATTAACAACGTGGTGATTGATGTTTGTTATTGTAGTTTGTACAGGGACATTTAGAAAACCACAGCTACCAGTAAATAACAGTGACGTTCAAAGAATATTTACAGTTCTTGTTTCGAGAATACATTATCCGACAACCTATCGCAAACCACCCCATGCCCCACCGAGACTAGTTACCATTGAAGGCATAAAAAACTGTTTTCAATTAGGAAATGTGCCAAAGGAGTGCCATAGTGTATTGACAAGTATGAATCACTCAATTATTACTTTCATACTTTTATAACATTTGATGTAGTTGTGTTTCTATGTCAAGTTTACTTTACTGTATCATCTGTACCAAACACAATCATTAGTGGTTGCTTCTGTCCTGTAGGTCAACATTGTGTCATGTGACGGCAAGTGTCCGTCTGCCAGCATCTACAACTACAACATCAACACGTACGCTCGTTTCTGCAAGTGTTGTCGGGAGATGGGGCTGCAGCGGCGCTCTGTGCAGCTCTACTGCAGTGGCAACTCCACCTGGGTCAGCTACAGCATTCAAGAGCCCACCGATTGCTCCTGCCAGTGGTCCTAGAACGCATATTGCAACGACCCCCCCACCCCCCCTCACGCTTAGGTTCAGGTCCTACCTACAGAACCTCAGCAGAGTATGTCAAACAATCTTCTGGCTGTCATTATACTGTGCAAAAAAAAGTTGTTGCATCTCTGGCAGGGAAGTGATCGGTGCAGAAGCATCGAGCTGGCAGCTGCAAACACAGCGCACTGTGACATTTGACCTCTGACCTCCAAAGGGCTAGAGACAGACACATTTACATTGCAGGGATAGAAATAGTCACAGAAAAGAATAGTTGAAGAGGACCCCTACCACTGCCCACCCCTCCACCCCAAAACAACGACTTATGCTTCATTTATAAACTTTAAGAGAAGTGATCCAGGAAGGTTGTGTACAGTTTGCATGTTCTCCCCGTGCCTGGGTGGGTTTTCTCCGGGTGCTCTGGTTTCTTCTCCCCATTCCAAAAACATATATGGCAGGTGAATGCAATACTCTAAATTGTCCCGAGATGTGATGATTGTGAGCGCAAATGGTTGTATGTCTCTGTGTGCCCTACAATTGGCTGGCAACCGGTCCAGGATGTCCCCCGCCTACTGTCCTCCATCCTATTACAAAGCCTATTTTTAGGGCTTGTTTTCCCTTTATACGGAGTTCCTTATATTACCTGGTTCCCACTCTTATCTTCAAAATTGAGCAATTTTCAGTCCTCTATCGTGAAGTAAAAGTTTCACAGTTTCTGAGGCAACTGCCAGTAAGGAGTAAACGTCAGAGGAATTCAAAAGGATTACTTTGCATTTTTATTTGATGAATCTTGTTAAGAGTGCCCCACTGCAGTGTTTACATTAAAAAAAAAAAAGAAGAGGTATAGTGGAGACGTAGATGTTAATATCCGGTAAGCGTGTATGCATTTTGAAGACCTTTTAGAAAAATGCCTTGATCCATTGTTTGGATTTTTCCTCCTAGTTTTTGGAAATGTTGTTTTGTTTTTGTTTTTTTAATGATTTGAAATATCAAATTCCTTGACATTTCACATATATAACAAATGTATATTTGGAAACGGCAATTATTCTCTACTATATTCTATACTATATTACACGAATGATTGTGACTTAACTGATTTAAATCCAGTTGTGCGTCGAGCACTTTATTTATTTGGGACCGACAAAGCATAATTGTAACCTTGAGCCACCGAGACAAAAAATAAGCATTGCAGCTTAGTAAAACACATTTTCATTGAAGGGGGTTGTGAATTTGGTTTCATTTCTTTTTTTGTTTTAAGTCTGTGAAGAAAAATAAATCAAAATTTTAAAAAAACGCTATAAAAGTATCAAGTATCTTATCGGTCTTTTCATCATAATTCCCTTGCTGAATTTTTATTGGTATGTATCAACCACGGGCGGCTCGGTAGTCCAGTGGTTAGCACGTCGGCTTCACAGTGCAGAGGTACCGGGTTCGATTCCAGCTCCGGCCTCCCTGTGTGGAGTTTGCATGTTCTCCCCGGGCTTGCGTGGGTTTTCTCCGGGTGCTCCGGATTCCTCCCGCATTCCAAAGACATGCATGGCAGGCTGATTGAGCGCTCTAAATTGTCCCTAGGTATGAGTGTGGGCGTGGACGGTTGTTCGTCTCTGTGTGCCCTGCGATTGGCTGGCAACCAATTCAGGGTGTCCCCCGCCTACTGCCCGTAGACAGCTGGGATAGGCTCCAGCACCCCCCGCGACCCTAGTGAGGATCAAGTGGTTCGGAAGATGAATGAATGAATGAATGAATGTATCAACCACGGGCGGCACCGGTGGCTACTGGTTAGCACGTCGGCCTCACATTGCATGAATGTATCAACCACGGGCGGCACCGGTGGCTACTGGTTAGCACGTCGGCCTCACATTGCAGAGGTCCTCTGTGGAGTTTGCATGTTCTCTGGGTACTCTGGTTTGCTCTCATATTCCAAAAACATGCATGGCAGCCGAATGGAATGCTCCAAATTGTCCCGAGGTGTCCCGACTATGTGTGCCCTGTGATTGGCTGGCAACCGGTTCAGGGTTGATCCGGTTGTACCACGAGAAAAAAACCAGAAACTTCCGGTTGCTCCGCCTACTACCCGAAGACAGCTGGGATGGGCTCTAGCATGCCCCATGTCACAATTGTGAGGGTAAAGCGGATCGGAAAATGGTTCATGCTTTTGCACATTTGAGTTCCTAGTAAATATATCCTTATATTTTACTTTGTTCATGCCATTTGAGAAGATGGTGCAGCAAATATTGCTGGTAAGCGAGGCTTTCCCAATTCACCTTTCTATTAAATATTTAATTCAAGTAGAAAAAAAATACTACTTGGGGCTCCATCAATTTAATAACGCAAATTAGAAATACCATTTGCCAGGGCCCCCATTCATCATCGTTTCTCCTCCTTACGGTTGATTGGGTGAACGGTGGTGTAGGCATTGCCAGTCAATCACGGGGCGCATATCGACAAACAGTCACTCACATTCACAATCGCACCTATGGGCAATTAAGAGTATTCAATAAACCCCTGGGGTTCGATCGAACCCAGGTTAAGAAACACTTCTCTAAGCAAACAACACAACACAACAACACAGAGTCATGCACAAATATAATAACCACTAAAGTAGATGATTTTAAGTTTGGCATTGCATGTCATGGCAATGTCATGGCATGTCATCCATCGGTACAGAAGTGCTAATCACGCTATACATTTCATGTTAGCGTGAGGCTAAGCAGTTGGGGATGGAAGGAATAGTAAAAGAGCATTTAGGAAAACGCTGAGCCGCAGCAGTGACTGGACTACTACAGTCAGCAGATGTGTCACCTACAAAGTATTTCCATTTGCCTCCTTTTCCGTCACGAGACACAACAATCATCATCAAAACCTCTGACATATCTTCACGGAACATTGGAGTGGATTTGACTCACGGTTGATATTGAGGATTTTTCACTCTGACACACAGTCACGCTTCACTTAATTTTCAGGAAATATTACAGAGAAGATGTGAGCCATTGGATAAGCTTAATTTCATAATAAATTAGTCCTATCTTCTGATTTTCATTCAAATAAACAAACACAGTCTGCTTAAACTCGCACCACGCTCGCATGTTTTCGTATTTATATCGGACGCACCGATTAAGCATCGCTAATTCTCATGAAACTGAGTGAGTTAAGTTTTTGGACCATTCTGAAAAGGTCGACATCCCAGCGGGCAAAAAAAAAAACAGAACAACCGCAGGAGCAGTCTGCTCATTGTTGTCGTAGCCACCGTTTCACAGTCCCTCGGCATTCAAATCTTTAGTGCTCTGCAGTTTCTGAATTAAACAAAAAACAAAAACAAAAAAAACCCCCAAACATTTATCTATCTGACTTGAATTAAATGCTAGGGGGCGGGTAAATGTATATTGAAAAAATAAATAAACAAAGGCAATTGTTTTTGCTCCCAAAATTGTTTTCACAAACTGAACTCAAAGACCTAAAACCTGTTCACAAAAGGCCGGATTTTCTCTCAATTATTGTTCAGAAATCTGCATCCGTATCACACTACGAGGCAAACATTTGCAAAGGTAGCGAATGATGCTGTCAGATTCTGGACCTAATCGAATAATATTTTTGCGTTCTCGTCAGTGTTGGTCAGTGTTCGTTCAAGGTCACAACGATGGGCCAAACGTTCTCCAAAATGTTCGCCAAACGTCTGCTCATTCTTTTCCTGTCGCAAAGGGGGATTTGGAACATGTTCAAAATGAGCTTTTATCGAACGGCTGAAGAAATGTTGACCAATGTTTGTGACCTTGAACGAACCCTGATGGGAGCTCTCAATCGCTACCTTTGACAACACTCGCAAACTTTCGCCCCTTAGTAGGAAACAGGCTTAAAATGTGCGGTGTAACACATTTACTGCACAAATAATAATAAAAGGCCAAATGTGCAGTCAGTATGCCACACCACAGACTGGTTCTTTGGGCATGCCATATGTTTGATGGGGGCTATGGCACCCCCTGGCCCTGATATTGCACCACGCATGGTTCGACGGGAGTAAGAAGGAGCCGAAAACTTATTTAGTGCTATCCCTTGTCCTCTATAGGTTACCGCTCATATCATGTTAATCCACGAGTTCAGGGGTGTCAAACTCATTTTTGTCACGGGCCACATTGTAGTTACGGTTTCCCTTGGGGGGCTGATATGAATTTTGGGAAACCAAATAAATGTTTAATCACCTCCCCATATTACATAAACAGCGCACAACAAATTGATGGATAGCTAGTTTAAAATCAGAAATCAAGAATAATGACTGATATTGTGGATTACATATGACAATTTGACATTTTGGTCTAGACTTTAGCAAGCATCATGGAATTTGACATGCTTGATTTGCTTTCGCGGGCCACATAAAATGATGTGGCGGGCCAGATCTGGCCCCCGGGCCTTGACTTTGACACCTGTGCACTAGTTCGTACATTATTCATATACAGTATCCCAAAACCAAACACGCTTCTCTTTACACATTTGCACACAATCTTTTGCGTGAGCGTGACATGTAGACCCTTATTGAATATGCACATGCATATCTGCATAACTTTTTACATTTATACTGAAAACGTGACAAGAAATCTTTGTTTCAGGCATCACAGTTTGATACTTTTTCCATTAGCGAGAGAGGTAACATTGTGTTATAACTGGTGGGGCCAGGGGGGGCCAGGGGGGCTTGATAATCTCATCATGACAGCTGCACTCCTGAAACCCCCCCTGAATCCCCACCGCAGCGCATCCGAACTCCATTTATGGTCTTTGTCTTTGTTGTGCTGTTATCAAGCGGCAATGTTGACGACTGAAAAGAAAAAGTAAAATAACAAAAAGAATAATAAATTGTCTTTTTGAACAACACAAATCTTTTTTGTTTCGTCTGCATCCCACTTGTCAAACATGTTTACAGTTCTCTAGTGTTAAATGTATTATTTGGTGTATTTGGGAGAAATACGCTACTGCTATGAGTTCGCATAAAGCAAATATTTTTGGCAGGCTGAAAATGACACGCTGACAATTGTCTCGAATTCACAACGAACGTTCTGGGGATGTCCACGCCAGAAATTGTCGTCATTAGCCAGCAGCTTATTTCTTGGTCACAAGTAAGCGTGTCAGCAGAGTCCCAGTTCGGAAGACCTAATGATCACTTTGACTTTACAGGAAAGTCACAGTTAGCTTGACACATTTGAAGCAGCTGTAGAAACGCACACACATATTTTATGTCAAAGTGTGGCTGTGTGATACAATTCAAATGCAAATGTCACATGATGTTTCGTATTATATTACAATAAGTCACCTGCACGCGGCCCTGAGCTCGTGTCCCTGCACAGGCTGGCGGTGGTGGGAATCAAAAATGACCCCCAAAGCTGGTCGCAACAAACGGAGGAGTTTTGGACTGAATGAATTTTCCATCCATTTGATGTAGCCCTTGTGCTCATTAGGATCACGGGAGCTGGGAGACAATTCCATCCGACTCTCAGAGAGGCAAACACACATTCACATTCACATTCACACCTGTTGACAATTTCATTATTGTGGGAAGAAGCCCACACAGGAGGGCTTGAGCAACAATGAGTCAGACGTCCTCACCACACATACACACGCACACACACACACACACACACACACGCACGCACGCATGCACACACACACACACACGCACGCACAAACACACACAGACTCACACTCACACACACGCACGCACGCACACGCACGCACGCACGCACGCACGCACGCACACACACACAGACAGACATGCACACACATACACACACACGCGCGCGCGCACGCACGCACGCACGCACATAAGCACACACAGACACGCACGCACGCACATACACACACGCGCACACACTCACACGCACGCACATACACACACATGCACGCACGCACACACACACACACAAACACGCACGCACGCACGCACACACACACACACAGACATGCACACACACACACGCGCGCACGCACGCACGCACATAAACACACACAGACACGCACGCACGCACATACACACACGCGCACACACTCACACGCACGCACATACATACACACACATGCACGCACACACACACACACGCACGCACATACACACACACGCACACACACGCACGCACATACATGCACGCACGCACACACACACACGCACACACACACACACACACACGCACGCACATACACACACACACACACACACGCACGCACATACACACACACACAGACACACACGCACGCACGCAAATACACACACAGACACACGCGCACACACACGCACGCACGCACATACACACAGACACACACACACACACACACACACACAGTCACACACGCATGCACGCACGCACATACACACACACACACACACACATATCTTTTTATTTAGAAATAAATAAATGAATATATATATATATGGGACAAAAATCAAGATCCGGCAGTTTTTACCCCAAGCACACATGCGCTGTGTACGAAAATAGAAGCCCTTTGTGTATTCAACTGAATATCCAGTATGTCAGCAATTTGTTTGGGTAT
This sequence comes from Hippocampus mohnikei, assembly GCA_026261675.1. Lineage (NCBI taxonomy): Eukaryota > Metazoa > Chordata > Actinopteri > Syngnathiformes > Syngnathidae > Hippocampus > Hippocampus mohnikei. The sequence continues at coordinate 2,678,893 of JAKGUB010000340.1, forward strand.
CCCATTTTGAGAATTTAGAAAATGAAATCTTACTGCTTATTACAATTTACAATCCAATCTTTCTCAAAGCAATGTGAACCACAAACATGACAAGTTCGTGAAACATGGAATTTTCACTAATTGCCACAAATTTACAGTGATGCAAATACAAAGATTGCTGGCAACCCAAACGTTGCCACTGGAATTTGGACAGGAAGCTGTCTAGAAAGTGATTAATACTCCAATGAAAATGACATTTTTGATCTTGTTCCATTTAAAAAAAACATTCTTTCTATCCAAGTACAATTCTCATTCAACTGCGAGTACTTTTGAGTTGACGTGCTGACGACTTTCAACTTCCTGTGCAGATAACAGGCTCCTAAAACAATATGTCAGTGTTGTCACCACATCAGTCCTCGCTCTTTTCCACATCGCTTCTTTGAACAGCAGGACCGAGCTGCCCTGATTTACTCCCATGAGAAGGAGGGAGTGAAAAAACATCCCAATGTCATCAGAGGCATGCTGATGACAAAGCCAGGCCGCGGCCACGAGAGAGAGCCGTGGACATTTGTCCCCCTCAACAGGAAGTAACCTGACGGCTTCATCACAGCAGGAGCAGATAGAGAGAGCAGGTTGAATTGATTTAACCTTTGACCCCTCTCAGAGAGCTTAGCTGCGTGATCTCTTCTCAAGACCAAATCACAGGAAACCGTCGCAGGGTGCTGATTACTAATATTACAAAGCTGGTGTGAGACAAATGTGTTTCTCAGAGAGTATTGTTGTACTTATTACCTAAAACAAAAAAATCCTTATTTCAGTTATTTTTCCCAATAGTATTCACTGGTCTAGAATTGGCTGGTACTGAATGAGTTTTAACATGGACCGCAAGGTTAGTTGAAAAAGGTGAAGGTGGTCAGCGCGACAAGGGAGGGTGTACTGTAGAACATTTCTGCATATTCTAAGGTGAAATACATCATTTAAGAAGAACAAAAGATCACAATGTATCTTCAAAACACTGTAATGACTAAATCATTAAATTTTACAGCCAAAAATGGTTTCATCTATTTTATACTCTATGGCTGATTGATGAAGACATTACATGAATGATCCTCAAGTAACTGAAAAGGGGGCACCTTACTACAGTTTTTTTCCATTTTTGTTTTGCTCTGAATGTGGAAATTGGATTTGGCTGCTCGTTAGGTGAAGAGCTGGATCTACTTTGTGAGATGGACCACTGTTGGCTACTTCAAAAACTTGAAAGAATCCTCAACGATTTACTCTAACCCCTTTAACAGAAAGCTGATGAATAATACAAACGATACATAATTGCTTTCTTGCCTGGCTTCAGCGTGTGTCAAAAAGTTGACAACTTTTAAAGTGGCCCATCCCTTTTTCTGGATGCGGCCCTCAACCCAAAAAGTTTGGCCACCCCTGTGAGAGACCTCCTACTAGGCCAGTGACAACAGCTAAAGATGTTGTTTCACCTTTGCAATGGGAAAAATGAGATGACAAAGACAAGTCCGCTGACATCAGCTGTACGAAAAAGAAAGATGCTAAAACCATTTGCACACTAATCATGCCCGAACTGAACACTTAGTGACACTCAGTCAGTCACTGTGTGCCCATAGGTCAACCGCCTCACTTACACAACTGGAAGTAATAATTCCCATTCTCAACCGTGACGTTATTCCACCTGTCAGGAAAGAAGTTGCCGATCCATCATCCATCCAATTTCGAATCCATTTATCCTCAGAAGGGTCGCGTGCATGCTGGAGCCTATCCCAGCTGTCTTCGGGCAGCAGGTGGGGAACACCCTGAACCGGTTGCCAGCCAATCACAAGTCACACAGAGATGAACAACCATTCACGCTCACACTCACACAATTTAGAGTACTCCATGAATCTGCCACGCATGTTTTTGCAATGTGGGAGGAAACCGGAGTACCCGGAGAAAAACCACATGGGCACGGGGAGAACATGCAAACTCTCCACAGGAAGGCTGGAGACGGAATTGAACTCTGCACCCTTGCACTGTGAGGCTGAGTTGCTAACCAGTCGGCCGGACCACCCGAGAGAGGTTGTACACCTGTCAAACTCCACCTTTGCTTTGACACGACTTTCAGCAGCTGTTTGCTAGACAATTAACTGATTAGTCTTATTTAGAACAACAACAACAAAAAATCACAAGCAAAATTACCGCAATTTCCACACTATAAGCCGCACCTGATTATAAGCCGCACCCACGACATTTTTAGAGGAAAACCAATTTTGTACATACACAAGCCGCACCCGTATATAAGCCGCACGTGCCCACATTAAAACATGTCAACATATTTACAAAGAAAGAAAATCACGGTGAGCCGTCTTCATCTTCCTCCTGTGAACTGAAGCCATCGAAGTCACCATCCTCAGTGTCGGAATTAAACAGTGTCATAATGAACGGTCTTAATCTTACCTTTTCTACTCGAGCGCCCCTGGCGGCCGTTAGAAAAATTACACAAATAAGCCGCATCACTGTATAAGCCGCAGGGTTGAAAGTTTGGGGGAAAAAGTAGCGGCTTATAGTCCGGAATTTACGGTAACTCGCATGCATTTCAACAATGGAGAACCACCCATTTCGAACAGGGCTTAATCCACTTGGTACTACCACCTCTATCACATCGCGATTATAGAAACGATCAATGCTATGCAAATGAAACACAACAAGCAGTGCAATATATGGACATCATCTGGTGTAGTTTAGAATCACAATAACATGCAAAAAAGATTACAAAAAAATATGTTACAAACCCAATATATGGAATATTGACTATATTATTGGGTACAGATGGCCTCAGATGTGTTTTGCTTGTTGGCTCGCTCTGCCCGACCAACCAGAGGAGGGAAACATGCATTTGTAAACAAAAACCAACCAGCATGTGACTCTGCAGACATACAGACATGGATTTCCACAGCCTGCAATAAAACGCACTGCGCAACACACTATCCGATTTCTTCAGGCGTGACGCTGGTCCAGTCAATAAAAAGCAGCTCATCACTATACAGTCAACGTAAAAAAAAGTTGTGGAGATAATATGTGTCCTTGCTATAAAAGAAAAACGAGATTTCTTTCCATTGAGAACCAACATTATAAGCTTCTGTTATTGTTCAAGATCATCAATGTACGTCTTAAAAGACGTAGTTTTATTGGAGTATTTGAGACTGTACAATATCGTAGGCAGACTGTAAAAAAAATTCAAACCTCGTTCAGTTTCAGGGGAGGAACAATAATTGACTGAATCCTCAGCATACAAATGAGATCAGGCATTTGACACATTTTGACAGATATCATTGCAATCGATGGAAAACAACATTAGACCTAGAACAGAGCCCTGAGGGACCCTTTAGAAACATGAAGAAAGGAAGAAGACAACCGAACAAAACGGACACCTTTTATACATTGCGTTCCCCCTGACAAATAAATTGAGAAGCAACAGCACGATCAGAAAGACGAATGTCACGCATTTTCTGAACAAGGTGCCATGATTGACAGTGTCAAAGGCCTTTGACCAATCAATAACAAATGCGGTACAATATTATTTACTGTCCAGTCAATAATGCCATTAACTACCCTCGCAGCAGCAGTTATTATGCATTGTTCCTCTCGAAAGGCATTGTTGATTGTCATACTAGAATTGTGAAAATAATCACTGCATTTATTTGGATTTGGACAAAAGTACACATTTATTTAAAATTCTTTTAACTTTGAATTTAACTTGAGTTTTTTACTCTCATTGTTTTATTGCCTTGAATATTGTCGATACTGAGGTACTGTCACAATGACAGACTGTTTCGAAGATGAATAAAGGGAATACCACTTAAAAGCAAACCAAGACCAAGATTCTTGGAAATTCATATCTACGTATATCTTCCTGCAAGACCCAACACGTTCCCTGACAGAGTTCTCATGGTTTCTTCATTTGGGCTTTGATGGTCAGGTTGCTGACATGAGGGTGGGTAGATGATTTAAGGTTTGTTTGCTTTCATTTGAGCGTCTGACACATAAACAGTGCAATGGTTTATGACACATGTATAACTACCACGTGTTTCTCACTGAATCAAATTGGACACGCTTCATTGATTGACACTTGATTTTTTGAGTGTGATTTCTACAAAAACCCAGCTTGTTCTTAAAATGATATTGCATGTTCTATAGCCCTCTTCCTGATCATCCAATCAGAGGGCGGACAAACGCTGTAATGTTAATTTGGCCCCTTTGAGGCGAATATAAAATCCCAGTGGTTAAAGAAATAGCCCTATATATATTTCGAGATACATCAGGCAGCACTACTTGTACGTGTCGGCCCTTCTCAGATTCGATTTGAAATGGCAGCACTCAGAGGCTAAAATCCAATTTCTCCAAAACTTCAACATCCACATACGATGACTTGATAGAGCAACTATTAGGTCAGAGCTTTTTGACCATGTTTTGGAATCTTTTCAGAAACATACAGCAAAAGCTGTTGCTGTTTAACTGGCATGCTAATTTTCCAACATCAACAGTATTTCATTTCCACAATCTTGTACATTTTATTTTGAAAAATGTCCATGGCATATTTTCTGTTGTTCTGCTCTGTTTTGTAAGACGATCAAGTCAACAGTGTGCAGCATGAAGACAATATTTCTATTCTAGGCTTCTTTACAAAGCTTTCCCATCACCCTGCATGAGGTAACTCATCTGCCTGAACGTCCTACGCGGGAATGCCAGCTCACAACGGTGCAACATGCCGGATTGTAAAACCAGTGCCGGGAGTTTTGTTCTCAGGCAGTACACTCATCCTCGTATGATCAGCAATGCGGAGGAGTGGTGAAATTCACATTCGACAACAAAGAATGAAAAAAAAAAAAAAGGAGAAGAATCGTCTGTGAAACTTCAAAATAGCAGTAAAAGATCACAAGTTTGATGATTGAATCATTGAGAGACTGTCACCGTTACAGTAACACGTGTTGGGAAATTCACTTCGAGGATTTTTGATACTATGAAGAGGCTATCGTCGGGCCTCCTGATTCCAAGGTGGGTAAAAGGCCAGACAATTCTGCTCATAATCAGTCTAGACAATTGGGCATCATGCTGGTCATGGTTGATATACAAAATACCGTAATTTCCGCAATATAAGCCGCACCTGATTATAAGCCGCACCCACTACATTTTAGAGGAAAACCAATTTTGTGCATACACAAGCCGCACCCGTATATAAGCCGCAGGTGCCCACATTAAAACATGTAAACATATTTACAAAGAAAGAGAGAGTTTTCAAAGTTTTAATAATATAACTTAACAATGATAATAATATAACTTTCTTCCCAAACGGTGCCTGTGACGCGGCAGTAAAACGGTAGCAACATGGTAACAACACGCTAGCAACAGAATAGCAACACAGTATAACAGGTCTGGTAAAAGAACATACCGGTACTTGTAAAAATCATGGTGAGCCGTCTTCATCTTCCTCCTGTGAACTGAAGCCATCAAAGTCACCGTCCTCAGTGTTGGAATTAAACAGTGTCATAAAGACCGGTCTTAATCTTACCTTTTCTACTCGATCGCCCCCTGGCGGCTGCTAGAAAAATTACACATATAAGCCGCATCACTGTATAAGCCGCAGGGTTGAAAGTTTTTACGGTATGTCGATTTCTCATGTTTTTGTCTCGACGATGGATCTCGCTTTAGCGATATACTGGAAATCGAGTGTTTCCTGCATCTCAGCCAACGCCCTTTGGGAAAGGACACAAGGGTTCAGTTGTATGTAGAAATGTTGGAATACACTCGTGGAATTAGTGTAACGTTTGGACACAATGTCAGCCAACTTTAATCGATTGGCACCCTCTTGGTAGCATTCGACCAGTTGTAGCGTGAATGAGTGTCTCGGGCAGGAGGTGAGGCCAATTATTTCATAATAATACCCGCTAAAGCTCAAAGGTCACTGGTCTTGGATTTCATGAGCTGCTAAATTTAAACTTTTGCCATCCCATCAAAAATGTTTGAAGAGCCTTACGCTCGTCGTGGATCTCTGAAGCCATTGAAATATTGTTGTTCACGAGCACAGGACACATGAACAAGACACTTCACGAACATAAAAGGTTGCTTCAAATCAACCTGACAATTTGTATGCGATACAACATGGCGCTTAAGCAAAAGATAACATGACAAGATAAAAGGCGTGGAATAAACAACAGATGAGCACTTCAAATGAACCTTAAGCAAAAACAAATGAAAACGGAATCTGCCAGCCAGTTTCCACCATGTCACCTGTTTAGACAAAGTGTCTTAAACTGTTATCCAGTGATGACCCTCACCGGGGGTGGCGGGGGCTGCTTGTCCTCCACAGATCAGAGACCATTTTAGGACCTTGTGATCTCCTCAACGGGACGAGAATGAGCAGCCCCGTTTTGGTGTCACTGAGTAGTTTGATGGCGGTGATCGCAATTGCTTTTTTTTTTTTTTTTAATCAAATAGTTTTACCAAACATTTGGTCTTTTTCCAGTCACTACAACCATCCAAAATAATCTTCAAGTTTCAAGAAGAAAAAAAAAAAATTCCGATAATAATTTGGATGACTTTCAAGGCCTCAAGGTTTGGCCGCATTTTCTTCATGAGGAAATGATTACAAATGACTATTATTTCAAAAATGAATTGATTGAAACGGAGATGAGTCAAATGCATCCCTGTTGTTTTGCAACTTTTCTACTGCCGTTCATGCTCACCAGATTAAAAAAAAAAAACAGACAAAGAGAATAAGAGGCTAATATCGATTAGCTTTCTCTAGAAACGTTTTTTTACTTGTGGAAGACTTTCTATACTTGCTACATTTACCGTTGCAGACAGACACACATTGGTCAGCCACATAGTAGCCCCGCCCCCTTAAGTGACTGCTACTGGATATAAACAGTCACCAAGAGCACAGAGTGTGAAATGTGACTGATCCCTGAGCGAGCGCTACCCATTACTAGCAAACTACCTTTTGACCAGATCAGTCCCTATCACTTTTTGCTTTTCATTTTACCCTCTTTGTCCAACAAACCGACTTCTTCTGGAACTCGAACGGAGGAACTTGTGAAGAATTTCCCATTCCTGCGGAGGAAAAAATGGATCTGTACGACTTTTGCTTGCCGCTTTCTGAGCTCTACGAAGACCCTTGCTTCAACGGCGGGGACATGAACTTTTTTGACGACCCGGACGGCAAAGCGTACGGCGCCGACCCCCCCAAGTCGCGAGACCTGGACCATTACCGACACAACCATCAAGTCCCAGTGGCAGAAGAGGAAGACAAGCACGTGCGGGCTCCACGGGACCTCCACCAGGGAGGGAACTGCCTGCTATGGGCCTGCAAAGCGTGCAAGAAGAAGACAACGCACGAAGACAGGAGGAAGGCGGCAACAATGAGGGAGAGGCGACGTCTCAGCAAGGTCAACGATGCCTTCGAGGCCCTAAAGCGGTGCTCAGCCTCCAACCCCAACCAGAGGCTGCCCAAGGTGGAGATCCTGAGAAATGCAATCGACTACATCGAGTCTCTGCAGGCTCTGCTGAGGTCAAACGGGACGACGGCTTCTACCCGGCGCTCGAACACTTCGGCGCAGACGTGAACGCCTCCAGCCCCCGCTCCAACTGCTCGGAGGGCATGGTGAGTCCCAGAACAGCTGAGAGGCTCGTAAAATGTGCTATTTGCGTTCTTTTCAGTACTCAAAAATCACACCGAGTATCTGAAGTCGCTCTGGAATGATGAGAACCGTAGCAACAATTGAAACGGACCGGCAGCGCATCATTGACATTGATATTGTCGTCGTAATCTTCGACACGTGTTGATTCGTCAATCGGCCACACCGTCAGATTCAGATCATAGCATTGCCGAGAACGTGATGTCATGACGTTTTTAGGGCTTCGGGAAGTTCCCTTCCTGAATCACTGCTGTCATTTGGATTGAACAACTTTTTGTCTTTAGGTGGATTTCTCGTCTCCGCAATCAACCGCGTCTTACTGCGGCAACACCACAGACGGTCAGTTTCCCTTTTCGGACTTTTTTTTCGACATCGGTGACAATTTACTTTTGTAGAGCAATTTCCTATTTCTGTTTGAATGGAGGGCGGCCAGGTAGTCCAGTGGTTAGCACGTCGGCTTCACAGTGCAGAGGTACCGGGTTCGATTCCAGCTCCGGCCTCCCTGTGTGGAGTTTGCATGTTCTCCCCCCGGGCTTGCGTGGGTTTTCTCCGGGTGCTCCGGTTTCCTCCCACATTCCAAAAACATGCATGGCAGGCTGAATGATCACTCTAAATTGTCCCTAGGTGTGAGTGTGAGTGTGGATGGTTGTTCGTCTCTGTGTGCCCTGCGATTGGCTGGCAACCGATTCGGGGTGTCCCCCGCCTACTGCCCGGAGACAGCTGGGATGGGCTCCAGCACCCCCCACGACCCTAGTGAGGATCAAGCGGTTCGGAAGATGAATGAATGAATTTTTAGTGTGCCGACTCATCCATGTCTTTAATAGTCTCTGCTGTCACTCTTCACGACTCATCGACTGACACTGTATCGACATTTTTAACTTTTCCAGATTCGAACAAGAGCGCGCCGTCACTCCTTTCAAGTTTGGACTGTTTAAGCAGCATCGTGGAGCGCATCAACACGGACCAGGCAATGACTTCCCTGGGCGATAGTGTGGTCCCCGTGGCCCTGGATCCCTTCAGAACAGCCCTCCACTTTGTCAAACTTGCCTGAAACGGACGGACCAAAAAGACTTATTTTCCACGGCAGCCGAAGAGGCCGTAATTGAACTTTATTGCGCAGGTCATTTGTAAGGACAGCGGTAATTGGGAAAGCATTGCTGCCTCACGGCAAGATGGTTCCATTTGGATTAAGGACAGGCTTTTTTTTTTTGTGTGTGAGTGTGGAATTTACACATCCTCCTTCTCCAGCATCAATGGTCATGGGATGGACGTTTGGAAAAAAACAAGATAAGACCACATTGTACCACTTCAAAATAAGAGCCACTGTACTTGCCCTTAAGGACCTAACGAAAGATCACTATTTGTATTTTTGATTCATGTGTAATTTATGAGTGACATACATTTATTAAAGAATATTTATCATTTTAAATCTCCAGTCTGATGACTAAAATTACTTTATGAACGTTTTTCAAAGGAGGCACTCTTGGTTCAAGGTGTCATTTTAGCTTTGTGGGAACAATACAACTGCGCAGAATTTATTGACTCCACTCTTAAATAGGAAGTGCAAGTTATGTCATTCTGCATTAAGGTCTCATGTGCCACACAGATTAAAAGAATCTACATTTGAGTCTCAAATATTGCCCCAACAAATGTAACAAATTAAATATACAGTTATCCACAGAGGGGTAAATTGTAAACGTTTGAGAGTGAAATTTCAACCCTATTTCACACATTTTGCGGATTGACAATAGAACCGTAGCAGACCAAACCACACCAAGGATAATGTCAATGATACATCTGCTGACAGGAGTAGTACAATGAAGGGTACGGCTCAGTGTTTACTCTCTGGCCCTTTTCCATCCATCCATCCATTATCTGAACCGCTTCTCCTCACAAGGGTCGCCGGGCGTGCTGCAGGCAAACTTGGTTGCCAATTCCAGGGCACATATTGACAATCCACCGTTCACACTAACAATCACATCGAGAGACAATTGGAGTGACCCGGTAACCTATCGTGCATGTGTTTGGATTGTGGGAGGAAACCGTAAGAGAAAACCCACGCAGGCATATGGAGAACATGCAAACTGCATGCACGAACACCGGGCCCAAATTTGAACCTTCGACCTCTGCACTGTGAGGCGGACACGCTAACCAGTCGGCCATCGTGCTGCCAATGTCCTTCGTTTATTTATTTATTTTTTAAAATAAAGAGTTGTAGTTAAAAAGAAAACCTTAACATGGGGAAAAAGAGTGCTGGCTTCCATCTTTGTAAAATAAAAAACAACACATTCACACACTCACACACACACACGCTCACACACTCACACACACAATGTCATCACTCTGTTGGTTAAAAACTCATGCCGGTCACTCACAATGTCAGAAGTACAACTCAACGCACACAGAAGTACACACACACACACACACACACACAATGTCCTCACTCTGTTGGTTAAAAACTCATGCCGGTCCTCACAATGTCAGAAGTACAAGAACACACACACACACACACACACACAATGTCCTCACTCTGTTGGTTAAAAACTCATGCCGGTCCTCACAATGTCAGAAGTACAAGAACACACACACACACACACACACACACACACACACACACACACAATGTCCTCACTCTGTTGGTTAAAAACTCATGCCGGTCCTCACAATGTCAGAAGTACAAGAACACACACACACACACACACACACACACACACACACACACACACAATGTCCTCACTCTGTTGGTTAAAAACTCATGCCGGTCCTCACAATGTCAGAAGTACAAGAACACACAAACACACACACACACACACACACACACACACACACACACACACACACACACACACACACACACACACAATGTCCCCACTCTGTTGGTTAAAAACTCATGCCGGTCCTCACAATGTCAGAAGTACAAGAACACACACACACACACACACACACACACACACACACACACACACACACACACACACACACACACAATGTCCTCACTCTGTTGGTTAAAAACTCATGCCGGTCCTCACAATGTCAGAAGTACAAGACACACACACACACACACACACACACACACACACACACACACACACACACACACAATGTCCTCACTCTGTTGGTTAAAAACTCATGCCGGTCCTCACAATGTCCAAGTACAAGCACACACACACACACACACACACACACACACACACAATGTCCTCACTCTGTTGGTTAAAAACTCATGCCGGTCCTCACAATGTCAGAAGTACAAGACACACACACACACACACTCACACACACAATGTCCTCACTCTGTTGGTTAAAAACTCATGCCGGTCCCCACAATGTCAGAAGTACAAGACACACACACACACACACACACACACACACACACACACACACACACACAATGTCCTCACTCTGTTGGTTAAAAACTCATGCCGGTCCTCACAATGTCAGAAGTACAAGAACACACACACACACACACACACACACACACACACACACACACACACACACACACACAATGTCCTCACTGTTGGTTAAAAACTCATGCCGGTCCTCACAATGCCAGAAGTACAAGAACACACACACACACACACACACACACGCACACTTAATAAAGAGTTGTAGTTAAAAAGAAAACATTTTAATAAGGGGGGAAAAAGCGCTGGCGTTAAAATGTGTTTTTTATTTTACAAAGATGGATCTTTGTTAAATTAAAAAAAACACACACACACACACACACACACACACACACACACACACACACACACACACACACATTTGCCTGGTGGTTCCCCTGAATCAAAAATCAAATTAGGATCAGATCAAATTCAAATCACCTTTGTCAAAACTCTCATCTGCTTATGTTGTAATCATTGATAAACACAGCGCAATCCTTGGTCAGAAACGCCCAACTTGCTGCTTAAAGTTTGAAAACTAACAGTAAAATCACGTTTTGGAATTGTATTGTTGAACTTGTAGAATGAATCAATCCAACGGTGAAACGTGTTTGATTATTTCAGAAGCAGTATTTATTTTCTGGACAGTCACACCTTCTTCATAGATATACACTGATGAACTTTTGATGTATTGAGTGGAGGTAAATCAGGCAGCAAGATGTCCAGTTGTCATCGTACTGCAGGTTTCTCGTGGTTGTGGTGGTTGCGACATTGGGGGACCGATGTTTGCTCTCGGGCTTGACTGGCGCGGGCAGACCTCACTTTCTGCGGCGGCGTGTGGCGGCTCCTTTCTTGCTACTGCAAGGCGCACACACACAAAAGGGAAACACGGGGTCAGCTCTGGAAAGTGATTTTGTGAAGAGACCTTCACTGAATGAAAACTGAAAAATATGATAAGGTTCAACTAGTTCATGTCATGTCCGTATTCATTGTCTCTGGACAGTACGGACGATCTGCACTAATCTCCGTGTGTCTATAAAAGGCAAACATTATAATTATTTCAGCAAATGATAATACAAAGGGATATCTGAATTCTTATGTTCAAGTATTATTTACTTTTAATGAATGATGTAACTACAAATGAACAACAGTGTATGTCCATATTGTATATTGAGAAAATAACACCGGCATTGAAATATGTTTTGGCTACTACAAATACATTTGTTATTAGATAGAACACTGCTGCCACCCTCCACAAAGCTAAGTCGTCATTCATTGTGATGTGGTTGCAAAATCGTCATATACTTAAAGCGCAATTGACCTTAAGCTGATCAAACCAGAAGACGGTCAGAAGTGAAAGAAGACATGTTAAAAAAGTAGCGCATCCGTTAAGAAAACACAAAACTCGTCAGCGTTTTGGTGCAGTATGTTCTGGCGCAACAAAGTTTGTGCAGCCGCGGCATATAATCACTTTTAACAATTACACTCGGGCAGTGGTTCTAAACCTAGCTAGAGGTAACCGAAGCCAACCAGTTCATAAGCACGTTCACCAAAGCCCTCATTAGTGAAAAATAAAAAGTTGATATTTTACAAATTCAAGACATTAAAAAACCCCACATTTATTAAAAACGGAAAAAGTAAATAACATGACATGGCCTCGGTATCGTTTTTAAAAAAACTGTATGACGTACTATCACGACAGTCACACGGTGATGACCGAGCAAAGTAAATTTCCCACAGCCCTGATTGGACAAGCAATGTCATGTGATCATCTGCAGCCAGCGATGGCCAAGCGGGCGTGTGTCATATCTAATTGACATCTGGAGTCGGGTGTGTCTTACCCTCCATGGCAGAGGCTCCGTCGAACCCCATAAGACCGATTCACCGAACCCACATTAAGAACCACTGCACGAGGGTAAATGCTACAAAAGCTTTCATGCTGGTCCAGTCATATTGTGTCGCACTAAAATAAGTGATTTTGCCATTCACATTGATAATCTCCACCTCAGTTTCATCAAATTGATTCTGAAGCTGTTGTTTGAAGTCATTTTACAATATTGTTGCTTGCACTGTGATCGTTTTTTTTTTTATATATATATATGTGGCCTTTTTGTTGCAGTACCTGTACAAAGTATACTTACTGTTTTTGCAGCTCATCAATGCGATTTCTCAGAGAGATCACCTGAAAGACATTATAATTGAATTGCAAACACTTTAGATGCATGAATATTTACCGGTTATTTGTCGGTTTCCTTTTTAAATTCGAAAATAACATACCGTAAATTCCGGACTATAAGCCGCTACTTTTTTCCCAAACTTTCAACCCTGTGGCTTATACAGTGATGCGGCCAATTTGTGTCATTTTTCTAACGGCCGCCAGGGGCGCTCGAGTAGAAAAGGTAAGATTAAGAGCGGTCTTTATGACACTGTTTAATTCCGACACTGAGGACGGTGACTTTGATGGCTTCAGTTCACAGGAGGAAGATGAAGACGGCTCACCGTGATTTTACCAGAGCTGTTATACTGTGTTGCTATTCTGTTGCTAGCGTGTTGTTACCATGTTGCTATAGTTTTACTGCCGCGTCACAGGCACCGTTTGGGAAGAAAGTTATATTATTATTATTGTTAAGTTATATTATTGAAACTTTGAAAATTCTCTCTGTGTACCGTCTTTCTTTGTAAATATGTTGACATGTTTTAATGTGGGCACATGCGGCTTATATACAGGTGCGGCTTATAGTGCGGAAATTACAGTAAACAATCCAACCCTTTTCTAGACTTTTCTTACAGTGTAACTATTTACAGATTCTGCAGACATGTCAGACGGAGCGCTCAAGAGGTTGTACAAGATTGATATAAAAGATTGAGTGAATGATGACAATGCGTTGGTCATCACATGATTAGCCAATTGATCAAGTCATTCCAGGATCCTTTAACAACAGAAGAATGTGGATGTGATGGGAAAAACTGTTATCAGGCGGATGTGTCACTGCTGGTAAACTGAGCCAGAGTAGATATATCATCAATATTCACACATTGTCCTACTCAGATATGAATCAGAATTCTTTCATACTGCCGGATGATGGCTGGCTCACACAAACCTTCCGAAGTGTGAGGTGCAAAATATACCGTATATATTAAAAAGACAAAAATAAACAATAATCAATGCCCTTGACAGACCTCATATCGCTCTCTCTTGAGTTTATCTAAGTGGTCGTATTTAATCTCCTCCAGGCTGTGCAACCACTCCAACATCTGCTTTGCCGTTTCCCTAATAAACACAAACCAGCAAAATTGAACGGAATGGGAAAAGGATCACTAAATTGTAAACGTGATCAAATAAACGATCACAATGAGCTCGATGGCTTCGGCGTGTATTACCTCAGTTTGTCGTCACTCATTTCGTCAATGGCCAGAGGTTGGCATCTCTCAGCCAGGACCTTCTTCTTCTTTTCCCTCTCGGTCTGCTTCTTTCCTCTCTTCTGGTCCACCTGTCAAGGCAGTGGAGGTTTTCTCCACTCATTATTCTTCGCTTTATGACTTCATGTATACTAGTTTTAAAAGTGAGCAAGGAAAGGAACAATGAATTGCGATAAATAATCCACCATACCCTCTGGAGATGACTGGTGAAGCCTGATCCCATGCTAGCCAGAGCAATCTTCTTCTTCGCCTCATCCTCCGCCTTCCTGTGGGCGTCGGCCTCCTCCTTTCTCATCCTCTCTGCCTGTCACATTAATATTCACAATCAGAACAATCGATAGAGCCTGAGAGAAGCAGCAAGGCCCTCCAGTTTTAGTATTTCAAGGAGAAACCTGTTTTTGCTGCCCTCTAGTGGTAAGATTACGCGTAGCGGCTGATTCGCGGTTAGACAAGCTGGGATATCACGAGCGGGTGTTCTGTGAATATCTTTTGCGTTGCATTTCGATAACAAGTCTATTGACTGTTGCACTTTTTCTCCTGTTGTGAAGAAAGGGCAGACGCAAGTTGTACCTCCCGTCTGGCTTGGCGCTCTTTATCCTTCTCAGCTCGAATCCGTTGCTGCTCTGCTCGTTCAGCCCGACGCTTCTCCTGAGCACACCAAACAAAACGCACAGTTAGTTCCACGCTCAGCAGACGCAAAAAGCGATGCTTCACCCGTCTGCTTGTGGGACATCTCACAATTCTTTCTTTGAGAGCAATTAAATCCTCTTCCTCCTTCTTCCTGCACTCAAAGTGAGCATCGATCAGGGACTGAAGCTCGTAAAGGTCTTTGTTTTGACGTTTCTTCTGGATGTCCTGCATGAAACAAAGCAAAGATGATTCACGGACAAACCAAGGTATTTAAAAAAATTCTAGTAGCTTTTTTTTCCTCTCTTTTTTACTTTTTTCCTCTAAAATTCAAAGTTTTAATGAGTTTTTAGAGCGGGTTTGTTCGCTGACATTTGTTTGGAGGGGCGGGGGGGTTAATGCTTAGCTTTAGTTTACTTTTTATTAGTTTTCAAATTAGTTTAAGTTTATTTTAAACATGTGGATTCTTTGTCAAGTGCAAGTTAAAAAAGAAAGAAAGTCACAAGAAGTGTTTTAATTGCAATACAGTGACTGAACAGTCATCCAAAAAAGACAAAAATAAATACATTTTAAAAAGCTCATGTATTTAGCAGAAACGTGCCTTCACCAATTTTTCATTCTCGTATTCACAATGCCTCTTGAAGTGATGGTTGTACTTTCACAGGGATTTCGTCTTTTAGGAAGGTCGGGCATCATGTACCTCATCGATCATTCATTTGAAGAATGTTGGCATAATCTGTCTTCTTATGCTTACAGTGGAGCTAAGAAATCGCTGTCTCCGTTAAGATTTATCTCTCAGTCAAAAGCTATCACTTCAAATATATTTCCCTGGCACCAAGAGGGGGATTTGGCGCCATCTTGTGGTATTTTATGGTATGTGCGTATATATGAAAAAGTATAAATTGGCCCACATATGATCTTAAACATGGCTACATCGAGCTACATGTTGATCAGAACTGTAAACTTACATCAAAGTCGACCTTCTCCCCATCGGGGATCTTGGGAGCACTTGGTCTGTAACGAAATAACACAATGAGTAACCCGCGTGGCGACAACAAAATTATGTCCACCAAAGTCAGAAACTTCCTCACTTGTACTTTGGCTTCTCTTCTGGATATCGGGCACCATAAGAACGGGAAGAAGAAGAGGGAGAGAGGTGAGAGATGGTTAGAGGCGCCAATGTCAAGGGAATCCAAAATGTTGATTAATCAGGGGGGGGACGATCCATGTGGACAAGCTGTGTTACGTCACAGGGCTGCAAGTGGTTTCACACCTCCGGTCGACGATTGAATGATGTGAGTTTTAATTTGAGAAAAACTTTCCACAGCATCGCTGTCAGAGTCCTGTTAAGTCCCTCAAGTTCATACGGTAGTATTACCCGATTTATTGAGTTAATTTAGTCAATTAGTGTGCAAAGGAAACAGGACCGGTTAATCAGTATGTTGTACTACAAATGACCTCAATCGTTTGACAGCAATGAGTCAATTTAACTGTTAATAGAGGTGCATGGTAAAAAAAAAAAACACAGCTAGATTCCCACAGGGACAGTTTAGATACTGTGGTTCGGGATGATCTCGGAGTTGTCTTAAAGGGAGCCCCATTCCAACACAGGAACAAATCAAAAACAAGCAAAGCCACAGCGACTCAGCAGGAAAAACCAAAATACCATCTTGATCTCCCTCCTCCACTGGTGGGATCACATTCATGCAAAGAAGAGAAGAGGCAGAGATGAGTTGTTTAACCGCGGCTCTGCGTCTTTGGTTCATCATGTTCCTTTCACGACACCTCAGTTGGCTAACGGAGAGACTAAATTACTTTCTCTGGAAACCAAGTTGGCGCGTGATTGGGGGAAAAAAACCAAACAAACAAACAAACAAACGCTTTTTGCACAGGAAAAACAAGTCAATCAATTAAGATAATCTAGACCAACGTACCTTCCTCTTCATAGTCGTCTGCATGCAGCAAGCGTCCAAAGCAAGAGCAGAACAGAAATCATTAGTGATCAGACTTGCTTGCTGCCAATTTACAAAGCCTTGCTTATGAGGCCCATTTACCAAACTGGGGTGTCGCATGCTCAGCGGGAGCCCACTGCACAGTCCCATGTACATTTACGACATTCCCAGCTGCTTTTTTTTTGGGATCACTTTTATGGTTTGGTCAGTTTGACATTTCGAGGGAGGCCTATTGCTTTGGAGTTGTACTTGAAACTTTTCGTCGAGTTAAATCTCGGCAGCATTTTTGTATTTGTCGAATCGTAGTGGTCCTTGAATAGTTCCCTGCTATAACAACTGACGTTAATCACCATGTCAGTCACAGCAGATTTTGCGGGTTGATTTCAAAATCAGTGACGCTCGGTATGCAAGGCGGCTCTACGTAAGAAAGATATTCCATTTTTGTTTGGATTTGGAGAAGATGTATTTGGGTTGCCATTTGAAATGTTGAGGCCGACACATCGAAGCTCGAGACGAATGCAGTGACTCCCCCTGCTATGAATGACAAATTGACAGAAAGTCGAATTTGGGAAAAAAAGATTTCAACGGATGCCGACACCCCAGTGTAAATATCATGTTGCGCTTTGCCACGCTCGCTTCTCATCTACTCACAACAACAGAGCGACTCTAACAATGGAATGATGGGGGGTTGAACCAATAGCTTTTACATGATGTCGGAATAAAAGGACGCGCCGTCCGAGGCGTGGTGATGGCCTTTCACAATATCCGTTTTAAAATCGGTCTCCGTTGATTTCAACACGACAATTTATTGAAGACCTCGGGTGAGATGGAGCAGTTCAATCATGTAAAAGCGGTTGAGTTTCTTCTTCTAACGCTTCGTATTTGAATGGCCATTTCATAACACACGAATGGGATGTTTTGGTTTGATTATGTTATCAGCTGACACTGGTGGCAAAGTGAATGCCTTGTAAATGTTTGCTACGGTTCACTCCCAAAACAATGGTTCATGATGGGTTAAAAAGGTGCACTTTAGGGTTTGTTTGGGTTTTTTTTTTTTTAAACCAGACTGAAGTGCAAGGTGCAACAGAGCTCTGTTCGCAAGTGTCGACCCACACTTTGAAAAGTGTTCGTTGAGGATTTTAGCAAGAAATATCCAAGTCTTAAATCAGTTTGGAGACAGAAATGTGAGGCTGTAATGAAATCTGGAGCACAGTATTGCTATTGAACATGCCTTGGCTGGTGTGTATTGTGGTAGCAATGACTAAAAGGGCTTGCACTTGGGACGCTTGTCGTGTTCAGTGCATTTTATATATGCCGAAGGTGTAGTTGAGAATATAATTTGCCTTTCGAGAACTCTTATGAAAAGAATAACCAGATTTTTTTTTTTTTTTTATCAGTTAGAATCAGTTTCTGTTTTCAGCATATTTGAACTGTGGTGAGCGGGTCATTCTCGAAAAAGAATCCACGTGTTTCTATGACGGTCCAACCACTTACAATTGAAATCCCAAATGAGCAATTTCAGTTGCGTCCATGCATGTTTGTGATTTCACAAAGCACAGCAATGCTGCCTGCATGCTTCTAAAATGCAAAGGCCATGAATCATGTAGAATGATCTCATTTTAGTATCTCTAGCTCGTGACTTTCAGAAACTAAAAGAAAAAAAAATGTTTTTTTGAACGTATTTTATTTACCGTAAATTCCGGACTATAAGCCGCTACTTTTTCCCAAACTTTCAACCCTGCGGCTTATACAGTGATGCGGCCAATATGTGTAATTCTTCTAACGGTCGCCAGGGGCGCTCGAGTAGAAAAGGTCAGATTAAGAGCGGTCTTTATGACACTGTTTAATTCCGACACTGAGGACGGTGACTTCGATGGCTTCAGTTCACAGGAGGAAGATGAAGACGGCTCACCGTGATTTTTACAAGTACCGGTATGTTCTTTTACCAGACCTGTTATACTGTGTTGCTATTCTGTTGCTAGCGTGTTGTTTCCATGTTGCTACCGTTTTACTGCCGCGTCACAGGCACCGTTTGGGAAGAAAGTTATATTATTATTATTATTGTTAAGTTATATGATTAAAACTTTGAAAACTCTCTCTGTGTACCGTCTTTCTTTGTAAATACGTTTACATGTTTTAATGTGGGCACCTGCGTCTTATATACAGATGCGGCTTGTGTATGTACAAAATTGGTTTTCCTCTAAAAATGTAGTGGGTGCGGCTTATAATCAGGTGCGGCTTATAGTGCGGAAATTACGGTAATCATTTTCTTGCAACATTGAACCCTTTATTGGGCAAAAGGCTGAGAGAGGCGAGTACATTTGAACTGCAGAAAATTAGCTTAACTCCAGAAGATTTTGTTTGACTTGAGTCATTTTCAAAAATGCTACATATTTCTTTTAAATAAAATAATGATGCATCCATTTGTTGTTTTTTTGTTTTTTTTTGCTTTCATTTCTGTTCTGAATGGCTAAATGACATGGTTCCTCTGCCTTTGAGCCATGTGAGTGGCATCTGTTCTGACCTCCTCTTAGTTACCAAATGTGTTTCCATGCCCTATAAAGAGCTTCAAGTTGCACAGTTGGAAAGCGTACGGTTGACGTCAAAGGTCAAATTTTGAGAATTCAATAGTGGGTTGGCAGACCATGTTTACAGTACCGACTGTCCTAGAGGGCTGAGAGGGTAGCAGGAGAAGGGTGAAGAGACTGCCCACAGCACGTACCTTCCTCCTCACGAACCACCGCCCTTGGCTCGGGTTCAGGCTCTTGTTCAGGCTCTACCTCGGGTTCAGGCTCTACCTCGGGTTCAGGCTCTACCTCAGGCTCTGCTTCTACCTGGGCCTCCGCCTCAGGGGCTACCTCTACTTCTACTAGCTCCTCCTGGGCTACGGCATGCACCAAACCGCCAAGGAGAGGGTGTCGGAGGAGGCCATTAATGAAGACCACAGACATGACAGAGCCATTAAAAAACAAAAATGAGAGATTGCTTTAGTTACACAGAAGATGGATTGGTGAGCGAGGGACGGCACTGCTGGAAAATAAAGAGAGAAACAGATGATGATGATGACGATGATGATGATGCTGATGCTGGGAGTCATTCGATTATTCACACAGAAGCCACGGTGGACTTGGTCAGGTGGGAAACTAACGGAAACATTTTCGTGTCTTGACTCGATGTAAAACTGTCCTTGGGTATTTTGAAAGGCGCTTATAAATAAAATGTATTATTACTATTTTTATCAAATGTAAATATAAACACAATATAAATATCTGTGTCCATCAATCCCTTTTTGCAGCATTTTTTTCTTATCGGGGGGGTTGTGGCTGAGCTGACTTTGGGCAAAAATAGACCAATCACTCGGCCCACCGTGCTGCTGAATACGTATTTTCACGACCATTCGGCGCACCGTGTTGTTGGGCACGCCCACCCTTCACTCATTGGCAGACTTCCGCATGCCTGACGTCACTCACGCCCGCCTTTTCTCTATACAAAGGGCGAGTCGGCCAGAAGTCAGGCTTTGGAACTCGGCTCATACACTAGACTTTTAATGGCGCCTTATGGTCGTGAAAATACGGTAATCTTATTTTTTTTTTTAAATCACACGCTCATAGATCACAGTGAAATGATTTTTCCAGATAGTTTCCCACCGCCGTGGCAAGTGCGTGAAAGATGTCGATGACAGCTGCACTAATCGCATGGCAAGAAAAGAAATGCAGTGAGCCTCAAAGCTCACTCGCATTTTTCGCTTAACCATGTGATTTCGAACATCACTCTGAAATCAGCAGTACACCCTTAACTTGAACTGTTTGACTGACAGCTGCGCGTTAGTTCACTTTGTGCCGACCCAGAAAATCATCGATTTGCTTTTATGTTACAGACCCATACGTAGAGCTCACTATCGTTGCTCTTCGTGAACAACAACCACGACCTATATGACTACTGGCCGCTGTTTGGGATGTGACCGAATGTGTCTACATGGCAGTTAGCGTCTGACGGTGCAGTTTGAATTCTTTATGTCTCAATGTGTTCACTCACGCTAGGTTTTGCTCCTGAAAAATAAAGTGCAGAAACCCACTCATTAAATTGGTGACAACATGTCTGGTATGATAAACAGCAGATGTCTGTGCCAAACACTTCAACTTAAGCATGGAAACCGGAAGCTATCAAATTAGTGGAAACAGGTCCTCAGAGCTCGGAACTGGTTCAGTCATCTTTACCTTCCTCTTCTTCAGTTTGGTAAAGGGAACAAACATGGAATGGGAAAGAAAAACAAACATATTTTTGGTTAACATCGCCTTCACTGAACTGTAAAAGGACCCCTGACGTACCGGGCTCTATTTTCGTGGATGGCGTAAATTCTGCGCAGCGTAGCCGCGTGGAGGTGGGTTCGATTAGCAGTTTTGCAGATGAATGCGGGCCGACTGATCGGAGAGAAGGAGGTCTATGCCGCCGTGGAAGGGGGCACAGCCAGCTTCAATTATGGCCAATCAAAGCAGATCCTCTCATTCCCTTTGAAATGCTTTGCGCTAGTCATGCATTAGAGCACATGTGTCAAACTCAAGGCCCGGGGGCCAGATCGGGCCCGCCGGGTCATTTTATGTGGCCCGCGAAAGGAAATCACATGTGTCAACTTGCTCACATCTGTACCGAAATGTCATATTGTCGAGTGTAATAAATAACATTGAGATTTTGCAATAATTATGTTACCCTGTTTACACTCATTGGAACCATAATTGAACAAACTACTTTAATTAATCGCCTTGACTGATTTCAAAACAAGTAATCTATTCATTGGTTGTGTCAGTAATAATTTTATGCTTTCACTGTCGTAACCCTCCGAGGGAAGATGTAGCTCCAAATTGGCCCGCGACGAAAATGACTTTGACACCCCTGCATTAGAGTCTCGACATCTGCACTATCAAGTGGGCACTTATAGACCACCCTCGTCCCCACCCTATCATCGTACTCATAATCAATTCACAGGTTTCGAGACCCGCCCTTCCCATATTTATAAGTGAAATATGCTTGGCATCACCCACATATGTCCATGTGGCTCAGTATCCGTCTGCCTGCCTCGCCATAATTGCATTAGACCAGCTGTCTACCCTGCGCCAGAACTCAAGGCTGCATCTGACGGAGCGGCAAAGGTTTGCAAGTGTGTGCACACCTAACAAACGTTCCCCAACAATTCTAATGGTCCCAATTAATTTTTTAAAATTATTATTATTTTTTTCCATTTTTTTGCAACAGGAAAAACTGTTTGCAACCATTAAAACTGTTTGGGAATGGCTGGTGGACGTATTTGCAACTGTTTGAAACTTTAAACGAACCCTGACCCCAAAATAACTAACTAACTAACTAACTAACTAAATAAATAAATAAATAAATAAATAAATAAATAAATAAATAAATAAACACATAAATAAACACATAAATAAATAAATAAATAAATAAATAAATAAATAAATAAATAAATAAATAAATAAATAAATACATACATACATACATACATACATACATACATACATACATACATACATACATACATACATACATACATGAACGCTGGCGCATTTGGCTGCCACTGCTCAACCCGTATTGTTTTGTGTTTTTTGTTATTGTAAAGTGTCCTTGGGTGTCTTGAAAGGCGCTTATAAATAAAATGTATTATTATTATTATTATAAACGAATGAATGAATAAATGAATAAATAAATAAATAAATAAATAAATACATAAATAAATAAATAAATAAATAAATAAATAAACAAATAAACAAATAAATAAATAAAAAGTTCGCTATGTGCACACACGCTTGCAAAGCTTCGTCGGCATGGTAGGAAGCAAACCCAAGTTTAGATTGACATTCGACCACCAAATTGTCACTCTGCCAGGCGCCTTTTCAACAACACGCCCTCTGCTGCACTGGCCGACCCTTGTTGGTGGAGTCCGGTCTGCCCAATTGATAAACACACAGAGAGCCTCGCGCTGGCCATAAAATCAGCATTTGTGCCCCACTGCAGATGTGCTGTCAACGAAAATAGAGCCCTTGACTTTATCAGGTACAGTATTTGCTGCAGTTTGTACTTTAATATTACACAATAGTACACATCAATCAACTTCTAGCAATGCATTTCAGTCATGCACGTTATGATCAATCTCTTAATCTAGGATAGGTGTTGACATGGGAACTTTCTTCGTCAGGGCGACAACAGGAAAAATAACTCATTTTGTCAATGTCCAAGGACACTTTCATGCCTGATCTGGCAACTGCGTGACAGCTGAAACAATCGTGGGTCCTTGCAAACACAATCAAACATTCCTGAATGGTTACTTACCCTCGAGCTGATCCCTGAAATAGGAACACAAGTCACAGTCAACTCAACATGAAAATACATCCGTCTTCGACAGTTTCTCTCCAAGGTGAAAATCGTCAGTCAATGTGTGACCGCGGGGTGTTTAGTGATTGAAAACGTGCGATGCGCTTACAATTCCTCGGTGTCGGACATGGTGACGGGAGACCTTGCAGCTGAGGGCAAAGACAAAGAGCCTCATGAGACCACAGGGTTGAAATAACGGCCTCAGCGTCACTTTCTCATTTAGTTCCGTTTTAAGTCTTATTTTGACGGAAAGGTCTAAAAATAGCATCTGCACAGTTTGGCTGCATTTCTCCATCCAATCATAAAATCTGAATCAAAGTCATCTTCACAAGGAATGTGCCACCCGTACTCTAGTACCACAGAAAAATAAATTAATAATCATTATTCTTTTTTTTTTTTAAATCACAAAATATACGTTTAGGACGTCAGCAAAATGTATAAATGACTGAGAGTCAATATAATTGTCAAGTTGTACTGATCAGTAACAAATCTGAACATGTTGCAGAGTGACGGAGCTACAAAGACGGCGGCGACGACGACGTGTGAATTGAAAAAAGGGGTCAGTGCAAAATTAGCTATCAACTGTTTGAGAGGTTAAACGGCAAGAGGAAAGGAGCCATTTCAAAATGACGGCGACAAGTGATGACAATTCCCAAGACAAGAGCAATTCTATGATAAAGTGTGAACACGTTTGAAGGGTGTGCGCGGACCCTAAACACCGCTTCCGACACCCCTCGCTATTTAAGTCCGGCGGAGGAAGAGCTGGATTGGAGCCGGAGTGTCAGGATTTCTGCATACTGTACGCGACTGTATCACATTGGATATATAAAAAGTCTCATTGGATGACTCCTTCACACTTAGCGGTGGGCACAGGTGCAGAGGACTTAAAGGATTAGCTCAGGATCATATTTCTACCCCATCAGCTGGGGAGCACGGTCCAAATAGCTGCTTTAATCCTAGGCCTTGGATCAGAGGGAGGAGCCTCTGCAGTCCGGCAGCCAATCGGCATCCACGTCCAACAAACCAGCACTTTGATCGACTTAAGAGCTGACCAGTCATGTCGACTTTGTGTTCCGCATTCCGCCAGTACATACCTACACATCAGCACTCTGTATATTTAGTGGGTGGCCACTTCATGTCTTCAGTATGAGAACACTGAATTCTGAGCAGTATTTCGGAGTCTTTCTGAAACTAAAACTGCAACGGGACAGGTGAGCCCGGGGGAGACGCGCATCCTTGGCCAAACTGTTTGCAGATACGAGTTGTATTTATAGTCCGATACATCAGCCAGATAGGGAGCGAGAGAGAGAGAGATGGGGGCCGGAGGGGGGGGGACAGCGAGACAGGGAGATAGAGAAAAGCCTCTCTACCAGCCAACCGGACTTGGTATATTAATACTGTATCTATTGGCCATACATCACCAAAGTGACAGCCGGCGTTCCCAGGCCCGGCATTCATATCGGATTGAAGTTGGTTACACTGACACGCGAGAGGAGCGGGATTCAATCGCATATGTGCGTGTGATAAATATGCTAATATTTGACTGCTTCAGTGAGATCGAAATTGTTTTCCCGGTCTGCTTGTGTCGAACCCGAGACGATGTAGCTAAATCTGTGAACACACGTAGACATCATTTGCAGATGTCGGTACAAGTGCAAGTGCCCACATAACTGTCATACGCAAGAGGGAAGTTCATCTCGGCCTTTGACAGAAACTTAAGAAATACTATCATGTCATTGTAAGTCTGTAATTTAAATGAAAAAATGTGAACAATGTGAAAGTTAGTACATCAACAAGAAAAAACAAAACATTCTGACTGTACAGTAATTCAAATACTTTGATATTGTGATTATATCACCGCGTCATGCTTTTAGAACTTTAGCGTGACCTGATCGAGGTCAAGTTCACGATCACGAATATCGTTTATTGACTATTATTCATCTATTAGTATGAGTAGTAGAATTAGTCTACTCATGATTAGTCTTTCTTTGGTGCTATCCTTAATCCATTCAAAGTAAAAGAGAGATCATGCTTCCAATGTGCACGAAATAAACAAATCCCGATAATCAAATGGTATGTGTGCAGTTTAAAAAGGTTGCCGTGAAAGTTTCACAAATAATTACCCCACACGCAAGAGTGATATGAACTGAATTGTGAAAAAAATATTCCCATATGGTTCAAACGTTGAGCAATGGAGGTTAGAAGACTCCGTATTCTTAAATTCTTTAAATATACTCAACTCAACTGTATTTATAGAGCATTTTAAAACGACCATCGCTGTATACAAAGTGCTGTACATGGAGCAAAATATCATAGATACAATAAAAAAAGGATATAATACAAATTTTTTTAAATGTTATATAAATATATATATACAATTAATATTAAAATAAATACTAAAATATACACCACTGACTCACACGGTTCGGATCGGCCCGCTAAATGTTCAACGAATAGGCCAGTAAAAATGGAATTCAAGCATATTTAATTCAAAGTCCATTTGCCCATGTGCCTACCTTAGAGAGGCAGAGAAGAAGCTCCAGTGACGACCAAGATGAAGGTGTGTACAATCTGTAGCCTCTGCTCAGAGAATATGTCCCCGTGTTACAGTGATACTTGAGCTCATCCGGCCCTTATTGGCTGTGGGATGAGAGTGAGGTGTGGGTGTAGTCTAATATGTTTGTGTGTGGGGAAATGTGGGGAGGGGGCCAGCCATGACCCCCAGAGAAGGAGATGGATGAAATATTGGGGATGGGAGACGGGGGGCTCGGGTTTTGGAAAGGAGCAGCTGAGAAGCTTCTGTTGCTAAATTTACAGTGATGGAAGGCTGAGAGGAGGGGGTTGGGGGGGGGGGGGTTACACATCAGCTTGGCATCCAGACAATGGAGAGAGTGAATGTGTGTGTGTGTGTCTATCCGTGTGGTTGTCAAGGTGTGTTTATCGGCTACTTTGTGAATCAATCAGTCTGGCATCCCTGTCAGGGATTGTAAAAGAATAAGAATGCCACCATCAAAAGTCCGAACAATGCCAGCAAAAATGGAATGATCACAACCACTTTGACGTTGTTGCGACGTTCTAGAGCAGGGGTGCCCATGACTTGGATCTCCATCGACCGGTAGATTGCGGACTGGTCCCAAGTCGACCGCGAGGGGTGTAGAGGAGGAAAAAAACAAACAGCCATTTGTGTGTCTTTGTGCATGTTAGTAATATATTTTTGGGTGTTAATGTACACTGCACCCTAATCACCCCGTCAGTCTCATTTTCACAAAAAAAGTATTAAAAATAAAATAAAATGAAGCAGGTAAATCTTTAACCTACGGTGGCGCGTGACCTGCGTCACCGGAAGTTGTTTTTAGCGCTCAGCAGTCTGCGATTGCAGCTTGTGATCAGAGCTGTTGCGCTAGATCTTTTATCGTTATCATTATTCTCATTCCGAATTTGTTTCGTGTACAATTCACCGAGGGAACGGGCAAAGAATAGGAATCTAGAGGGCCCAGGGAAGCCCTTTAAAACGGTACGTGTGAGCTATGATAGTTAACGGGCTGCAAAAGTGAGCCGCGTGCCTCCGTGTCAGGCTGTTGCTCATCATGGCGTGCGCGGTAACAGGTCGATCGCGGGAGGTTGGTTGATCAAAAAGTCACTCTTCGGTCCAAAACGTTTGGGCACCCCTGTTCTACAGCATGGCACACGTTGAGTCATCTTTACATGCACCTGCAAGCTGCTGTTGTAGGTGGGAGTCCTTTCCGAAACACGGCAGATTCCCAAAGGGTCAGAACTGGACTCATCACTGCGTCTCGGGCTCATTGTGTCATGTTCAACCCGCTTGAACACATTGTGTCGACACTTTGAAGTTAGATGTATCTATGTTGCAAAAGTGTATTGTAAAAGACAGTGTAAACAGTTCCCTGTTCGATTTGGAAAGGCCCAAATGTCCCTTTGGCACAGCCAGTTGAAATATGGTGGCAGTGCTACGGTCTGACATTCGACAGAATATCCATCAGGTAAGAATATGTCATTCTGTTACACACTAGAATGCCAGCAGAGGTGCTAAGCTCATTGTAGATGCCCTCATTGTTTTCACATTTCAAAATGCTATTTAGGGCCGTATTACGCATTGTTGCATTCTCGGTAAAGTCAAAGAGTCAAATCAAATTAAGCCGATAAAATGTATGCAAAATTCCCACATAAATCAATGCCTATCTTATATACTGTGTGTATATATATATACCGTAAATTCCGGACTATAAGCCGCTACTTTTTTCCCAAACTTTCAACCCTGCGGCTTATACAGCGATGCGGCCAATTTATGTAATTTTTCCAACAGCCACCAGGGGCGCTCGAGTAGAAAAGGTAAGATTAAGAGCGGTCTTTATGACACTGTTTAATTCCGACACTGAGGACGGTGACTTCGATGGCTTCAGTTCACAGGAGGAAGATGAAGACGGCTCACCGTGATTTTTACAAGTACCGGTATGTTCTTTTACCAGACCTGTTATACTGTGTTGCTATTCTGTTGCTAGCGTGTTGTTACCATGTTGCTACCGTTTTACTGCCGCGTCACAGGCACCGTTTGGGAAGAAAGTTATATTATTATTATTGTTAAGTTATATTATTAAAACTTTGAAAACTCTCTCTTTCTTTGTAAATATGTTGACATGTTTTAATGTGGACGCGTGCGGCTTATATACGGGTGCGGCTTGTGTATGTACAAAATTGGTTTTCCTCTAAAAATGTCGTGGGTGCGGCTTATAATCAGGTGCGCTCTATAGTGCGGAAATTACGTGTGTATATATATAAATACATGCACACACACACACACACACACACACACACACACACACACACACACACACACACGCACCTAGAGCTAAATTTAGAATTGAATGCAATTTCATTTGCCGTATAGTTGAGGTATTTTATGAATTGCGAGAGCATCAAGGTTCAGTCCAGTCTCAGATCCCCTTTACAACTGGTATTAAAATGGGATATGTATCCGGATACGCTATCCAGATAATAACAATGTAATCTTGCCTTCAGGTTTGCACCTTTTATTTTTAATGCATTCTCATAATCTTTGTCTTGCAGAGCAAAACCTGCATGTGATTCTGAACAGTTAATCAGCTGTGGACCAACTATCAACATTGTATCCTTGTATTTGACTGTAACATTTTTGTATTTAGACATACTATATGAGGTAGAAGTAGGTAGCAGACAGTTTTTTTAATCATTGTTCTATACAGTGAAAGATTATGACTGGACCAATGTCGGTAACAAATGATTAACTGGTACAGGGTCTGACAAAACACTTTCTGAATGAACAAGACGGAAAGTGTTTGACATCTCAAAAGGATGTAGCCTTTGATGTCATTCACTTGTTGCCAACAGTTGACAACATCCCAACATCCGTTCATTATCCGAAGGACACACACACACACACACACACACACACACACACACACACACACACACAGTCACTTCTTCATCAAGCAGTTGCCCCCTGACCTTTCCCTGGATAAGCAGAGGAAGATGGATGGATCGATACATTATATGTTACAACAGTCGATATCTATCGAGCTATAATCTCTCTCTCTCTCTGTATACATACATACATACATACATACATACATACATACATACATACATACATACATACATACATACATACATACATACATACATACATACATACATACATACATACATACATACATACATACATACATACATACATACATACATACATACATACATACATACATACATACATACATACATACATACATACATACATACATACATATATATATATATATATATATATATATATATATATATATATATACATATATATAGACAGGGATAGGCTCCAGCACGCCCCGCGACCCTCGTGAGGATTAAGCGGTTCAGAAAATGAATGAATGAATATACCGTATAAATAAATGTCTACTGCATTAAATATGTCCTGAAAAACATGACCTTGATGATTCGTAAATACTAGTTTAGAACTACTACGGCGGTCCCTAAAGCATGTGGCCCAGCCAAAGAGAGCAGTGAGTAGTGAAGGCGTTGGCGTGAGAGCTGACCAAGAAGCCGATGGTCGCTCCAGCCAAACAGTATAAGGCATGGCGTTGGCAATGCAGGAGCTGTGGCCGTCATTCGAAAAGCTTCTCTTTCCAAAAGGACAACAATCCCCAGAACACAATTTAGATCACAAACGAGTGGCTTCAATCAGGTATGCAAATGTCCTTGCGTTGCCCACCCAGAGCACAGACATGAACCGGATGCAACGAGAATCGAAACCTGAACCTCAGAACTGTGAGGCAGAAGTGCTAACCTTTAGGACGCTGTGCTACCCGTCATTTAAGCTTTTGTTCAATGCTGCCAGGCTGCACTCGGTCCTAAAATGGGCATACACTGTCCAATTCACTACAAGTGTTGTTTTCAATCCGTAACCCACGGCGTACCCGAGCGTGAAGATAATTGTCTTCATCCAGGTGGGGTGGCTATTGGCTGCCTGTAGGGGCTGCACCTTGATCATGTCAGACAGCCTGGGGGGGAAAAAAAAAACATGTTTGCCTCCAACATGAATTGGAGGCAAGTGTTTTATTTTTGGAGGACCCACTGCAACTGCGACTCTCTCCTTAAGGCTCCAGTTCACTGGAGGATGAGACGGCCTAGTGGCGCTCTGAGCCGGGATTAACAAGCAAAGAGCAGTTTGTCCCGACATCCTCTCACCTAAGGTAAACCGGTCAAACTGTGTTGCTTGATTGACAAGCCGGTGATATTTCAATGTATCCTTCTCTGGCCTGGTGCCGGATGCTTTCCTCCATGCAGCACACTGCACTTGCGAGCAGCATGCGGGTAATTGGAAATATTATATGCATGATACACATTATACAGGCGGTGCGAAAATAGGGAAGAAAAAAAAGTATTTTATTTGAATTCTGCACAATGTTGTGCTTGAAAGTGAATGAGAGCGAGTGCTTTCCAAAACATGTTCTCGTATGCAAAAGAAAGGCAACAAGTGTTTCTACCACAGTATGTTCCTCAGATTGACAATATATCCACAGGACACATATGATTAAAAAAGTGCCGGCTTGATCTCCATTTTGTTTAATTGCGTTATTTAAAGATACATTCGCTGAGGTCACGGCGCAGTCTTATCAGAGATGATCTTACACTTTGAGCTGCTTCCACGTAAGCCAAGACACCCAAGCACAGAGCCTTAAAAAGGGACTTCTCGTGTGTCCGCTTACCTCCTTGCCATTGGAGGTGCTTTGACAGCCCTAATTTATACCGGCTGTTGATAGGCTAAACTTGGGTATTATCTTCCCCTTTCAACTGCTGAGTACTTTTCATGCAAAAACACATTTTAATGGTTTGCGCATTCACTCAAAGTCCGCGACTGTGACTCCACTAAACTTTCAGAGACACAAGTCCGAGCTTATGGAAGCTCCGGGAGGATTTTGTGCCTCGTATTGATTTCCAACAGACTGAGGTTGTTTCTGTGAGTGGAAGACATCACGCAGCAGGTGCTCACTGTCAGAATGTTTCCTCTTATTTCCCTCGGACTAAATTTAGACTGCAAACCCTTTCTAGTGTCAACCAAATACCGAAAGAAGGCAATTCCACTCATCTGGCCGCGACGGTACGTGATAAATAAAAGTCATTCTGTTCTCTGGCAAAGTAAAAGAAATAAAACCTCAGTCTAGCCATATGCAGTCATTTGGGTGATATACTGCATGCTATGCTTTTTTTTCCTTGAATGAAACCTAACCTCCTTGTAAAATAAATGTCTCGTTTTCTCATATAGTAGTTTCCAAAGTATTCCCTCACTGGCGAAAAGTCCCTGACCCCCCCTGCATGCGTGTACCTCTTTACCATCATGTGCATGTGTCACTGACTTTTATGTCACGCCAAGGCCATTCTCGGCTTCGACCGCCTCCTTGTAAGACTCTTTCCATAAGAAGCCTGTCAACAGTTGAATGCAGCCTTGCCATAAGCAACAGCTTTACGTGCCTTTCTATTTCTAATGGCAGTGGCTTTGGTCGAACGGCATCATCTTCGGGGACCCAATTAAGACGTTCAAAATGTGTCAATGCGTCCTGATGAGAGCTCATATTCTAATTTAAGCTACAGATTTGGCTCGGAGACATGAAGCCATCTTATACAGTGTCAGAGCAGGCAGGAAGAATTCAGAGTAGAACATGATAGACGTGAACATGACGTCTGCGGTCACATACAAAGAAACAAATCAGAGCAATCACATGAAATTGAGAAAAAAAAATCAGTATTTTATTCCATTCAAAGATAATGCACTGTAGTGTTGATGAATACCTGTCTAATAAACAGCGGAGTGATAGTTGTTCCATTTTTTTTTTGCTTATAAGAGAAATAGGTGTTGACAGGGAACATTTGGAACATTTGAGTAAATTGGAAGTTTGAGTAAAACTGTTAACATATACAGATGACTAAAATCACAATGACTACAGTTTTAGCAGTAAAACGTTTCTTTTGAAATCCCAAATGGCATGTTCCACTTCTGTTTTTCTTCAAGCTGAAATAAAAGAAGAAAAGATCACACTTATTACTCATCAATATGAAACAATGAACATGGTGTAGATCATGGTGTAGATTTTCCCAAAGGGGAAAATATGCTGTATATAAAATGACTTAATTACTGAAAACGTTTTGATCAAAGAGAAATATTGGACACACATTTGTTTTTAAGTTAAAATGGATTTTGGTTTCAACCTAAACAAAATTCAATTAAAAGTGCCATTTTTAACCAAGTGAAACTGGAGAAGACTATCTTAAGATGTATTTGGAGCTGACGCTATTCATCCAGTCTCAGGCATGGTAACTTACTTGTCTTTCATATATTTGATAGATTCCATGCATTTGCTGTGGACTGAAAAGAGATAAGATCAAATTTGTGAGCGACTGGCATCGCAAAAAAGTTTGGATTCTTCATTTCTGTGATGCTTTTTTCAGGCTTCCACTGCAGTTTTGGTTTGTTTAGGAGGGCTATTCTTTTCAGTCAGTTAGCAGGTGAAATGGGTCGTGTAAAACATTAGACTTCTTGCACCCAAACTTCTTTGCTGTTTTGGCAACGTATTTTGGGTCACTGCCTTGCTATTGGGGTGGCAAGTAAGTTTCCAAAGGAGCCTGATAAGAAAGTGTAGCGGTTGCCACACCATGCAAATCTCAGTTTTGTTCAAATGTTCGTTGCTGCTGCTTTTAGAAGATATTGCAATATACTATATGTTGATATTTTAATCATGAAACAAAAATTACAGGCACCCAAAATAAAATTACATATGTATTCTACATACCGGTACTGTATATTGTATTAAAATTATACCACAAAAAAACATGATTTGTCTGCCACAAACGCCCCCGTTAACCCCCCCAAAAAAGTGGTAAAAAACTAACCAAAACATCTGTGAATAGTTGAATCCACGAGTGGTGAACCGAGAATATGTGGGCTGTCCACTATAGCTCTTTTTTTTTTTTTTCTACACACGACCCGCAATAACGACAGTATGAAAAAACTTTTTGGGGGATAATTTTTTGCAATTAAAAAAAAAAATAAATGAATACTCCAAAACTCATATGTGCATACCTGTATATGGTAAAGTCGGTTGAGTGCAAATGATTTGGAAAGGCACACACTGGCCCATGTGGTTCCACAGTTCACAGTGTCAGAGCACAAACCCTGTCAGAGGAACTGTCCGTAAACCGCAGAGACAGGATTATCTCATGGCAAAGAGCTGCAGAAGGGTCCAAAAACATTGATGCCACTTCAAAGGTCCAAATGAACACAATGGTCCGCATCATCCATCAGAAGTTTGATTTGATTTCTGTGTCTTTTACAGGACTTCATACGCTGATGGAAGTTAGCAGCAGGTTTGAGTCTGGTCTTACCCAGCAATATCCACCACCCTTACTGCCAAAACCTGCCAAAGACAATGTGAGACTTCAGCAACTAAAGAAGAGGAGAGTCAAGAGAAAGGGTAGTCTCTCTCAGACTCCTATTCCATTTCGTTCCTGCTTGTCACCTGTCAATGAAGCCAGCGCAGATCTCGAGTACAGTGACCTGTCCAGCCCACCACAGACACCAGACTCACTCTGCACGGTGGAATCCTTGTGGTCCGCTTTCCCACTGGACTCCTTTGATCAATCTGTATCTGCATTTCCTCTCCTTGAAAGCGGCACCTCCAAGCAAATTGATGGCCTTCTGCCACAGTCCAACGAAAGACAGATTAAGCCTTCCGAAGAGCAGGTGGCACCACTCTACGACTGTTCCACATTTCTACTTGATGAACTGATTTCTGACACGATACCACCTACAAATTCAAACCCCGTGCCAAGAACGAAAGAGGTTCCATCATCCTCACGTCAAGCTGCTTTCAATTCAGTGTCGCCGAATTCCCCGAAGTCTGTCACAACAGTGGATCCTGTCACTGTGTCTGAGTCCAATCCGAAAATGTCAAGTCATAACCTGACACCATCCTCGGCCATCTTCAACTATGGCCCAGATCCAACAGCACTTTCTCAAATTGCAGATCTGCCTCCTGATCCTTCTGTACTATTCTCGGTTTCAAACGCACAAAAAGAGCATTCTGCTTCCAACCATGTGGAAAGAAACACTATTTCACAAGAGTGTACTCTACTCCATACACCAAGGTCTTGGACCCCAAGACCTATCAGTAATGGTAAATTGGTAAGGCGGTTATCCCAAGAGACTAGGTGTGATGGCCGTAAACTTTCAATTTATACATCAAAAGCAACACTTAATGAGATCTCTAAGCCGCCTTCCCATCAAGACCTTTCAGAGATAAACCCAACCTACAAAGAAGAATCATTAGCAGTTTCGTACCTGGAGAAAAAACCCGCAGAGGAAACAAAAGATCCGAAAACAATTGTGCCCTCAATTTTATACGGAAAACCCAAGACGACATCTTACACACAGCCAAGAGTATCCACTCACTCTTGTGAACTATCCAGAACCGATCCTGCTTTATCGGATACAAGTACAGCTTTGAACTCCTATCAAAATGGATTTGCTCCGTCAAATTCCACTGAGGTTCCTCGTAGTACAACGTGTGCTACTAAAAAACAAGTGCAGCAGAATGTAACCAACAATCATTATGAAGGGTGTGGTATCCGAAATACCTGTAGGAGTACTCTGAACTTAAGCTTTCCCACTGACACTCCCGCTGAGATTTGGACATCAAATGGTACTAAGCCTGACTCTGCCCATAGAGAATATGTTCCAAACTTGAAAACAGACCAAATTACGGATCGAGAAGCTGCATATTTGCCAACGGTCCCATCATTTTTCTGTACTAGACCAAAGACTCCGACAGCATTGATGTATCCACAGGAATTCACAAGCTTGGGCCACCTGCCACCCACCTATCATTGTCCAATTGTCGAGGTGCGCAAGTCTTTGTCATCACTACTGGAGAATCAAATGTCAAAACCACAATCAACATATTATGGACTTACTCCTCTTCAGTACGTTGCTCATGGTGGGATTCGGACTCTGACATCGTATCAAAGCCTTGTATCCCGTCGAATTCAGCGGACCGCTTTCACCAAAACGCATTCAGCGGATGACGTTGCCGTCTCCAAATTCGAGTCAACAAAGCAACTTAGCGGACCTCCAAAACGACCATCGTTGGAGAGAGAATCTGCAAATACTTTGCATCCACTTTCAACGCCAAAGGATTCGGAGCACCAGACAGAGCGCGCTGTCAAAGATGTATTTGAGAAAAGTCGTGAAGTCAAAACTCAGCATGTGGAAACACCTTCACTTGAAACATCTAGTTTGGAAAAAATAAGACCTGAGCTTCCCCTTGGCTTGATACAGAAGCATATGTGTCAGTCCTCAGGTGATGTATCTACGCGAAAGGCCTCATACTCTGAGGTTCCAAAGCCTATTCCTAAAGCAGGTGAGGTACACACTCAGACTGTCAAAATATGTCCTTTGGAGGCATCTTTAAATAGGACCCCATGCCTAAAAAAATGCAGCAGTTTCTTTGATGCAATCCCAAAGCTGGTGGAGGAAGATTTTATTCCGGAAACACGCTGTATTCAAAATGTGATAGATGTTGAGAAATGTACAAAAAATGACAAAACATACATTCATGAAGCAGACAAGACTTTCGAAGAACCCAATGTCCCAAAAACAAAGCAAAAGCTTGGCAAACGTGTAAGTGGTGTTGGCTCAATAGCAGCCAATACGAGAAATAATCTACCAAATACCAAGCCCGAAAAAGCAAACAGAGGCCGCCAATTTGAAACTGGAATTAAAAACCCAACTTTCACAACTCGAGATTCCAAGCTTCAACGTGAGCTTATGACAGCTTCTGCAAATTGTGGACCCAACCACGCGCCCAGTGAGACAGCAGGCCACAAAATGCGTTTCCTTAGTGACAGTTGTGCTTTGAAAACAAGCACCGGCCCTGTAAATACTTTGTCAACCAATAACCCTCTGCTCGATACCAAGCTCCCTGGCATACCGATGATGACAACCAAATCCCCGAACATATTCCATTTGGAGAGAGACCACCAATCAAATATAGAAACTGTAAAGCTTCACAAAACAAGTGACAATGGGGTTCCAGATTCCAGATTGCCAAGTAACGTTAGCCATGAAGAAAATTGCAACGTTACCGCCAGCAAGGACTCAACAGACAGACCACGAGGATCTCTAACAATTCAAAATAACATTGCTAAAATTACTCTTGACCTGAGCAGAGCAAATGTGAAAGCACACAATTCTACTGTGCCTTCTCTGCCAACCGATGGCATTGGTTTTATAGTCGGAAAATTACCAGGAGAGTCTCTTCCTACCATACCAGGAATGGCTAGGAATGAAAAAGCTACATTTACCGGTACCAAAAACACCTCCGATCTCTCAAACGTCAAAACACTGCAGAACATGCTTGACAGTATCAGTAAACAACGCGGCACACCGTTTGTCGGATCACATGCTTTCAGCAACGACGTGGTTACCCTTCTGGAATTGGGTGGCCTTGAAAACCTCAAAGACGTAAGTGTTCCGCATCCAACTAAGTCAAACAAATCTAACATTAGTGGAAATCCTCTCACCACGGAAGTTATTTTAACAGACCCAATAGTAAGCGGTAAAGCATTGTGTCATACAGCCCGCATCATAAGCCACGTGCCCTCGAGCCGTACAATGAGGGGCGGGACTCCAAAAAGTTCTCCGCTAAGAAGACCAGTAATTACAACAAAGCACGCTTTGAATAAAGTAGCGAAAAATATTGAAAATGGACCTCTTTTCGCACCATATGAGGAGACGGCAATTCAAAATCCCGTGAAAAGTGTTTTGAGTTCGAATGACTGTGTTACTGCAAACTTATTGAGTAACAACGTACAACAGAGTCAAAACCCCCAAACTTCTGTGGATTTATCAGGCATTCAGACTAGAGCGGAGAAGAACAGGCACTTTGCCAAAGAAGCGCGGGTAGCTGCTAAAACTGACATTCATAATGTAAATATTACAAACATTTCCCAGAGTGCCGTAAATATGCAAACTGCCGTGACTCTCTCGTTAACTAAAATCACTCAATCTGTTCCTACCCCGCTGAGCCCCACAGAATCTTTGGCTGTTCCACGAATCCCCTTGTTCCAAGACTCAAGATTGCGCAATACACCAAAACAAGCCTTTCATTCAATTTTTCCCAATTCCTATCATATTCCTGTGGGCAACGCCCCCTCTCAAGTAACTGCGCAAAATGAGAACATTTCTTTAAACGCAGTTTCTACCACTGTTCAGGTCTCCGCTCAACCAGATTCCCAATCAAAAACCATTCAAACAAAGTTAGAGCTAAACATGGAAACCAAAAGCAGCTCTCCTTTCCCTCATTTGATTCGCAGTCCAAACACGCATCGATCTCAGCAGGTTGCAATATGCTGCCCTTCCCCTGCCACTGTAGAAAGAAACCCTTCTGTTGCGCAGTCCCACAATCCAGTCCAGGCAAACCTTTCGGCCAGTAAAGACCAGCATTTGACAGAGCAGCCAGTTGAGAGCATTTCGCCTGCAAAGCCAGCAACAGATACGGTCATGAAAACATCCAAAGTTGAAGCTGCTCTGATTGATTCTCCCACTCCTGCCTTTTCGCCTCAGGCCTCAGTGTCAGTCTCAACTCCATCCCCAAACAAAGGACTGTCACTGCCGCAAATCGCTGGACTCAAAGACGAGGATGTTTTGAAGATGAAGGCTACACCAGCAGTGGCGGAGAGACCAACGGTCGAATCCTCCATGAAGTCAATGACATCACCTGTATCTTCAATTGCTGAGAGAAACACAGTGAGACCAGGAACATCTCGCTTACCTACTGAGCCAAAGGCAGCCCAGAAGCCAAAAGATCTTAAGGGCAAACTGAGTGGATGGACACGGCTCAAGAAACACGTGGTGGTTGAACCAGAGGAACCTGCCTTTCCGGAGCTGCCGGCCAAATCTCGGGATGAGTCCAGTGACAGCAAAAGCTCAGACGCTGATAGTAGGGAGAAGTTGTCAGCAGGTCAATGGGATAATCAAGACTTGGTCAAGAACAGTGAGAGTCCCAGGGCACTGAAAATGTGGGATGCCCTCCTCTTTCAGATGTTCTCGACCAAAGACCGAATCATGCGGCAGATCAACACGGCCAAAAAAGATTCCGAAAAGAAAAAGGCCTCTAAAGACGGCCAGGCAGAGGTCCTCCCGTCCTTTGTCAATCGCCTACCGGTTTTGCTGTACGGGCCTCGATTTGATGCTAGGAAATTAAAAGAGGCAGCAGAGAAGCCATTGACAAAAATAGCAGCAGTGTTTGAAAGGGGACTACTGAAGCGAACATCTGGGGAGGATGATCACAAGGACTTCAATAGAATAGCCAGAGGATTTGGACCGGCTGAAACAAAAGAACTGTAACTTGGACAGATGTGTCTGGGGTTGATTAATTAGTCTGTTGAATGATTCAAGAGGTCAAGAATTGTTTTTTTTTTTTTAATCGAAGGTGCACCATGTGCTTTCAGTTTACACTTTTCATTTGCAAATTAAAAAAAAAAGGCAAATCAAATGGCAAACACAACAGGAACCCTTTAA
The DNA here is from genome assembly GCA_026261675.1 of Hippocampus mohnikei. Taxonomy (NCBI): domain Eukaryota; kingdom Metazoa; phylum Chordata; class Actinopteri; order Syngnathiformes; family Syngnathidae; genus Hippocampus; species Hippocampus mohnikei. The sequence goes on from JAKGUB010000340.1 coordinate 2,717,447, forward strand.
CATTTCTGATGTATTTATAGGTAAGTTCGATTAGTTGTATTGTACATCATTTGCAACGCTGCACCTTGGTGTTTAAGGGTGTTCACTGCTGAGGTCTAAACCACTGTAACACATTTGGATTTACATTCCAAAATCAAATTAGATGACACATTTATCAATACTGAATGATTCTGTAAGTTAGGCTTGGAGAGGAAATGTGTATGGAAGTCATTTTTGGCCAACCAACCAAGCCAGCAAACCAAAGTAGCTATATCAGACATAATGTAACTGTGATTCAGTTGGTAGCATTACCTGTTATTTGTTGTTTTTTTTTTTTTTTAATTGGCTTGGTGATGGAGACTGTTACAATGAAATAATAATGATGGAATGCTGGTTGGGTCTTAAGTATGGAGACAAAAATGAAAAGGAAGTGAAGAAAAGGCATGATTTAATAGTGCCAGTTTGGAGGTCATTTCTGTTGTGATCGTAAGAGTATGCAGAGAGTTGGTTGTAAAGCTTTTGACTTTGAATTTCCCCCATACTGTCTTAAAATGAAAATAATCTGTACTATGTGGCATTTAATTGGTGATGTCTGTGATTTTCCTTCCTTGCGCTCACATCAATCACCAGACAGACAACATTGTGAAGAGCGACTCCCTTCATCTAACTTTCTTCGCACACGTACATATACGTCACTGGTCTGTTACCAACTGGGTGTAGTCCCAAGCTTCACCAACAGAGGGGGCTAACACAGCCGTGAATTCCCGATACCCATCTAAGTCATATGCAAACAATCACGTTGTCAACGCTTGTTTATCCCTATAAGATATCTAGAATCTTTTTTATCACACAGCTGTTAAGATCTTGTGAAATCGGCTGGCAAAAAAAAACCCACAAAAAAAAACAAACAAACATGAATTCAAGTCAACATTACAATTTTTTTTTTCATTTCTTTGAAACGAATGCTACCGTCAATTGTAATATGACCTTCTACTTGGATGAATGTTGCATACGGTGCCAACCCGGAACGAGTCTGTGAGTGTGTAACTTGGCTGGTCAATTACAGCATCCCAAAAATAAATGAAAAACGACAACCAAGACCTGCATAGCAGAGAGGGCAGCTGACCCCAAGGCAAGTCCTGTAGTGGCTTGTGTTGGCAAAGCAAGTTACGAATAAGGACAGCCATTGGGCATCCACCTAAAAATGCTCATTTAAGACTGACACGAACAGGTTTCCCGATCTTAAGTGTATGTCATGTTTCTGCTTTTTGTGTGACACTTTTACAGCTGTACTTAGACTTCCTGAATTCCCGATGTACTGAGTTTATTTTAAGTTACTGGTTCAATGACTCTTCGAAGGTACCTTTGATAATACTGTTGGGATGGAGCACTTGACAGCTATCGTAAGACAACGGGTAGGTGTCAAAGGCAAAAACACTCACTTTGGAACTGAAAATTCAGTCACATGATGGACCTTAACCCATTTAATCCCACCGCTCACATTTGTGAAGGACAACAATGATTTCATTTACAGGGCTCGAAATGCACAATGATTAGTGAGGGGTGCAGAGGAAAAAAAACCCCAACCACACAAACATTTGTGTATCTCTGTGGGTGTTAGTAATGTACTTTTTGTGGTAATACACACCACATCCTAATCATCTCAATTTCAAAAAAGTAATTAAAAATCAAATAAAATAAATGACGTCACCTTTAACCTAAGGTGGCGCGTGACCCGTCACCGAAATAGTCAGCACTCAGCAGTGTGCAATCGCAGCTTATGATCAGAGCTGTTACGATGTAGCTTTTATTATGATTATAAGTCAAAGTTCATTTCAAAGAACTGTAACTTGGACAGATGTGTCTGGGGTTGATTAATTAGTCTGTTGAATGATTCAAGAGGTCAAGAATTGTTTTTTTTTTTAATCGAAGGTGCACCATATGCTTTCAGTTTACACTTTTCATTTGCAAATTAAAAAAAAAAAGGCAACTCAAATGGCAAACACAACAGGAACCCTTTAACATTTCTGATGTATTTATAGGTAAGTTCGATTAGTTGTATTGTACATCATTTGCAACGCTGCACCTTTAAGGGTGTTCACTGCTGAGGTCTAAACCACTGCAACACATTTGGATTTACATTCCAAAATCAAATTAGATGACACATTTTTCAATACTGAATGATTCTGTAAGTTAGGCTTGGAGAGGAAATGTGTATGGAAGCCATTTTTGGCCCACCAACCAAGCCAGCAAACCAAAGTAGCTATATCAGACATCATGTAACTGTGATTCAGTTGGTAGCATTACCTGTTATTTGTTTTTTGTTTTTTTTTAAAATTGGCTTGGGGATGGAGACTGTTACAATGAAATAATAATGATGGATTGCTGTTTGGGTCTTAAGCATGGAGACAAAAATGAAAAGGAAGTGAAGAAAAGGCATGATTTAATAGTGCCAGTTTGGAGGTCATTTCTGTTGTGATCGTAAGAGTATGCTACTCCCACAAGGATCGCGTTGTTAAACGCCCGGTCGTTGACGAACAAGACCCATATTCTGAGGGAGTATTTCCTTTCCAATGACTTGGATTTCCTGTGTCTGACTGAGACTTGGGCGGGTACTGGTGAGTACAACGCTTTACTTGAATTGTTGCCGCCTGACTGTGGTTTCCTCGATACCCCGAGGACATCGGGCCGTGGTGGTGGAACGGTGAGTATCTTTAAAAACAATTTCAAATGTAAACGCTGCACATTCACCACATCGGCCACCAGCTTTGAAGCAACCTTCTTTGAAGTCGGTCGTCTTTTCCGGTGCTCTGCGCTGTCATTTACCGTCCTCCTAAATATAACAAAGACTTTTAAGCGACTTTTCAACCTTTCTTGCGGAAATCAGGCTGAGATATGATCATATCCTCCTAATGGGGATTTTAATATCCATGTGTGCTGTCCGAAAAACTGCTAGCAAAGGACTTCTTAAGACTTATCGACTCTTTTAATTTCGTGCAATATGTGACCAGCCCGACACATGAACGAGGACATATTTTAGACCTTGTCCTTGCTTATGGTCTACAGGTATCTAATCTGGAAGTCCTTGAAAATGGTATTTCTGATCACATGGCAGTTTTATTTGACGTAGTCTTATCGCATGCTGCTATGAAATCTGCCGCTCCTAGTTGCAAAAGCCGAATTTTTAACCCTCGCTGCTAGTCGTTTCTCTGATGCCTTTAATAACCTTTGCGCACTCGTCTAACACAGAGGAACTCGCCTCTTGGTTCAACTCATCATGTCGTGCCATCCTGGATTTGGTGGCTCCTTCAAAAACTGTGCTTCCAAAACCTAAACCCGAGCCTTGGTTTAACGACAAAACTCGCGCAGCTAGGCAGGGGTGTCGCAAAGCCGAACGCAAGTGGAAAAAAGACAAATTGCATGTCTCTTATCAAATTTGGAAAGACTGCTGGCGCAACTACCAGCTCACAGTAAAAGAGGCCAAAAGAGAATATCTGTCGGACCTTATTCAAGCTAACCGTCACAACCCACGCGCACTATTTAAAACGATTGATTCGGTACTCAAACCCCTCTGCCGACTTGCTCGGATTCTTCACCCGAGATGTGCAACAGGTTCCTTCAGTTTTTCATTGATAAGGTCTCTACAGCTAGGACTGCGGTCTCAAATACCCCATCTGACCCCTCTGTCCATGTTCCATGTTCGGCTGTGCTAAATTCTTTTGAAACTGTGTCTTTGAAGCTTTTGAGGATATAGTTCGCCAGACGAAGCCATCTGGCTCCCCTTGCGACTCCCTTCCCCCGCATTTCTTTCAGGAGGTTCTCCCAAGCGTTGGTGCATCGGTCTTGGATATCATCAACAGCAGCCTCTCTTCTGGTATAGTTCCCAACAGTTTAAACATGCTGTGGTCCAACCCTTGATCAAGAAACCTGGTCTTGATCCTGATGTGCTGTCAAGTTTCAGGCCCATTTCCAAACTGCCTTTCATTTCAAAGATTCTGGAAAAAGTGGTGCACATGCAGTTGAAACTTTTCTTGGATGAACATAACGTCTTGGAGGTCTTCCAGTCAGGTTTCAAGACGATGCATAGCACGGAGTCAGCCCTGTTACGTGTTTCTAATGACATCCTCCTGGCAAATGACAATGGAGACCACGTGTGTCTAGTTTTATTGGACTTAACTGCAGCATTTGATACAGTGGACCACAGTATTCTGTTGACTCGTTTGCAGCACTTGGTGGGCATTGGCGGTAGTGCTCTTGAGTGGTTTAGGTCCTATTTAGCTGACAGAACCTTTTGTGTCAGCCTTGGCTGCTCTGAGTCACGCACTGCTCCCCTGTCATGTGGTGTTCCACAGGGCTCAATTCTGGGGCCTCTGCTGTTCTCGCTGTATCTGCTCCCATTGGGTTCCATCTTAAGGAAACATGGCATTCCCTTCCACTGCTATGCAGATGACTGCCAGATCTATGTCCCACTGAGCAAAAAGACGCCTCTCATTAAAGCCACTCCTGTCCTGCCTGGAAGAAATAAAAACCTGGATGGCACAAAATTTCTTGAAATTCAATGAAAAGAAGACAGAGGTGATACTATTTGGTCCCAGTGGCCCTTGTACATCCCATCCTGTAGACTTGGGCCCCTGTCTCCTTATCTTAAGTCAACAGTCTCAAACTTGGGCCTTAAACTGACAGTGATTTCAAATTTGATCGGCAAATTGGTGCCGTTGTTAAATCCAGCTTCTTTCACCTTAGACAGCTGGCCAAAATAAAACCTCTCCTCTCTCATGAACACTTTGAGACAGTAATTCACGCCTTTGTCACATCCCGGCTCGATTACTGCAATGCCCTTTACTTTGGAGTCAGCCAGTCCTCCATTAAGCGGCTTCAGCTGGTCCAGAATGCCGCTGCTCGCCTCTTGACTGGTACTCGTAAGAGGGAGCACATAACTCCTACTCTGGCATCCCTTCACTGGCTCCCCATACATTTTAGAGTTATTTTCAAGATCCTCTTATTTGTTTTCAAATCTCTAAATAATCTCGCGCCACCTTACATCTCTGAGCTCATCCGCCCCACGCACCTGCCCGGCGCCTCAGGTCTGCGGACCAGACATTATTAGAAGTACCAAGAACTAAACTGAGGCTGAGAGGGATCGAGCCTTTCTGTTGCTGGTCCCTCTCTCTGGAATGACCTCCCACCGAACATCGTCAAGCTTCCTCACTGCCCATCTTCAAAACCCTCCTCAAAACTCACTTGTATTCTCTGGCTTTCGACTCAGCATGACTTAAATTTGTTCTTGGTTTTACTGTTTGGTGCTTTCTACTGTCTTTATTACCGATTTGTTTACTGTTTATTGTATATGTTAAATTGCTCCATGTACAGCACTTTGTATGCGGCGATGGCTGTTTGAAAGTGCTCTATAAATACAGTTGACTTGACTTGACTTGACTTGAATTTCCCCCATACTGTCTTAAAATGAAAATAATCTGTATTATGTGGCATTTAATTGGTGATGTCTGTGATTTTCCTTCCTTGCGCTCACATCAATCACCAGACAGACGACATTGTGAAGAGCGACTCCCTTCATCTAACTTTCTTCGCACACGTACATATACGTCACTGGTCTGTTACCAACTGGGCGTAGTCCCAAGCTTCACCAACAGAGGGGGCTAACACAGCCGTGAAATCCCGATACCCATCTAAGTCATATGCAAACAATCACGTTGTCACGTTGTTCATCCCTATAAGATATCTAGAACCTTTTTTATCACACAGCTGTTAAGATCTTGGGAAACCCCACAAAAAAACAAACAAACATGAATTCAAGTCAACATTACAATTTTTTTTTTCATTTCTTTGAAACGAATGCTACCGTCAATTGTAATATGACCTTCTACTTGGATGAATGTTGCATACGGTGCCAACCCGGAACGAGTCTGTGAGTGTGTAACTTGGCCGGTCAATTACAGCATCCCAAAAATAAATGAAAAACGACAACCAAGACCTGCATAGCAGAGAGGGCAGCTGACCCCAAGGCAAGTCCTGTAGTGGCTTGTGTTGGCAAAGCAAGTTACGAATAAGGACAGCCATTGGGCATCCACCTAAAAATGCTCATTTAAGACTGACACGAACAGGTTTCCCGATCTTAAGTGTATGTCATGTTTCTGCTTTTTGTGTGACACTTTTACAGCTGTACTTAGACTTCCTGAATTCCCGATGTACTCAGTTTATTTTAAGTTACTGGTTCAATGACTCTTCGAAGGTACCTTTGATAATACTGTTGGGATGGAGCACTTGACATCTATTGTAAGACAACAGGTAGGTGTCAGGCAAAAACACTCACTTTGGAACTGAAAATTCAGTCACATGATGGACCTTAACCCATTTAATCCCACCGCTCACATTTGTGAAGGACAACAATGATTTCATTTACAGGGCTCGAAATGCACAATGATTAGTGAGGGGTGCAGAGGAAAAAAAACCCCAACCACACAAACATTTGTGTATCTCTGTGGGTGTTAGTAATGTACTTTTTTGTGGTAATACACACCACATCCTAATCATCTCAATTTCCAAAAAAAGTAATAAAAAAATCAAATAAAATAAATGACGTCACCTTTAACCTAAGGTGGCGCGTGACCCGCGTCACCGGAAATAGTCAGCACTCAGCAGTGTGCAATCGCAGCTTATGATCAGAGCTGTTACGATGTAGCTTTTATTATGATTATAAGTCAAAGTTCATTTCGTGTACAATTCACCGATGGCACTGGCAAACAATGGCTATGTGGAGTGCCAAGAAAAGCGTTTTAAAACGGTATGCGTGAGCTACGATAGTTAACAGCCTCAAAAATGCGCCGCATAGATCCGCGTCAGGTCTCCCACTAAGGTAGGCAGGAAATCCTTATTACAAACTCATAAACTCTTGCGTCTGCTTTATTTTTTGGTTTCGTTCATCTTATGTGATCAAAAAGTAGATCTTAGGTCAAAAAAGTTTGGGCACCCCTGGTGTACAATGCACCTTGAGTAAGACAACAAAAGCACTCGAGCCACACTGTAACTTATAGCTACTTTACTTTACCCAGAAAGTACAAAATAATAATAATAATACAGTACTGCAATAAGTCAGAGCAAACATTTTGTGAATTTTTCTTTGTATAATATCTTTTTGGTAGTTGCTGAACATCAAGCTTACCTGCCCAGTTTGCATCATCTCTAAGGCCGTCCGCATCAGAAACCTTCTCATACTTGCCATGAGCCATCGCGACAAATTTATACATTTTACCGGCTGAGCATTCCTGAGTTCATTTTCAAAAAAGAAAAGAAAAAAAACACAGATTACACTTTAATTTAATTGCAATGTTTTTGACTTAATCCATCATCATTGATGCGAATGTCACTCCTAATGTCAAATTGCAGTTTGCATCGAAAAACCTTCATATATTGAAGATGTTTTAGCACATATGAAACAGCCAACAAGTGCTTGCTAAAAGCCGTACACAGGCAACCCGAATCGGTACCAACATATCCATCCATCCCTTTTCTAATCTGTTTATCCTAATGAGGGTCGCAAGCGTGCTGGAGCCTATCCCAGCTGTCTTCGGGCGGTAGGTGTGATACACCCTGAACTGGTTGCCAGCCAGTCGCAGGGAAAATATATTATTGTTTAATATAGTATACTGTATATATCAGTATTTGACATTAACGTAAACTTCAGTTCTATACCATACATTCTTTTGCACAGATATTTACTGCTCTAGGAAGTTTCAAAGTTTAAAATGCCTTTTTGCAGCAATGACTGAATGCATCATTTGATGTACCGTATTTTCCGCATTATAAAGCGCACCTAAAAGTATTCCATTTTCTCAAAAGCCAGCAGTGCGCCTTATAACCCAATGTGCCTTCTATATGGATCAATATTATGATATCTTGGACGTAGTATCTTAAATATTCTGTAAATTGCTTGGTTACAGCTGCTGCGGTTGCAATAGCGCTATTTAAATAAAGCTGGACTGTATTGTTTTGTATTCCTTTAGCATCGCTCCATCTAGTGGATGCAAAATGCAACCACAGCCACTATTGAAAGCTTCTATTCTATGCACTTGATGATGCAGTTTTAAAATAGGCCATTCAATGAAGGTGTGCCTTATACGCCGAAGCACCTTATAGTGTGGAAAATACGGTAATTATGAAGATTTTTATGCTGCACCTTAATAAAGTTTATATATATATATATATATATATATATATATATATATATATATATATATATATATATATATATATATATATATATATATATATATATATATATATATATATATATATATATATATATATATATATATATATAAACCAATTCATTGAATGTACCGCATTAATACATTTCATCCATCAACACGAAAACCACATACCTTGGTATCCCTCCCCGAAGAAGCGAGAGAAACTATATCACTGTAGCCCTCCCACACATTTTTCTTGCTTAAAACTACACCGGGTTTTATTTCCTGAAAATAAAAAGACAAAATATTAAGTCCTTGCTGGGCTGAAAGCTATTTGATGGCTGAAACAGACACACACAATTCTTGCGCTGATTTATGATGACATTGGAGAGGTTGGTTATCATGAGCAAAGTTCAGCACAAAAATAAGCGGAATGAAGATCTTTGTTACTGAATGTACAAATATAACTACTGTACAGCATCAATACAGATATGACTGTACATATTGTGAAAGAAGACGCAAAAATTAACATCATCAGTGATTGACCTTTGGCTTCGCTACGATCCACCCCTTTTTAACTGCAGTTGTTAAGCCTGTTCGGCTTTCAGCACCGACATACACTTCTATACTCTTGCATTCCCTGTGTGTGTGTGTGTGTGTGTGTGTGTGTGTGTGTGTATATGATGGAGCAGATCCCTCATCATATTACACCAGTCAGATATTGACTGACCTTTGGTGGTGTGTTTGCGAGTGTGTTTTGGTTCCATGCCACCCCAGCCTCAAAAAGATTCTTTTTGTGAGCGATGGGACTCATTGCATCCACCAGGACTGGACTTGCTGGTTTGCTTTCCTTTGTGGAAACCTGTAAACATTTTTTTTTATTGCTATTTGTAAAGTTACCCGAAAAAAGTGGGATTTTACACAGCCAACCAAATGGTCGTCGATTATCGGAAAACAAAGTTTACATCTCAAGTTGGTTTTGGTGTATTTAAACTACCTCAAGAGCATGCGTATACTGCTGTAGTTTCTTGTCGATCTTGGAAACACAAAGGGGTTGTGGAATCTTCTGGCTGTTGGAGCTTTGACACAAAGAGGAAACACCGATCATATGATGAAAAGAAATCCTTTGGATCCTTTGGATTTATTCAACTCGGACATGTGCGTCGGTTTTACAACAAAGTAGAAAATACGTCAGTTAACACGTTTTAATCATGTGCAACCGAAAAAGAAGTACTTTTTTTCACTGCATTTGTTTTGTCTTAAAAATCAAATATTTTATGTGTGCGCGCGAATAAAAACACGAAGCAGGGACAAAGGACACCATATTTACTGTTGCGACGGAAAAAGTCAAAATACTTTCCTTGGGAGTTTAGCTAAGTCATTTTTAATATTGGTTGAACCGTTAGTGAACTACAATATTATTGAAGCTTGTAAATTGGGAGTGGAACAAAAAAAACATTTTGAACCGTAAAATCATTTTTCGCTATGAAAGATACAAGTGCATCATATCAAACTGAATCGTATCACTCCACTTTGAAACGTATCGAGATACTTATTGAATCGTCTTTGTTGGAGTGATATACCTGAAGAGGTCGTGACACCATTTCAGTCCCGCCATATTGAATCAAATCGCAATCCCGCCGAGTCGCACCGAATCCAATCATTCCACTTTCAGATCGTAAAACGGGGTGAACGCAGCTAACAGGGCTGAAGGCTATACTCGTAAATTTTTCGGGGGGTGACCCCCTGCTCGAGGATTACACAGAACCCACCTCTTTCTCAGAGATTCCGTTCGCTCTGTGATCTGAAAAACACATTTTTGTGAAAATTAGGAAAATAAAACAACAGGAGCACCGAATGCTAACAGAGACTTGCAAACCTCTGAACAGTCATTTGCTGCCAACTTACCACACATTTACCATCTGCTGGTATTCTGCTCTTCACCTCATCCTACACAGAGAAACATTGTGCTGAGATGCACGTCAATGCTCGTCTCCTTTACACTATTTGTCTTTGTTATGGCGGCAAATCGGGTGGCGCCTCTGTGCGTATCCTGACACTTTGGCTAATATACCCTGTTGTTGGACCTTTTGATTCCTTTATAGCATTTCTAGCACCGCTTCAATAATTATCGGGTAATCGGATGTCAGCATAACACTTCTTGACTGAGCTGAAGTGCATCGAAGGTGAACACCGCGCTGCAGATCATCGCTCGGGGGTTTTTATTTGGATTTAGGACTTTTGGGTTTGAGGTTGTAACAGTTCTGAAATGTTACATTTCTTTTGTGATAAAACTAACTATGTTATGATAACTTTTAACTCCGCCGTGTTTACGAAGAAGAAGAAAAAGAAAGAAAATGACTTTAGCAGCGCCATGCTAGCCCACGGGTTTGGTGTCGTCTTTCTGCCAGACATGGAACAAGAGTGAGATAACATTTTCCTCCATTTTGCAACGAGACAGAATTCTATTTCAGATATGTTATATATTTATGTTATGCTTAATGTGAATTAGGAAAGAGAGTTCCAAATTGCGATGACGAACTAGCCAACATCTGGTTTCATAAGTAACATGTTTACAGGATTCTGTAAATCTCTTTCGGTCCTCACATCTGAACAAACTGCTTCGCAGGATGCTTGAGCAATTCAAGATGCTGTCATGCGCCTGGAGGGTGACTTCATTCACCACAAAATGCAGTTTACTTATGAAACGTGATGGTGTTGGGTTCTTTTCAAAGTGTTAAAATCCGGTTCATTCACACCGATCCACCATCTTCATCACACATCATCAATAATATGAAGGAGGACAAGCGACTTACTGGGTAAAACTGAATGAGGAGTTTCTGTTGGAAGAAAGAGCATGAGGGAAATATTTGGTGACAGTTAACATGAACATAAACAGCAACACTTGATTAAATTAACTGCCCGATACAAAGATATCGGGCTAACATGAATTGACTTCTGTTGTCAAGAACCTTTGTTATGTCAGATGTCTGTAAGCAACGTTAAATGCATGACAACAGGATGCAGTTTCATCTTTGTCCTCTACTGTTGCCATGTTCAAAAATGTACCCAACAGCAAAAAAAAGCGAACTTTGGTCCAGTTTAATTTGATCATTCAATTTAACTGGAACATCATTTGCCAACCAAGATCGTGCAACCGATTATAGAGACTTCGACTTAAAGGTTAATCAAGCAAGTGACAAAGACAATGATTTTATGGCTCAACACTGGAGTCGCCCCCTGCTGACCAAAGAAGTCATAGTTGAGCAGTTCTCAGGTTGAGGCTTGGTCCAGTTTTAAGGCATGGCAACGTGCTGAAACTAAATTGATGCCAGCCTTATTATAGATGAATAATTTGCGACCCAACACAGATATGTGATTGAGGTAAAGGAGAATCCCTTCTTTCTTCTCATTTTCAGTTGCTGCTGTAGTGACCACTTGTAACCACCAGGAGTCCCACCATTGACTTGTCTTTGACGTTCTTTTGGAATCTACACGATAGTGTTTTCACTCTTCCCCATACCTTGAATGTTGGGCTCATGGCTCCATAACAGTTTAATGTCTCATCTTCATCACTGCTGTATAGAGAAAGTCCAGCCCGACGGTTTTTATCTTCATCACTCCTGCATCCTTCTTCCTTTGACCTCTACAACAAACCCCCCAGCATACAAAACTCATCAATTTCCATTCAAAAGGTTACATTGTCGAATCGTAGCTTCAATCGTTTGACATGTTTTTACTTTTTTGTGTGTTCATGCATACCCTCTGCCATTATTTTCAGTTTCACTGATGTGCTCCTGCATTTTTTTTTAACGAAAACATCAAAATGAATGCACTCGTATCCACCCCTCATTCACCATTCCCACACGGGGCGCCACTTGTGTTGCACTATTTGCGCTGCACATCTTTGCACATACCTTTTAACTCATTTTCACTGCAGCAACCCCCTCAATCCCAGCGTTTTACTGGATTTTGACTGATCTTGCAAGTCCCACAGAATCTTTGGTTCTAATGCTATGTACACATGGAGCCTACCAAAATAAAGTTTGGACTTTCTTCTTTCAGCAGAAAAAAACATTTGTTTCTATCTTTTTCCATTCTTTAGCAATCGGCATTATGAACTGACTAAGTTTCATGAAAATGGCGGTTCCTGGGCAAAAAACGGAGAAAAAGAGCTTTTTGTCTTTTTCCATTCTTTAGCAATCGGCATTACGAACTGGCTAAGTTTCATGAAAATGGCGGTTCTTGGTCAAAAAACGGAGAAAAAGAGCTTTTTGTAAAAGCATCCATTTCAAGTACGTGAGGCCCCACTGGTCGCTTTTTTACATGATTTACAATGCAAACGGCTTATTCTCATTCACAGATTGCATCAGACCTTCCTCCTCTCTATGACGCAAAAAAAAAGACTTAGACGTACAAGTACGTCCTGGGTAGGCGGGGCCTAATTTTAAAAAGACGTATAAGTACGTCTTGTGGAATTAAAGCATTAAATATCTCTCAAAATGTGTTAATGTTTCACAATGCGATTCCAAACTTTGCGCTAAAGCCCAATGATAAGTTGAAAACAAGCATTTCAAGTTTAATTATTGATGAAAGTGAGAGCGTAGAGAATGTAGTGCTATCTAGTGGTGAACTAATAGAATGCACCAAGAGGGAATTTAGAGTGTTCCATCAACCTATCATGCATGTTTTATGGGATGGGAGGAAACCTGACTAGCCGGTGGAAACCCACGCAGGCACGCGGAGAACATGCAAAACTCTACACAGGAAGGCCGGAGTCTAGAATCAAACCCTGACGTGCTCACCCGTCGATCACTGTGTCGTGGGTTGGTGAACATGTAAGGACCATGTATTAGGAATTTGCCACGCTTCAGAATCTTAAGAGTTGAGAAAGCAATAATAAGTAGAATTGCCCTCTTGTGTCCCGCCTGCCATGACATATATGTAATGTCTGTTGAATGTCATCTAAACTCATATACATTTGGGAATTTTACATCTAGGCCTCCCAGTGCTAAGAGAATTGAAAGTTAACCCAAGCAGTAGTCACATTTATAGTCAAGTGATTTTGAAAAAACTGGCCTCTTCTGTCAGCTTCTGGTTTCCCTCAAACTCCGAGAGCCTTTTCGTCATCTCTTCACGTGTGACGTTGAGATCCTCTGCCTCATGATCAACTTCACATGTTGCTCTGTTGCCTGAGCATGACCTCCACTCCTTCTGCAAAGTCTGCTGCACCCTTTCTTCCTCTTGCTTCGCCAGGCACACCCCTTTGCTGTGACGGAAATAAAAAATAATGACAAAAAAATTGGGATTTACTTCAAGTGAAATGCACTTTTCACTTTACTGTCTCAGACTTGAGCTATTCGCAGCATGCAAGGCGATTTATACATTATATGTTCAGAAATATATGTACTTTCAGTCAGTTGTATGAGTACATTTACATCACTGAGGCTAAAGCTATAATGAATGTAGAATGCATCGTAACCTGATCCTTTCTGTCGCTAAGTCCAGCATTGTGTCTGCTTGCGGGTCGCTGGCCTGCTGTTGTCTTGGATCATTTGACGGAAACAGGTTGACTTCTTTTTTCTAAAATTAAAGAGAAAGTCAGTTCAATGTTGAGTTCTGTCAAAAATGCATTAAACATGCACTGTAAACGGAAACAGAGACTCGAGGAAAAATGAAGACCAAAGATGAGATTTATGGATGCTGTTAGGGAAGACTTACAAGTTTCTGAAGTTAGGGCAGAAGAGAAAGTGAAAGAAGAAGGTTGATTGAGGAGGGCCGCATACCCCCAGTGGAGGGCTTCTTGTACATTGCAGGGCGTGGCTCCTTTGTTTTGGCTGCCATTCCGCCCGCTCTTCATCATCCGGTTGTTTCTTGTTATTTCTGCCTGCTTTCCGCTGCATCGATGAAGGTTCTTGTGCCTTGGCCCTGACGTGCTCAAGATCATGACGGTTTTCCAATCTGTGCAACCTGTGGCTCCAGTCACTGAAGCCCTCATCCTCCTCCTGCACAAAGCAGCCGCTCGGATGCAGCTCTTCGTCTGACCTGTGGAACGGCAGCAAAAACTAAACAGTTAAATTGAATTGAAATTGATTTTTTGTTTTATTCAGTATGGGGGCAACATATCCTTTATTTACAGTGATTTGATACCAATTGAAATGAGTTTTAATTTCTTAATGTTTGAAGGTAATTATTTTGTGAATGTCTTCTGTGGCAAAATTTGAATGCTGCACCGACTGATCAAAATAAATACAAATACCTAAAATTACTAATTCAGTGACTGAGAGGATTTTTTTTTGTTTTTTTTGTCTTTCTGACTGGACATTGCCCTTTGAGCACATAGATTGTTTGGTATCACAGTCCATATGTCCGGTATGTTCTTTTACCAGACCTGTTATACTGTGTTGCTATTCTGTTGCTAGCGTGTTGTTACCATGTTGCTACCGCTTTACTGCTACGCTTATACACAGGCACCGTAATTCTTTGGGAAGAAAGTTACATTATTATTATTGTTAAGTTATATTATTAAAACTTTGAAAACTCTCTCTGTGTACCGTCTTTCTTTGTAAATATGTTGACATGTTTTAATGTGGGCACATGCGGCTTATATACAGGTGCGGCTTGTGTATGTACAACATTGGTTTTCCTCTAAAAATGTAGTGGGTGCGGCTTATAATCAGGTGCGCTCTATAGTGCGGAAATTACGGTACATAAATTGGCCGCATCACTGTATAAGCCGCAGGGTTGAAAGTTTGGGGAAAAAAGTAGCGGCTTATAGTCCGGAATTTACGGTATTTATTCTGAAGAAATGTGTGATTCAAAGAGAAAACAAGATGCAACCAGCCTTACCCTCCAGAAGACGTTGATCTATTTTGCCGGTGAGGCACCGACATAGTGGTCTGTTCTTCTCGCTGCCTCTCCCTGGTTCTCCTCCTGCGTTCTCGCTCCACCTCCTCTGCATCCTCTAGGCTCCGCTGTACCGTCACCCTGCACAAAGCAAGAGACAATTGCATCATGAACAATGTTTGTTTGGAACCTCTTGAGAACATTTCCAGATCAACAACTCGTATAAGGGATTACGGGTGACCCTGTGGCCACCGCCGCCAGCCAATTTTGCTCCGGCGGCACACGTCCTGCTGCTGACACCCGACCCTCGCCTCGTGCGGGCCCCCACGTGGCCCACCTCCTGACCGGGCCAGCAAAGCAACTGGCGTCTGGCGTCCCCAACGTGCGGACCGTGTTCCCACTTTGAGACCACCTTCCTCCAACCTACTTCTTGGGCCTTTTTTTTGCTTGTTTAAATAAATCTGGGATCCATCCCTTAAGGATGGGGGGGTTGCACTGTAATGGCCTGTTTTTGTCGATTTTGATGGGATTTTGGTGATGTCGTGTTTTCCTTTTGGCCCCTTTTTTCCATGTCTGTCTCGTTCGGTTGTTGTGTCTTGCCTGTTGTCATCAGCCCAGTCCGTTGCGTCGTCCAATCAGCTCCCTCAACCACTTGCCTTGTCCAGGTGTTCCTCCTCGTCAGTTTCTATTGAATTCTCCACTTTCTATCACTCTTTTTTTGGATCATTGTCGCCGTCACTTCTTGTTGCCTGGCGGGTGAACCCCACACTGAAAGGCCCGGCAGAGTTTCAGACATAGACCCTGCGATGCACGTGTAAACACCTCATCAATTTCCCTCACGAGATGAAACACTCACAGCTGAAAATGACGACTTTGTTTGGAATGCAAGTTGCAGATGTTTAGTACGTCCTTTTGACAAGCTCATGAAACGTCAAAAGAGAGAGGCAGATGATGTTTAGCGGGAGCTTGTTGCGCAATGGAAGCGATGCGACCATGGACAAAACTTTAGAATTCAGTTCGGCTTATGACTCATCAAGGCACACCATTTTCGTAGTTGCTCTGTGGCCAAGCCTGGAGACATCACTACCTCTCACTACCTCGGCGGAGCCGGCCACATCATCAAGGACCCCACTCACGCCTGTAACTACGCATTCAAGCTGTTGCGCTCAGGCTGTTGCGAGAGGCCCACAAAGGGCGGGTCGAACGGACTGAGAGGGATCTTCTTTCCCCCGGAGCTACTGTGTCACGACAATCAACTCAAAATTGTAACCAAGAGCTTTTCAAAGAACCGTCTATCATCAACCAGAACTGCAGTAATTGCCGATCTGCTGTTTAATACATTCTTTGATTTGAATTTGATTACATTATTAACCCCTAGATGGTCATTTCTTCTAATCTGTTGACTTTAAACTTTGACACAGTAATTGCCAGTCTTTGTGAGCCGCTTGTGCTCTGGCGCTGGATTTTGTTCACATCCTATACATCATCTCCTGGGGGGGGCGAGCTAGCCCCCTCTGTCCATTAAACCTAGCGACACCCCCTGCCCTGATCTATTCAAGGCCTTTCCTCAAACCTGCACATTTTCCCCAAAATGGCAACACTCTAGATCAGTCAAACACAATTCAGAATGGATGAAATCATTGATGAACCATTTCCTACGTGGTAACTTAATCAGCTCCCACTGGCGCAGTCCCTGGCGAGCCAAATGAGTCAAACATACTGTGGTCATTACGCTGGGAGGTGACCTAGATAGTATGATGGAATTGAACAGAGCTGCAAGTGGAGGCCATATTTTGAACAGGCGTGAGTTCACTGCATGTTAATTTGATGCCTGTCAGCGCTGTTGTTGCAGGGGCAGCAGAAAAGAGTTCAACTTTTGATTGGACTGTCTGGTGCTGATTATTTAGTCAATAGAAGAAAGGGAAATGTTGGCACCGAGTAAGATTTACAATAGGTTTGGGTTCTATGTCATGCAAAAAGGCATTGATTTGAAGGAATATCTGGCCAAAGAGCTCTTCAAACGGGCGCCAGTAAAAATCTAGTTATTCTTCTGACCGTGTGGGTTAAATTCTCATCCGGGGGTGTAAATGAGAGCATGAATGATTCTTGCTTCCACCCTGGACTGGTTACCAGTCAATCACAGGAACCCATAGAAATGGAAAAAAACAGTCACACTCATATTCCCGATGTCACCGAGCGAAAACAAACCGTACTTGCTGTACAAATCAGATGAGTGACCCATGATCAGTCACTGATTCCGGGAAATGATGGACAAAGAAGACAAATGGAATGCACACCACTTGAATGGCGACATTTAAAGAGAAAAGTTAGAAACGCTGATTTGGGTAGAAGGCAGATAACCTTCAGTTAAACCACTCCAGATGGTTGCAACATTACGTCCCTTGCTTCAAGAAGCTAATCCCTGACTGTAGCCACTACGAGAAACACAATTCATACAGCTGAGAAACCTAAATGCAAACTGAGTAAATAGGGTATTCATCGCGGTGATATGCTTCACAATTTCCACCGTGAATGCAATCACGAAACAGAAAGGCTATAATGTCGGCCTCTTGAGAGGCCTTGCTTGATTGAATCCAAGAACCCAAAAGAGGCCGGAATCTCACCTTTTACAAGAAGAATTTTGTGACCACTACTTGAAAATGAAGCAAAATGTCAACATCGACTGTAAAATAGAAAATATTTTGTGCGAGTGTGTCTCATGCGGTGGTGTGGGGGTGGACGTTGAGTGCAGCTGAGCAAGGGGGGGGAGTTCAGAGATTCTGCCAGATGATGTCATTGCCATAAGGGAAATTGCAACTATAAAAGACGCCATTGAGCCGAGAACGGAGTGAAGTCACACACATTTTCCACCAAAAAGTGAGGATACGAAAACCCTCACTGATAATGAAAACCATAGGGCCTGTTTTTATAATAGAGTGCCCATCAAACACAATAAACGAGCAAGAAATCTGGACTTAAACTGTGCAATAGTTGAAAAAAACTTTGAAAATAAAAGAGCATTGATTAATGCAAGTATTGTAGTGCCTTGATGTTTGGTTAATCTTTCTTCTAGGCAACTGTCGCGGGATTCTAATGGGTGTAAAGCAGTCCCTCTCTGCATTTTGCACCAATTTTCATGACTTCAACTATCAAGCCAACCATCCATTTTCCTTATCGTTGTCCCCATTCATGCACAGCGCAGAAACATTTCCCAGCTGACTTTGGCTGACTGGATTGGTTACCCGACTGTCGCAGGGCAAATAATTATATTTCACTGATCAAAACGGTGTCCCTGAGTAGCACTGACCTGCGAACATCAACCATCGAAGGCAGGGGTCGGCAACCCGCGGATCCTGAGCCGCCTGCGGCTCTTTCGTCCTTATATTGCAGCTCTGTGTGGCTCGGGAAAATAAATTATAAGTGTCCGATTAAAGTGTAAGTTATTTGTCGAAAAAAAACTTTCTTTTATGTTCGCTGACTGTACACAAGGTGGCAGTGTTGCTATAAAAATACTGTCGAGATGATAAAGGAAGGGGAGGAGCTCTTTAATGGTGACTATAGTGAGTTGTACGAACTAGTGTTGTGCTGTTAATAGCCTGTTAAGAAAATGCAGTGTTTGGCTACGCTCCTTCTTCAGACTTTGTGCAATTACGGTGATCAGGCAGATTTTACGGGCGGCCTTTAATGCAACCTGTAACTTGATAACATGATTAGCTGTCCGCTGTAGTAAACGCCGTCCCTGAAAGGGTTAATTGTAGTTGTAAATTGTCAGACTATTGTGATCTCGAAATGTTCTTTACATATTGCATTATTTTTCGTCGCTCAAAATATGACGTATATTTTGCGTTGTCTTTTCCGTGGAACCTGGGTCAAAATGTCTCTTTGAGTGTCAAAGGGTGCCGACCCCTGGTCCAAGCGATCATCTGTATCCTTGCATCACATTCTCACGTTGTAATTTTCCTGTTTACGAATAGCAACACGTGGTGATGTTAGTCTCCGTTCATGCCTGGTTTTTATATTGTTCAATGACACGCACAAACCGCAAAATGAAGCACACCTTTTTAGTTCATTGAGCTGAGGCACAGCTGAAATATAAATCATAATAATTTGAAATCCCCTTCTATTAGCCTAGAAAAAAAAACATGATTTGGTAATGTATGTAGTCAGATCCCAATGTCATTCATTCTCAAATTTTATGTAAGAAAAAAAAAGAATGCACTGTATTAAACACCATATTAAATGACTTTTGTATCAATAAGACACATGGAGCTTATGCAAATAATTTTGTAAAACAAAGCAGAAGTGATTGAAAATGATAACACTACACTATACATTCAATAATGCTTAAAAATATCCTGCTAACAGCACAAACAACATATATTTTTCTCACTGGATGAGGTTTTCCAGGAGCTGTCTGCTGGAGCTTCTTCTTCTGATGGACTCAGACATGGTGGACTGGACCCGTTCTTTGTCCTGATAATTATTGTAGCCTCCAGCTTATTTCCAGGTTCAGGTTCAGGAATTGTATCCCTACAGTTGCTCCTTTCGTCCTTCACTCAACTCTGTATCTGTAGCCCATCATATCAGGTCTTTATGTTCAGCAAAAGTTCACCCCGCCCTCTCTGAGGTTTCCATCCAAGTGTTGACTGAGCCCAACCTCCCGAAACAACAAGGGTCACGTGACTCTCCCAAGAGGATTTGCAAGATGAATGTATTCCCAAGAAACTATGATCACAATGCATGCACCGTATACATTATAGCACATTTGGAAATTGTTTGGAAGGGAGTGAGAATGTTTATTTCTTCCCTGATCAGTTGTTATTTTAGAGGGCAATTATCTGTAACCAAATGAAATGTTACTGCATCTGCTACAATACAGAAACAATTCATCCTCTCACCGTCTCTCTTTATTTCTTTGTTTTGTTATTGCTACCCATCTTTGTTACTTCATTACAACACACATACGGCTTTCAATTTTTAACGACGTAAAATAAAGCTTAGCACTATTACACACGAATGTTCAACCCCAGTTTTGAAATGTAGTCCACAAGACAAAGTTGAAATCCATTTTTTTGTGAGAGAAAAAATGTGAACAATGGCGCTTTTATTTCTTTTTTCCTTTCTCCTAAAATGGATTATGTGCTAGCTAGCCCCACAGCAAGCTCTGACACACTTAATGGGCATCACAGTTCTCCTCGAGTCGCAGGTAACTCGAAACCTGGTTCCTTTCAATACATTTTATTGGCACTGCAAACGCTTGGTCAGGCTCTTCAAGAACCTTAGTTTCAAACATCCTCACTTTCTGTAGTTATCCTGGCATTATTTCACTTGCAAATACATATTTATGACCTTTCAGAGGGGTACTTATTTAATATATATATATATACCGTAAATTCCGGACTATAAGCCGCTACTTTTTTCCAAAACTTTCAACCCTGCGGCTTATTTGTGTAATTTTTCTAGCGGCCACCAGGGGCACTCAAGTAGAAAAGGTAAGATTAAGAACGGTCTTTATGACATTGTTTAATTCCGATACTGAGGACGGTGACTTCGATGGCTTCAGTTCACAGGAGGAAGATGAAGACGGCTCACCGTGATTTTTACAAGTACCGGTATGTTCTTTTACCAGACCTGTTATACTGTGTTGCTATTCTGTTGCTAGCGTGTTGTTACCATGTTGCTACAGTTTTACTGCCGCATCACAGGCACCGTTTGGGAAGAAAGTTATATTATTATTATTGTTAAGTTATATGATTAAAACTTTGAAAACTCTCTCTGTGTACCGTCTTTCTTTGCAAATATGTTGACATGTTTTAATGTGGGCACATGCGGCTTATATACGGGTGCGGCTTGTGTATGTACAAAATTGGTTTTCCTCTAAAATGTAGCGGTGCGGCTTATAATCCAGTGCGCTCTATAGTGAAATTACGGTATATATATATATAGTATATATATATATATATATACAGTATATATATATATATATATACAGTATATATATATATATATATATATATATATATATATATATATATATATGGTTTCTAAATATTTAACTCATTCAGTGAGTTAATTAAATGTACTGTAATGTGTTCCAGGAACAAACTGTAGCGGTTCGTAGTGTCAAATGATACATTGACATAAAATAATCATGATAATAACAATAATAATACTGTACTAATAACAACTGTATTAGCAGCTTTGCAGTCATTCTTTCGGGGTCCAGTAGAGACAAGTGTTGAATATGTATCGCTCTGATCTTATTTTCTCCGGCAGCAGGAAAGAGAGAAGTGGAACAGATTTCCAGCTCCCACAGATGCACATTAGGTCACCCAGGCATTTCCAGCCAAACACTTATTTACACTCAAACATAAGTTTTTTTGCTTGCTCGCGAGCCTTCCGAAATCCCAGAGGAACTTTGAAACACTCAAATTCATTCCACTAAACAGTTGCCACGGGCAACACCCACACAGTAACACAATCTGACAGTTGGAAGAGCTCAATCTGAACCTGACAGAGGACAGAGCCGCTACCTCAACCAACTCGGCATGCCCCCGCTCCCTTCCCAACCAATGTGTCACATTCAACACTTTGTCTTTTGTCAAAACTTCACAACATACTCATCTGAATAATATTCTGCTTTTGGATGTTAACGTGCGGTATATAACTCACTAGCACTTGATGATAACAGCATACAGCTAGAAGATCAAAACAACCCACCCGCCCTCACCCGACCCCCTTTCCAAAAGAAGCTGCTTTCACGGACGGATGTTGGTGTGAAGGGTAAGTACGGAGTTTCGCGAGTCTATCGGGGTACCAGCTGTTATGCGAATACTGTATGTGTGCGAGGCTGCGGAAGCCCACAGTAACATGTGAATCAGTCAGTTGTGTAAATTAAGAGCGGTGATCTTTTTTTTGTTTCTCACAATATAACACAATCAACATCACAATAATATCATAGGAAGAGAATGCGCCGGTGTGATGAGAAAACCTCATGACGAAAGAAATAAAGAAGAAAGATTAAAAAGTGTCTGTTACAGCATGGATGGTCGGCGGGTGCGCATGTTTATTAAGTTTGGTTTGTGAAACGTGTTCTGAGCTTCGATTATGTTCGTGTAGTCGACGGAGCTGAACTTCAGCCTGTACCTTAGGGAAAATTGACAGAGTTGAATATGAAACATTGAGAGGTGTAACAAATTAGCTGGGGTTCGGACGGTTAACGTTGAAAATTTACACTTACTAGTTGCTGGTTATAAAATGTATTGGGTAACATAATCCAAGAACCATAATAAGTGATGTAACTTCAATACTGTCAATTTCCTTTGGATTACCAAATATGTTTAAAAAAATTCAAAGCACTAGAACTGTGAAGCAGAGCAGACATGCTAACCACTTGTGCACTATGTTGCAGAGATGGATGGATGAACTGAAGGCGACTCTTCACATATTTAGAGAGCACGGTTGCTTGACAGCTAGATAAATTCCATTTCAAACAATTGCTGAGTTGCATAACCGCAGCTGTTTTTAGAAGATCAGACAGACAGATAGATAGATAGATGGATAGATAACTTTGTCTCAAGAGGGAAATTACTTTTGATAGCTTCATGTTTTTCAAACCTTTCCACATGACTATTGTTTGTTTTGAGTGAAAGGTCAAAAAGGAGCTAGATTCAATCCTCCCTGTCCCATACACTCATACACACATGGGCACATGCGTATACATGTAACAGGGCCAGTAGAACCCCCCCCCCCCAAAATAACCTCAAATACTTACTGTATTGTATTATAATTACATAAAATCTGTGAAATTATGAATACCTGACGTGTTCCATATAGATACACGCATACACATGCACACGTTTGTAATTTTGAAACGATGATTCGTGACGTCAACAGCATCTATATTATAAATATATACTTTCAAAAAAATATATATATATACATATAATATATATATATATATTATATATCTATATATAATATATATAAATATAATATATATTATATATTTATATATATAATATATATAAATATAATATATATTATATATATTAATATATATAATATATATAATTATATATAATATAATATATATAAATATAATATATATATTATATATATTAATATATATAATATATATAATTATATAGAATATAATATATATAAATAAAAATATATATATATATATATATATATATATATATAGAGCTGTCAGTTTAGCGCTTTTATCGGCATTAATTTAAATGAATTTTATCGATCAAAATTTTTCTCATGAGATTAACGCGCAGACGTCACAGCGGATGTTACGTTGCTCTATAAATAAACCAGAAACAAAACATCAAGCGCTGAAGAAGTCCACGCACATTTGTTTTGCCAGCCACGGCAGCGAGACACGAAAACAGATACTTATATAGTTTATGAATGGAAAGTTTACTTATATACTGTGTGTGTATATATATATATATATATATATATATATAGCTGTGGGTGGTTCATGACGGGAAGTAGTGAAGAATTTACTTCCAAGGTGTTCTGTCTGCAACAGTCTCATATGGTAACAAGCAGTCCGCATTAATTTGATCGCTCACACGTTTCTTTGTAAACGATATTTAAAATGAATGAATAAATCTTCCAGAGAATATGTTCCATAACAGCCATCATCCATTCCCTTTGAGTCACTTTCCAAACTGACCGTGCTAAAACCAACACGTACCATGCCAGAGAACTGTGTAATTTAATCGTCGGCCAACAAAAAATTATACTTGAGTTGACTATTAAGCTATAGTGTGAGCAGTTATCCACTTAACTCGGTCGGGGAAATCTGCCAACAGTAAAGAGCGGGCAATTGTCGACTCAACTGTACCACCTCCCTCCCAGCATTAAAAATGTAATGCTGCAAAATAATCCACATTTTTGCCTACTGTACCTGTTAATCTAACGACATGTTTTTGTTCTGTCACCGTTACAGAATACATTTTTATACATACATTTATCCCTCATCACTTTGCGCTTCATGTTTTGCGGTTTCAGTGCTTAGTAAATTATAACTGCCCAACGACAAAATGCATCTGATTAACAGCTGCAATAGCTAAATTCACCGACGACTTTCGATCGTCTTCTTCATCACGCAGCAGTGCAGCCTTTGGAAACTCGTTTGTTACGTTTGGATGCCGCGCCCTGGCTGTCTGACAGCACCCGTCGTTCGTTGCCAGCGATGGTGGGAGACGGCCGCCAAACAAACGGCAGAGGAGTCGCACTGTAGAAAAAAATGTATTTATGGCACTCGTTCCCTACGCCCATGAAACTCAAGAGTAAACCGCTTCGCACAAACACTCCCGCATTTTTATCTCACGCATCCGGCCACTACGAGGTACCGTCACGTGTGCGAACTCCAACCGCCAATGGCCGATGAAAATTCAGTGTCAGGTTGGATTCAGACAGCGTCATTGGTCCACTGTGACACGTTTGATAATTTCATTGGTCATTGAAGCTCATCATTTATGGTTGGTGTCAATTTTAGCATTTGACAGCAAATGCATTACTTTGCCAATCCATCATAATTTCTTGCAGCATGGCGAATAATAGAACATAACTGTTTTGTATAATGTCGTTAATGGCGTGGTGGTCGTCTGTCTCTATATGTGCCCTGCGACTGACAGGCGACCAGTTCAGGGTGTCGTCCGCCTTCCGCCCGAAGACAGGCTCCAGCACACCACCCCCGCATTCCTGTTCAGGATAAGCGGTGTTGAAAATGGGTGAATTCCTTACACAGTTAAGTGTTTCCTCAGACTGCCAATCAGCCTCCATTTTATCAGTCCCGTTGCTATTTAAAAGTTTATGATACAATTTACAATCAGTCTGGATTAGAAGCTAAAGTTTGTCCCACTCAGTGCAAGTAAATGTTGCCAGCTGTCCCATAAAGGTGATGTCATGAAGAAAGCTGCCCGAGGGAGCATGAAAAGCAATGAAGGAATACAAGTATACTCAAAATGAATGACGTGAAGAAATTATTCAATGCAGTATGTGTGGTCCAAATTGTGAATAAATCAAAGATCTAACAAATAGCAAAATACAGTCAGTGACATGTCATCAAAAGTGATGAACGTAATTTGTTTCAATTGCAAACTACTTTGAATTTTACATTGACTTATTTTTCCAACGCTATAGTGTCATTGATTTCATTTTTTAAAAAGCGACTGCAAAAGGCATTGCATCCTGTGTGCCTCAAGCAACGGCGCACAATTTGCAGGCATTAATAGGCGCATGACCTCACACGAGAGACATCGCAGTTTCTTTTTGTATCACCTTTGAAATGTTTAATCACACACGTACTACACATGCTGACGTTGAACAGTCTAATATTTAACAAATGCGTGTAACATATTTAGTGCTTCTGATCTGCCGGAAATTCGAGTGGAAATGCCCCAGTGGAGCCTCTTCTCAAACCACACAAACCTATAAACAAGAGGAAAACAATGCTACACAGCAACGACAGACAGCGCCTGGCAGGGACATAAACTTCATGCCAAGACTAACTTAAACACAGCTGTAAAAGACATCACCACAAGCTGCCCTCTGGTCCCCTTTCTGCACTTCTGCCACCAACCTTCATCTTATTTACGATCGTAAATTGGATGCTTCATGGCCGTCCGTGATTGCGCAACAAAGGGCCAACTTTGTGCCAAAATGGTGACACATTACTACAGAACTTAAGTTTCACAAAAACATTCAACACCGTTCACGAAAAGTGGACATGAATGGCTCAAATTCTCATGAAAATAAAGCATTAGCAGATTTACTGCCCGGAGTATACAAAATAATCTATTGGGTATTATCAATGCCGCCTAGCAGCGCCATTACAAGTGGTGTCGTTGCCAATGTTATTACATTTGTCAGTAGCGTGGTTGTTACGTTGCCATTTTTGCAACGAAGGCAAAAGCCCCGAGTGCCATGCAAGCACAGGAGAATGTGTGCAAACTCCACACAGGAAGGGTGGGGACGAGGAGCTTCTTCGGAAAGTCCAATCTCCAAACCTTCCTTTGTCTTTTTTTGGATTGCATCATTAGGTCAAGGAGAGATCAAAAGATTTCTGGCATCTCTGCTGATGTCCTCAGCATGCGAAATTAATCAGCCAAAATATAAAATGCAACAATTTGTATTTGTGATCTCTCTCTCTCCTAAGAGGCAGTGTTGCTTTCTCCTTTGACTGCCATTTACTTTATGGAAAGCCAACGGTTTCCGTCCTACTTTCCGTCTGAAATCTCAGTTAAACCAACCATGGCTGAACAAAGACAACCCGCAGCTCCGCCATTAGTCATTTAAATAAAAACATAAATTACCCTCCTCGTCTTTTTGTGAAATATAATTAAAAAAAAAAAAACAGCTTAGTAGCATTTAAATATGCTCATGCATCCACAATACATTCGCTGCAAACGACTGTCGACTCTACATGGTTTATTAATTAATTGCATTAATTCAAACTAAATGTAGGCAGTTTATCTAAAATATATAACCTTAATAAATATCACGTTTGGTCTATTGGACTGTGTTTATGGATGGGGACAACAACACTGCCTCCTGGTGGACAGAGGAGGGACTGGCCTTTCAACACGTGAATACAGTACTGTACTGTATATACTACAGCGTGATGTTTGTGTCGAAAATTAACGCGCGTGTTCGCAAATCCCTAAACGCACATTCGACAATGCACAGTCAGAAAAGAACATGCACAAAATGATAAACACACACACATACAAATAATTAAGTGGGGGACAAAAAAAAAAACATTTTTTTTGGCGCGTCTCAAAAACACATGTCAAAATTACGAATATAATCACGACCTGAAAAATGTGAAATACCACAACTTATGAGTGTCAAAAACGTGAATAATCACAAATATTTTTGTGCATCTGGAAACACAAATACATCCGCGATCTTTACATTCGCGGATGTAATTGTGTGAATAATTCTGACACAAATGTCTCAGCATAATCTCAGAATTTTGACACGATTATAAATTAATTTTTCCCACTACCTATTTGAATGAATGAAGCGTGCGGGGCTCTGACAGCAAATGTTTTTGCATCATTTATTCTTTCATACCCTTGATAATTGCCATCACATTCCAAGTAGTTTTGTAATTATATCTGCAATAAAGAACATGGGAAAGCGGGAGCAAATTGGTCATCACATCATCTTGAAGCAACATCAATTGTTTTGCTCTTTCACATACTGTAGTTTGATCACATTCACCTGGACAGGACATGCTCCTCTCCAACTGCTTTAAAGATTCCACCGGCAACGTGTGGATCTCATCCTTCAGTCGGCGTTGGCCGTCTAAAGTCAGGTGCCAAAAGCAGGACTTCCTTTTACCATCCCTGCACATCTGATTACAGGTTTTGCGGAAGCTGCTGTTGAAGCACAGGTTGTGTCGAATTGTGTTCTTCCAGCCATCAGGAGCTGTCTGGAAGAAAGGGAAGTGTTCTCTGGGGAATGGCAAAAAGTGTATATGGTCAGGCTGCAGTGCCATTAAATGTCGACAGTATTCCAAAAATCCTAAATAGTGACCTGGTGAAGTTGTAAATCTGTTGAACTTTGAGGCTCCCATTGTGACTGCTTTTAAGTGCCAGGGCAATGAGGATGCAATAATTCACTGGTGGACGAGGCCAACATCCTGGCTTCAAGGTTTTGTTGTCCTGGGAAAGAAAAAAAATACCCAACAACCAGATTTCAGGTTTTCTTGACGACATTTTGGAATGTTCTTTTAGGATCGTGTCATGTGTTAGGTCTCCTCACCCAGACTTTGGGGGTTCTCCCCTTGCGTCTGCGATGTCTCTTCTGGCTCGAGGAGCCTTCATTCTTGGCGTCACAGATAAAAAGTAAGACGTTTTTTGCACCGCTTACAATCTACTTGTGATATTCTTCTGCGACTAAATCCTTCCGAATATTTATTTGGTACAGACTAAAATGTGACACACTGGGCAGTTCATGCTCTGAAAATTCTATAAATCATTGTATGTCAATTGGGTTGCAACATGACCAGTATGGACATGTGCAGTTATATACTGTACCATGCAGTCAGCGGATGAGGAAACAACGCGCGTTCTTCTGTTCTGGGGAGAGAACGTGTGTCGTTTTGTGACTTGTGAACACACAGCCAGTGGATTTGGGGTTTCCTCTGGAAGGTCTTGGAGAGTCAGCGGACCCGCTGAAGGTTCTCCATCGACGATCGGACAGGCAATGTTAGGATTGACGAGGAGCCACAGGTTTGGCTTCACAAAGGTGTCTGGCCAAAAAGATAAAATCAAATATAAAAACACACACAGACTAAGATGAAAAAAAAACACAAACAGGCACATGCAGAGTGGAACTACAGACCCAGTCTAAGGATAAAGTTCCTCTTTTTCCATTTGAAATTATCTTTTTTAAAAATTATTATTATTAAATTGTTGATTCAAGGCAGGGGTCACCAACATGGTGACACAAGGACCAAATGAGTAGCCCGCAGGGCTGTCCTAAAAATATCTCACATAGGACGTCGTGATTTTCGACAAATGTTTCATCAGTGATCATTGGAAAATGTAAACATTTATGGAAATTTATGGCATATTGGTCTTTAGTCTTTCCTTAATTGTGAGACATTAACACGTGCATGCCACAATGACTCATCATAGCTCGGGTTGTCACTGACAAACCTGTTTTAGAATTGATTACAGACGTTTTTGTGGTCAAAAAGTTATACTCACCTGATGTTTTGTCATACCAAATGAACTCGTCTTTTCTTCTGGACGCTCTTGCCAAAGGCCTCTGTGCCACATATTGGTCACCAAGTTTATCATCTTTAGGTTTAAAAAAATAATAAAAGACACACAGCCATCATATTGTCCTTTGTGAATTGTGCGGGGACAGTAACATTCTTTATTTCTTACTTGAGCAAACGCAGCGTATTCTGGAATTGATTCCATCAACCAAAACCAGATCACCCCCTCAATTTATAACTAAGCAAAACTTTGAATTCAATTTACTCTAAATCAACAAGAAAACTAAAGAGGATGTCAAAATGTAATCCAGATCTGATCCAAGCATTCAGTACAATTTTAGGTGAGCATTAAACATCCCGTTTATTATCAGTTTGTTGGTTGGCGCATTTTGCAAAAGGGAGTTTCAGCAGAGAACAAGGCCGAGAGTGCGTCAGCAAACGACGCGCGCGTTCATTCATTTTGCAAAGCGAGCTCAAATTTGGGGTGACAAACCAAAGAGGAGTTTGAAATACTCACCTTGGCAAAACTGGTCAGTGGTTGTGAGAAGTTTCAGCTCCTTGTCCATATCCCAGTCTGTCAAACCGACAGAGCAGTGCAGGTCAACGAGTCGGGCAGTGGTTTGAAGCTGGAAAGTCATATTGAGACCTTGCAAAGAACTTGGGGGGGGATTCCTTTGGCTTTTGGCCTCTTCGATTCAGACAAACCCGCAGGCTCATGTGTGGTGCTGCAGCTGGAGCTCATTGCACTTAATGAAACCAAGAAAAAGGTTCAGCCTCCTGAAACACGTTTTGTACCGTTTGCTCCTTAGCTTTGCATTGAAAGATTTAAGAAGGAATTTGTGTCAAGATTGGGAGGATAAAAATCGAATTGTAACAACACTCAAAACACCTTGAAGTGAAACTGATGCTTGTTCGATAAGAGACACAAAACAGCCACAGTTCACATTTTGGGGTGAAAAGTAACTTTGATAGGAAATGAGTGAACGATTAAAAAAACAAAAACATTTAGATCCATTTTCTTCACCTTGTCACGCTTATGGGTGAGCTGGAGTGAATCCTTTCTGACTCAAAGAGGTCTAAACACCCTTGACTGGTCACCAGTCAATGGCATTGGACATACAAACAAGCATTTATTCTCACATTTTCACCGGGGCATTCAACTTTGTCTGCAACTCAAATATAAGCGA
The DNA here is from genome assembly GCA_026261675.1 of Hippocampus mohnikei. Taxonomy (NCBI): domain Eukaryota; kingdom Metazoa; phylum Chordata; class Actinopteri; order Syngnathiformes; family Syngnathidae; genus Hippocampus; species Hippocampus mohnikei. The sequence continues at coordinate 2,747,425 of JAKGUB010000340.1, forward strand.
CTCTTTTTTAAAATGTATAAGAATATAAGGAGCCATTCTGTAAAACGTTTTGCCTGCCGAATTCAAATCCTACACAAAATCATGGTGTACCAGAAGCAACGGTGGACTCGGGTGCGCCTGGAATCTTATTTATTTTTGTTACAATGTACAACACACTAGACAGGAAACATCAAAATCTGTATAACGTAATTTGTACAGCATGGAAAAACACAAATAGTGATTCTTTTTTTTTAAATATGTTTCTATCTTTCATACACTTACTGCAATGTCAATCTGGAGTTCAAACATCACACAAAAGGTTGGATGCAGAATGGAAACTTCTGTTCTATTCCACATCTTATACTGAACGACACTCAATTAGCCAACAAGAAGGTAGCGACTTAACATTTGACTCTATTAGATTTTCTGGGGGAGGCAGGTTGAAGGGTTGGGGGTGGAGCACAACAAAACATTGCCACAGGTCCTTGCCCATAACATAAATAGAGACAACTTGGGGTAGCGGAATGCTTTCTTCAGACAGGTGGTCAGGGTATTTTGGGGTTCCATTTTACCGTTTGCAGAGGTGATTCATCTCCGTCTGTGCTACAAGGTGCCTTAGTGGCTGAGCCTGGGGATGAAAATGCTCTCAGAAGAGGAGCGATGAGCTTTGCCTTATGAAGGACATCGTGACTATGCACATGATCAAGTCGGAGTCCTGTTCATTTCACTTCGGGGGCAACAGGAAGACCATCTGAAAGCATGACAAACTATCGTTTTTAAATGGGGTTGACGAACGCTCCAAAGACAGCCTGTTCAAATTCTGAACATCTAATTTGATTATTGGCCGTGTCTGTGCAGGTTGTTGGTCACCAAATGAAAATATCATGAAAAAGTTGACCCGTTTAAGGAATTTCCCTCAAAAAGTGAAACGTGTACATTACTCCTTGTACACAGGCCGTTATATTTCACATTTTCTGAGATACTGAATTTGAGATTGTCATTTAGTTGTCAGTTCTAAATTAAAATAAATAACATTTGAAATATATCGGCCTGGCTGTTATGAATGACTATAATATAAAAGATTCACTTTGTGAATGGCATTACTGGACTGAATCAAGGTTTTCATGATATTCCCATTTCATGACCGCCACCTGCATTGCTTACATGACTCGTCTCTTATTAGGAACTTTGTTGCAGTTCCAGTCATGCTTCTTTTGACTCAGCCATCCAAACTGTTCAAAAAGATGCTTTCCACAACCTGGCATCAGAAAGAAGACGCACAGCACAGGGTTACGAAGAATATACAGTACAATGCATCCAAAAGTTTAGAACCAGTGCTTCCCCAATGACCGACGAATGAAGACTTGTATGAAGGGCCATAACATGGTTTCTGGAGGACCAACTTCTGCCAACAACGAAAGAATGAAGGCCGCTTGGCATGGTGGCATCAGATGCTTTAACACCGAGGCGGGAGTGAATCGACTGAGCCAAAACACCGAATGAAATGGGTCGGATGAAAGCAAAGGAGGGAACTTAAAAGATTGGAATGTAGTTGTCAATCTTGGCACGGTGCCGCTGGGCAATGCATTCGGCAATCCAGACAATGTTCCTGCACTCCTGCTCCTTCAGCTTGACGTAAGCGTAGAAAACACTGAAATGGAACTGGTTCAGGAAAGCCAGTTTGTTCAGTTTCACCTGGGAGAGGAGGAAGTAGAACGGGAAGAGAGAGAGACCTTAGCGAGGCAAAACGTCAGCGTATCAGTTCCGATCACTCAAAGAGAGGTGCTCCCTTTGCCATTTATTTCTCAAAGTGGTGCTTTTGATTGGGGCTTCCCAGCCTGTTCGCAGCCAAGGCACACATTTTAGGTGACAAAACTCTCATAGTACACCGAAAACAAAGTGTCATACTAAGTATAGTTCTGGCAAGGCCAATTCCTTTGTTTATGTTGTGTACTGAAGACATTTGGGTTTCAGATTAGAAGATGAGACAAAAATCGAGGATACCAGCTTCTATTTCATAGTATTCGCCTCGAGAAGGATATGTTTAACAACTGTGGCCAGAGCAGCCTTTGTCTGAAGCCACCCACTTGTCAAGAGAGCAAAAGTATTGGAACAGACGTGAACCCAATTTAATTTGCATCACATTTCAGATTTGGTGGCATAAGCCTTACTTGCAGTAACTGCATCAAGCCTGCGAGCCACTGACTTCAACAAACTGTTGCGTTCTTTGAAATGTTTTTCCTGGCCTTCACTGCAGCCTCTCTTCGGTCTTCTTTGTTTCTGAGGGTTTCTCCCTTCAGTCTCCCCTTCAGGGGGTGAACTGCATGGTTGATTGGGTTACGGCATGGTGACTGACTTGGCCATCCTAAGAACGTCCATTTTTTCCCCTCAAAGTCCTTTGCTGCGATGGCGGTTTGTTTTCGGCCATCGTCTTGTTGCATGATGAAGTGTCGATGTATAGGGGTATAAAAATCTACTTTTCGTTGCTTTTAAATTGCCACTTTTCAAGCATTGGCACTCACAACAAAGTAATTCAACATTTGATTTCTGTCTGACTTTTTCCCTTCATTTCAAATGTAGAACAATATAAAATAACACTGCCCATCAGCCGGGCGTTCAGTTGCACATTCGGTCATTGCTCCCGTTACTTTCTGTTGACTGCGTCTTCCACCATTGATTGGCGGATTCTGTTGACGTCAACTTGCAAACCAAAATTAGAAGGAAAAGCTGGAATCTGATTGGCTGCGCACATTTCTATGAATTTTATTTATTTATTTTTGGTCTCCGTGCAGCCCGATAACAAATGTATTGGTTGGGGAGGAAAAATTCAACACACTTAGATGTGAATGGTATCAAATAAACACTAGGGATTTTGAACTTTGAGCCCATAATTCATCTTTTGATCTGAAACCCAAATGTCATCAGTATAACAACAAAAACAAAGGAATTGACCTTGCCATTCCAGCGCTTTTGGAGGGGACTGTGTTGAAAGCATTAAGATGGATCCTGCAAAGGACTATTTGATCACACAATGTCAAACGGAGTATGTTTCGATCACAGCATTTTTTTTCACAGCGGATATATGGTCAATACAAAAACGGTATGCAAGGGATTGATCAGCAAATGGGCACCTCATGCTCAAAGAAGCGATCCTCCAGAGTTTTGTCGCCTGGGTTGCTGCCAGCACCCTCAAACAGCAGCTTGTACTCCTGAAAAACACGCACGCACACAAAAACATGTTTAATTGCACAATCGGCTGCTCACAAACCGAACACAAAATAGAAAGAAAATATAGGGACTTTGAAAATTCTCATTTACTTATCGAACATCCCACACAGAACAACTACCGTGCATTGAGCAGGCCTACTGTGAAAAAGACAACTTGGGGTAAAACGAATCGCAGAGCAACTCGAGGACCTCGATTAAAAAAAAATGTAAAAAAAGCATTTCCTTTCACCTTGAGTACCCACTCATTTACGCGTGTCGGGCCATAACCTCAGCAAGAAGTAGTCAAGGCACATGCAGCAACAACTGTTCACACACTGCATGACAGTAACCGACGTGGTGAGAGGGCCAACTTCAATGCCATGTTTTTTATTTTGAAGTTGTCGCCGGGAGCGTGTTGCATTGTAACGGCTGACTTGACTGGTCTCCCAGACTGTGTTTGGAGTGTTGTTGCTCCAAACCCAATTTAAGCTATGTTGCGCCGAGGAGGGAGAGCTTGTGCATAAGCAGACGTGTCTGTATGTGAACCCCCCCGCCCAGCAAAAATCAAAAGCCTCCTGTGGTTCTGACGTCACGGTGTCTAATAGTGATATTCAATAGGTGCAGCCCTAAAGAAGACCAAAAAGCTTTCGAACTTACGGGATAGTAATCAGCCACAGCTTTGACCTGCTCATAGTCGTCAGCCCGGGCCAGCTGAGCGAGACCTTCGGGGTAAAGCTTGCCACAATGTGGAAAGAGCTTAGCGCGGTCCTCCTTGGAAAGCTCCGTGCCAAATGAATTGATGGTGATGATGAAAGCTCTTCGATCAGCCTCAAACTACAGCAAAGACGGCAAGGTTAAAAGTCCAGTGCGGCCCGCAGAGGCCACAACTGGCCACGCTCTCTGAGCAGACATGACAGTTCTTATCAAGTCAAAACATGGAAAATATGCGTTGTGCACTGGCAATGTAAGAACCATACATTCAAATGCAGAGCAGTGTACACAATGTTCTGGTGACTGCTGTCACTCAAACTGTTGGAAACCCTGTGGCAAGGCCTTTTTCAACAAATCCCTTTGTATCGTCAAACATTTGACAATGCTTATAATGTAATCTGTTCAACTCTGTTTATGTTGCATTGGGAGTCTCACTCGCATTGAACCGTGGGAGTTTCGGAGTGGTTCAAGTCTGCCGTTTATGATGTTGACGTTGAAGTGGCCTACCGTATTCTCACGACCACGTGACACATCACATTCGAATGCGTAGTGTAAGTGACAGATGCTAAGCCTCATAAGCCTCTTTTTGTCGTGTCCGTATTGACACGTAATTGAAAAAACACAAAGGAGCCACACATGCTGTATCTAGAGTGACCAAAATGTGCAATTTTCTTTTTCCTATGTGATCTTTGACCCCTGAGAGACCTCTGAGAGTGACCGTTATTGACCTATGGAGGTATTGGATTAATTATGAAATAGTTTCTTGGGCAGAAACATGGAAATACATCAAGTTTACAATTCTATCAAATTTAGATCCCAAGACATCACTTTTTAATTTCATGCAAAGAAATTTCATATTTTGGAAGTTAATGACCCCTAGCTCACCCCCAGGGGACAAACGGAGAATGCCTCCACATCTTACATTCTAACTTTTATAATCAAGCGAAAACCCTGAATGTTTCATGCCTCTTTCATGAAGTGCAAATTATGATGATGATGATCAGAGCTTAGCAGCCCCATGAAGAAGACCTGTAGCCACAACCTGCAAGTGCATCAACTGAATGTTGTGCATTATCTTCAGATTAAAAGCCAAGCAGATACTCACCTCCAAGATGGGACACATTGTGTCAGCTGTAGTTCCTCCAAGGTTGGAACAGAACTTATAGAATGCTTCAAGGTAAGCCTGAGAAAATCAAGATACAGACGGCGAATAAAATGACCGGCAGGGGTCAAACGATGTCACTTCAACAGTATTGAATGACAGTCTCGAGATTGTGTCTCTGTTAGCTCCCACACAAAAGTCTCAACCTCTTATCAGAAGTTATCGGTAATAAAACTGCATCATGCAATATTTCGACTGCACTTGGTTGTTTCTCCTGCTGTTGTTGCGTTTCTCCGTTTGGTTGGTAAATTCTGCATGGAATAACAAAGTGACCAGAAGAAAATGTTTTACCTTGTAGAGTGTGTTACGGATGATTTCGATGTTCATTTCATCCAAGTCCTGCTCAGATATACAATCCTGGAAAAATGCAGCTGAAAGCAAAGTAGAACAGTAAATGAATTGCTTCTCATATATTTACAAGCACCCTCTGTTCGACATGAGCTAACAAGACTTTTAAAACCGCTTTCCCATTGTACTGGTTCTACACCGGAAAGGCCTTGCTCGTTCGTCTCTGAGGGGTCGCTTTTCCATTGAGCTTTTTCGGGGCTGTGCAGGACAATAGAACCACTTGGCAGAACCACCTCGCAGGTCGACTCGAGCCGCAATGTCACTCTCAACTAATTGGCCGACAGATCGAGCAGTTCAAGCGATGCAGCAAGTGTATGCCACTGCACACGTAGCCTGGCAAGCCCCACCCACTAAAAAAGTGGGTCTACAGAGCAAGCCATTCACTGAAGCTCACACTCACACAGTATTTCTGTCTTGTCAGTTGGTGGGCAGCTGTGTCTCGCTCACTTAAAGCCGCAAATGGGTTTTTCGTTTCTATGTAAAAACGTTTGTGAATTTGATGGCATGTCACTTGCGACATCGGCACATAATGCAACGGCAATTCGGATTTTGAATGGCCGCAAAACCAGTGGCCGAGACTTGCCACTTGGGAAATACAGGAGAATCCTGCACGCTGTGACTGTGCGCTGAGCAGTGGAGGCTTGTACAGTTCAATTGATACCACCAGAATCCCACCCCACACCTGTTCTAATGGAGAGGCAACGGAGGCCAGGTCAAGCGGGCCTCCTGCAGCGTGGTGTCGAGTCAGTCTGAAACCAGTAATGGAAAAGCGGCTTTAGTGTCTGTTGATTGAGGGTAAGAGGGCAATTACCAAGGGGCGTGTCCACCAGAATGGCATTATACAGCTCAGCTGGAGTCTGAGCGATATTGACCGCCTCCATCTGCTCGAAGCTGCCCAGTGGGTGACACTTGGGCACCAGCTCAGAGATGGCCCGCTGATGAAGGGTTCCGGTGATGAGCAGGATGACATTATCAATCATGTAACTGTACCTGCGGTCGCAATCAGAGGGACAAGAGGTATCAGGAATGTTTTTCAACACCCAACAGAGCAGCACAGTTTGTATTTTCATTCCCCTTTACAATCTGGGTACCTATTTTAATGATGTTCCAGCATTTATTGGTTTTACACAGACCTATTTGTTGCACCCTTCTACTGGGCCTCATGAGATTGTGTAACTGGTCAAAATACTGTCGAGTGCGGTTGGTGTATATGGGAAATGTTAGTGTGTCAAGTCTTGGAACACAAGCTGTACTTCCTCACGTAATGAAATCCATGAAGCTGGCCAGGGGCTCATATGACTGGTTCCTCATGTGACGAAACTCAACAACCATCTTCTCCTTCAGCTTGTCGTCAATGACGGACACGGTGAGAGGTGAAGCCTCGTTAGCCAGAAAGCTGCCATAGTCTGTGCTCTGCAGGTGAAGTTTCAGGTCTGTAGGGAAGAGAAAAAAACCGGATGGACTTAGCCAAGATAAGCAGTTACAAAAGACAAAATGACAGTATTGTAGCAATGGTGAGGACACGCACTTGTCCGGATTGTAAACAGTTGTACAGTAATCCCTCGTTTATCGCGGTTAATGGGGACCAAAACCACCCGCGATAAACGAAAATCTGTGAAGTAGCGACAACCCCCCACCCCACCCCAGTATAGGTACATGTACATGTGTATGAGTATAAAAATATTTATAAGGCCAAATTTAATGGTATACATGTATGTAGAAGTAAATTTTGTCATAATTTACATTACTTAATGATGTATTCTAATAAATTTAAACATGTATAAGTTAGGTTAGTGTATGAATATCAAAATACAGTAAACATATACATGTAGTACTGTATATGTTGCTCTATGTGACTCGCTGTTGTTTTACTGACTTTCGCTGCTTCTCCCGGACCGTTTCCGGACTTTTTGCGGACTTAATTATTGTTATTATTATTTTTTTATGAATATGTTTGAAAAATTCCGCGATGCACTGATGCCGCAATAAATGAACCGCGAAATAGCAAGGATCACTGTATTTTATTGTAATAGATATTAAGTTAAAAGTTGCTCTTTTTTGCTTGGTCAAAAATGTCTATGTGAGGTCTTTGAGACCTGCGATTGGTTGGCAACCGGTTCAGGGTGTACCCCGCCTACTGCCGTCAAACAGCTGGAATAGGCTCCAGCACCTCCGCCCCCACAACCCTTGCGAGGATGAAGTGGATCGGAAAATGGATGGATGGATAGATGTCTTTGAGACGGAATAACAAAAGAACATTGCAGATGAAAGGTTAGGAATACCATAGAAACTTGAATGCTGGCTTAAGCAAGCAGCCAGTGCGTTGGGTTTGAGTGGGCGTGAGCTGTGGCCAATAGCAGCCCCTGAATAAATGTGCATTTTGTTCCAGCTTATGGGAATAAATCAACTGCAGAGCATCGGCAACTGTGCCGTCCTTTAGACAGAAACGAGGACCTTATTGTATCCTTACAACAAGAATGTTTGCTCAAAGATGAGCAGCTCATAAATAGGACAACCATCAGGAAACACTATATAGCAAATGTTAACATTAATGAATAATTACGTATAAGTGCTATTCGTTTGTTTCTCCACACCACAACGTACTGGATGTCATTTTCAGGTTACATTTCACTAAAGAATACGGGTTGATCATAAAAAGTCAAACGAAAGACGTTCCCGAGAAATCTGTTTAACGTGTGCAACGAAAACGAGGTAGTTTCACTAACACGAAGGTTACCCCCTACCCCATCATTTACCCACAACAGAAGGGAAAAAATGACATTCGTATCATGTTTGCTAAGGTACGAGGCGATTATTGTACAGTGAATTTATGACTGCAAGGACGCTAGCACGAATTCGATGGGTAGCACTGTAGTTCCCATTTTACGGATGACACATAGCAATAGAAGGGGAAATAATGACATTCGTATCATATTTGAGGAGAACAAATAGACTGTTAGTCCCTAAATTGAATAAACGTTGGGCGGTTCTTAACTTCCCCTATTCATTGTTGTTAATTTAACTGGCTATTGAGTACAAAATGACATCTAGCGTTCGTCAAGTTAGCTTGCACAGATAGCGAACAGTTATCATGTGAAACTCACCTTCGAGGGTCTCGCATTGTACAAGGTTTAAATAATCAGCTTGAGACAGTATTCCGGCTTTAAATCCCCTGACAAGGCCCTCGAGATAGCCGTTATCGACGTTAAAATAAAGCTCAGAGAAAGGCATCTTATCTGATCGTTAGAGCTCTCTCTGCCGCAGAACGTCCGACCAGTTGCTAAGCTTTAGCATTAGCATCAGCTGACCGAACCATGTGACTGACTGTCACCTGATCAGTCATCCTATCGCTTCCGCTCTCTCCAGTTGATCTGGATTTCATTTTAAAATGTACACTAGATTACGCCGAATCTTTATTTTAATAGTGTGACAGTAAAGTTGCACTATATTTAGAACCGATTCCCAGCACGCAGTTACAAATAAAGTGACTGTTGTCCTCATATTCAAAATAAACAATTTATCATGTAACTTGCCGTAAATCTCTACACTACACCAGTAGTGACGGGCAAAATAAAAACTATTGCTTCATTTTAAGGTTTGTAAAAATATAACGATTAAGGCTAAAAGCATGAGCCTTTATGGATACTTCTTCCTTCTTTTCTGATTGATATAAAAATGATCCATTTATATTTATATACATAACTTGGGGTAGGACTTGATACGTTTTTTACTTCTTTTATTGAACATAATAATTGTGTTGTATGATGACTGATTCCTCTTTCCTTTTTACTGTTTTACTTACCTTACTTCCTGTCAATTTATTACTGTATATGTTTTTATGTTCAATAAACAAACAAACAAACAAGGTTCATTATTCGATGCTAGGTTCACATTCATTCTCGACTGACACCTGCTGTACAGTGGGAAGTATTGCAGCTGGAAAAGAGAAACCACTTGTGGATCTCCTGTGCGTATGCGCGAAAATCGAGCGAGAATAAAGCGAGACTTTCAATACAAGTGGATTTGTATGACAGTACATAGGTGTAAGGCTAAAAGCTTTCAGTCATTGCTTAAACGGGATTATTCCTCATGTAAGAAAACGGAAGGTGCACTTTGCAAAGGCAAAATATGCCGTTTTTGAGGGTGTAAACCTTGGCAAAAACCCATGAAACTTTGCAAGCACATCACGCCTGGCAAAAAAACATTAGTTTTTAGAGATTTCTTGTGCAATTGACAATAAATGGCTCAGTAGCCGGTACTTACATTTTTTAATAAAGCATTCTCTGTTGTACGTTTTCAATGAGAGCTGCGAAAATTGGGAGGTAAATGTAAAAGGCCTAGCCTTTTACTATCATGGGATAGATCCACTCGTGCTGTCCTTGATCGATGTCGCGCTGGGAACCAATCAAGCTACAGCCATGTACAAAGCCCCTGAGTAAACATGATTCATTTAATATTTTTTCCATAAATTGATTCTCATGATCAGTCTTCACATGGTCTATTATTATTATGACTATAATTTTGATTATGATTATTGTAAACACTGTAATTAACTGAAAGTCTAAGTCTAAGTCTAAGGGAGAAAGTATCTCCCTCGGACACATGAACTGGCCGAGAACTCAGTTGTACAACTCGACCTCTTCCTCACTCACGTGGTATTACGCTGCCTCAGGATTATGTTGTTTGGACAAAAATGAGTTAACATCAGATTGGATACGTTTCAGCAGGCCTATTTTGTTGAAACTGGAAAGCCAAAATGCTTGAAAGGTCTAGTCAAGTCACCTGACCGTTTTGCTTAATTGCATCTAATTGCTTCACTTTGTCATCGAGTTGAGGGTGACGTAGCCGCAGTCATTAGCTTTTGTTAAGGCTCATCACAAATGGAATGGGCACGACTGCCAAGTGTTTGTAACATTCTCATCAAAGGTGACAAACTTATTGTTTTTGTAATGAATGAAATGATCAATTCAACATGATTTTATTCTTGCCGAGTGTATGATAGAATTACACGGTATAATATCAACTTTCACGACGCAGTGTTTCGGAAACTCAAGCAAGATGGCATTTCTTCGATTTCATGCCAAATAGCATCATCATTTAACGAGTATTCTTGTCTCCTTCTGTGTGCAGGCATGGAACACAACGTTGAGAAGGAGGAGATGAATAACTTGGGTTCTCCCGATGACTTTAACTCCATCATGCATTATGGTAAGTGAGGGTTTATCTACTGTGATTTATGTTGCTCTCTCGTCATGCATCATGATGAAGAATAAAACATAGAAACAGCACAAGTGGGTGGCCCGGTGCTCCAGTGGTTAGCGTGTACACCAACGACAGTGCAGAGGTTGGAAATTCAATCCCCTTCCTGTCTGGAGTTTGCATGTTCTCCCCGGGCTTGCGTGGGTTTTCTCCGGGTACTCCGGTTTCCTCCCACATTCCAAAAACATGCTTGGCAGGCTGATTGATCACTCTAAATTGTCCCTAGGTGTGATTATTTCAGTGATTGACAGGAATATTAATTCCTTACAAAAAATAAAAATAAATAAAGAGAACCCCTTCTTACAGTAAATATTTGAGACTGTACTTTATATATAATATTATTTTGAACAGCCCAATATTGATTAATTGAGTAATTAAAATATTGATATATTTATCTTCCGGTACATGTTTTGACTTACATTACTGTACAGTGTTCCCAAGGCCTGAAAATGCTTTAAGGAGAACTTTGCAACTCACTGCTATGATTTTGTACACAACTGTACATACCACTTACAGCGTTGCTGATGAATAATGCGGTGATGTGGGATGAAGTGGTGAAATTAGGAAATGTTTAATGTTGTTTAGTTTTTATATACTGTACAAATGGAGGCATAACGGGCAACTTCTAGTTAGATATTTTTATGACCTCGTTCCTGGGGTCATCCGATTTTAAATCGGAGGAAAACTTTCAAGCAAAATACGAGTGATGCTTTAGCTTATTTTTCAAGATGTCAACAAATCTTACACAAGACCTTAGCTAAGTAAACAATTAATAATTAACTCTCGGCATGTGTTTGCTTTCTTTTTCGATGACTTATTTTTACATTACTTCCTCCTAGTACTTTTTACAAAACTTCCTCATTGTTTTTTTGTCAAATGTTATTTGTTTTACTGTGCGTACATTTGCAAAATGATTTTTACCCTTGTGCACTATGGACTGTAAGACTGTTAAAACAGTAGCCTTCGAGGAAAAATCACTTGCAAATACTTTGAAGAATTGAATGACAGGAATAACTATTCATTCATTCATATTTCGAGCCGCTTGATCCTAGGGCCGCAGGGGGTGTTGGAGCCTATCCCAGCTATCTTCGGGCAGTAGATGGGGGATACCCTGAACTGGTTGCCGGCCAATTGCAGGGCACACAGAGACGAACAACCATCCACGCTCACACTCACACCTAGGGACAATTTAGGGTGCTCAATCAGCCTGCCATGCATATTTTTGGAATGCGGGAAGATACCGGAGTACCCGGAGAAAACCCACACAGGCCCGGGGAGTACATGCAAACTCCACACAGGGAGGCCGGAGCTGGAATCGAACCCGGTACCTCTGCACTGTGAAGCCGACGTGCTAACCACTGGACTACCGGGCCGCCACTATTTATTTATATTTGTAAAAATATCACGGTTAAGGGGAAAAGCATGAGCCTTTATGGAGACTTCTTCCTTCTTCTTTTTTCTTTCTTTCTTTCTTTTCTGATTGATATAAAAATGATCTATTTATATATACTGTCAATACATAACTTGGGGTAGGACTCGATACGTTTTTTTACTTCTTCCTATTCCTTTGAACATAATAATTGTGTTGTGTGATGACTGATATCTCTTTCCTTTTTACTATTTTACTTACCTTACTTCTGTCCATTTTTTACTGTATATGTTTTTATGTTCAATAAACAAACAAACAAAACGAAAACGAAAGTACAAATTGCCTCAAACGTGAGCCACACCCTTTGTGAAACAAATACAAAGCACGTACTGTGCATCCATCGAATGGGGCCCCGGGGCGACAGGGAAACCTGGTTCCCACAAGTCGATTGAACATGCTCAGTACAAAGTAATTGTTGTTGCTTTAAACCAGATTGGAACAGTCATGCAATTAGACTGCAATGTTCTTCTATCATCATCCTATTGTCACAAATGGGTGTCAATCCAGTAAGACCACAAAAAGATTTATTATTAGCTGTAACACGTTTGATTTATTTTGCATACGACAGACAAGGAAATACTGTAACACAATACAAATGACATCACATGATGAAAATGATGACCTAAGTTTAGTTGTGCAGTAATTGAACATACGCAAAGACGGAAGTACTTGTCTTATTGTTATTTCATGCAGTATTTGCTGTTCTTTTTTGTGTTCTTCACAGAAAACCACAATGAAAGGATTGCAAAGGCAAAAACACAAATCAAAGAAAAATATACATAGTTCTAGATGGCAAACTATAGCATTGTTTAATAGTTACATATGCCTCTTTAAAAGCTGTCTGCAGTGTGTGCAAATGTTTTAAATGACAACATGACAGCATTGCTCGTTTCATGTTGCACAATCAGAGGCCTGTGAAATACACACACGAGTCTCTGTAAATATTTTTTATGTGTCCAGCCTCATAGATTGATCAATATAATTGTATTTGTTATTTGTAAAAGCTATCTGATTTTTTTTTTTTTTTAAATGTGATAACGTCTATACCAGGCCCAGGTAAAGCTGAATGAAATGCAGGGTTGGACGTTTATGTTTTGCTTTCTCAAATACATGTTTTGGCCTGGAAACAAGTTTAGATCTTTGCCTTCCTTCTCTCATACAGAACATATTCTTTTAAATCGAGGAAGGTGTGAACTTTGAGTATTGAAAGAAAGTGAAATGTGAGAAAATGTTCATGCTTATCTGCGAAAAGTGTACAGTGTCAGGTTGCGGAATTCTCTGGGACGAATCAAATCCCACAACCGAAGACAACAGTAAGAATTGAACAAAAAGTTTGATCAGAGAAAAAAAACGCAAGACCGACAAAGTACCGTACAACAAATGGCAACAAATGGTAACAGGGAACATGGATTAAATAAGACAAACGAAAAGCCCTTGCAATAGGCAACGAAAAAAAACACGAGGAGGCGGACAAGATTAGCAATATACAAAATACTATTCTACAAGAAATACGGAAACAAGAGCGGTATGAAACATGTATCTATTCTAGAATAAGGGTGCCCAACCCGGTTCGCCGTGCACGGATGCCCACACACGTGCGCACCCGATGTGCATACGCATGCTCGCACACACGCACATCATAATGAGCGTAGCTATCAAGAAACAGAAAAATAAAGTAGAGCTAAGAGTTTGTGAGTTTGTAATTAGCAAATCACTGCCTACCTTAGTAGAGACCTGACACGGAGGAATAGGACGCACTTTTGCAGCGTGTGAAGTGCAGCAACATCACGATTGTCGCTCACGTGTAGATTCACATTCTTTGCCAGGCCCATTGGTGAATTTCAGATGTAACAAACTTTGAATGAGAATTAAAAAAAAAAAAATATATATATATATATACATATATATATATATATGTATATATCACAACAGTTCTGATGGCACGCTGCAATTGTAGACTGTTGACAGCGAACAACTTCTGGTGAAGCAGGCCATGTGCCAACCATAGGTCAAAGGTGACCGGTCTTTTTATTATATATTTTTATATATATATTTTTTTAAATACTTTTTTGTGAAAGTGAAACTGAAAGAATGCTTAAGGTGCAGTGTACACTTACATAAAATTAGTAACAACACGCACACGGAAACACTCATCTTTGTTGTTGTTTCAAAGTGAGCTAATTTGGAGGCTCGGTCGACCGCAGTAAGTTTGAATGCGTTGCAACGCGACGTCGAAACAATCCATCAAAGCCCAAAGTAGCATATTATGCCAAACAGGAAACCATGGAAAGTCCCATCCACCAGAACTTTGATTACCAAATGGAATGATAGAAGATGGACTACATGAGAGACACACCCAATGTAAAACCTATAAAATGTGCCTAAACATCAGCGACCACACGACCACACACACCTGCTAACACCCGTAAGAAAATGACTCCATTGTTACCTGCTTTGTTTTTCCTTCACTTCTCTCTCTCTCTCTCAATCTGAGACACACGCGAATGCAGACCAGTGTGATTTTCACTTTTAAAATTGTGTTTTGTCTTTATTTTTTAGACAACAGCAACACCATGACGCCAGTTGTCATCATTGTTCTCCTTGTGTCTGTTACGGTCGTTTCTTCGGTAAGATCAACTTTACAAAGCTGCAATTATCTCCTGTTCAACCTGGAAAATCACAATCCTTTTGAAAGTCGTGTCTGTCAATGGCAATGATGGTCAAGACAAGAATTTATGAATTTTACGATACACTGAAGAAAAAAATTGCACAAATTTGTGCAATTTAATTGTGTCAAGTGGCTGCGTGCAATAGAGTCATCTGGATTTAGATGCATTTTTTTAAAAATGTATTCTCTACTTAAAAAAAAAAAAGATTTGGATCCAGATGATTTTGTTTCGTGCAACCACTTGAAATAAAGTATTTGTGTATCAGTGTCTCTACTATTATTGGTCAAAATGAAAATGACCAATCGACATAATATATCTTTGAATGCGTGTGAGCGTGGATGTGAAATGGAGAGTTAAAAAACGTGATTCAAAAATGTTGTTTTTTTCTTTCCAGATCCCAGTAAATGAAACCGACAGAAAGAAAAGAGGTGCCTAAAATCGATTGTGCAACTAAGTTGTTGAATTCAATCTGAAAAAACTAAAATGCTTCTTTTTCCATTTTGTTTGGTCTCTTTCTTTTTCCAGAAGTCACATCCACCACTTGTACGAAAATTGCAAAGGCAAACGAAAATGTCTCAGGTAAGTGTTTTCATTCGACAATGGCATGTATCGGATGCACTGAGCTGTTTCTCTGTGCGATAATCGACTTGAATGAGAGAATCTAATTTTGAATGGTATTCTCATAGTTTGTTTTATAATACTGATTGTTTTTAAATTTGAACTTAAAGTAATTAATCAGTCGGTCATGCTGACTTTCCACAATTCATCCAACGTGTTCACAAATCTTTTGTTGTGCGGGCAACTTAGAAATCACTATAAAATCTGTTCACACTGTTTGTGTATTCTCTGTCTGTGATTCTACAGAATCCCACCTTACACACGGGGATATTATGAGCAATGGCGACGGTATTTTGAGGAACGCCGTCCCTTGCACCAGCACAGGCTGTAAATGGCCCAAAACTCGAAGAAGAGTCAAGATACCCTACACAATCTCCAATGAATTTTGTAAGTCATCATAACTCAGCTGTTATTGTTGTGATGTTCTGCCTCATCAGGGGTTGCTAAAGCAAGTCACTCGCATGATTTGCTTGGCAACGATTTTAACGCCGTGAGTCCTCCTGACACAAGCCTGCCATTCTCACCAGGGCTTGAAACCAGCGGTGGCTTTGTTATGGGCCCCTGCTATCTGGCTCATTTCAGTCTTAAGTGTAAAAGTGATCTTGATGTCGTGTGTCTTTTGAACTCAAAACAAATGATTACAATGAGCTAGGCAACAACAAATGTATTCAAAATTCCCAAGTATAATTGGGACAATTGGGATGTAGGGGAGCGGCCGCCATACACTGAAAGGTTTTCGTCGACGGGCGCCGTGGAGAAACGTAGTCGGGAAAATTTACATACTGTACATATTTTCTCAAAATTCCCGATGGTCACCGAGCCCCTGCTGTTGGTCGCGTCTAAAGCTCAACCCATTTGTTGGTGTAATGAAATATGTTGCCACTGCATAAGACAGTTCTCAATTAACGCCTTGGGGCTTGGCTAATACCTGATGTGTTCATTGTTCGTTATTGTGCTATTTTGCTTTTGACGATGACAACCCACTTTTGACAAACAGGCTGACTTGGCTGGAACATGAGGTTGCCGTTAGCTCTGAACGTGAACAGAAAACGACCGAGGGCGGAAAAGAGCCTGTCTTATGCTCATAGTCTTAGAATGGGGTGTCCTGACTTGAAGTTTCTTGACTCGCACAACTTAATGGTGACTTTACCTCATTTTGGTGCTTCCTCTCGATGAAATGAACTCCTTCAGGTTTTGGAGACCAAAATGAATGACTGAAGTTGCTTGTCATGGATCTGTTTGTGACCAACAGGTGGCACTGTAGGGCTCCGCCTGCAGCTGCACGCCTGCTGGTCATTGCGTCACGAGTTGTCACTTTAAAAAAGACTTGATGCCCGACCACTCAGTGTCGGGTCATTGTTTCTGTCATTGCTGCTGTTTCTGCCGCTGTCACTATTGCTGTCATTGTTTTCTGTTGCTGATTCTGTTCATGTTAGCGGTTTGGTCTGCCATGGGTTTTTGTTTGTTACTTTGGATTCGTTTAGTTTTCTCAGTGTTCTCCGTTTTGTTGATACATTTTGCCAAGTCTACCCTGCTCCTCCCCCTTGCCTGCTTTTTGGGGTCCTCCACCACCACGTTCTTGACAGTTGCTGCACATTTATTTCAATTTTTGGATGGGTGCCGAGTCTCCTGGTGTCTTCATCCCCTGGTTGTTTGGATATTAGCGAGTCATGAACAATCGCATTGTGATTATTTAACATGAGGATATAAAAAATATATATATTTTTTGGGGGGGGGGGGGTTTAAAATACCAGTCATCCACATCTTGAAATTTGGTATATTCGAGGTCCCGTTGTGGATTTTAAAGGAGTCAAAAGAGCAAGGAATATATCCCCTGTAAGATTTACTTTGATTTGAATTACATTTTGATTTGTGTGGCAGACAAAATGAGTCATCCTTCAAGGGTTCATTTAAGTGTGACTTTTGATCGATAAAACTTCGCAGTGTAATGTTGCGTCTGTGTGTGTGTGTGTGTGCGCAGCAAGAAGACAGAAGCGAACTATAAGAAGAGCCCTGAGAGATTTCAGAAGAGGAAGACGCAGGACCTGCATTCGTTTTGTCAGGAAGAGAAGAAGACATCGGGACTATATATCCTTCATCTCTGGCAATGGGTGAGATTTAAGCATTTCGGACCTCTATGACCTTGACTCAACCCAACACATTTGTTGTCTTTGCGCTGTTAGTGGAACTTCCCCAGTTGTTGTTTTTTTTCCCCCCATCAATTCAGCGAATGTGCACAAAAAGTGCTCCATCTTTGAGTTGATATACGTATTTTTGACCTGTTATTGATCTTTGCATTGACATGATGTAAAAATAATATTTGGCTTACCAGCTATGGCAGTTTCCACACGAATCTTCAGGGGCCATTGTGCATTGTTTTGCACTGTGAAATCACTTGCGGGTATTGTTTTTAAGACATCATCCAGAAATCTTTCAACAAGATTTGTGCTCTTGCGAAAATCATTTGCCTCACGAGATTAATCAGAAGAGTTCTTCTTTTCCATGTTTAGTTCATTTGAGTTTCGTGTTATGACAAAAGCTCGAATCAAAATATTCATCTTTATGTCTTCAATTCCTGTGGGGCTCCAATTTCGAAAATATGTTGTGCATCCCCCTCCATCTTGAAAGTCAGCCAGTTTTGGAGCTCACCTGATTTTGTGCGTTTTTCTGCCAGGTGTTGGTCCTACCTTGGTCGCCAAGGAAATGCGCAGCCAATCTCCTTGCAGAAAAACGGTTGTGTGGTCAAAGACATTGTGCAACACGAGGTTCTCCATGCACTCGGATTCCACCATGAGCATGTCCGCTCTGACAGAGACAGACACGTCATCATTAATTTTCAGAACATCAGATCAGGTCAGCTTGCCAACAGACCTTTTACATTGCAAGTCATTTGAGAGCATATTGTTTCAGGCTTGCTTTCGATATTTTTCCTGGATTTGGCTTGCACCCAGTCCAGGGTGCAGGCAACTTCCCACTCACTGTAAAATGGATGATGCGATACTGGATTTACATTTGGTCAGAATGGCCTCCACACCATCGTGTTTCTCAATCTCCCATCTGACTGAACGACGTTTAACTGCAGTCCAACATGATGCTTTGCTCTCTCCTTTTATGCAGGATCTGAAAGAAACTTTCAGATTGTGCAAACCAACAACTTGGGTACACCCTATGATTTTCAATCCGTGATGCATTACGACGAGTGAGTACATCTTTCCAGCCATACAAACATGTGATCCATTTCTATCCTACTCACAAAAGGTTCGGGATATTAGGTTTCATTCGGAATAACGATAACCTTAACAGTTGAACTTGAGCTGAAACAGACCTTCTCTAAACATTGAATGCTCACGTCCGCCAGCTCCAGGACTCAGTCCTTTTCGCACAACTTGCCGTTCTCTAACAAGGAACTGCACACCAGCGTTGACATTTGCTTGATCCAGATCCATATGTGTGTATTCAAAAACATGAATGATCCCCAATGCGATGTTCAATTAACGATGGAGAGTGTGTTGATATTAGATTCGGATTGTATTGGTTCAAGTGATGTCAATTGATCACCCTCCCAAAAAACACATGATATTCTTTTTGCTTTTATTTTATTCCATGTAGATTTGCCTTCTCCAAAAATGGCCGACCAACCATTGTTGCCAGGAGTAGTGCTGTCACTACTTTTGGCACTGCGACAAGGATGAGTGCCAATGACTATGAGCGTGTCAACAGACTTTATGACTGCTGTGAGTGAGCATTTTGTCTGATACTTTCTGATACAATATTTGCTATTGAACAACCGAAATACAAAGACACTTGCCTTTGTTTTTTTCTTCTCACCAATCAGGAACTTCATGACCATCACAGAGGTCTCGTCCAAGTCTCCAGTGGTCAAAAAGTGAAGGACTCAAGCGTCATTTTACATGAATAACATTTTAATTAATCACAAGATTAAGTAACTTTGACTATAGCTCAATACAAGAATAAACAGATTTAAAGAAGTGTGTGGCTTTTCTCTTTATAAGACTCTTTCTATGACGGTCCATAGCCTGACAAAACAGGTGAACTGTGGGTTGCTAATTCACAGAGGAGTTCAAATTGAATGATTAATTCTAAAAATGAAGGAAAAAAGGCTCGCTCACTTCCTGCCGTCTTCCTTTTTTTCATCTTTGGGTACTTGGCAATGACGGAAAGCAAAGACATGTCAGGGACAAAGCGTCCTTTAGTGGTGGTGTTTATGTTAAAGTGCTAGACCAACTTTTGGAGCTTATAGCCATGTTAAAATGCTAATTCCTCACCAAAAGCAACCCCAGAGTGGTGTTTTCCTCCATTCACCCATCACAGAGCAGTCCTCCTCATTCCACATCTCAAAGCAACAGCTCCTCCCAAGTCAAGTCTTCAAGATCGGCGGGAGGGATTTCTGAGGACGAACGACGGTTGTTGCCACCCCTCTGCGAGTTCAAACTTTTATTGTAACATATGCAAAATACAAGAAAAACACTGCCCCCGATATTTGCATACCGCTTCCCCGGTCCGTCCCCTCGGTCGTGATTGGTTACCTTGGTTTAAGCTTTGAACCACCGGTAATTTGGCACCTTTCTGTCTGGTCTACACCGAATCAACATGTTGCAGACTTTGCGGACGACAAATGCCACAAATCGTCTTTTAATGTAACATTAATTTCTATCAACTCATACTGTTAATGTTCTTATAATAATGATGTTATGTAACACAATTTAAAAACATCATCGTTAGTAAATGTGCTGCCGCTTCCTGATGTATTATTTTAGTATGTAATATTGAATAGCGCTGTCAAGCGATTTAAAAAATTGTGAGATTAATTAAGATCTGTAATTAATTGATCTAATTAATCTATATTTTAATCTCTTCTAAAATTGCTGGTAAAACCCCGACTTTCATTTTCAATTCATTACATTATTGAGGCAGATTGAAAAAAAAGTGGCATTATATAGTATTTTATTGTTTTTCAACAGACTTGGACAGATGCAGTCATCGCCATTTACTTTCTGGTGTATTTGAGACGAGTCCTAAGTCCTACATGCAAGATTTAGATTCGACCATGAGGGGGATTATCACTGTTTTGTTTGCTTTTGTAAATCTCCAAAGGATTACAAAATAAAAATAAAATAGAACATCAGGTCGTTAAAATGTGCTTAGGTTAAATGATCAAAAAGTGTAAGAACACTTTTCTGAGCAAGTACTCAACACTGAACTTGCTTCAGGTACTAAAAAGTAATCAAAACAGACCCTTACATCACAGTGCTGTAACATAGAATTAAAAAAATCCCATTAAAGTTTTGTGAGTGAGCTGAAGCCTGTCCCATGTACCTTTGGGTGAAGTTAAGCCACTTCACATCCGAAAAACCTCATAACTGTCGTGTTCCGGTGTCGACAGCAGGTGGCGGGCTGAGCATTCTTGCTTGTTGCACATCTGCAGTCAATGACTGCTGTCAAGCCGGCCTCCACTCGCAAAATTGAAGTCAAGTGAGCCGCCACTGCGATTTTCAATACTGTGCATTACGGTAATCTGCCGCCAGTGAGTGCTATTGGCCACCTTCAAAACAAATGTGCTTCCACTAATGCATAAACGTCATTTGTTTGGGTGAAAAGAAATTGATAAAAATATCAAATAAGTAATTTCTTGGCTGTCTGGTAAAGATTCACAGAGGAAAAAACAAGAACTCTCAGAACAGCACCAATATACACCAATAAGCGTTCTCAAGTGGAGATAGAAAATAAAGTCAGTGGTAATTCTACATCAATTTCACCTGATATAAAAACAAAATCATTAAAAAAATCAATCTGGGTGATCGCGCAACCACACCAGGTTGTCGATACACTGGTATACAACCACAGTACTGGCATTCAGATCGAATGTTCCATTACCAATTAAAATGCCTCTCAAATATGACATTTTGAGCTCCTCTCCTTATTTATAAAGATTCTTAAAAATGAATTTCAGTTATCTCCCAATGAAACCAGACATGTGGGACAGAAAAGAACTCCAGGTATCCAAAAAGTGGATTTAACACTTCAACATAAACACCACCGCTAAAGGACGCTTTGTCCTTGACATGTCTTTGCTTTCCGTCATTGCCAAGTACCCAAAGATGAAAAAAAGGAAGACGGCAGGAAGTGAGCGAGCCTTTTTTCCTTCATTTTTAGAATTAATCATTCAATCTGACCTCAAATGTGAGTTAGCAACCCACAGTTCACCTGTTTAGTCAGGCTATGGACCGTCATAGAAAGAGCCTTATAAAGAGAAAAGCCACACACTTCTTTAAATCTGTTTATTCTTGTATTGAGCTATAGTCAAAGTTACTTAATCTTGTGATTAATTAAAATGTTATTCATGTAAAATGACGCTTGAGTCCTTCACTTTTTGACCACTGGAGACTTGGACGAGACCTCTGTGATGGTCATGAAGTTCCTAGTGGTGAGAAGAAAAAAACAAAGGCAAGTGTCTTTGTAATTCGGTTGTTCAATAGCAAATATTGTATCAGAAAGTTTCAGACAAGATGCTCACTCACAGCACTCATAAAGTCTGTTGACACGCTCATAGTCATTGGCGCTCATCTCTGTCGCAGTGCCAAAAGTAGTGACAGCACTATCTTTGGCAACAATGGTTGGTTGGCCATTACTGGAGAAGGCAAATCTACATGGAATAAAATAAAAGCAAAAAGAATATCATGTGTTTTTTGGGAGGGTGATCAATTGACATCACTTGAACCAATACAATCCGATTCTAATATCAACACACTCCCCATCGTTTATTGAACATCGCATTGGGGATCATTCACGTTTTTGAATACACACATATGGATCTGGATCAAGCAAATGTCAACGCTGGTGTGCAGTTCCTTGTTAGAGAACGGCAAGTTGTGCGAAAAGGACTGAGTCCTGGAGCTGGCGGACGTGAGCATTCAATGTTTAGAGAAGGTCTGTTTCAGCTCAAGTTCAACTGTTAAGGTTATCGTTATTCCGAATGAAACCCAATATCCCGAACCTTTTGTGAGTAGGATAGAAAAGGATCACATGTTTGTATGGCTGGAAAGATGTACTCACTTGGTGTAATGCATCACAGATTGAAAATCATAGGGTGTACCCAAGTTGTTGGTTTGCGCAATCTCAAAGTTTCTTTCAGTTCCTGCATAAAAGGAGAGAGCAAAGCATCATGTTGGACTGCAGTTAAACATCGTTCAGTCAGATGGGAGATTGAGAAACACGATGGTGTGGAGGCCATTCTGACAAAATGTAAATCCAGTATCGCATCATCCATTTTACCGTGAGTGGGAAGTCGCCTGCACCCTGGACTGGGTGCAAGCCAAATCCAGGAAAAATATCGAAAGCACGCCTGAAACAATATGCTCTCAAATGACTTGCAATGCCACTTCTGTAAAAGGTCTGTTGGCAAGCTGACCTGATATGATGTTCTGAAAATTAATGATGACGTGTTCGTCTCTGTCAGAGCGGACATGCTCATGGTGGAATCCGAGTGCATGGAGAACCTCGTGTTGCACAATGTCTTTGAACACACAACCGTTTTTCTGCAAGGAGATTTGCTGCGCATTTCCTTGGCGACCAAGGTAGGACCAACACCTGGCACATAAAGGAACAAAATCAAGTGAGCTCAAAAACTGGCTGACTTTCAAGATGGAGGGGGATGCACAACATGTTTTCGAAATGAGAGCCCCACTTGAATCTTGTTGAAAGATTTCTGGGTTATGTCTTAAAAACAACACCCCGCAAGTGATTTCACAGTGCAAAACAATGCACAATGGCCCCTGAAGATTCGTGTGGAAACTGCCATAGCTGGTAAGCCAAATATTATTTTTACATCATGTCAATGCAAAGATCAATAACAGGTCAAAAATACGTACATCAACTCAAAGATGGAGCACTTTTTTGTGCACATTAGCTGAATTGATGGGGGGAAAAACAACAACTGAGGAAGTTCCACTAACAGCGCAAAGACAACAAATGTGTTCCATTGAGTTGAGTCAAGGTCATAGAGGTCTTAAATGCTTAAATCTCACCCAGAGCTAGAGATGAAGGATATATAGTCCTGATGTGTTTTTCTCTTCCTGACAAAGCGAATGCAGGTAGTGCGATCTCCGCTTTCAAACTCTGCCAGGGCGTCTTTTATTGTTTGCTTCTGTGTTCTTGCTGCAGACACACAGACACAACATTACACTGTAAAGTTTTGTCGATCAAAAGTCACACCTAAATGAACCCTCGAAGGATGACTCATTTTGTCTGCCACACAAATCAAAATCTAATTTAAAATTAAAGTAAATCTTACAAGGGATACATTTCTTGCTCTTCTGAATACTTTAAAATCCACAATGGCACCTCGAATACCAAATTTCAAGATGTACGTATGTGCATTATTTAAAAATATATATATAAATATATATATATATGTTGTTTAAATATCCTGATGTTAAATAATCATGGTGCTATTGTTCATTAATTTCTACCTTTCAAACAAACAGGATGAAGACAACTGGAGACTCAGCAATGCTGTGGGAGACACAGTTTTGCTTCAGTTCCCATGAAAAGTAACACATTTACTTTACTGATTGCTTGCTTTAAAAGTAACTTCATTGGATAACAAGTTACTTTAATTCTTCTTTCGGCAGCTGCCAACCACCCTATTTAACATGAAAATGACACTGCTGTCCCACTTAATTGGTATATTTTTAACAGTGATCTTCAAGAACCGATGCGTTTAAAAAGTAAAGACTGCCACCTATTTAACGTATTCTAAGTACATAATTTGCTGATAGAAGCGCACCTGATTATAAACGTGCCACTCCATTTTTAGAGAAAACCAATTTTGTACATACCAAGGCGAAAATATAAACAAGTTGTGCCCACATTAAAACATGTAAATATATTGCGTCATATGCCTTCTTTGCATTTTCCATGATGAGGGTATGTTCACGCTAATTTAATTGATGCACAAGACAAGAAGTTGCAGTCTTCTCGCCATATATTCCACCGGTCTTCATCTTACCTTTTCTACTCGCCCCGGTGCAAAGGAAAATTACACAAATTGGCATCACTGAATAATGCCAGGGTTGAAAGTTTGGGAAAAAATAGCTGTTATAGTCCGGAATTTGTATATTAGTTTAACAAATAATGAGTCTCCTCAGGATTTCGCTTAACTTGCTTAAAATAAACAGTCTTCCTAGACTTCCTTTAAAAATACATATATAATAATTTCTAAAATAAAGGCAGTTGTATTTACTCAACATATTTCACTATTAATGTTGTGATGGCAAAACTCAACATTTATGATTTATATTGTTTATAAATATAATGATTAAAGTTGAGACTCTCCTGCAGTCACAAAATCTTGTGTGACTGTGATTGCACACAGCCCTTTGATCCGTATTTTTTTTTAATTTTTTGTCGCACTATTATCAAAGCCCTGTTGATAACAGTGTCGACCGAACAGAGTCGGATCAGATCTGATTATTTTTGTTTTTAGCTGGCGCGAACTCAAAATAGTGTCTGTTTTTCCCACTTTAAAGCGAAACTTTCTCTCCCTTCGATGACGGCCCAGAACAAAGCCACCGCTGGTTTCAAGCCCTGGTGAGAATGGCAGGGTTGTGTCAGGAAGGACTCACAGCGTTAAAATCGTTGCCAAGCAAATCATGCGAGTGACTTGCTTTAGCAACCCCTGATGAGGCAGAAAATCACAACAATAAAGTTACGATGACTTACAAAATGCCCTGGAGATTTTGTAGGGTATCGTTACTGTGTTTCCAGATTTGGGCCATTTACAGCCTGCGCTGGTGCAAGGGACAGCATTCCTCAAAATACCGTCGTCATTGCTCATAATATCCCCGTGTGTAAGGTGGGATTCTGTAGAATCACAGACAGAGAATACACAAACAGTGTGATTTGAACAGAGTGTCTGAAAGATTTTATATTCATGTCTAAGTTACCCGCATAACAAAAGATTTGTGAACATGTTGGATGAATTGTGGAAATTCAGCATGACCGACTGATTAATTACTTTAAGTTCAAATGTAAAAAACAATCAGTATTATAAAACAAACTATATGAATACCATTCAAAATTAGATTCTCTCATTCAAGTTGATTATCGCACAGAGAAACAGCTCAGTGCATCCGATACATCCCATTGTCGAATGAAAACACTTACCTGAGACATTTTCATTTGCCTTTGCAATTTTCGTAAAAGTGGACGTGTCTTCTGGAAAAAGAAAGAGACCAAATAAAATGGAAAAAGAAGCATTTTAGTTTTTTCAGATTGAATTTAACAACTTAATTCAAATCGATTTTAGGCACCTCTTTTCTTTCTGTCGGTTTCATTTACTGGGACCTGGAAAGAAAAAAAACAACATTTTTGAATCACGTTTTTTAAGTCTCCATTTTACATCCACGCTCACACGCATTCAAATATATATTATGTCGATTGGTCATTTTCATTTTGACCAATAATAGTAAAGACACTTGGAAATAAAAAAAAGCAAAACAATCTTGTATGTTTCCTGCCTTGGTTTGACCTTTGTAAAAATCTCCCGTGCTCAAACAGCCAGCCGAAGGTCAATTTTTCAAAATATTATTGATCATTAAAATGAATGAATGGCTGCCTTATCCTGACACTACAGCTCACTGAGCTGTCCGGCGTATTGTCACAACATGACAAGGCGATCTCCAGTGGCATTCATGGTAAAGAGAGCTTGACTGAAAAAGAGGCACCAATTGTAGAAGCACCTGCCCACCCAAGAAAAGAACTCTGAAGACACGATATAGACTTTGATTCGTTTTCAGTGAAAATGCATATTAAGCAAAAAGAGAAAAATCCTATCGATCCAAAAATGGAATTAGAATCTTCAGAAAATACGCTGCAAATCATCAAGGCTAATCTCATAACAGGAAAGACTTTTTGGCATTAAAAGTTTGAAAAGTAACACTTTTTTGCTCAGAAACGATCATTACTCTTTCACTGATAACAACTGCCCTGCCAATTATTCAAAGAAGTTATTTCAAGTGGTTGCATGAAACAAAATCATCCGGATCCAGATCATTTTTTTAAAGTAGACTATACATCTTTAAAAATGCGTCTAAATCCATATTATTCTATTGTGTGCAGCCACTTGACAAAATAAAAGTGGGCAAATTCATCACACCACATTTTCAGTCTATCGGTTAAATTCCTAAACGTTTGTCTTCACCATCATTGATCAAATTACATGAAAACGACAGATACGACTTTCAAAATCGATTGTGATTTTCCAAGTTGAACAGGAGATAATTGCAGCTTTGTCAAGCGGATCTTACCGGAGAAACGGCCGTAACAGACACAAGGAGAACAATGATGACAACTGGCGTCATGGTGTTGCTGTTGTCTGAAAATAAAGACAAAACACAATTTTAAAAGTGAAAATCACACTGGTCTGCATTTGCGTGTGTCTCAGAAGAGAGAGAGAGAGAAGTGAAGGAAAAACAAAGCAGGTAACAATGGAGTAATTTTCTTACGGGTGTTAGCAGGTGTGTGTGGCCGCTGATGTTTCGTCACATTTTATAGGTTTTACATTGGGTGTGTCTCTTACGTATTCTATCTTCTATCATTCCAGTTGTCAATCCACGTTCTGATGGATGGGACTTTCCATGGTTATGCTGTTTGGCATAATGCTACTTGTTGAGTTGTATTGTTTCAATCATGTTGAGTTCACTTGTCATGACAGCAACGCTTTGCTTTGCCATCGAATTGTTTCACCAGTGTGACTCCCCCCCATCGCAGAATACAAGTCAGAGTACGCTCAAATTGGAGAATGCTCCTGATCACAAAATAGGAGTCACACGTAATTTGAGTTCAAAAAGTCAGGAAATATATTCACACATTCTGTCATGGAAGAATCCTGCCCAATGCGAATAACCCTCACCACGACAATGTGGGACGTTTAGAGACAAAGGAACACGGACACCCATGGCAAGACACTGGCCAGGAGAGATGAAACCACAGTGAGTTGGTCTGATCTCTGCAGTTTCATCCCATACCTGAGATTTTTAAAGTCACATGAATTGCAACAGCGCAATCAATACGAGAATCAATATGACATGTATGGGGACTTCAACCCCTGTTTTGTTTGTTTAATCTACCCATATCCGCACACCCTCTGTCTCTATGTGTGTTTTAAGTCATTGGGCTCTCTATGTCACGTTGCAACTCATTCATACTTACCGCGGTCCACCAAGTCTCCAAATTGGCTCACTTTGTGGCCTTTCTCAAGCTCCCATCTGCATTAGAATCCGATGAGCTGCTCATTACCCATGTCTTCTGCCTCAGTAGTATTCCTGTGGACCTGGTCTCCAAACAAGGTCCACAATTCGCGTTTAAAATGTGGAAGAAATTCTTCAAGGTCCCGGGAGCAAAGGTGAGCCTATCTTCTGGCTTTCACCCTCAAACTAACGACCAGGACTTGGATGCAGCTCTCCGCTGTGTGTGCCTCCACCATGGTCTTGGGTGACCCACCTGCGCACAACATCGTCTCATCTGCCACAGGTCGGTCTCCCTTCCCCGGAGGGTCAAGTGGAGATCCCATCCGTATAGCTCCACCAGCGATGGGACCACCGGTTCTGGAGGGAGACCAAAACAGCATTGTCATGCACAGTGTCATGTAACCGGCAGATCCCAGACCGTCGAAGATGCCCTGACGCACTCTACCAACCCAGGCAAAAGCTATGGCTTTGGAACCGGGATCTGAATCTGGCCGGTATCTCACGCAAGCTCGGCACAAGGTATAGAGGACCGTTTGAGATGGAAGCGACTGTGAGTCACGACTGAAGTCTGTCGAATCCAGCTCTCTGGCATGCTTCCCAGGAGGTCTCCATTGAGGTATTGTCATGTCTCTGTGTTGTATTGTGTTACAGTTCCGGCAAGATCGGAGGGCATTCCCTCCAGTGCCGCATCTGTCTCGCATTAGTGTACACTGCACCCAAAGCGTTCTATCAGTTTCACTTTCACAAAAAAAGGATTGCAAAACAAATAAAATATTTAAAAAATATATAATAAAAAGACCGGTCACCTTTAACCTATGGTTGGCACATGGCGGGCTTCACCAGAAGTTGTTCGCTGTCAACAGTCTACAATTGCAGCGTGCCATCAGAACTGTTGATATATTCATTCATTCATTCATCTTCCGAACCGTTGATCCTCACTAGGTCGCGGTGGGTGCTGAGCCTATCCCAGCTGTCTCGGGCAGTGGCGGGGACAGAATCGGTTGCCAGCCAATCGCAGGGCACACAGAGACGAACAACCATCCACGCCCACACTCATACCTAGGGACAATTTAGAGTGCTCAATCAGCCTGCCATGAATGTCTTTGGAATGTGGAGCCGAGCACCCGGAGAAAACCCACGCAAGCCAGGAGAACATGCAAACTCCACACAGGAGGCCGGAGCTGGAATCGAACCCGGTACCTCTGCACTGTGAAGCCGACGTGCTAACCACTGGACTACCGGGCCGCCCCTGTTGATATATTTCTTTCTTTCTTTCTTTCTTTTTAATTATTCTCATTCAAAGTTTGCTACATCTGAAATTCACCAATGGGCCTGGCAAAGAATGTGAATCTGGAGCACCAGGAGGATCATTTTAAAACGGTACACGTGAGCGACAATCGTGATGTTGCTGCACTTCACACGCTGCAAAAGTGCGTCCTATTCCTCCGTATCAGGTCTCTACTAAGATAGGCAGTGATTTGCTTATTACAAACTCACAAACTCTTCTATCTACTTTATTTTTCTGTTTTGTTCCTGCAGGGTCCGTGACAGCTACGCTCATTATGATATGCGTGTGTGCAAGCATGCGTAAGCACATCGGGTGCGCACGTGTGTGTGCATCCGTGCACGGCGAACCGGTTGATCGCCGGAGGTTGGTTGCTTGAAGAGTAGTTCTAAGGTCAAAAAAGGTTGGGCACCCTTATTCTAGAATAGATATATCATGACCATGTTTCATATCGCTCTTGTTTACGTATTGATTTTTCTTGTAGAATAGTATTTTGTACCTTGCTAATCTTGTTCGCCTCGTTGTGATTTTTTTCCATTGCCAATTGCAAGGGCTTTTCGTTTGTTTTATTTAATCCATGTTCCCTGTTACCAGTGCCATTTGTTGTACTTTGTCGGTCTTGCGTTTTTCTATGATAACACTTTTTGCTCAATTCTCGGGATCTGATTCGTCCCAGAGAATTCTGCAACCGGACACTGTACACTTTTCGCAGATAAGCATGAATATTTTCCCACATTTCACTCTCTTTAAATACCCAAAGTTCACACCTTCATAGATTTAAAAGATATTGTTATGTATGATAGAAGGAAGGCAAAGATCAAAACTTGTTTCCAGGCCAAAACATTTATTTGAGAAAGCAAAACATAAACGTCCAACCCTGCATTTCATTCAGCTTTATCTGGGCCTGGTATAGACGTTATCTCATGAAAAAAAAATCAGATAGCTTTTAGAAATAACAAATACAATTATATCGATGACACATTAAAAAATATTTACAGAGACCGTGTGTATTTCACAGGCCTCTGATTGTGCAACTCTCCGGGCGACACTTGTTGGAGCATCCTCGAAATGCCTTCCCTGAGAGCAGTTAGTTCATGCCACACCTAAAATCAGGCTTTGAGCTCAAAGGAATTTGCTTCTGCACTGGAAGGTGTAATTTACTTGTCTTTGGAAGTGTTGTGTCTCGACCAACTTAATAATAAAGGAGGCAGACTCGGAACTCGGGTACAAATAGCTGTGGCGAACGGAATTCACACAGACAGTCAAGCAAATCACGGACAGATAGGAATGCGCATCACTCCGTGCATGTATACACTGAAGGGCAGATAACTGCGCCTCGAAAGTAGCTCCATACACGACACGTTTTCCTTCTTTGGCGGAATACCTCATAAAACACAGACATGAAATACATGAGAACATTTTTTCCCTTATTTTTCTTAACTTAACATCTGTGTGTGGGAGTCCATAACTCAAAACACTCCATACTAACCAAAACACGGACCACCCATATTTGTAATAGATGGCGTTATAAGTACAATCTCTTGGGAGGTGTTCTGTGCTTTCAGGATCACGCCTCTGGACTTGGAGTTTTGACGGAATGACAACACATGAGCCGCACAGCAAGGTTCCTCGACACACAGTGTTGGTCCAGTCTGACTGAAAGCATCACTGTGAGCTGGCCACGTCATTGTCATTTCAAACTTTTATGAATATGTTGACTCGCTTCTGGTGCTTCTTTGCATTTTGGCATCTGTCACAGGTAGCTGCTCGGTCACTGTATGATGGAACATTTTTGCTGGGTCTACAGAGGAAGTCTTTCCTTCCGCTGTTGTTGCCACTGGCAGGCGTGATCCATCAGCATGACAGTTTGGTTTCTTGAACTCAATATTGTCTGAGCTCCCAAGAAAAGTGCCCAGTGTTGTAAACGGGTCATTGACGTCACTGGGATTCCCGTCGAGGGGTTGAAAATGGACACCAGGGGTGAGTGGTCCGTCACTAAAGTGAATCGTTGTCCGGTCACGGTCAATCTGTGCGTAGTTGCATTCTGCACTTGTCAGTGACCATGTCAGTTTTTCTGAGGGTATTGGTCTTTTTGTCTTTTTGAATGCTTTCACAGGGCGGCCCGGTGCCCCAGTGGTTCGCGCATCAACCTCATAGCGCAGAGAGGTAGGGTTCTATTCCGCCCAGCTTCCCGTGCCTGCGTGGGTTCTCTCCGGGTATTCCGCTTTCCTCCTCCATTCCAAAAAACATGTATGGAAGTTCGATTGGACACTCCAAATGTGTGATTGTGAGGGCGAATGGTTGTTCGTCTGCGTGCCGTGCGATTGGCTGGCAACCAGTTCAGGGTGGACCAAAGACAGCTGGGATAGGCTGCCGCACGCCCCACAAGCCTTTGTGGGGATAAAGCGGCTCAGATAAGGGATGGATGAATAAAGGGGGGAACTATGATTCACACCTTGTCGACTTCGAAAGTGGGCATTTCTTTATTAAAACTGCTGAATACTGTCCCAAAACAAGCCAAAACCCACCATTGAGTCATTTTGCGGGGGTATTATTTATTCATTAATTTTACTGTGTGGTTCAGTGGTTAGCGCATCAACCTCACAGTGCAGTGGTCCTGGGTTCGATCCCGGCTCCGGCCTTCCGATGTGGAGTTTGCATGTTCTCCCCGGGCCTGCGTGGGTTTTCTCCGGGTACTCCGGTTTCTTCCCACATTTCAAAATCATGCATGGCAGGCTGATTGAACACTCTAAATTGTCCCAGGTGCTGAGTGTGGGGGAGGTTGTTCGTCTTTGTGCCCTGGATTGGCTGGCAACCGGTTCAGGTGCCCCGCCTACTGCCCGAAGACGGCTGGGATGGGCTCCAGCACCCGAACCTAGTGAAAAACATCGAGTTAGTATTGAATGTTTACTGAGCTAAGGTCTTGACGATGTTGACATCATTTTACAATAAGAACCATACACTTCATATTTTAGAAGTTAGTCATATAAAATTGGATAAGTTGAAGGGTAAAGTACAGTCTAAATATTTACTTTAAGCGGTTCTATTTCTTGGCTCTTGTATGAAAAAAGCGAGCAATGCTTATGTTGCTCATTCAATGAATTGCCTATTTTGTAAAGTTTTTCAAATAATGGACGCTTGGATGTAAAAATTACATAGCATCCATTTAAAACTATTTATTTTGGCATTTATTTGATTTAGCTCCAGAACGATTTTATGTCAGTAAAATGTAGAAGACCGGACTGCCTCA
Source organism: Hippocampus mohnikei (assembly GCA_026261675.1). Lineage (NCBI taxonomy): Eukaryota > Metazoa > Chordata > Actinopteri > Syngnathiformes > Syngnathidae > Hippocampus > Hippocampus mohnikei. The sequence goes on from JAKGUB010000340.1 coordinate 2,779,611, forward strand.
AAGTGTTTGTTATTAATTCCTTTGTTGAAACATTTGTCTCTAGTATTTGCAAATTCAACATAAATTCTGGAGCGGTCAATGGAATTTTACTTGATCGATAAGTTGATTTTCTATGTTGATGCATAATTTTCAATTTTAGTAGTTTCATTGAAGTAATTTATTTTAACGTATTTCAAGCAGTCATGAATGCTCTTTAGTCTAACGGAATTGAAGGCACGGAGATGGACATAAGACCTGTATTTGATTGAAACTTGAAACTTAATAAACTGCGTGACTTTTCCAATCCAACACAGAGCTGCAACTAATTTGTAATTACTAAAGCAATGATACAGTTCGTTGAACCCAGCAAGTTATAACATTGTAACCATGCCTTCTGGCATGTACCAAATGGGTGATTGTTACCAAAGTGGCTACACGTTTGAGGCAATATGTTTTAAGGAAGACATTCAATTCTTTTCTTATAGTGGGAAAATATTGATATTTATTTTCTGTGTATTTATTTATTTATTAGCCAGGGTGGTATAGCGTTAGGTAAACTCTTGCAAACTGCAATCATGGTTCAAATACTGTTCAACACATGTTGCAAAGAGCTTACTTAATCTGGGCCCAGGGAAGACTGGTAAAGTCGAATGAACACACAGTGCAGAGTTGGTTATTCCAGTTCGGCCTCCTTGTGAAATTGGCATGTCTGGGGCAAGCAAGGGTTACTCCAGGTACTTCGGTTTTCCTCATTCTAAAACATGCATAGCAGCTGATTGGACTTTCCATTCTAAATTGTCCCAAGATGTAGTTAAAACCTGATACAACATTGTAACTATGTGCCCTTCAAATTTGCGGCAACCATTCCACACTTCCCTCATTCTGCCAAGACAGAGGGATAGGCTGCAGTTGTTTGCAAGATAAGCAGATCTGAAAATGGATTATCTAAAAGTTATTTTTCGGACTTGGGAACACTGTGAATGCCATTAAATCAAACTCAGTCCTGGAAGGCCAATGCCCTTGCATGGAGTCAACCACTTTGCCCCATTGAACAGTTAGCACAAGATTATTTGACAGGTTTGTGACTTAATGGGCCCTTTTACATGCCCAGCGATGAGTCTCAGGCAGCAGTCAGTTACTTTCCTTTATTTTAATACATGGGTTTCGACATTGGCGTGAATGCAAATCTCTCATTCATTCAAAATCATCATACCAGAAGTGTACAGTCTTTGACACTGTGAAAGCAGAAATAATCTAATTGGGCTTTAGTACATTCTAGGAAACTGTAAGCAGACTTTTATTTTTGCAGCACTTCTGTCTTTGTGTATGTTGCAAATTCACAGGAAGATTGTATGTCAAGTACTGCACCATTATACTTCGGTCGATAATTTTCATCATGTGATATAATTTGCATTATGTGACATTATTGTCTCTCTTATGCAAGATGAATAAAACGTATTCCAACTAAACATACATGTGTTTGTGGTCTTACTGGATTCACACCCATTCGTGACAGTAAGATGATGATGGAAAAAATTGCAGTCATGTTTGCAGTTGAACTGCGTGACTTTTCCATCCAGGTATAAAGCCACACAATTACTTTGTAATGAGTACATTCAATGTACTCGTTGGAACCAGGTTTACCTGTCGCACCAGGGCCTCATCTTATGGATGTACAGTAAAAGGGCTGTACTGTATTTGTTTCACAAAGGGTGTGGCTCACGTTTGAGGCAATATGTAGTTATACCTGTCATTCAATTCTTTTCTATAGGGGGAAGTATTTGCAAGTCATTTTTCCTCGAAGGCTATTGTTTTAATATTCTTACAGTACATAGCGCAGAGGGTAAAACTATTTTAGCAAATGTCTGCACAGTAAAAAACATTGTCAACACATTTGACAAAAGAACACAGCTGAGGTACAATGAGGAAGTCTTGTAAAACCAAGTCAGAGAAAAAGAAAACACACACGAGAGTTCGTTTTTGACTTAGCTAAGGTCTTGTAAGATTTGCTGACATCTTGACAAGAAGCTAAAGCATAACTCAGATTTTGCTTGAACGTTTTCCTCCGATTTAAAATCTTTAAAAAAAAAAAAACTTGCTTGACGTTGCCTGTTTTGCCTCCATTGTATTTAAAACCTATACAACATTTAACATTTTCAAATTTCACCAAGAGTTATTCATTCCACATCACTTGATTATTCATCAGCAATGCTGGAAGTGGTATTTGCAGTTGTGTTCAAAATAATAGCAGTGTGTTGCAAATGTGAGTTTTCCTAAAAGTATTTTCAGGCCTTGGGAACACTGTATGCCATACAGTGTCAAACTCAGGTCCTGGAGGGCCAATGCCCTGCATGTTTTCCAAGTCTCCCTGTTGCAACACACCTGATTCAAATGAATAGGTTCAATGTCAGGCTTCCGCAGAGCTTGCTGATGATCTGATCATTTGAATCAGGTGTTAACTAATTAATTAATTAATTAATTAATTAATTACTTAATTAATTAATTAATTACTTAATTAATTAATTATAATTAATTAATTAATTAACCAAGTAATTAATTAATTAATTAGGCCAGGATGGTGTAGTGGTTAATACTCTGCATTGTGGCCACACATCATGGTTCAAATACTGTTCACGGCATGTGCAAAGGGAATACTTAACTTCTGGCGGCCCGGTGGGCGACTGGTTAGCACGTCAACCTCACAGTGCAGAGGTACTGGAATTGAACCCCGGAGCTGGGTTCAATTCCAGCTCCGGCCTCCCTGTGTGAAATTGGCATGTTCTCCCCGGGCCGGCATGGGTTTTTTCCGGGTACTCCAGTTTCCTCCCACATTCCAAAAACATGCATGGCAGGCTGATTGAACACTCCACTCCATATTGTCCCTAGGGTGTGAGTCTGACTGTGGATGGTCGTTCGTCTCTGTGTGCCCTGCGATTGGCTGGCACTCGGTTCAGCGTGTCCCCCGTCTACTGCCCGAAGACCCTTGTGAGGATAAGCAGATCTGAAAATGGCCCTGTATATATATTTTTTTTCTAGAGCTGTCAGTTTAGCGCGTTTTTATTGGCATTAATTTAAATGAATTTTATCGGGATCAAAAATTTTCTCGCGAGATTAACGCCGCAGACGTCACAGCGGATGTTACGTTGCTCTATAAATAAACCAGAAACAAAACATCAATCGCTCTGCACAGTTCCACGCATGTTTGTTTTGCCAGCCACGGCAGCGCGAGACACCGAAAACGGATACTTAAATAGTTTATGAATGGAAAGTTTACTTTTAAAAAGTTGCCAGATTGTTCCAATGACAAGACCAAAGTTACCTGTATGTTTTGCAGTCGTAAACTGAGCTATCATCATAGCACGTCGAGTCTGAAATACCACTTAATGGCCAAGCACACAGCTGACGTGCTTAACTCCGCCCCCTCGTCTCAGACCGACAGCTATGGATCATTTCAAAGCAAACAGCGTGGGCTAAAATGTTGCTAGAACAGGGGTGTCTTTATTTAGCTCATTTTTGCATAGTTGTCGTGTTTGTCCGTCTGCAATCTGACGTTTAAACGAAGTAAATTGCGTTTCATCTGGAGTAAATCATGCCGGCGCTCCACTTCCGGGATTGAGTATTGGGACTTGTAGTTCTTTTGTTCGATTCGACTTTATGTTTGTGTTGTATGGTTTCTTACGTTTAAAACAATGAATAATGATGACGATAATGATACATAGTGAAATCAGGGTTGATTAAATTCTTTATTAAACGTATTGTTAAATAAAGGTATTAATTAATGTCAATTATATACATATTTACATTGTGATGCAGAAAGATAGATATATTAATTTTTTACTGCATTTATGTGTAGTTTAGGTTATTACCTGCTTCTGATACTTCTGTTACAACTACTACTACTACTACTTCTGCTGCAAAGTGCTCCAATAAATGATCAAAAAAGTACAGAACGAGAGATCCTTCCATGCTGACCGACAATCCCTATTCAGGGGGCCGTGAAAAATTATAGGCTGAGTACTAGTTTACCTTAGATGTGCACTTTATATTGCGCTGTTTTGATTCCATAAAAAGAGCTGTTGTGTGTTTGATTCCATAAAGCAGCTGTTGTGTGACAAAATATTTTTTTCACTGTTGTTGATGGACAGTAATATTGTGTGAGAGATGATGTGTGAGTAACTGCTCCAAGTGAAAAATGTTCATGTAAGATTGAAAATCGAAATTATTTCAGTAAATATTTGCATTTTGCACATAGAAAACTGATTCATGATTCCATGTTGATGAGAGCATTAAAATGGGGGAAAATAGGACAACAAATATAAAAGGAAATTCAGAAATGATAAAAAATACATGAGTAATCATGATTAATTTTTAGTTAATTTGAGTTAATTATGACAGTTGAGTTTTTAATTAGAGTTTGACAGCTCTAATTCTTTCAGATTTAGAATCCCTGTGAATCACTTAAATAATATTGAGTTGTAAAACCACTCTGTCTTGCATGGAGTCAACTACTTTTGTGCACCAATGAACAGCAAAATGATTTGACAGTTTGTGACTGAAGGGGCCATAATTACATGCCCAGCGCAAGTTTAGCGCAAAGCGCAGTCTAAGTATACACATGGGTGGAGTTTTCTTTCCTTCTGTATTTTCATAGATGCGGGGTTCCCGACGTTGTGGGTGTGAAAGCACGTCTCCACTCATTACCTTCAAAATCAGCAAACCAGAAGTGAACAGTGTTTGACACTGTGAAAGCAGGAAACTGTAAGCAGACGTGCTTTTATTTTTGCTTTGTTTTACTCTGTCTGCAGCTAGGTCGACATTGCAAATGGAAATCTGTTTGCAATTGCCTTATGTGTGTATGTATTATCCATCGATGCATCAATTTTCTGATCCGCTTATCCTCTCAAGGGTCGCAGGACGTGCTGGTGCCGATCTCAGCTGTCTTTGGGCAGTAGGCGGGGAACACGCTGAAGTTGGTTGCCAGCCAATCGCAGGGCACCTATAGACGAACAGCCATTCACGCTCACACTCACACTTAGGGATAATTTAGAGTGTTTCATTAACCTGTCACGCATGTTCTTGGAATGTGGGAGGAAACCGGACTACCCGAAGAAAATCCACGCAGGCAGAACATTCAAACTCCACACAGAAAGGCCGGAGCCAAAATCGAACCCTGCACTTCTTCGCTGTGAGGCCGACGCGCCAACCACTTATCCGGGGTCGAGTCGCGGGAAACAGCTATAGCAAGGAAGCACACACTTCCCTCTCCCCAGCAACTTGTTCCGACTCTTCCCGGGGGATCCCGAGGTGTTCCCAGGTCAGTTGGTAGACATAGTCCCTCAAGTGGTGTCCTGGGTCATCCCGGGGCCTCCTGCTTGTCGGACACACCCACAACAACTCAACAGGGAGGCGTCCAGGAGGGATCATAATCAGACGCACTGTTTACTCTGAGTCCACCTCAAAGTCCTCAGACTCTGCTTCCTGAAAGGAAGGCGTGTTGGTGGAGTTGAGGAGGTCTACGAAGTATTCTGCCTACAGACTAAGTCGACGTCAGCAGCGCCCCATCCCCACTGTACACAGTGTTCATGATGCTCTGCTTCCCCATCCTGAGACGTCAGATAGTGGACAAGAATTTCCTCGAAGCATTACAGAAGTTGGCTCACCATGGCCTCGCCAAACTTTACCCACGCCAGCGTTTTTGCCTCGGCGACCGCTGAAGCTGCGTTCCGCTTAGCCAGCAGAGATGCCTCTGGCAGGCCTTCATGGCCTGTTAGGACTTCTTCACCTTGATGGCATTCCTCAGCGCCAATGTGCACCAGCACATTCGGGGGTTGCCGAAATGACATCCTTGTCGTCCACCGTTTGAAGCCGAAAGTTACCACATCCATGCAAATGAGCCTCATTGATAAACAATGTCGAATTCACTAACACGAGCGCAGAGGACCATTCATACAAATACACAACATGTCTGATCAGATTTATTTATTGATTCGCAATTATCTCCATCGACCATGTACTTACTGAACATCACTAAAAACTAATTATATCGGAGACATACACCAAAGAAAAGAAAAACATTTCAGACGAAAAGCCCAATTGCCAGTCAAGAGACGAGATGACATTTGAAGTTGCTTTGGCGAGCTACCACTGTTTCATTTCAATTCATTTATTTGATTTTACTTTAAGCTCTCTGGTTGATGCGTTCCACTTTGAAGTGATTTCTGCCAGATATTTCAGAGCATTTTAACATTTTCAAGACCCACAGGATACCGTGGTCGACTATTGTTTATACACCAAACTAATCAATAAAAGAATAGACTTTTCTCAATTGGTTAAAAAAAAAAGCAGTTTTCCATTATTTTGTTTCACCAGTAGAAAAAAGGGAGGTTGCACAAAATGCCGCCATTCTTCCAGTGGACTCACAAACTCTGCTGATGTCATACGGTATCAAAAATGTCATCTATTGGTGGTTGCGCGTGAGTAAAATTGTGTATATGTCCAAAATTTACAGTGGAGTCGCATTAGGCGTACCTCCACCCATCCCTGTGGTAAAGTACACTTGTCAATGGCAGTGAACGCTTAATACGGACAACACTGGTTACAGATAACACATTTATAGACTTTATCGTTGTTTTTTTTTTTTTTTTTTAGTTTCTGAGTCAATCCATGTCATCATTTTTCTGGGCACATCAGTTCTTTACCTGGCAAATACAGCAGTACGTCACTGTTCAAAAAAGGAAAAGAGCGAAAAGCAAAGCAAAGGTAATCAGAAAGTGTCGATGCCGGCGAACACAGGCGTGTATTTCTTTGTCTTCATTTTGTTCACACAAGCATTGTTGTCAGCTTTCGTAAGAGTTGGGCGAATATGGCAGCCAACCCGTTGCCATCTATTCTTTAGTAATCTGGAAAGAAACCCATTAGAATATTATTAACAGATTAAATGACACAATTATTTGATCCTTGTCAATATAAAATATTTCACATTTTCAATTTGCACACATTTTTGTTTGATTATTTTTAGGTTTCATCACAAGGCAAAATACATTAGATGAGACGTTATGTTAACTGCAAGTTTGTGTTATCACATATGGACACACCTGTGGTTTTAAACTTACCACATTCATATAGCGCATTGACACGCGCAATGTCATTGCTGCTCATCTCTTTTGCAAGACCAAGCACCAGCTGAGGGTTACCTCTGGCAACAATGGTTGGTCGTTTATTTTTGGAGAAAGCAAAGCTGTGTGAAAGGAGACATCAAAATCAACAGCTTTGCATATTGTCATGGTTCTGTTTGTGGCCAACAGGTGGCACTGTAGGGCTCCGCCTGCAGCTGCACAACTGTTGGTTATTATGTCATCGTTGCTTAAAAGGACTCCCGGCACGACCACTCGGTGTCGGGTCATTGCTTGTTTGATCCTGTCATGTTTCAGTCCTGTTTAGCTCATGTTTTGTTCATGTTCTCGCTCTTGTTCTCGATCATGCTTACGGTCACAGTTAGTTTTTAGCTTCAGCCATAGTTTTTGTTTGTTTCTTTGGATTTTTGCTTTCTTCATGTTTGAGTTCTGGATTTAGTTTTCCTCTTTGTTTAAAATACAATTGAGGCTCACACCAGCATGAAAATCATCATACGCCAGTTGTTAAGCCCGATTCATCGTTTCTTACCGAGTATTGATGAATTTGTAGCAGAAAATCAGAAAATTGAAAGTTCATCTGTCAAGAATTTTCAAGCCAAAATGTCCTCCAATTCTGGACTAACCATCCATCCATCCATTTTCCGAACCGCTTGATCCTCACTAGGGTCGCGGGGGGTGCCGGAGCCTATCCCAGCTGTCTTCGGGCAGTAGGCGGGGGACACCCTGAATCGGTTGCCAGCCAATCGCAGGGCACACAGAGACGAACAACCAACCACGCTCACATTCACACCTAGGGACAATTTAGAGTGTTCAATCAGCCTGCCGTGCATGTTTTTGGAATGTGGGAGGAAACTGGAGTACCCGGAGAAAACCCACGCTGGCCCAGGGAGAACATGCAAACTCCACACAGGAAGGGGATTGAACCCACGACTTCTGCACTGTCGTGGCTCTACGCGCTAACCACTGGACATCCGGGCCACCCACTTGTGCTGTTTCTATGCGTTTTATTCTTCATCATCATGATGCATGAGAGAGCAACATAAATCACAGTCGACAAACACTCACTTGCCGTAGTGCATGACGGAGTTAAAGTCATAGGGAGAACCTAAGTTATTCGTCTCCTCCTTGTCAAAGTTGTGTTCCCTGCCTGCAGTGCACACAGAAGCAGACAAGAATACAATAGTTAAATGACGTCGCCATTTGGCATGAAATCGAAGAAATGCAGCGGACTATGGACTGCTGAGGCGCGCTTCACTCGAGTGGCGTTGCTACAGTTCTGTTGCAACGCATTTCCTTGAGCGTACCTCCATTTAGTGGATGCATTGCGTCTTATAGTGCGGCGCGTCTAATATTTTGGAAAAAATTGCAAAATAGGCCATTCATTGAAGGTGCGCCTCATAATCCAGTGCGCCTTTCAGTGTGGAAAATACGCTAAGTTCGTCACCTTTCCTTGATGAGAACGTTTCGAACACTGGCAGTCATGCCCATTCCAGTTGTGATGAGCCATACAACTTGACAAAAGCTAATGACTGCGGCTACGTCATCCTCAACTCGATGACAAAGTGATGCAATTAAGAAAAACAGTCAGCTGATTCGACTAGACCATAGGTGTCAAACTCAGGTCCTGGAGGGCCAATGCCCTGCATGTTTTCCAAGTCTCCCTGTTGCAACACACCTGATTCAAATGAACAGGTTCAATGCAACACACCTGATTCAAATGATCAGATCATCAGCAAGCTCTGCGGAAGCCTGACATTGAACCTGTTCATTTGAATCAGGTGTGTTGCAACAGGGAGACTTGGAAAACATGCAGGGCATTGGCCCTCCAGGACCTGAGTTTGACACCTATGGACTACTAGACCTTTCAAGCATTTTGGCTTTCCAGTTTCAACAAAATAGGCCTGCTGAAACGTATCCAATCTGATGTTAACTAATTTTTGTCCAAACAACATAATCTTGAGGCAACATAATACCACGTGAGTGAGAGAGAGGTGGAGTTGTACGGCCGAGTTCTCGACCAGTTCATGTGTCCGAGGGGGATACTTAGCCCTGTAGCAGTTTTCATTTCTTCAGATTAGTTAATTACAGGATTTATAAGAATCATAATAGACCATGTGAAGACTGATCATGAGAATCCATTTGTGGAAAAAATATTAAATGAATCATGTTTGGACATATGAGGTTCCAGACATCAATGAGAATATATTTTAAAAATACATCTTACTTCATGATGCAACACTTCAGTTGCATGGTAATACGCTGAAAACAATGAAGTAGCTCTGAGTGCACTTTGTGTGTTTGACGAACTTCAGTGTGGTTCAACACGGTCTCTACGAGGTCATGTCATGTAGGCTCACCTCTTTTGATGTTCTCAAAATTAATGACGACGTGATCATCTCTGTCGGACCGAACTTGCTCGTGGTGGAACCCAAGAGCATGAAGAACCTCGTGCTGCACAATGCCGAAGTCCACACAGTTATATTTCTGCAAGGAGATTGCCTGTCCACCTGGCAGACGTCCAAGGTGCGACCAACACCTAAGCATATATCGGACGTGTTTCAAAAGGGCTGCAGTACTGGTGTCACAAAAGATATGTCTCAAACCCAATTGCCCTCTCTGTGGGCCGTCTGATCAACCAGTGCATCCACCAAGAAATCGGGCAGTGTGCTTCATTTGGTGCGCAAGAAGAGATAAGAATTGTGGGAGGACAACTCATGTTTGGACAACCTCCCTATACGCACCTGACCTGGCCCTGATTTCTTATTTCTTCCTTTTTCTATTCAACGGGTTTATCAGCAGACCTGTTTTGAAGGCATGGACAACATCAAAATGGCTGTGGCGATGGAGATGCGAAGGACCAAAGAAGAATTCTTCCAAGAGTGCATGAAGCTTTGGCAGGAAAGCCTGGCAATCTGTGTTGGACTCCAGAGGATATTTGGAAGGGAAAAATGTATCGTTTGGATTTGGAATCTACCTTTGGTGACACCAATCAGGGAACTTTTCTGGCACACCTGACATAAAATGATGAGGGGTTTTAAAAACACGAGAGCCATCGCTCTCTGGCCAAATGAGATTTAAAAAGGCCACCAACATAGCATCGACAGTTAATGCCCTGTGTGCATCTCCTTACCCAGATCCGGGGTAGAAGAACAAAAAATCTCTATGCCAGTGGCGCTTCCACATGAAGCGAATGCAGGTTTTTTCGAAGAAACTGATCAAGCTGTTCATGATGGTTAAGCCCTCTTGGTAGTCTGTGGAGTCAAATGTCGAACAAGAAAAAAGAAATTACAACAAAACCAGAGAAGCAATTGAGTTCCGGTTCTGAGAGGAAATGGGCTGTCAGTCCACTGTCATGTTCTGTCTGTTTTGATTGTGTTTCAGCTGGAATGAAGGGAGTTTCCCTGCAACAGGCGCATCTGTTCCGCATTTCCCCGTCAAGCCTTGCCATGTATTGATGGACTGCCAAGCTGCCTCGTCTCTTGTCGGATTATTGACCTCGCTCGCTTTTGTGCTTCAAGTGTTGTATTGTAGACCTTTCGATATCTTTCTTAGTCTGAACCTGCATTTCTGGAATCCAAAACATGATTCGGTTCATTTCAGAACCTGACATCCACTGGCCCTGGCTGGGGGAACACTGGTCCGAAGGCCCCTGACCACCAACAAAGAAGATCGGTGCACAGTGGCACACAAACACTTTGATCCAAAGTGTGGCTTCACCTAAATGAAAGGACTGCTTGGCTCAGTGGGACAACTCCAGAAGATTATACTGTCCAAAGGAGGCGGAACACCTCCAGAGAAGGACACGTGGTGCAGAAGTAAGGGACTGCCATCAAAGGCGGACGTTTTTGATGAGCTTTCTGCTGGGGGCACCTCAGCATCGTAACTAAAATAAGGGAGTAAAACACTAAAATATATATATGTTATGCCAGTGTTGAGTAACACATTATAAGCACTTGCGGCATCAGTCACTCATATGTGCAAACGTATGATCATGAGGTTTTCAAAAATAAAGCTCACTTGTGGAAGTGTATCCTTTCCCAGGTCAATAGAAAAGTCTCATTTCAATTGGAATTCAGAGGTTTGATTTTAAAATTGTCAGAGTTTTTACCCGGACAAGTTTAAACAAAAGAACTCGACTCAGGGAAGATTATCTTTGCAGCCGGCGGGAGCACGCTTTCCCAGAGCGACCGACGGCAGTTGCTCCGCAAATCGCGCTCCAAGTTCCTCGTGCCCCTCGTCGAACTTTTGTTGGTTACGTAGGCGAATTACAAGCGAAACACTTCCCCCTTATATTTGCATACCACGCCCCTAGTCCGGCTCTCTGGTCGGAGATTTGAATAACTTTTGTCACGCTTTGAACCACAGATACTCCGACGCCTTCATGTCTGGTCGCAGACTTTGCAGATGACAAATATTCGCCTGGGCCGCGGCACTTAGTACCAGCTCCCAAACCGTCTTTTGATATTCTAAAACACTTTGTTCCGAAACCGTTTACTCCCGCTCCCAAGCCCAGTCTAGCCTCCTTCTATCTGTTCGCAACCTTGCTGCAAAACGATTAACTGTGGACTTCAAAGAGCCCTCTGGCCGAGACGGCCCGACAACCTAGCGCGCAGATATTTGGGGGCACTAAATACACAAACGTCTAGACAAGTCCGAATTAAATGAAACATTGAACATGATAGATATCATTATGTTGCTAGATCCCTCGAACAATAATCATGTGAGAAATTCATTGCAACATTCATAAAAAGTAAAAAGATGACAGTTTTCATGAATTAATTAGGTCTAAAAATAACAGATTAACTTCTTCGATTAATGCAGGAGTGTCTCAACTTTTTCTTCCAAAGGCAACCTGCAGAAAAATCGAACTTGTGGTGGTTGCCGATGTTTCCTGACAGCTAGTTTGCTTGGTGAATGTCATGTCGCGAAAACCAAATGATATATATTTTGAGTTATTATTACGGGGATATCAAATGAACACTTTGATTTGGGAAATCAGGAGATTGTATTCTCGAAAGCACGATTTTGTTCCCTGTGTCTCTTGCTCTCTGTGACAAAGAGAGTTCAGATGGTTCATCTTTGAAGGGTAACAAATGCGATTATAACATGCTAGCTGCTACGTTTGTGGATACGGCATGAATTGTAATAATTTAAAAATACAAATTTTCAATGAAATTAGAAGCATCCAGCAGGTTCAGAGAAAAAGAAGTGAAGTGATAATCAGATCAACAGCAACCTTACTTTATGCTTTCGCAGATAGCTATGCGACAGTTTAAAAAAAAATGGATTAGCTGGAAAAACTGTTTTTAAAAAAGTGATGTTTCAAGGTTCTTACAGGTCAGAGCGAAAGGTTTACAGTTGTCTATATCAGTGGAAACTGAGGTTATGCGATCCATAGAGTAATTGTATTTGACCATTATGTGTACTGAGTAATACTTCAAAACTAAGGCGTCAGGTTTGACCAAAGACAATAATCACCTCACCACTCTTGATATTTACGATTCTTCTAAGTGTCCACACGAAGTGTTCAAGTGGCATGCGTGACTTACTGAATCCACTGGAGATGATGACAGGCACGTAGACGTAACCCCGGTTTTAGGCCATTTACATCCTGCGGCTGTACAGGCATCCGCATTCCTTTGCAGATTGATCGCAATGTCACCGTGGATCAGAGGTCTAGCTGTCAAAGAACAAGCAGATGCATGGACTTTTCCGTCAAGCAATCAAAATGGGTTGTTGAATTTGTCTGCATGTTGCCATTTTTAAAATATGACACAGGAAATCCCGAAATCTATCAAACAATTGTTTGGTTTGATGACGTAGTCGTTGAGAAATGTGTGTTTGTTGTGTATTCTCTTACTTGTGTTAGCATTTGCCCTTGCAATCCTTTCATTGATACCCATGTTTTCTGGGTGGGGAAAAGAGCGAACATTATTTCACAAAACACACAGAATTAGCACAAGTAGGCTTCGAGTTAGACGAGTAGAATGGTTTCGTGAATGACTTCACTTGCCTACGTCATCGCCACTCACAGGTACTGTCTGAAATACAAAGTCAATTTGATATGACATAGTTATTTTTTTTCAACGAGTTAAAATAACTTGAAAGTCATTCACGCATATTTATCGAGTGTGTGGAGTCTTACTGGAGAAAGAAGCATCAGCAACAGTTGGACTATCAAGGGAAATATCAGACTCATGGTTGGAATGGCGATTGCTCTCTGATTGTCTTTTGTTGTTAATCTTCAAATCTGGGAGGATAGAGCAAGAGTAAGTTTAGAATAAATCGAGTGAATGTACCTGTTGGAGCAGGGCCTTGATCCTTGAATGCAGATGCTCAGCTCATCATCTTTATATTGGTTTCAAAAAGGGAGTGTCTGAGTTCTGAAGCAATACTGTACCGGTGCATCAGTTTCAGACAAATTATGTTAATTTGGCAGCTGTACTGCAGGGCAATTTTCAGTTTAAGATAAGAAAATCTTTATTTGTCTCACAATGGCAAAATTCACAATTCACAGCAGCAAAATTTGGAGGGAAGAAGGTAGAAAACCATATACAAGTATTATTATTATTATTATATAAGTATTTGCATGCACAAAATAAATTAAAAAAATGAACTGTACTCAGCACAGAATGCAAAATAAAATATAAGCTATATGCATATATGCAACTGCATATATGCTGCATAAGGTGGCTGTGCTATTTAAAATGGGTGAGTGGGGGTGAAAATAAACTGCTCGGCTATTTTCTCACATAGTTGTTCACAAAGAGGTGAACCTGACCCCATAAAAAGCTTGTGAATGACTGAGCAGCTCAGGGAAGCTCCTTTTAGACCCAGTCATGGCACCCACACCGGTTCCCAGTTAGCCTGCTCACCTGTGGGATGTTCCAAACATGTCTTTGATGGGCATTCCTCAAATTTCTCCATCTTTTTTTGCCCCCAGTTACATCTTTTTTGAAACGCGATGCAGCCATAAAATGCAAAGTTAAAGATTATTTGCCGTAAACTATCAAGTTTATCAGTTTGAACACTAAACGCCTTGCCTTTGGAGTGTATTCAATAAAATATCGGGTGAACGTGATTTGCAAATCATTATTATCCGCTTCCATTTATGTTTAACGCAGCGTCCCAATTTCATTAGAATTGGGTTTGTACTTTTTCTCTACCGACCACCAATTGCTACATACCACCCTCATGCGTAAATATGACACATTGCTTTTATCCAAACATTTTAATTAGCCATTCTGGGGTCACGAATGAATAGCATCAACCAGTGTGAACTGACAGCCTCTGAAGTTTCTCACAGTAATTGCTCATGATGACAATTACGTCATAGTGTGTGACCTTTTACGACTGCTAAATCCATCCATTATTCGTTCTGTCCATTTTCAAATGGCAGTCAAAAATGAGAAAAGAGTGACTTTCACTATTCCTTTTCCACACAGTCCACAGTTTTGGCTAATAGGTGGAGAACTCACAGTTAAACTGTCTTGGTATGCGAAGACTAGATTTATGCTGCTTTTGACCTTCCACGAGGTGTGAGTCAATTATGAAGACTGCAAATTGCCCGGACATGAATGACTGAAAGAAATTTGAACTTGACTTCCTGAGACAGCATTTACGGGCAAGCTGTTCTCCATGCAACAGGAATGTGGTGTGGATTCATATTGTTCGGAGCAATGTTTTTCTTTTTATGCTCAGCATTCCACTGTCTTTGGTATGTACCAGTGTGGGCTACGAAATTGTTTACTGTTCATTCATTTTCCGATCCGCTTCATCCTCACATGGGTCGCGGGGTGTGCTGGAGCCTCTACCAGCTGTCTTTGGGCAGTAGGCGGGGGACACCATTCACGCTCACACTCACACCTTGGGAAAATTTGGAGTGTTCAATCAGCCTGCCATGTTTTTGGAATGTGGGAGGAAACTGGAGTACCCAAAGAAAACCCACACAGGCCCGGGGAAAACATACAAACTCCACACAGGAAGGCCGGAGCCGAGGATCGAACCCATGACCTCTGCACTGTGAGGTTGACGTGCTCACCAGCGGGCCACCGGTTCACTGCTCAGTGTCACCCCCAAAAAAACATGGTGATATTTAAAACGGTTGGTTTTTCAGTTTCAAATTTAGCATCTCTGAGTCAAAGAAGTCCGAACTGCCGTGTAGTTAGCGCCTCTTTGTTGTTTGATGTCACATATGCGCAGTAGTGTACCATGAGTGATTGACAGGCAGCAGCTAACTTGCACGGCAGCTCATGACGCATTTCCGGTGGAAAATGTGGAGACATACGTGCTCCCAGCTTCCGTTTATTCCAAGCTACCCTGACGTCGCCTGGAGGAAAAGGAACCGAATTCTTTATAATTGCCTTCACGTGGGTTTTTGCAAGAGGTTTATTTCTGTAGCTCCTGCTGGTGCTTTTCAAGATGAAAATGTCCTCTGCTGGTGTGACGACAAAGGAATCCTTCCTCCAGCCAACTCTGTGGTGTGTGTATGGTCAGTTTTCTGGATAAAAAACACTTAGCAGTGAGCCAGTTCGGGGAGACAATTTAATTATTGCAACATCAAATCGACAAAGAGTGTATGTTTGTCTTTCTTTCTCGTTCAACTCCCCAGTGAGTCCCAATACGACGACATCAAAGAATATTTTTGAACATAATGACATTTCAATAATTTTGTGGTTATAAAAAGAGTATTTTTCTGTCTTAAGGTTTACTCTTGATGTCATCTGGACTTGGATTTGGACTCAGACCTCGTTGTCTTGGGCTTCACTTGGACTCAGACCTTTGTGACTCCAACTCGGCTTGGACTCGATAAAGTTGGACTTGACCACAGCTCTGACAGCAACTCCAGGACACCATTGCTGACGACCGTCCATGCGTGCGACACATACATAAGCATGTCTCTGTAGACGCCTATAGTTACCGCATGTGGAACCACTCCTCAATTTTTATGGACAACCCTGATGTCTTTGTTGACATCCTAGTCTGTTCTCTCACGTGCTCTCAGTCTCCACAGATGTTTAGGTACTGCACACTCCTCGCACTGTCTGGACCGCAACATCTATTGTGCTGAACATTTTGCTCCTACACCCATTTAGCCTCGGTAGACTCACGTGAACTTTTGGTGGCGGCGGCACATTGCTGACAGCCAATCAGTGTAACAAACATTCTGTGTCACATGCAGCAGCAGCTACACACGCACAAATCCACAGTCACATAAATGTAAAATGTGCTGAAATAAAAACAATGAAGATCAATATCCTTGCGGTCTGTGGGACTCAGCGATGTACCAAACAGCCAGCTTTCAATACGGGACGGGCACGACCAAGCCAAAAACGATCCGACCTGGAGAATGGGGATAAAATACAAGCGCTTGGAAATGAGGGTCGTGAGCAAGGCTGAATTATCTGAGTTATGTTGAGAGGGAGGTGGTCTTTTCTCTTCCCCCGCGTGTTTGTTTAATTTCAGGTAGCGAGAATGTTGGTTAACCGAATACAGGCCGGAGCAAATCACGTGTGTCAATTCCATGATCCTTGCTCAAATTTGTTCTGAAATGTCAAATTTTCATGTTTAATAAATAATGACAAGATTTTGTGATCATTTTATTACCCTGTTGACACACTCTCAAACAATAATTGAACAAACTATTGTCGTTAATTTGACCGATTTCAGAACTGGCAATTCATCAATTTGTTGTTATTAATTTATTGTTTTATCAATGTATGTTATGTGTCACGCAGCGAGGTGGTGGTGGACCCCAAAGAGCAGGCAGGAGAGTGGAGCAGGGTGTACTTGACGAATTGTATCGAATAAAACACAGAAAACTTTGTCCAAAACAAAGTCCAAAGTATCAAACAAAACACATGACTGAAGATAAAACTCAATAACAGAAACATGACCGAAACAAACCTGACAGTTAGCAAACAACAGCAACAAACAATCATGACAGTAGCCAACAGCAACAATGACCCGACACTGAATGCTCCGGGTGGGAGTCCTTTTAAAGCACTAATTGCCAAACGACCAACAGGTGTGCAGCTGCAGGGAAAAGCCCCACAGTGCCACCTGTTGGTCACAAACCGAAACATGACAGTATGTATGATATTTGTCTTTTTTTCCTTAACTTTCTGGCATATAATCAGCCAAATGAGCTCCATTATCTAGTTCCCATCGCGTAGAAAATATTTCTAATTTGTTTGGTCACCCAAACAATATTTCAAATGGAGAAAGAGACACCATGCTTATAATATTAATGTATAATTTAACTAAATCTATACAGAATTTCAATGGCCTGCGTGTTTCATCCATGCATTTCTTTAATTGAATTTTGATTGTAGAATTGGAGGCCCGGTGCAGAGGTCGTGGGTTCGATCCCGGCTCCGACCTTCCTGTGCGGTGTTTGCACGCTCTCCCCGGACCTGCGTGGGTTTTCTGCGGAAGATCGCAGATGAATTCAGTGAGAGCAAAGACGCCAGGAACCTGTGGCGTGGGATGCAGACCATCACGAACTATCAGCCCTCTCCGCAGACCTGTGACAGCTCCTTCTCTCTGCTGAACAAACTGAATGAATTCTTCTCCCACTTTGAGGTAAACAACAACACCCCAGCACAGAAGACCCCACTTCCTCCTGGCGACCAGGTGCTGACGCTTTCCTGGGATAGCGTGAGACGATCCTTCAGAAGGACAAACGCACGGAAAGCGGCAGGCCTTGACAACATCTCTGGTCGTGTCCTGAAAGACTGTTCTGAGGAGCTCACTGAACCAGGCGATTATCCCCACATGCCTCAAAACCACCACCATCATCCCGGTCCCGAAAAAGTTTTCTTTTTCTCCAGCTACTATGATTACCGCCCGGTTGCACACCCCCATTCTTATAAAGTGCTTTGAGTGGTTAGTCATGCAACACATTAAGTCTAAGGACCCTTACCAGTTCGTATACTGGCCTAATCTATCAACTGCAGACGCCATCTCCATTGCCCTCCACTCAGCCCTCACCCACCTGGAGACCCAGGACCCACACGTCAGAATACTGTTCATCGACTTCAGCTCAGCATTCAACACCATCATCCCGCAGCGGCTCACCCACAAACTGGACCACCTGGGGCTCAACATCTCCATGTGTGACTGGCTGCTGGACTTTTTGACGGGGAGGCCACAGGCAGTGCGGGTAGGCAGAAATACCTCCAGCACCATCATCTGCGCCTCTCACCGTGGGCAACTCCAGAGTGGAATAGAGTCCAACCCCTCTCGAGAGAGCTGGTACCAGAACCCAGGCTGTGTGTGGAGGTAAGTCCGACTATATCCAGTCGAAACTTTTCAACCTCACACACCAGCTCGGGCTCCTTCCCTGTAAGAGAGGTGACATTCCATGTCCCCAGAGCTAGCTTCTGCAGCCGAGGATCGGACCGCCAGGGTCCCCGCCTTTGGCTGCCGCCCAGCTCACATCGCACCCGACCCCTTTGGCCCCTCCCATGGGTGGTGAGCCCATGAGAAGGGGGACCCACGTTGCCTCTTCGGGCTGAGCCCGGCCGGGCCCCATGGGTGCAGGCCCGGCCACCAGGCGCACGCCAACGAGCCCCACCCCCAGGCCTGGCTCCAGAGGGAGGCCCCGGTGACCCACGTCCGGGCAAGGGAAACTGGGTTCCATTTATTTTGTCCATCATAAGGGGTTTTTGAGCCGTGCTTTGTCTGGTCCCTCACCTAAGACCTGTTTGCCATGGGTGACCCTGCCAGGGCATAAAGCCCCAGGCAACTTAGCTCCTAGGATCATTGGGACGCACAAACCCCTCCACCACGGTAAGGTGATGGCTCACGGAGGGGAGCAGACATGCCTTGTGGTGCAAATACAACAATCTCCACCTGAATGAGGAAAAAAACGAAGGGGTTCGTGCAGCAGTGGAGAGGGTGAGTAGCACCAAGTTCCTTGGTGTGCACATCTCTGAAGACCTGGCCTGGAGCCTAAATACCACCTCACTGGCCAAAAAAAGCCGACCAGCGCCTTTACTTCCTCCGCAAACTGAGGAGAGCCAGAGCCCCACCCCCCATGATGCAGACATTCTATCGTGCAGTAGTGAGCAAATTATGGGCCGCGGGCCAGATCCGGCCCGTTGGCCTTTTTAATCCGGCCCGCCGAAGCTTGGTACAGAATTCAGGTTCGATGTGCATTCATTTCATTTGGACTTGTAATGACAGGCATTTCAACGGCATGTGGCGCCGTTACTTGAAGTTGCAGAGCACAGGGAGGGAGGGGGAGATAATGAGAGAGGGAGAGAGATAGAGGGAGAAATCCTATCTCCCACCTGCGGACCTCTTTCAAGCGGAAATGTAAAAAAAATAAACAAAAAAAACCAGAACACTTATGCATTAAACTTTCTAGTACTGTATTACATTAACGATCGATTCATAACAATGGAAGTTCCGGAACCCAGAAGCCATACGGAAGACCGCAGTAGCACCAACTCCTGCTCGATACGACGGAATAACTGTGTCCGCGCCGCAGCTATTTTTGTTACATTTTATTATCATTAGATCCAAAACGGCGACATGCAAGTGACTCTTGATTGCAGTCAATTTTACTGGAATTGGAACGTATGAGACTTGGAAAAACAATGAAGATATTCTCGCTCAGTCCGATTCTGGCAATTTCCATGCTCAGATTGAATTACTTGCGGCTCGACGGAGAGTCGAGTAAATGAACGTTTCCTGGAATGGTTTGACTGTTACCATCTTAAAAACATTCCGCAAACTGGATCGCTAATAAGAGAGGAGGCAAATTACATAGCGCTAACTATGAGCATCGAAGACTTCGAAGCGTCCCGTGGCTGGCTTCAAAAGTTCGTTGCGCGACATCAGCTGAGCAATGCTGTCACGTGTGGTGATTGAGGGGGACGCAAAGTTAGAGACAGTAAGTGAGCGGAAAGAAAAGCCACCAGGAAACGCCACCAGGTCTAATTTTGTAGCAAATAGTCCTAACTTTGTTATATTTTGGATACCGTAATTTCCGCACTATAGAGCGCACCTGATTATAAGACGCACCCACTACATTTTTAGAGGAAAACCAATTTTGTACATACACAAGCCGCACCTGTATATAAGCCGCATGTGCCCACCTTAAAACATGTCAACATATTTACAAAGAAAGACGGTACACAGAGAGAGTTTTCAAAGTTTTAATCATATAACTTAACAATAATAATAATATAACTTTCTTCCCAAACGGTGCCTGTGACGCGGCAGTAAAACTGTAGCAACATGGTAACAACATGCTAGCAACAGAATAGCATCACAGTATAACAGGTCTGGTAAAAGAACATACCGGTAATTGTAAAAATCACAGTGAGCCGTCTTCATCTTCCTCCTGTGAACTGAAGCCATCGAAGTCACCGTCCTCAGTGTCGGAATTAAACAGTGTCATAAAGACCGGTCTTAATCTTACCTTTTCTACTCGAGCGCCCCCTGGCGGCCGTTAGAAAAATTACACAAATAAGCCGCATCACTTTATAAGCCGCAGGGTTGAAAGTTTGGGAAAAAAGTAGCGGCTTATAGTCCGGAATTTACGGTAGTTTTTATTTTGTATTTTTTTTAATATACCTGTCCTGAATGCTGCAGTTTTTCTGTTTCAAACAGTTTTTGGGCAATATATTGTTGCACTTTGTTGCTTGTGTTGTCACCCATGTATGTTGTTAGACTTGGACAGACATACGGGGACATATACCATAGTTGTTTCACTGTTCTCATTTTAAAAAAGTATGTTAAAACTTTAATGCTTTTGTTCTGTTGATATTTGGTATGGACTGTCAACATATGCAGTTTTTATATGTACCGTATCTCGTGCTGACCCGGCCCACCTGTCAAATTTTAGAAAATCAATGTGGCCCCCGAGCCAAAAAGTTTGCCCACCCCTGCCTTAGGGGCTCCATACAATTCAAATAATCAAATGAAAAATGCTGATCAAACCAAAGCTGAAAAAATTCTGCGTTCCTCTGTCATCGGTGTTGACAGAATTCTGGTATGCTTCAATAGTGAAAGTGGACTCAACAGAAGGCCTGTTGCCCATACCTGTGGAGCCACACTTGAAGTACCATGCGCATACAGCTCTTACCCTTAATTCCGCACAGAGTTTGACAATTCTTGTAGAGTAACTACTTAGAAATGGACATCCTCTAAACCTGACAACTCTCCTGATCAGGCCTGAGGTGTGTTTTTTACATATACTGTATATCAAGAGAGAGAGATTTGTGTATTGTGCATTACATAGCATGCCATTGATTCCATGTTAATTATCCATTCCTTCCATCCACACAAAAAAATCAGATGGGGCTTGATCTGATTTTTTGGTGTGATAGGAAGGGTACATCCTGGATCAGTAACCAGAAAACAGACAAGACATTGCATTTACATCAACAAACAGTCTTGAATTAACCGAACTATGTTTTAGGAATGTGGGAGAAAGCCATATGAGGAGAAAACGCGCATGGTCAAGAGGAGAACATGCCAAACCCCCTCAGAGGAAGGCTGGGCTCTTGATTTGAGCATGAAACCTTGTAACTGTTAGGTGGATGTGATGACCTCTCATCCCGTGCTGCACCTATACACCATACCAATTTGATTATGTTAATTCAGCTTTGAAAAAGGGTGGCACGGTGTGAATGAAAAGCACATCTCACAGTTATGAGGTTCTTTGGATGTGAAGTTGGCGTGTTCTTCCAGTGATTGTTCTGCAGGTACTCCACCTTTTTTCCAAATCCCCCCCAAAATTCTCAGGTCTGTTGAACGTTTTAATAAGCATTGGCAAAAAAAACAAAAACAAGTTTCCCAAGGTGTGAATGTGCAAATGCTTTGAAATTAGATGGAAAAACGTTCCCGGTTGTATAAGGCCTACGTTCACCCAAAGGTACACGGGACAGGCTTCAGCTCACTCACAAAACGTTAATGGGAATAGGTGTTGTAGAAAATGAATGAAAGCTTTAAAATAACTCAAACGTTCATTTCTTTCAGTTTGACCCAAAGGTTTGAAGTTCATAAATCATAAATTGTTAAAAATAATTGCACTATTAAAAGAAAAAAAAGTTTATATTCCATTTACATGTTTGTGATTGATGTTTGTTCGAATTTGTGTATGTTGATAAAATGAGTTCCAAATCATTCTGACAGCTCTTTTTTTTATTTTTAAACACAAGACGCCACCTGCTGACGAAGGTGAGGAGTGACAATTATGTAGTCATCATTTACAGGCAGGTGAAAACTCAATTGGGATCATGTACACATTGTACAGGTATACATGAATAGTATTCAACATCCACGTCGGTTAAGTATTTGTGGATAAAGTCAGCAACCAAGAAAGAACATTTATTTACACCAATAACGCTTTGACAAACGAACATTTTATATTGTCGATCAAATATGTCGTCCTTGTACAGTAAGAAAAACGGCAAAGAGAAAAAAATGTTTTTAATTGTGATGGCTAGATATTATTAGTCCTCAAAAGTGTTACAATTATCCGTTGAAAGTAAAGTGATAAAAGAACTGACGAACAAGGGGTTGAATGGTCGGATTCAGCCTTCAATAAATGTGACCTCTAACACCAGTTGATGAGCCATAATAATGATAGACCCAAACACCAAGCAAAACAAAGCTTTGTGTATTTATGTTTACATGTGAATATAAAATAATAGAATATAAATATCATTCTAATATGATTGGTGTTCGGAAGGAAAAATACTTTTCACCAACAGCGAATGTCTCTGACCCCTGAAAACATCATGCTTCTAACTTAAAAGAGTTGCGGTGAGGGCCTCTCTGAGGTGCGAATCCGAGTTCACAGCCTGATACGGATCTTTTGGTGGCATCAGATCAGACTGGGCCATTAAGAAAGCAGACAATGCAAATGCATCCGGATCACAAGGCATGGTCAAACGAAAGACACACTGGCTTTTGCACAGCTGAACTTGTTAATTGTTAACTGGGGAGAAGAAGTCCCTTGTACCGTAAAGATTAGGGAAAGTATTCACCACGTTGGGCCTGATGAGATGGCAGTTCCAAACTCGGCCGTGTCATCCAACTCATCCTGTTGAAAATAACATACAGACAGATTTAGGAAGAGCTGCACAGTCATATCAGCTTTTATGAGCAAGAAATTAGAGCATGAAGCTGCTTTTCTCTCCACACTCCCTCCTTTCTGTCTTATTTGTCTCACTCCTCCCCTCTCATATGTACCACATCTCCCCATCCCCACTTTTCCTTCATCTTTATCGACCTTGGTCATTTCATCTTCACTCTGTGACCCCAACGCCACCCGCCCCCAACATACACACACACACACACACACACACACACACACACACACACACACACACACACACACAAGCCGCCATCTTCTTTCCACTATCCGATTTTTTCCTTCTTTCGTGCCCCCGTCCACTTTCTCATCAACGCACTTTCACATACAAGAACACACATTGAATAAATGAGGCTATCAGAATGTACTAACTCACCCGACTAAGTCCCATGCAACAAATTTGTAGGATGCTTTTCTCCAGAAATCCACCATCAAAGAAGCCATTGTCTCTGAGGTTCTGTGAAGAGGGATAACCAGAACTCCATGCACTGGCTGCGAAGAAACCCCCACCAATATTCAATTCTTTGATTGGCGGTGCTGGCTCCATCCAAGTGACTGTCAAGGTTGCTGCCTGGCGGTATGGGCACCAGGAAACGCTGGAAGCCTTTAACATGACCATTTTCAGTCATAAGATCAGCTCGAATGATTCGAGGACTGAGGGAATGGTGTGAAAGAGAATGGAAATGAAGTTCAAGGAGAAAAGGGTAGAAGGGCATCTTCATTTCTGCTCATCTCCATGATTTTCTTGTACTTTTTTTACATTTACCGTGGCCTAAGACCCCGCTCGCACGCGCGACCCCATCGTTCACGGTAGGGACCAGCTGTTACCTTGGCGGGCTAACAGCGGGCTACTGGCTGGCGACAAACCACACATTCCCCGTGAGTTGAAGAGGAGGAAACGTGGGTGTCGGGCCGGGAGGTCTGAATCCAAGACCAAGTCCAGATGACATGAAGAGTAAACCTTAAGACAGAAAAATACTCTTTTTATAACCACAAAATTATAGAAACGTCATTATGTTCAAAAATCTTCTTTGATGCAATAGTATTGGGACTCACTGGGGAGTTGAACGAGAAAGAAAGACAAACATGTACTCTTTGTCGATTTGCCGGGAGCATGTACGTCTCCGGATTTCCACCGGAAATGCGTCATGAGCTGCCGTGCAAGTTAGCTGCTGCCTGTCAATCACTCACGGTACACTACTGCGCATATGTGACATCAAACAACAAAGAGGCGCTAACTACACAGCCGTTCGGACTTCTTTGACTCGGAGATGCTAAATTTGAAACTGAAGAGCTAACCGTTTGAAATATTACCATGTCTTGTTTTGTTTTTGGTCAACACTGAACAGTAAACAATTTCGTAGCCCGCACTGGTGCATACCAGAGACTGTGTAGTGCTGAGCATTGAAAGAAAAAAGTGCGTCGAACGATATGAAGCCACACCACATTCCTGTTGCATGGAGAACAGCTTGCCCGAAAATGCTGTCTCGGGAAGTCAAGTTCAAATTTCAATCAGTCAGTGTTCAACACTATAACTGACAGCCTCTAAAGTTTCTCACAGTAATTGCTCATGATGATAATTACGTCATAGTGTGTGACCTTTTACTACTTGACCGAATATGAAGGGTTGATGGTATTCACTCGTGACACCGAACTGGATCAATTTTAAATGTTTGAATAAAAGCAATGTGTCATATTTTTGCATGAGGGTGGTATGTAGCAATTGGTGGTAGGTAGACAAAAAGTACAAACCCAATTCGAATGAAATTGGGACGCTGTGTTAAATATAAATGGAAGCGGAACGCAATGATTTGCACATCACGTTCAACCGATATTTACCGGTAATTGAATGCACGACAAAGGCAAGGCACTTTGTGTTCAAACTGATAAACTTGATAGTGTTTTGCAAATAATCGTTAACTTTGGATTTTATGGCTGCATCGCGTTTCATAACAGATGGAACTGGTGGCAAAAAAAGATGGAGAAATTTGAGGAATGCCCGCCAAAGACATATTTGGAACATCCCACAGGTGAGCAGGCTAACTGGGAACCGGTGTGGGTGCCATGATGGGATCTATAAGGAGCTTCCCTGCGCTGCTCAGTCATTCACAAGCAAAGCTGGGGTCGGGTTCACCTCTTTGTGAACAACTACGTGAGAAAATAGCCGAGCAGTTTAAAGCTGAAAGTGATTAGCTTTCCACAAGTCAGCAAAGCATTAAAACTGTAAAATTATCCAAAGAATCACCTCTTATGGACAGACCCTCCCATTCCCTCCTGGCCACCCTGACAGCACTGGGCAGCTCCTTCAGCCAGAGACTGATACACCCACACTGCAAGAAAGAGAGGACCGCCGCTCGTTCCTGCCGACTGCTGTCAGGCTACTGAAAAGACACACCTGAAAACCTGGACTCACCCCCACTCACCCATTTTAAATAGCACAGCCACCTTATG
This sequence comes from Hippocampus mohnikei, assembly GCA_026261675.1. Taxonomy (NCBI): domain Eukaryota; kingdom Metazoa; phylum Chordata; class Actinopteri; order Syngnathiformes; family Syngnathidae; genus Hippocampus; species Hippocampus mohnikei. The sequence goes on from JAKGUB010000340.1 coordinate 2,805,288, forward strand.
CAGCATATATGCAGTTGCATATATGCATATAGCTTATATTTTATTTTGCATTCCGTACTGTGTACAGTTCATTTTTTAAATGTATTTTGTGCATGCAAATACTTGTATATGTTTTTCTACTTTCTTCCCTCCAAATTTTGCTGCTGTAAATTGCAAATTTCGCTATTGTGAGACAAATAAAGGTTTTCTTATCTTATCTTATGCTGACTTGGTTGTACTAAAAAAATAAAGCTGGAAAATCCCCTTATGATACAGCTGCCAAATTAACATAGTTTGTCTGACAGTGATGTACCGGTATTGCTTCAGAACTCAGACACTCCCTCTTTGAAACGAATATAAAGATGATGAGCTGAGCATCTGCATTCAAGGATCAAGGCCCTGCTCCAACAGGTACATTCACTGGATTTATTCTAAATTTACTCTTGCTCTATCCTCCCAGATTTGAAGATTAACAACAAACGACAAAGAGCAATCGCCATTCCAACCATGACTCCGATATTTCCCTTGATAGTCCAACTGTTGCTGATGCTTCTTCCTCCAGTAAGACTCCACACACTCGATAAATATGCGTGAATGACTTTCAAGTTATTTTAACTCGTTAAAAAAATAACTATGTCATATCAAATTGACTTTGTGTTTCAGACAGTACCTGTGAGTGGCGATGACGTAGGCAAGTGAAGTCATTCACGAAACCATTCTACTCGTCCAACTCGACATAGGCACTCGAAGCCTACTTGTGCTAATTCTGTGTGTTTTGTGAAACTACGTTCGCTCTTTTCCCCACCCAGAAAACCTGGATGTCAATGAAAGGATTGCAAGGGCAAATGCGAACACAAGTAAGAGAATACACAACAAACACACATTTCTTAACGACTACATCATTAAACAAAACGATTGTTTGATAGATTTCGGGATTTCCTGTGTCATATTTTAAAAATGGCAACATGCAGACAAATTCAACAACCCGTCTTGATTGCTTGACGGAAAATTCCATGCTTCTGCTTGTTCTTTGACAGCTACACCTCTGATCCACGGTGACATTGCGATCAATCTGCAAAGGAATGCGGATGCCTGTACAGCCGCAGGATGTAAATGGCCTAAAACTGGGGGTTACGTCTATGTGCCTGTCATCATCTCCAGTGGATTCAGTAAGTCACGCATGCCACTTGAACACTTAAATTGTCACTGTCACTCCAGCGTTGTACTTACTTGCACCACTGTCTCTGATCTATATTCCACAGTACCAGACACTTTAAAGCGCTCAAGGACATCTGCACAATTGCACACTTGTTGTACTACAAATACTGCTCATGGTCACTTTAAAATGGTTCATGATTTCCTGCACCAACTGCACAACTGTTCTAGTCTTGTATTCTACCACTGACCAAGTTAGCTCTGCTTGATACTTTGCACATTGTCTCACAGCTTTCATTGGGTGGGACCACCGCACAACAGTACCCTTACATTACAGAATGTCCTTCCATACTTATTTGCTATGTCCTTGTTTATGATGATACGAGTGTAGCCTCTACCACCGGAGACAAATTCCTTGTGTGTCCGACGTACTTGGCCAATAAAGATAAAGACGATTGTGATTCTGATTCTGATTGGAAGAATCGTAAATATCAAGAGTGTTGAGCTGAATACTGTCTCCAGTCGAACCTAGTTACTAGAAGGATACACTTTCACAAGCGAGCTTTATTTTTGAAAACCCACACGATCATACATTTGCACAAATGAGTGACTGATACTGCAAGTGCGTAAAATGTGTTACTCGGCACCCACTGTTGAGTGGGCTTACCTGGTTTTTAGACATCAAAGAAACAGAACAACTTGGGAACCTAGTCCAGATTCGCAGCAAGTACCGTATACTGTGCCCTCAGAATTTGTTCTGCCTATAGGCACTGTGCATGGATATTGTGGATAGATCTATTCTCATTTTAGCTCGTTATTTGAGTTCCAGTTTTTGGCATAATATATATATATTTTATTGTTTTACTCCCCTTATTTTAGTGCGATGCTGAGGTGCCCCCAGCATACAACTCATCAAAAACGTCCGTCTTTGACGGCAGTCCCTTACTTCTACACCAGTGGTCCTTAACTTGGGTCCCATCGAACCTGAGGGGATCGGTGAATCGGTCTCAGGGGTTCGATGGAGCCTCTGCCATGGAGGTTAAGGCACACCCGACTTAACATGTCAATTAGTTATGACGTGCCTGCTTGGCCTTCACAGGCTGATTCATTTTGTGCACATTTCGAAAACATATACTTATGTCTTGAAATTTTAGTTTTGTGTTTTTACTTTTTTTAATAAATGCATTTTTTTTAATGTCTTGAAATTGTAAAAAGAAAATCGTATTTTTAATTTTCGCTAATGAACGGTTCAGTGAATGTGCATATCAACCGGTTGGTTTTGGTACCTTTAACAAGGTTAAGAACCACTGTTCTACACCATATGTGTCCTTCTCTGGAGGTGTTTCCCTATTTTAATATCACAACCTCCTTTGGACAATATAATCTTCTGGAGTTGTCCCACTGAGCCAAGCAGTCCTTTCATTTACGTGAAGCCACACTTTGGATCAAAGTGTTTGTGTGCCACTGTGCACCGGTCTTCTTTGTTGGTGGTCAGGGGCCTTCGGACCAGTGTTCCCCCAGCCAGGGCCAGTGGATGTCAGGTTCTGAACTGAACCGAATCATGTTTTGGATTCCAGAAATGCAGGTTCAGACTAAGAAAGATATCGAAAGGTCTACAATACAACACTTGAAGCACAGCAGCGAGCGAGGTCAATAATCCGACAAGAGACGAGGCAGCTTGGCAGTCCATCGATACATGGCAAGGCTTGACAGGGAAATGGTGCGCCTGCTGGAGTGAAACTCCCTTCATACCATCTGAAACACAATCAAACAGACAGAACATGACAGTGGAGTGACAGCCCATTTCCTCTCAGAACTGGAACTCAATTGCTTCTCTGGTATCGTTGTAATTTCTTTTTTCTTGTTCGACATTTGACTCCACAGACTACCAAGAGAGCTTAACCATCATTGACGGCTTGATCAGTTTCTACGAAAAAACCTGCATTCGCTTCATGTGGAAGCGCGACTGGCATAAAGATTTTTTGTACTTCTTCCCCGGATCTGGGTAAGGAGATGCACACAGGGCATTAACTGTCGATGCTATGTTGGTGGCCTTTTTAAATCTCATTTGGCCAGAGAGCGATGGCTCTCATGTTTTTTAAACCCCCAAATCATTTTATGTCAGGTGTGCCAGAAAAGTTCCTTGATTGGTGTCACCAAAGGTAGATTACTGTACATTTTGACCTTCGAAATATCCCCTCTGGAGTCCAACACAGACTGCCAGGCATTCCTGCCATGGCTTCATGCACTCTTGGAAAAATTCTTCTTTGGTCCTTCACATCTCCATCGCCACAGCCATTTTGATGTTGTCCATGCCTTCAAAACAGATCTGCTGATAAACCCGTTGAGCTTTAGAAAAAGGAAGAAATCATAAATCAGGGCCAGGTGAGATGCGTATAGGGAGGTTGTCCAAACATGAGTTGTCCTCCCACAATTCTTATCTCTTCTTGCGCACCAAATGAAGCACACTGCCAGATTTCCTGGTTGATCAGATGGCCCACAGAGAGGGCAATTTAGGCAGGGGAAGACTTTGAGATTGGGTTTAAGACATATCTTTTGTGACACCAGTACTGCAGCCCTTTTGAAACACGTCCGATATATGCTTAGGTGTTGGTCATACCTTGGACGTCAGCCGGGTGGACAGGCAATCTCCTTGCAGAGATTTGGCTGTGTGAACTTGGGCACTGTGCAGCACGAAGTTCTTCATGCTCTTGGGTTCCACCACGAGCAAGTTCGGTCTGACAGAGATGATCACGTCATCATTAATTTTGAGAACATCAAAACAGGTGAGCCCACATGACATGACCTCGTAGAGACCATGTTGAACCACACTGAAGTTCGTCAAACACACAAAGTGCACTCAGAGATACTTCATTGTTTTCAGTGTATTACCATGCAACCGAAGTGTTGGGTAACATTCCCGCGACCTTCAAATAATATTGATAATGAAGTAAGATATACAGTAATCCCTCGCTTTTACGCGGTTCACCTTCCACAGCTTTGCTGTTTCACTGATTTTTTTCCTGGAGTTTTTTAATGCTTTTTTTAAAACAGTGAATTGTGTTCTGCATCCTGATTGCCTTAGGGACTGACCAACGTGAACAGTCCCTGCATCTCGTCTCTGTATTTTTCCTTTGCAAATTTTTGGTCTTTGGTTTCATTGTATCAGTGGAGGATGCTGGTCTGTCAAGGAGGGGAAGCTCAATTTCGACCTACATCATAAAATGTGCCCGTTTATTTATACGTGAATTCTACTCTTCGTTCCTTTTTAAAAAAATGAAAAGGATGCCTTCGCCATAAGATTGGTGATTGGGTCATTTCGCTGTCAATCAAAAATAGATTCCACCTTAGACAGATCATCCAATCATCATACAGAAAAGCTGAGCTTCCTGGCCAGCCTGTAAACGGCCAATGTCCATAGACTCCCACAGACGCTGAGCGTCTGGTGGGCGGGACAAAACCAGCATTTGTCCAATGACTCGTCTCGTTTCAATGCATTGGGACAACCTACACTGAACTCTATCAACGCTCAGCGTCCACACATTTTAAAGCACAGTGAAGCTGCGGGAATTCATGAGAAGAGAGTCGCATCGTAACCAGTAATAAGAAGCTGATTCGGAACTGCATCACTTTGTAATTGAGTTGAGGGTCAACTTTAATGACGCAGTGTTTCGGAAACTCAAGCAAGATGGCATTCCTTCGATTTCATGCCGGAGAGCATCATCATTTAACTATTGTATTCTTGTCTCCTTCTGTGTGCAGGCATGGAACACAACTTTGACAAGGAAGAGACGAATAACTTAGGTTCTCCCTATGACTTTAACTCCATCATGCACTACAACAAGTGAGGCTTTTCTGCTACATCAATACTCAGTAAGAATCAATCAATCGGGTGTTACAACTGGCGTATGATGATTTTCATGCCGGTGCAAGCCACGTTTTGCCTGTTTGGATATTTGGCAGACTGCTCTGCGGAATGGTGGACAGTCTGGGTGTCCTGAGGCTATTTCCGTTGACATTAGACTGGCGCACAGGACAATTTGGTGGCTTGAAGTAGACTGAACCTCATGCCTGCTGGAACCACGTCTAACTATTGGTGCGGGTATTGGAACGCAAATTTGCTGAATTTGACAGAGTTCTGATCATGATGAATCATGATTATTATTATTATCATCTTTATTATGTATGGCACACACACGGATATGTGCTGATTTGAAAGGAAACGAGACAAGTTGCTTTGATTGACGGCGGATCGAGTCAGCTGTGTTCATGCCCATAAAGATGAAAAACACCCGTTTTTAGCGGTGCCAAGCTATGTATGTCTGTGAAAACACCAAAACCCAACATAGCCCGGCCCGTCGTTGATTCATTCCGTGCCTCTGTCTTGTCCAGGGAAACCAAGACAACAAATGTCTTTGTACAACAATGAGATTTATTTTGGCTGCAATTGATGGGGAAATACCATCAGAGATGAAAGTGGACTTTTCAGAAAATTTTGGGGGAAAAAAAATCTTCCTTTTATGTGCACACATGCACCCACACAACCGACGTCACACATGACAACAGCTAAGCTAAGTTAGCCGAGACGACACTCGAAGTCGGACGGACACGTTTTTCTGCCAATCTGTGTGTTTCCCTTTTTGTCCAAATATAGTTTTTACGACAACTGTCTTGTCCACGGTGTCTTTTATTCGTTCCACTGGGGTTTAGCAAGTGTGTTTATAAAGAGACGAAAATCTCTTTCCTGTTACTCGTGTTAGTGTCTCAACATGGCTACGCTCGTGAAAGCAAAACAACGAACTCAAACGCGTCTTCGTTCAATGTTGTCAACTAATATCCGGATTAATTTTAGGCACATTTTCCTCAATTCTCCGGAGAGATTTTTATAAAATTTGAAAAACCCGGAATACCGGGAAAATCCGGAGGACTTTCATCTCTGCACCACTTACAGACCTGTGATGGAGCGACTCCCCAAGCAGTGGGGGGCGGCCACTCTTATGACATGTTTTCTTCTTCGGAGGGGTTAAAGGCTGACACACAACCTTGCAAAGCAACACTTACAGATAGCGGGATGTGTGATACTAGTTAACACTACATTGTAACAGACAAGTGAACACTGTTTAACGTCCTATTTCCACGACACCTCTCGCTAGACTTGCACTGGCAAGATAATAGAGCCTGTGGTCTTTATTTCATGAAATTAAAATGCAAAGATCATCTTCACTGTATCATTCATCAGAAAAAAGAAGCATTGGTTTTCTGCAGAATTAACTAACAGCTTTGCATTAGAAGTCAATATGCAAAACTGTTGATTTTGATGTTTCCTTCACACAGCTTTGCTTTCTCCAAAAATCAACAACCAACAATTGTTGCCAAAAGTAACCCGAACCTTCTGTTTGGTCTTGCAAGAGAGATGAGCGGCAATGACATTGCACGTGTCAATGCGCTATATAGATGTGGTAAGTTCAAAACCACAGGTGTGTCCATATGTGATAAGACACTGATCTTGCAGTTAACGTAACTTCTTATCTTTTATTATTTATTTTGTGATGAAACCTAAAAGTAATCAAACTGAGATGTGTTCTGATCTGCCTGATGAAAAATATGTGTGCATATGTAAAATGTGATATGGTATTTTCGATTAACAAGGATCAAATAATTTGGTCATTGGGCCTATGAATAATATTCAAATTGTTTTTTTTCCAGATTAATAAAGAATAGAGGGCAACGGGTTGGCTGTCATATTCGGCCAACTGTAACTGAAGCTGATGTCTGTTGTGTGAGCAAAATGAAGACAGAAATACACGCCTGTGTTCGCTGGCATCTACACTTTCTGATTAGCTTTGGTTTGCTTTTCGCCCTCTTCCTTTTTGTACAGTGGCACACTGCCGTATTTGCCAGGTAAAGAACCGATGTGACAGAAAAATGATACAGTATTTGTATTGACTCAGAAACTAAAAAAACAAAACTACGATAAAGTCTATAAATGTGTATCAACCACCAATAGATGACATTTTTGGAACAGTGTGACATCATCAGCAGTTTTTGAGTCCACTGCAAGAAATGGCTGCATTTTGTGCAACCTCCCTTTTTTCTACTGCTGATTCCAAAAGACTGGAAAAGGGTAGAAAGTACCAGAAAAGGGTAAGTTTTTTATTTTTATTTTAACCAGTTGACAAAAGAGTATTCTTTTATTGATTAGTTTGGTGTATAAACAATAATCGACCACGATATCCTGTGGGTCTTGAAAATGTTAAAAAGCTCTGAATTGTGTCTGGCAGATATCACTTCAAACAGGAACGTATCTAGCAGAGAGGTGTAAGTAAAATAAAATACAGTAAATGAATTGAAATGAAATACTGGTAGCTCACCAAATCAACTTAAAATGACTGGCAAGTGGGCTTTTCATTTGAAATGTTTTTCTTTTCTTAGGTGTATGTCTCCAACATAATTAGTTTTTATGATTTCAGTACATGGTCAATGGAGATAATTGCAGAATAAATAAATAAATCGGATCAGACATGTTGTGTATTTGTATTAATGGTGGATATTTCCTTTGCGCTCGTGTTCGTGAATTAGACATCGTTTGTCAATGAGGCTCATTTGCATAGATGTGGTATATCTCGGGTTCACACGGTGGACGAGACGGTTGCCTCCTCTGCCTTTCCTGACTGCTGTTTCTGCCGATGCACCAAACAACAGATCAGCGTACCCACCCTTTTTGGAGTCCTTGGAGGGTGTGATGCAGAGTGCTCCCACTGGGGATTCCCTCATTCTGCTGGGGACTTCAATGCTCACGTGGGCGATGACAGTGAGACCTGGAAATGTGTGATTGGGATGAACGACTCCCCAATCAACAACTCGAGTGGTGTTTTGTGATTGGACTTCTGTGCTCATCACGGATTGTCCATAATAAACACCATTTTCAAACATAAGAGTGTCCGTATGCGGACTTGGCACCAGGACAGCCTTGGCCACAGTTCGATGATTGACTTTGCGGTTGTATCATCGGATTTGCAGCCAGGTGACGAGAGGGGCAGAGCTGTCTCCTGATCACCACCTGGTGGTGAGTTGGCTCAGACGGTGGGGAAGATGGCGGTCTAACCTGGCAGACTCAAACTTGAGTATTGTGAAGATTTGTTGGGAGCGTCTGGCAGAATCACCTGTCAGAAGGATCTTCAATACCCACCTCTGGAAGAGCTTTTCCCACATACCGAGAGAAGCGGGGGAGATTGAGTCCAAGTAGACCCTGTTCCGCGCCTCTATTGTTTAGGCGGCCACTCGGAGTTGTAGCTGTAAGGTCATGTCACGGCGGCAACCCCCGAACTTGCTGGTGGATATGGGCAGTAAGAAATGCCGTCAAGGTGAAGAAAGAATCCTATCAGGCCTTTATGGTCTGTGGGACTCGAGAGGCATCTCTGCTGGCTAAGCGGAATGAAGCTTCAGTGGTCGTTGAGACAAAAACTCGGGCATGGGAAGAGTTCGGTAAGGCCATGGTGAGCCAACTTCTGGAATGCTTTGAGGAAATTCTGGTCCACTATCTGACATCTCAGGAGGGGGAAGCAATGCACCATTAACACTGTGGAAAGTGGGGATGGGGCGCTGCTGACCTCGACTCAGGACGTGAGTCAGTAGGCAGAATACTTCGTTGACCTCATCAACTCCACCAACACGCCTTCCTTTGAGGAAGCAGAGTCTGAGGACTTTGAGGTGAACTCAGAGTAAACAGTGCGTCTGATTATGATCCCTCCTGGACGCCTCCCCGTTGAGTTGTTGTGGGTGTGTCCCATCGGCAGGGGGCCCCGGGGATGACCCAGGACACCACTTGAGGGACTATGTCTACCTACTGACCTGGGAACGCCTCGGGATCCCCTGGAAATAGCCGGAACAAGTCGCTGGGGAGAGGGAAGTGTGGGCTTCCCTGCTAAAGCTGTTTCCCGTGACTCGACGGTGATCGATAAGTGATCGAAAATGTATGGATGGATGGATTGAAGTTAAAGTTTTTATTTTACTTAACCTTTACTGGTGGCTCAGTGGTTGACTGGTTCGCACATTGGCCTCACAGGGAAGAAGTGCAGTGTTCGTTTTTGGCTCCGGCCTTTCTGTGTGGAGTTTGAATGTTCTGCCTGCGTGGATTTTCTTCGAGTAGTCCGGTTTCCTCCCACATTCCAAGAACATGCGTGACAGGTTAATGGAACACTCAAAATTATCCCTCAGTGTGAGTGTGAGCGCAAATGGTCGTTCGTCTATATGTGTCCTGCGATTGTCTGGCAACCAGCTTAGGCGTGTTACCCGCCTACTGCCCAAAGACAGCTGAGATAGGCTCCAGCACGCCCTGCAAACCTTGAGAGGATCAGCGGATCAGAAAATTGATGGATTGATGGATTATACATTCACATATAAGGCAATTGCAAACAGATTTCCATTTGCAATGTCGACCCAGCTGCAGACAGAGTAAAACAAAGCAAAAATAAAAGTCTGCTTACAGTTTCCTTATAATGTACTATAAGCCCATTTAGATTATTTCTGCTTTCACAGTGTCAAAGAATGTACACTTCTGGTATGCTGATTTTGAAGGGAATGAGAGGAGATTTGCATTCACACCCACATGTATGAAAATCGAAGGAAAGTATACCCCGCATGTGGGCATGTAAATAGGGCCCAAAGGAATAATCTTGTGCTAACTGTTCAATGGTGGGCGAAAGTGGTTGACTCCATGCAAGACAGAGTGGTTTTACAACTCAATATTATTTAAGTGATTCATAGGAATTCTAAATCCGAAAAAAAATATATAGATTGATCCATTTTCAGATCGGCTTATCCTCACAAGGGGTGCTGGAGCCTATCCCAGCTGTCTTCGGGCAGTAGGCGGGGGACACCCTGAAATGGATGCCAGCCAATCGCAGGGCACACAGAGACGAACAACCATCACCACTCACACTCACATCTTGGGACAATTTAGAATGGAGAGTCCAATCACCCTGCTATGCATGTTTTTGGAATGTGGGAGGAAACCGGTGTACCTGGAGAAAACCCATGCAGGCCCCAGGAGAACATGCCAATTTCACACAGGGAGGCCGGAACTGGAATTGAATCCGGTACCTCTGCACTGTGAGGTCAACGCGCTAACCAGTCGCCCACTGGGCCGCCAGAAGTTAAGTATGCTCTTTGCACATGCCATGAACAGTATTTGAACCATGATTGCTGCTGCCACAATGCAGAGTACTAACCACTATACCACCCTGGCCTAATAAATAAATAAATACATACATAAATAAATATCATATTTTCCACACTATAAGGTGCACCGAAAAGTCTTCCATTTTCTTATAAACTCACAGCGCGCCTTAAAATCCGGTGTGCCTTGTGTATGGTCATTACGGTAACATGTCGACCCCAAAATGGCTCCTTGCTGGAGGCATGCTTACAATGTTATAACTTGCTGTTGGTTCAGTGAACTGTATCGCTGCTTTAGTAATACGTTTTTGTTGCAGCTCTGTGGTGTTGGTTTTTTAAAACACACACTTTATTAATGGTTTTCACAGTCTCAACAAATACAGGTACGTCTTTGTCCATCTCCGTGCCTTCTCTTCCGTTCGACTAAAGAGGCATTCATGACTGCCTCTGAAAAACGTAAAATAAAGATTACTTCAATGAAACTACTAAAATTGAAAATAATGCATCAAAACAGAAAATCAACCGAGGAAATCACAAAACAAATTCCATTGCCCCGCTCCAGAATTTATTTTGTGTTTTCCTCGTTTGTGAATACAGTACACAACAAAGGAATAAATAACAAACACTTCTGAGGCAGTCCCGTCTCCTACATTTTACTGACATCTGATCGTTCTGTTGGAGCTAAATCAAGGAAATGCCAAAATAAATTCTAGTGGATGCATTGTCAATTGCGTTTTACAATCCAGTGCGTCCATTATTTGAAAAAAATTACAAAATAGGCCATTCATTGAAGGTGCGCCTCATAATCAAGTGCGCCTTTTAGTGAAGAAAATACGGTAAATAGAACCGCTTTAAAGAGTAAATATTTGAGACTGTACTTTATATTTCATATTATCCAATTTTATATCAGAGGAAACTTTCACGCAAAATATGAATTATGCTTGAGCTTATTGTGCAAAACATCAGCAAATCTGGCAAGACCTTAGCTCAGTAAACATTTAAAAACTAACTCTCGGCATGTGTTTTCCTTGTCTTTGACTTATTTTTACAATACTTCCTCCACGAGGCTCCATCAAGGGGGGCACGTCTGACCTCGGGGAACATGCTTTTTTCCTGTCCGAGAATAAAGTGCAGTTGCTCCTCCACTACATTAGGGGGCAGTGGCGCTCTCATTGAGAGAGTTTGTGCAGGGAGCATTCGAAGGGAGGAAATATGACGATGTTGTGCTTGGCCTCACTGTGACTACGGTGGCAGACGAGGAAAGATCGGTGTGCTTACTGAGACTCAAAATGTTGGGAGCCGACAGCATGAAGCCAAATAAATTAAGGCGTCACTTAAAGACATTACATCCCAATCACGCTGATAAGCCGCCTATGTTTTTCAGCGAAAACGTGCCGAATATTGCCCACAATCATGCTGCTCTGTGACTGCTACTTCAGTAAACTAAAATACAGGTCCCGGCTACACATTGAGTAAGAGCCGAGAGTTGAGTTTCCGTGTCCTGCTTCAAACCTCGCTTTGAAAAGATGTGTATTGCAAAACGTGCTCATTGTAGCCATTAATCCACACATCATCATTGATTTAAAAAAAAAAAATCAGCACAAATTATTTTATATATTTTTGTTTTGCCAGTTCAAGTTTTTTTTATATTGTGCTCCTGAGTTAATGTTGGTGATCAGTTTGAATTCATTATTATTTAATTTAATTGTTCTGTATCATATGGTTTGACATGGTCAGTCAGAAATGTTTACAGTTTAATTGAGGATTTAATTTTATTTTTGAATTTCAGATGCACTTTAAATCTTTTCTGTTAGTTAATAAAGCTATTCTTTGTTGTAAGTTGGTCCATATTTCTTTCTATTTTTATTCTCTTATAGGTTAATAACCATACAATGTTATGCAGAGGTGTACTTCTAACAATTTCAGAGACAAATAATCTTATTTATAGTCGCGCGGGGGGGATGTTTTCTTCTTCCTAGGGGGCATGACAGAAAATAATTGAGAATCACTGTGTTATGGCAATGTGATTTACTGTGCGTACATTTGCTCAATTATTTTCACCCTTTGCGCTTTGTACTGTAAGAATGTTAAAACAGTAGCCTTCGAGGAAAAATCACTTGCAAATACTTCCCACTATAGAAAAGAATTGAATAACAGGAATAACTACATATTACCTAAAACGTTAGCCACACCCTTTGTGAAACAAATACAGAGCATTTGGTGTGCATCCATCAAATGGGGCCCCAGTGAGACAGGTAAACCTGGTTTCCACGAGTACATTCAATGTATTTTAAAGTAATTGTTCTGGCTTTATACCAGAATGGAAAAGTCATGCAATTAAACTGCAAACATGACTGCAATTTTTCTATCATCATCCTACTGTCATTAATGGGTATCCATCCAGTAAGACCACAAACACATGTATTTTTAGCTGTAACACATTTTATTTATCTTGCATTAGAGAGACAATAATGTAACACTGATGCAAATTATATCACATGATGAAAATTATCCATCTATCCATCCGTCCATCTTCTACCGCTTATACGGGGCAGGGTCGCGGGGGCAGCTTTAGCAGGGAAGCCCAGACTTCCCTCTCCCTAGCCACTTCTTCCAGCTCTCCCGGGGATCCCGAGGTGTTCCCAGGCCAGCTAGGTGACATAGTCTCTCCAGCGTGTCCTGGGTCGTCCCCGGGGTCTCCTCCCAGTGGGACATGCCCGTAACACCTCACCAGGGAGGCGTTCAGGAGGCATCCGAATCAGATTCCCAAGCCACCTCATCTGGCTCCTCTCGATGTGGAGAAGCGGCTCGAATCTGAGCCCCTCCCGGATGACCAAGCTTCTCACCTCATCTCTAAGGGAGAGCCCAGACACCCTGTGGAGAAAACTAATTTCGGCCGCTTGTATCGGGGATCTCGTTTTTTCGGTCACGACCCATAGCTCATGACCATAGATGAAGGTTGGAACGTAGATCAACCGGTAAATTGAGAGCTTCGCTCTTTGGCTCAGCTCCTTCTTTACCACGACAGACCAATACAACGTCCGCATCACAGCAGACGCTGCACCGATCCGCCTGTCGATCTCTCGCTCCCTCCTGTCCTCACTCGTGAACAAGACCCCAAGATACTGCACTTGGGGCAAGATCTCCTCCCGGACCCGGAGAGGGGCACTCCACCTTTTTCGGACTGAGGACCATTGTTTCAGATTTGGTGATTTTCATCCCAACCGCTTCACACTCAACTGCGATCCAGTGAGAGTTGGAGAGCCCTACTTGAAGGAGCCAACAGTACCACATCATCTGCAAAAAGCAGAGATGCAATACTGAGGCCACCAAAACGGACCCCCTCAACGCTTCGGCTGCACCTAGAAATTCTGTCCATAAAGATTATGAACAGAATCGGCGACAAATGGCAGCCTTGGCGGAGTCCTACCCTCACTGGAAAAGATTCCGACTTACTGCCGGCAATGCGAACCAAACTCTGACATCAGTGGTATAGTGACCGAACAGACTGACCATGTCAAACCATACGATACTGAAAAATAAAATTACATAAAATCAATAAATAATAATGCTTTCAAACTGATCACAAACATTAACTCGGGAGCACAAAATAAAAAAAGTTTAACCTGCAAAACAAAAGAAAAAATACAAAATAATTTGTGCTGATTTTGTTTTTATAAATTAAAAATGATGTCTGGATTAAATGCTACAATGAGCACGTTTTGCACATGTACCGCACTTTGTGTGCAGCGATGGCTGTTTGAAAGTGCTCTATAGTGACACCTTAATTTATTTGGCTTCGTGCTGTCCGCTGCCAATATTTTTAGACACATTTAGCACACCGGTCTTTCCTCCTCTCCCACCGTAGTCACAGTGAAGCCAAGCGCTACACACGCGTCGTCATATTTCCTCGTCTTAGCTTTCGGGAGATTTGCATTTGTCTCTTTATCGCCGTCTCTCTCTTCCTGTCTTCTCATCTCTGGTAAATATTTTTTCATGGTGTCACTTGAGGGTCTGCTACACTTCGTGTCTACACCTCATACTCATACACTGTGCTGTGTGCAAAGCGCGCATGCTCAGTGCAAACAAAACCCCGATACCACCGAGCGAATGCTCCCTGCGCACACTCTGCCAATAAGAGCGCCACTGCTCCCTAATATAATGGAGGTGTAATTGCACTTTATTCAAGGTCAGTAAAAAAAATCTAAACAAAAAAAATCAAAAAGCATGTTCCCCAAGGTCCCCCCCCCCCCCCGGCGGAGCCTTGCGCCCCTATTTATTATATGTTATTATATATATACAGTATATATATTAAATATACATACATACACACACATATGCATCCATTTTCTAAAGCGCTTATCCTCACGAAGTTCACAGGCGTGCCGGAGCCTATCCCTGCTTGAATTAGGGCAGTAGGCGAGGTACACCCTGAACTGGTTGCCAGCCAACCGCAGGGCATACAAGGACCAACCACCATTCACACTCACAATCACACTTAGATACAATTTAGAGAGATCAATTGACGTACTGTGCATGTTTTTGGAATGCGGGAGGAAAACCGCAGAAGCCGGAGAAGACTACATAGGCACAGGGAGAACACAAAAAACACAAAAAACCTGCCCTGCATGTTTTTGGAATGTTATATTTCCTGACTTTTTTAACTCAAATTATGTGTGACTCCTATTTTGTGATCAAGAGCATTCTCCAATTTGAGCATACTCTGACTTTTATTCTGCGATGGAGGGGAGTCACACTTACAGGTACCAGAGGAGCCAAACATCAGCTTGTGGTTGACAGAACAGTCGCACAAGACTGCAGGTCCCGACATACCAACCTGTGCACAGCCTGGATTGATTACAAGAAAGCCTACGACTTGATGCCACATACATGGATCACTGAATGCTTGGAGTTGTATAAGGTGAACAGGACCCTAAGAGCCTTCGTTGCAAACTCTATGAGTATGTGGAAAACCACACTTGACGCCAATGGCAAGCCACTTACCCAAGTGTCCATCAAATGTGGCATATACCAAGGTGATGCACTCTCCCCAGAAATGTGCAGTGCTGGGAACAGCAAGGATACTGCGCAGAACCCTCAAGCTTCCTGGCCTCTGGTAGAGGACCCGAGCTGAATGGGTTGACGGACACCACCCGAGGGGTGAGACGAGGCTTTTTTGTATATATATATAAAATATACATACATACACACACATATCCATCCATTTTCCAAAGCGCTTATCCTCATGAAGTTCACAGGCGTGCCGGAGCCTATCCCTGCTTGAATTAGGGCAGTAGGCGAGGTACACCCTGAACCGGTTGCCAGCCAACCGCAGGGCATACAAGGACCAACCACCATTCACACTCACAATCACACTTAGATACAATTTAGAGAGATCAATTGACGTACTGTGCATGTTTTTGGAATGCGGGAGGAAAACCGCAGAAGCCGGAGAAGACTACTGTACATAGGAACAGGGAGAACACAAATACCACACAGGGAGGTGGGAGCACGGATTCGAACGATCTCTGCATTGCGAAGTGCGGACGCGCCAACGACTCGTTCACCGTGCCGGTGATAGATATATATATATACACACACATATATATATATATATATATATATATATATAGAGAGAGAGAGAGAGAGAGAGAGAGAGAGAGAGAGAGAGAGAGAGAGAGAGAGAGATTATAGATAGATAGATAGATAGATAGATAGATAGATAGATAGATAGATAGATAGATAGATAGATAGATAGATAGATAGATAGATAGATAGATAGATAGATAGATAGATAGATAGATAGATAGATTGATGTCATGACAAGTGAGCTCAACATGATTCAAACAATTCAGCTCAGCCTCAAGTAGCATTATGTCTCACAGGAAACCATGGAAACTCTCATCCATCAGAACTTGGTTTGGCAACTGCTTTGATCGGAGATAGAATACGTAAGAGACACACCCAATTTAAAACCTATAAAATGTGACGAAACATCAGCAACCACAAATCCTGGCTAACACCCGTAAGACAAAATTACTCCACTGTTACCTGCTTTGTTTTTCCTTCACTTCTCTCCCTCTCTCTCTCTCTCTCTCTCTCAATCTCAGACACATGCGAATGCAGACCAGTGTGATTTTAAAAATTTTGTTTTGTCTTTATTTTTAAACAACAGCAACACCATGACGCCAGTTGTCATCATTGTTCTCCTTGTGTCTGTTACGGCCGTTTCTCCGGTAAGATCCGCTTGACAAGGCTGCAATTATCTCCTGTTCAACTTGGAAAATCACAATCCTTTTGAAAGTCGTATCTGTCGTTTTCATGTAATTTGATCAATGATGGTAAAGACAAACATTTGGGAATTTTACCGATAGACTTGTGGTGTGATGAATTTGCTCAATTTTATTTGTCAAGTGGCTGCACACAATAGAATAATCTGGATTTATATGCATTTTTAAATATGTATATTCTACTTTTTTTTTTAATGATCTGGATCCGGCAACCACTTGAAATAACTTATTTGAATAATTGGCAGGGCAGTTGTTATCAGTGAAAAGAGTAATGATCATTTCTGAGCAAAAAAGTGTTACTTTTCAAACTTTTAAAGCCAAAAAGTCTTTCCTGTTATGAGATTAGCCTTGATGATTTGCAACGTATTTTCTGAAGATTCTAATTCCATTTTTGGATCGATAGGATTTTTCTCTTTTTGCTTAATATGCATTTTCACTGAAAAAGAATGAAAGTCTATGTCGTGTCTTCAGAGTTCTTTTCTTGGGTGGGCAGGTGCTTCTACAATTGGTGCCTCTTTTTCAGTCAAGCTCTCTTTACCATGAATGCCACTGGAGATCGCCTTGTCATGTTGTGACAATACGCCGGAGAGCTCAGCGAGCTGTAGTGTCAGGATAAGGCAGCCATTCATTCATTTTAATGATCAATAATATTTTGAAAATAGGACCTTCGGCTGGCTGTTTCAGCACGGGAGATTTTTACAAAGGTCAAACCAAGGCAGGAAACATACAAGATTGTTTTGCTTTTTTTTATTTCCAAGTGTCTTTACTATTATTGGTCAAAATGAAAATGACCAATCGACATAATATATCTTTGAATGCGTGTGAGCGTGCATATAAAATGGAGGATTAAAAAACGTGATTCAAAAAACTTTTTTCAGGTCCCAATAAGTGAAAACAACAGAAAGAGAAGAGGTGCCTAAAATTAATTGTACAATTTGGTTGTTAAATTCAATCTGAAAAAGTTATAATGCTTCTTTTTGATTTTATTTGTTCTTCTTTTTCCAGAATTCACATCCACTTTTGCGAAAATTGTAAAGGCAAATGAAAATGTCTCACGTAAGTGTTTTCATTTGACAATGGAATGATTAGGGTGTACTGAGCTGTTTCTCTGTGCAATATAAGAGAATCTTATTTTGAATGGTATTCTCATAGATTTTTTTTGTAATACCGATTGTTTTTAAATTTGAACTTAACGTAATTAATCAGTCGGTCATACCGAATTTCCACAATTCATTTCGAGTTAAGACTTATTGTGCATCCTAATAGTGCAATGCTTTTGGTACATATCTCAGATCGGAATTGAAATGATCAAAACTACTTGTCCAATTTTTCCATCATTGTGTCACTTGTGAATATCTAAAAAGTAGTTTCTCATTTCTTGGAGCAAGTTGCAAATGCTTTGGCACAGCCATGCAAACGATGATGTACAATTCAAGATTATCAACCGCTTGCATCATGCTGATCAAAATGCATGACAATGGTTCTTTGTTGAATTGACTCACACCCGACAACATTTTGCCATAAGTTCATCACCGAAAATGGCTGAGCCAGTTCTTTTTCTAACCAAAGTTAGATTGTGAAGCATTACATCAACCAATGATCAACCAGATTTATAGTTCAGAGCAAGATCATCGTTGTGTGATGTGAATGCGAACTTGTAGCCCAAAGGAAGTAGCTGGACTGCACTGTAATCCCCACAGTGTTGGATGTTCAAATTATCCGTCAGGAGACTGTGCCGTGATAACAATTTGACATTATAAATTTGGTTTTTTGGTGTGATGCAGTGCCGTCTTTTCCTTTCTCTAACACAATGGGATGGTCTGTCAAGAAATTACAGTGCAAACAGAAAAATGCTGGAGTGGGGCGGAATCTTCGTAGAGCCAAAAAAATCCCTTTTTTGGAGATCCCAAAAACGTCCCGTTTGTTGAACCATTCACATTGTATCATCAAAGAGAGCAAGCCATTTTCATCTCTTGAGTTTGATCAACCACTTGTAAAAATAGCACCTACACATGTGGACTGACCAATCGTATAGACTTGTGAGAAAATTAAAATTAAATTTACCAAAAACTGATATAGCAGGTTTCGACCTGATGCCAGCAAAAAGTAACATGTGAAGCAGTCTCTTGCAATCAATTTGCCACAAATACAAAGGTGTACCTTTCAATTTAGAACGCGGAATTGTCGTCAAACCTTAAGGGGCAGTTTATGTCAGGCCATCCCTGAAGCATGATGAAGCAAGTCTTAGTAGCCCATTTTTCATCAAAGGTTCCCCAGCATACATCTTGTTTGGCCGGGCGACGTCTTTTATTTTATTGTCTCTCATGAAGCGTGAAGGGTCTTGCTCAAGGACCCACACTGGATGATGTTATGTGCACATATTGCCCCAAGCGGGGACCGAGCCCCAGTTTCCTGTACACCAAACCAGTGCCTTACCAACTGAGCCATCCAGCCACTATCTATCGATAGATAGATAGATAGATAGATAGATAGATAGATAGATAGATAGATAGATAGATAGATAGATAGATAGATAGATAGATAGATAGATAGATAGATAGATAGATAGATAGATAGATAGATAGATGTGTATAAATAAACATCACACACACACACACACACACCAATTATATGTTGTACACCAATTATATGTTGTACACGCACATACTGCGTGTACAACATATAATTGGGCAGTTGAACGTTCTTAGCAGGATTTAAAGTCGTAAATGGTTGCTAAAAGTCTTAACTAAATCCCAATATTGGCAATACTGACTGTGCTCTCTGTCCGCAGCCCTGTTGTTGGTGGAAGCAGTGCGCATCATGGGATGACGGATAAAGACTGAAATTAATTCACTTGAATTTCACTGGGTTGCCTTTAATGAAACATGATAGTACTTAGGTTGCAACATCCTCAACAAACTATAAATAGGGGAGTACATTGAATTGAATTGAATACAACTTTATTGTCAAATTGCATTGTCAAAATACACTGTTGGTCCCTGGACCCAAACTGCAACAACCACTGGTATAGGTTATACACCCATGTCAGACCGAGTAATATTTTATTCCTCTGTGGTCAACTGAATGTTGTAGACCTGTTGTAGAAATATTGACCAATTAACTGATTTTGAGACACTCTGTTCAAATAACACTGTTTGCGTATTCTCTGTCTGTGATTCTCCAGCCTCCCGCCTAAGACATGGGGATATTTTGGTTCACACTAGTGATGACGACGGTATTGCAAGGAATGCTGTTCCTTGCACCAGCGCAGGCTGTAAATGGCCCAAAACTGGAAACACAGTAACGGTACCCTATGAAATCTCCAGGGCATTTAGTAAGTCATCAGTAACTTTTATGTTGTGATTTTCTGCCTCATCAGGGGTTACTAAAGCAAGTCACTCGCATGACTTGCTTGGCACGATTTTAACGCTGTAAGTCCTTCCTGACACAACCCTGCCATTCTCACCAGGGCTTGAAACCAGCGGTGGCTTTGTTATGGGCCGTCATCGAAGGGAGAGAAAGTTTCGCTTTAAAGTGGGAAAAACAGACACTATTTTGAGTTCGCGCCAGCTAAAAACAAAAATAATCAGATCTGATCCGCACTCTGTTCGGTCGACACTGTTATCAACAGGGCTTTGATAATAGTGCGACAAAAAAATAAAAAAAAATACGGATCAAAGGGCTGTGTGCAATCACAGTCACACAAGATTTTGTGACTGCAGGAGAGTCTCAACTTTAATCATTATATTTATAAACAATATAAATCATAAATGTTGAGTTTTGCCATCACAACATTAATAGTGAAATATGTTGAGTAAATACAACTGCCTTTATTTTAGAAATTATTATATATGTATTTTTAAAGGAAGTCTAGGAAGACTGTTTATTTTAAGCAAGAAGT
Organism: Hippocampus mohnikei; assembly: GCA_026261675.1. NCBI lineage: Eukaryota > Metazoa > Chordata > Actinopteri > Syngnathiformes > Syngnathidae > Hippocampus > Hippocampus mohnikei. The sequence continues at coordinate 2,825,790 of JAKGUB010000340.1, forward strand.
AAGCGAAATCCTGAGGAGACTCATTATTTGTTAAACTAATATACCGTAAATTCCGGACTATAAGCCGCTACTTTTTTCCCAAACTTTCAACCCTGCGGCTTATTCAGTGATGCGGCCAATTTGTGTAATTTTTCTCACGGCCACCGGGGGCGCTCGAGTAGAAAAGGTAAGATGAAGACCGGTGGAATATATGCGTCGAGGAAGACTGCAACTTCTTGTCTTGTGCATCAATTAAATTAGCGTGAACATACCCTCATCATGGAAAATGCAAAAAGAAAGGCATATGACGCAATATATTTACATGTTTTAATGTGGGCACATGCGGCTTATATACGGGTGCGGCTTGTGTATGTACAAAATTGGTTTTCCTCTAAAAATGGAGTGGGTGCGGCTTATAATCAGGTGCGCTTTATAGTGCGGAAATTACGGTACTTAGAATACGTTAAATAGGTGGCAGTCTTTACTTTTTTAAACGCAAACTGTTCTTGAAGATCACTGTTAAAAATATACCAATTAAGTGGGACAGCCGAGTGTCATTTTCATGTTAAATAGGGTGGTTGGCAGCTGCCGAATAGAAGAATTAAAGTAACTTGTTATCCAATGAAGTTACTTTTTAAAGCAAGCAATCAGTAAAGTAAATGTGTTACTTTTTCATGGGAACTGGAGCAAAACTGTGTCTCCCACAGCATCAGATGCCGAGTCTCCAATTGTCTTCATCCCGTTTGTTTGGATGGTAGAGATTCCCGAACAATAGCACCATGATGATTGAACATGAAGATTTGAGTTTATATATATATATATATATATATATATATATATATATATATATATATATATATATATATATATATATATATATATATATGTGTGTGTGTGTGTGTGTGTGTGTGTTTATATATAGATAGATAGAACTTCAAGGGTTAATTTAAGTGTGACTTTTGATCGACAAAACTTTGCAGTGTAATGTTGTGTGCGTGTGTGTGTGTGTGTGTGTGTGTGTGTGTGTGTGTGTGTGTCTGCAGCAAGAAGACAGAGGCAAACGATAATAGACGCCCTGACAGAATTAGAAAGAGGAGATCGCATGACCTGCATTCGCTTTGTCAAGAAGACTGAAAAAGATGTGAACTATATATCCTTCATCTCTGGCACTGGGTGAGATTTAAGCATTTCGGACCTCTATGACCTTGACTCAACTCGTTAATGGAACACATTTGTTGCCTTTGCGCTGTCAGTGGCACTTGCCCAGCTGTTGGGTTTTTTCCCATCAATTCAGCTAATGTGCCCAAAAAAAGTGCTCCATCTTTGAGTTGATGTATGTATTTTTGACCTGTTATTGATCTTTGTCTTGACATGTTGTAAAGATGTTATTTGGCTTACCTGCTATGGCAGTATCCACACAAATCTTCAGGGGCCATTGTGCATTGTTTTGCACTGTGAAATCACTTGCCGGGTGTTGTTCAGAAATCCCCAACCACCGGTCTGCAGACCGGTACCGGGCCACAGCCCATTTGGGACCGGGCCGCACAGAGACAGACCTGCAAGCAAATTTACTCCATCAGACGTGGCGGAAATGTTTTGGCCAATTGGAGTCCCCCTTCCAACATGGGTTGACAAGTTAAAATAATAGTCTCTAATTATCTTTGTTGTTAGTACCAACGCTTTAAAACTGCCAATTTTTAAAAATGGTTGCCGGTCCACAAACAGCATGAACTCGTCTCAACTGGTCCGATGACTGATATAACCCACTCTGCTCAGAAATACTTTTTGGTAAGCTTTCAACAAGATTTGGGCTCTTGCGAAATTCAGTTGCCTCACGAGGTTAATCAGAAGAGTTCTTCTTTTCCATGTTTAGTTCGTTTGAGTTTCGTGTTATGACAAAAGCTCGAATCAAAATATTCATCTTTATGTCTTCAATTCCCGTGGGGCTCCAATTTCGAAAATATGTTGTGCATCCCCCTCCATCTTGAAAGTCAGCCAGTTTTGGAGCTCACCTGATTTTGTGCCTTTATGTGCCAGGTGTTGGTCCTACCTTGGTCGCCAAGGAAATGCACAGCCAGTCTCCTTGCAGAAAAACGGTTGTGTGGTCAAAGACATTGTGCAACACGAGGCTCTCCATGCACTCGGATTCCACCACGAGCATGTCCGCTCTGATAGAGACGAAAACGTCATCATTAATTTTGAGAACATCATATCAGGTCAGCTTGCCAACAGATCTTTTACAGAAGTGGCATTGCAAGTCATTTGAGAGCATATTGTTTCAGGCTTGCTTTCGATATTTTTCCTGGATTTGGCTTGCACCCAGTCCAGGGTGCAGGCGACTTCCCACTCACTGTAAAATGGATGATGGATACTGGATTTACCTTTTGTCAGAATGGCTTCTACACCATCTTGTTTCTCAATCTCCCATCTGACTGAACGACGTTTAACTGCAGTTCAACATGATGCTTTGCTCTCTCCGTTTATGCAGGATTTGAAAGCAACTTTGAGATTGTGCAAACCAACAACTTGGGTACACCCTATGATTTTCTGTCCGTGATGCATTACGGCGAGTGAGTACATCTTTCCAGCCATACAAACATGTGATCCTTTTCTATCCTACTCACAAAAGGTTCGGGATATTAGGTTTGACTCGGATATAACGATAACCTTAACAGTTGAACTTGAGCTGAAACAGACCTTCTCTAAACATTGAATGCTCACGTCCGCCAGCTCCAGGACTCGGTCCTTTTCGCACAACTTGCTGTTCTCTAACAAGGAACTGCACACCAGCGTAAACATTTGCTTGATCCAGATCCATATGTGTGTATTCAAAAACGTGAATGATCCCCAATGTGATGTTCAATAAACGATGGAGAGTGTGTTGACATTAGTTTAGGATTGTATTGGTTCAAGTGATGTCAATAGATCACCCCAAAACCCCCCTACATCATATTCTTGTTATTGCTTGTATTTTATTCATTTTATTTTTTGTAGATTTGAATTCTCCAAAAATGGCCAACCAACCATTACTGCCAAAGATAGAGCTGTCACTACATTTGGCACTGCGACAAGGATGAGTGCCAATGACTATGAGCGTGTCAACAGACTTTATGACTGCTGTGAGTGAGCATTTTGTCCGATACCATCGGATACAATATTTGCTATTAAACAACCAAAATACAAAGACATTTGCCTTTTTTTCTTCTCACCAATCAGGAGCTTCATGACAAACACAGGGTTTCCAGGTCTCGTCCAAGTCTCCAGCGGTCAAAAAGTGAAGGACTCTTTGAATATACCTCAATTTGAATATACCTCAATTTCAATATACCTCAATTTCAATACACCTCAATTTCAATATACCTCAATACAAGAATAAACAGATTTAAAGAATTATGTGGCTTTTCTCTGTAAAAGACTCTTTCTGTGACCGTCCATAGCCTGACAAAACAGGTGAAATGTGGGTTGCCAATTCACAGAGTTCAAATCGAATGATTAATTCATGATTAAGTCATCTCCAAAACTCTTGGAAAAACTGTTGCCTCTCAACTTCACTCCCACCTCACTGATAACAAACAATCTCTAAGAACAATTCCAGTCTGGTTCCCGTCCCCGTCACAGTACAGAAACTGCCCTAATAAAAATCACTAACGACCTTCTCATGGCAGCAGACTCGGTTTAATCTTCATCCTCATCCTCCTCGACCTTACTGCAGCTTTTGACATCATTTGTCACCCCATCCTCCTTAATACTCTCCACCAAAGGCATCACCCACACTCCCCTGTGCTGATTTCACTCTTATCTCACTGGCCGCTCTCAGTTCATCCGACTCAACTCCTTCACCTCATAGTCCTTCCCTGTCACTTCTGGTGTGCCCCAGGGCTCTGTCCTGGGACTCCTCTTTATTATCTACCTTCTCACCCTAGGCAATATTTTCCGTAATTTTGGAATACAGTCAAACCTCGGTTTTCGAATTTCTCGGTTCTCGTACAATTCGGTTTTCGGACAAAAATTTCGAGTTTTTATGCCTCAGATGACGAACAAATTTCGGTTCTCGAACTAACTGAGCGCACTTAAATGCGTCACTTCACTCCTCTCGGCTTCGTTTCCTGTGTAGCGTCCATTGTGAGCAGATGTTTTTGTATTGTTCAGTAAAGATTTTTTTTTTTTTTTAAGCAGACGTGTTTGGTGAAACTTCTGTTAGGGGGAGTGAAAGATGGTTTGCCCCATCAGCATGGGGGAGTGCGTGTTTCTTTCCACTCCTACGTCAATAGCATAACCCGGTCTGCAGATTTCCACCTACGTAAAACCAATCGTCTCCGTCCCTCTCTCACCCCTTACACCACCGTTATCCTTGTCCACAGTCTCGTCACCTCCCATATTGATTACTGCAATTCACTTCTTCTCGGTGTCCATCACAAATTCCTCCATAAACTTAAACTGGTCCAGAATTCTTCATCACGAGAACCCCCTCCTTTCATCACATCACCCCCACCCTCCGACAGCTCCACTGGCTCCCTGTCAAACTTAGAATCAACTACAAAATACTTCTCTATACATTTAAAGCCACCCTTAACCTTGCCCCCCCCCATGTGTCTGATCTTCTCCAAATTTCCGTTCCCTCTCATTCCCTCAGGTCCTCATCCTCCCTCCACCTCTGTGTACCCTCTGCCCATCTCAGCACGATGGGGTGCAGAGCTTTCAGCTGCTCTGCCCCAAACTCTGGAACTCACTTCCACCCAACATTCATAATACAGTTTGGATTTTCTTCCCACATTCAAATCCCATCTCAAAACCCACCTATTCAAAATCGCACACTCAACTTACATTCATCTCTTCTTTTATTATTTATTATTTTATCTGTGGTTTTATTGTTTTTGTTCTTGATTGTAAAGTGTTCTTGAGTGTTTTGAAAGGCACTTATAAATAACATGTATTATTATTATTATTATTTTTAATTATTATTATTATTATTATTATTACTAATTCTAAAAATGAAGGGAAAAGACGCACTCACTTCCCGCATCTTTGGGTACTTGGCAATGACGGAAAGACATGTCAAGGACAAAGCATCTTTAAGCGGTGGCGTTTATGCTAAAGAGGCTATATTGTGCAAAATCAACTTTTTGAATTAATAGCCATGTTAAAATGCTAATTCCTCACCAGAAGCACCCCCAGTGTGCTGTTTTCCTCCATTCACCCATATCAAAGCAGTCCTGCTCATTCCTCACCTCAAAGCAACAGCTCCGCCCAATCCAAGAAAAGGTCCTCATTTTTATATGTCACAAAGTGAATACATTTGAATAGGGTTTCCGGCCGCCAGAGGAGGAACTTGCCGCCATGCTGCTGCCATCCTTTGAAACGTAAATTTGGATTGTTCTGGTGTTTTTAATGATCGTTTTTATGGTGTTTGATGATGTACAGAGGCGTTTCGACGAGCCAAAAAAAATCTTCAAGAGTAATTCTCCTCAAAGAGGAGCTCAACCCCAAATTCTTCTTGACAGTACTACTAGTGTAAGCATTGGCATTCTGATTATGATTGTGCCTGTGGAGTCACGGTGGTCAACTTGGTTAACTCAAATCAGTCAAGTGTGCTGCTACACTATTAGTGACTCCTTTGAAAGAGTTTCAATTCAAATAATCACGTGCCACGCATTTATTTAAGAGCTCTAATATTTACTCCATATTTTGTAATCAATGTTTCTGATTTCTGATTAAAACACTGGTTGTCATGCTTGTGATTTACTAGCTGCCAGTCCCGGGCGTATTCGTGATGGATGGATTGAATTCTCGTCATGCGTTTTTACAGAGTTTGTATCGCCAAATAGGAAGCAGTGCAATATTTTCATGATTTGTACTTTGTGTACAGTTATTGTGTAGCCACCCCCTTGTGTCTCCTCCATGGAAAAAAACAAGACAGGCTGACAAGGTGTTCCTTGGGGAAATATCATGATCCAACCTGAAAAAAAAAAAAAGTGAGAGATTATTACACAGCAAGGGGGAAGATGTGATGTGACAGGAGGCAACAGAAACCAAGATCATCAGAGAGGGCTGAGGGAATGGTGTGAAATGGAATGGAAATGAGGTTCAAGGAGAAAAGGAGGGGTGTGGTGAGATGGAGAAACTCTGCAACGGACCATGGCGTCAGCACAGAGAGACTTATGCCACCTGGATATATTTGATTCAGTGATGCCTGCCTTCCCCATGCACTCCATTCACATAAGGATATTTGTACTCTTAGCGATAAACGCTCCACCGATTTTTAAGGTGCATTCACTCAACTGGATTTATCGAGCACTTTCAAACGCTGCATACAAAGTGCTGTACATGGCGCAACTAACATAGACAACAGCAAAGCAATAAATCAGTCACAAAGATGGTAGAAACGCACCAAACAGCAAAACCGAGATCAAATCTGAGTCATGCTGAGTCAAATGCCAAAGAATACAAGTGAGTTTTGAGGCGGGTTTTAAAGATGGGCAGCGAGGGGGGCTTGCCAAATGTTCCATTCCAGAGAGAGGGACCAGCAACGGAAAAGGCTCGATCCCCTCTCAGCCTCCGTTTAGTTCTTGGTACTACTAATAATGTCTGGTCCGCAGACCTGAGGTGTGTCGGGGTGGATGAGCTCAGAGAGGTAAGGTGGCGCGAGGTCATCTAAGGATTCGAAAACAAATACCAGTCATGGGATCTTGAAAAGAACTCTAAAATATATCGGGAGCCAGTGAAGGGATGCCAGAGTAATGCGTTAGTAGTCAACTGCACACCTGATTTCAAAAGGAGGACGGACGGCCGCTCGAGCAACGGACTAAACCATGCGTCATCCGGCGCTAACAAGATTATGGCCTCTTCAGGAAAGTCACATTGAAACCGTGCGGAAGCATTGCACACGCGCTGAGCTGTGTCTCACATTGTAATTACGCTAACCGCCAAAGGGAAATATGTCTGGCAGGATGAGGCACATGAACTGAGTGAGCCCTTTGACACCATTTTAAAACCGCTTGTGTTTCATGTGCTTTCTGGATTGGATCTCGGCTCTAGCCACCCTTTCGCAAGAAAACGGTTTTGCATGACTGCAGATCACAAAAGCAAAAAATAAAATCCGATATTTGCGTGGTGCGTGTATATGCCCGGGAACCTCAGCTCACAATAGTCATCCCTTCACCCGACTGAAATTCATGACTTCCATCCCCAGAACCAAGTTGCCTTTGCGTATGGTCGGAGCAGACCAGCCCAGCGTGACTCCAAGCTGGCGCAGGTGAGCATGCTGAGCTGGACCGATCCACTTCGCATCGGTAGTTGGGAGGACCATCTTTCAGAGGGGCTACACTTCATCGTACTGTGCTGCTCTTGTAATGTGCACCGGCAGTGACCGATCGACTCGCTATATTTACCAAGGCCACGGGAATGTGACTCCCTCCTGCTGACCTTCAAAGCAGACCATTTACACCTCTTCAGAAGAAACTATTCAAGGAAAACAATAGATGAGAACTCACAGAACGTCACTCAAACCGCAACATTTTTTTTCAGAGCTTCCGGATAGCACCTTTCACTTTCTTTGAAGCAACCCTGAGGGCTAATTCACTTCCAAAAGTAAAGAGACCTAAAAAACATGAAGCACGGAGCTCATGAAGTTGACGCTGCGTGAGGGAAAAGCGCAACTGAGCTTTCCATGTGGATGTTGTGACTCTTGGCGAACTAAAGCGCCGTTGAAGAACCAAAAGAATATTCATTCATTCATCTTCCGAACCGCTTGATCCTCACGAGGGTCGCGGGGGGTGCTGGAGCCTATCCCAACTGTCTCCGGGCAGTAGGCGGGGGACACCCTGAATCGGTTGCCAGCCAATCGCAGGGCACACAGAGACGAACAACCCTCCACGCTCACACTCACACCTAGGGACAATTCAGAGTGCTCAATCAGCCTCCGGAGCACCCGGAGAAAACCCACGCAAGCCCGGGGAGAACATGCAAACTCCACACAAGGGAGGCCGGAGCTGGAATCGAACCCGGTATCTCTGCACTGTGAAGCCGACGTGCTAACCACTGGGCTACCGGGCCGCCCGAACCAGAAGAATATTTGTCTGAAAATGAAAACTGTAAAGCGATTTGTTTGCGAACGGGGGTGTTTGTGAAACAAGATCAATCGGTAGGTCGGTCTTGTCACTGACTTTCGTGTAGCACCTCAACTGGATTTGCTTCTAAATCTTATTCATGGAGGAGTATCTCCTTGATTGACCTTCTCACTGGCCTTGTATGAGTCCGCAGTGCACGAGTGTGTTTGTGTGATTGTTCATGTTAATATGAACCTTAATTTACACTCTGAACACATCTCTTCATAACACCTTTTCCGCACCGTTTACAAATTAATGGGAAAGTGCAGTAACAGATGGCGCGCTTCTTTTTTTTTTTTTTTTTTTTTTTACGTCAACAGCTCCGGTTATTGGTTTGTGGCAAAAACACTCGACTCGCTGACTGAACACTAAATCAAATGTAAATTCAGTGCTCCAGTTGACTCAAACATGATTAGCCACTGTAATTACAAAAGGCGAAAGAATTGATTGCTCACGGATTGATTTTGAAAGTGGCTGTATGAGGTCCCTGCACTCGTTTATGAAAGGACAAAATGAAGATACATGTCGATAGCTTGTGTCGGTGACTGCTGTGCGGCACCAAGTTGAGGTAGCAACTAAATCTTACTGATGGACGGGATTCGCTGTGCCTGATCATTTTTATTTTTTTTTCTTCCACCGTGACCTTCTCTGGTCCCGCAGACTGCGATTCTGGTTTTATTTCACTGCTCACATGTAAAAAGCTTCAATTTGCATTCTGAACACACCTGTTAATTACATCCTTTATACACCCTTTGCAGTTGAACGGCCTGCCAAAGTACAGTGCGATTGGTTGGCAGCCATTTCAAAGACAGCTGGGATTGGCTCTCGCACACACACGCGACCCTCGTGAGGTTTAGTAAAGCGCTTGAGAAAATGGGTGGATGGATGGACGGAAAGTCCAATGACACTGATGTTTTTGTGGTTGGTTTCATTTTCATGACAAACTGTAATTCATTTGAATGTATATATGTGTGCAAGCCTCTTCCAACAATTAACCTGTGATAATGACTTATGTACGTACGTACTTACACCGCAAACAGCCCCACAGGATCACAGGCATTTCAGTGTCAAAGGAGCAACACTCCAGGATTTCTTTCTTCTCTTTACCGCGTTACCGAGCCCATTGTGCAGTTATCCAGTACTGTACTGTTGTTGGGTGTGTCCGCCAGTTCCAAAAGACCCAATAATGAAAGTAGGGCAGCCCGCCATGGCAAAATGAAACAGTAAACCTCCATTTTCGGAGTCATAATTCATCCTGCAATCTCCCCCAATGTTGCATCATTTAAAAAAAATAAAAAAACTTTCATTAAACAGAAGTGCTTCTTTAAGCTTAAAATACCGTAAATTCCGGACTATAAGCCGCTACTTTTTCCCCAAACTTTCAACCCTGCGGCTTATACAGTGATGCGGCCAATATGTGTAATTCTTCTAACGGCCGCCAGGGGCGCTCGCGTAGAAAAGGTAAGATTAAGAGCGGTCTTTATGACACTGTTTAATTCCGACACTGAGGACGGTGACTTCGATGGCTTCAGTTCACAGGAGGAAGATGAAGACGGCTCAACCGTGGTTTTCTTTCTTTGTAAATATGTTGACATGTTTTAATGTGGGCACATGCGGCTTATATACGGGTGCGGCTTGTGTATGTACAAAATTGGTTTTCCTGTAAAAATGTCGTGGGTGCGGCTTATAATCGGGTGCGCTCTATAGTGCGGAAATTGCGGTAGATTTCAAAGTTGGGAAGGGTACTTTAACCTACGCTTCCCTCGATGTGTCCATCTTTGGAGAGCGACCAAATGTCGTCCTGCAGTTATTTGAAAAATCACACCAAACTTTGACTTACTTTTATTTTTGTTTGTTTAAATGTCCTTGATGTTGTTGAAATTTCCATTCTTCGCCTTCTGTGATTTCATGAAACTGTCTGAACCTGTCATTGTGCTTTGGAGATGTGAACATTCCTCCTTCTCCTACACTCTATTTTTCTACATCTCGTGGAGTTAAAGAAAAAGAAATGGAAACGGGGATGATGTGGTAACTAGAAAATGCATTTCCAGCGGATGTGATTCCTGCTAATTAATGGAAGGAAGCGAAGACACATCTGCTAACATTCCTTCACCAAGATTAATAAAAATATGCGCGCGCTCTTTTTTTCTGTCAACTAGACGCTGCAGCAAGCAATCTCCAGGGATCCTTTCCCAGCTTGGCACGTTTGCAGCAGACACAGGTTAATTTGCTTTTCGTGAGAGGATAAATGGGTTGCTGATGAAGCAGCAGTTGCATTAAAGTCAAGGTGGTGCTCGGAGAAAAGGTGGGGGGGGATGGAGAAAGTACCGTATTATAAACTCAAAAGGTCCCCAAGGCCAAATTTTCACTGCACGGTGATTTTATATTCACGGTAATAAAGTATCGTTGTCAAATAACTTCACGGTCCCTGATGAAAGTGACCAAAACTATCTGCAAATAGAGCACAGTGCCAGTGTTTGCGGTGCTTTCGCACTTCATTATCTTCCGGTGTCAGAGCAGACGCATGTTGGACTTGGTCGGCCTCATTGTGGAGCTGTGCTGCCCACTCTCGAATCTATTTCGACGCGTTGGCCGGAACACAAACAGCAGAGCATTTTGCTGCAAAGGCTCTAAGATGATCGGATGCAAGAGAGAGCGCAGCAGTCTGTCAAATGCCTGTTAAAAAAAAAAGAAGGAAAAAAAGCGAAGCACACAGGTTGGGTTCAGTGCACGTTGATGTGTGTCGGTAAATTTAAATGGAGGGAATTGGGGCGAGCTGAATTTCCATGTTAAATGATGACGTGTATTTAAACGAGAGCTGTTATGAAGACTTCTCACAATGAGGTGGAGGGGTGGGGGGGTTGGGGGGGGTACTGGCTGCAATATCACCAGCACCAAACGGAGACGCACACGCGCAGACTGGGAATATCGGACTGATCTAAAACTGCATCTCTGCAGTATACGCATTGCACCTCCGAAACCAATCGGATTACAACCCCTCCACGGCGTATGACGACTGCGTGAGGGAGGGGGAACGGGGGCGGACTGGAGGTGTGTTAACAGAAGATGCAAGAAGAGAGATAGCAGATGGAACAATGAGTGATGTGCAAAGGAGGAGAGAGCAGATTGAAGGAAAAAGAGGAGGGGGAGCAGGGGCGGAGGGACAGAGAGAGAGGAAAGGGAAGAGGGGGTTTATTCAAACGACGCTGGGGAGTGGGAAGTTTCAACGCTACTCTCTGCTTCGCACGCGCAAACAAGACAGAAGATTACCCAAAACACATCAGTCAAGGTGAGAAGACTTCATCGGCATCACCATCCTCATCATTTGACGATTTGTTTTCATACAACATATGATGCTCGCATTCCAAGTCTGATTGTGAGTGCTGCGTTCAAAGCGGGGGAACTTAGCCGCAACCCAAGTTGAGAGTGTGCAGGCATGCAATGTAAACAGCCGACGCACTGCCGGGGGGGGGGTTTGGGGAGTCGTTCTTGCATCCAGAGCGATTGAGCGATGTGAAAAAAAAGCAGCTTGCAATAGCATGTGTCTAATGATATCGTATTAAATGATAAAAATGAACACTTTAATATTGTGGGGTGGGGGCGGGGGGGGTAACAACAGATATTACATCACTGATAAGCCAAGCATGTTGGGATAAAGTCTGATCTGGTCTGTTTGCATTCAGCACATGTGCCGCAATTGAGTGGTATGCATTATTTATCTGATATGCTAATAGCGATATCTCAACCGGGTAAGGAATCGTTAGGCGCCAATCACGTCCATTTTTAGACATGTGACACCTGCACTGATAACATGCGAGAAGAGAAGAGCCATGGCAGAGCCATACCAACATTAATACGGAAGAGTATGCAACTATGCACGGAAGTCCGAGGATTCACATCAGCGAGATCTCATTATCTGTGGTGGGGGGGGTCCCCAAGGCAACAGGAAGCTGGGATGTGAATAAGGCTTAGGTGATGAGCGCTTATCTTAAATGGGCTTCTCCAAAAAAGGAGACTCCTTTTGTCTGCTTATCTGGCTGACCTCATCGGTGTAAGACATGGCTGCTACAGTGTGGATTTCAAATTTGTAAGCAGCGCAGGTTTGTGTTTGTTTGGCTCTGTGTGTGTGCCTCTCTTATACTCTGTTGTACCCTGTATGTGCAAGGCTGCTCGCAAAGACGTGTGTGTGTGTCCTATATGTGGGTTGGGCTCTTTTGTTTCAGCCTTGATACTAAATGCTGAGGATTGTGTCATGATTCTGTTTTTATTTTTGTCTGTTCTTGTCATCCGGGTCCCTTTGTCTTAACCAATCAGCTCCTTCAACCCTTTGTGTCTTGTCCAGGTGTTGTGTTTTGTTCCCTGGGTTCTGTCAGTGACCCACAGTGCGGAGGTGCAGGGTTCAATTCCGGCTCCGGCCTCCCTGTGTGGAGTCTGCACATTCTCCCCGTTCCTGCGTGGGTTTTCTCCGGGTACTCCGGTTTCCCCCCCCCCCCACATTTGACAAACATTCGTGGCAGGTTAATGGAACACTCTAAATTGTCCCAAGGTGTGAGCGGGGATGGTTGTTAGTCTCTGTGTGCCCTGCGATTGGCTGGCAATCAGTTCAGGGTGTCCCCTCGCCAACTGCCCGGAGACAGCTGGGATAGGTTCCGGCACGCCCCGCGACCTGTGTGAGGATAAATCAGATCAGAAAATGGATGGATGGTTGTTTCTGTCAGCCTTGCTTGGATTGTTGCTGCTGTCACAATGTTTTGTGCTTGTGTCGTGGGTTTTTGTTTGTTTGTTATTCTGATTCATTGCGGTTTTCAGGACTTTGTGTTTTGGATTTAGGTTTTCCATTGTACCCCTGCAAGTGTTTTTTTTTCCTTAATACATTTTGATCAGTACTCTCTGGTTTTCCTGCCCCCTGCTTTTTTTGGGTCCACTACCATCCTATACACATGGCAGATTAACCTTCTGTGGATTAGGTGCAAAATCCTAAAAACAAAAGAAAAAAAATCATATTGAGCAATAAATACTGTAATTTCCGCACTATAGAGCGCACCTGATTATAAGCCGCACCCACTACATTTTTAGAGGAAAACAAATTTTGCATCTTCCTCCTGTGAACTGAAGCCATCGAAGTCCCCGTCCTCAGTGTCGGAATTAAACAGTGTCATAAAGACCGGTCTTAATCTTACCTTTTCTACGCGAGCGCCCCTGGCGGCCGTTAGAAAAATTACACAAATAAGCCGCATCACCGTATAAGCCGCAGGGTTGAAAGTTTGGGAAAAAGTAGCGGCTTATAGTCCGGAATTTACGGTACATTATAAGAACACTTAGCTTTTGTTTTATGGTTTTATATCCAAATATGTGAGTGAGTGTTTGCCACCATGTATGGTTAGCATTTGGAATGTGTAACTACAGACGTCATGGGAGAAAGCAACAGGAACGCCAAATGCCAAAAGGAAGTATAAAACAAACAGTTACAGTTTATCCATAATCAGAAAGTGTTTTATATAACAGATTCGCAGTTTTGTTGTTATATTTTTCTTTGTTGTGAGGTAGTGGCAGATAATAGAAGACAAGGTGGATTAGAGCTCTGAGAAATATATCTCCTCTGTGGTCCAAGCTTCAGATGCCAAACCTGGCGTGCGGATTGAAAACCTACTTTGTGTCTTTCACTCTCCCTTCGCTCACATTCATTCAGTCCCAAGGATGATTCTCTTCCGTAGCCAAGCAGGCAGCTGACACCTCCCGGACAAGATGAGAGGCAGCGAGGGGAGAGAGGAAGAGAGTCTAATGAGAGGGATTTCAGCAGCGGGGGTCAGTCAGTGCGCCTCCAGATAACAGCCCCCTGACTCATTGATACGTCCCAAGTGCCCAGGCCACGCCACTGCTGTACAAGTGAGGTTCATTAGACATCCCTGTCTAAAAAAGGGGAGAAAATGAATAAAGCAGAAGAAGGTTCGCTAACATCAAAGCGTGAATAAATTAGCCAGAAGTGGTTTTCAATCAAATTTCAAATGAGGCACAGCATTCGTCCATCCATATGATTTCCGATCCGCTTATCCTCACAAGGGTCACGAAGCGTGCTGGAGCCTATCCCAGCTGTCATTGGGCAGTAGGCGGGGGACACCCTGAACTGCTTGCCAGCAAATCGTAGAGCACACATTGACCAACAACCATTCGCGCTCACAATCACACCAAGGGACAATTTAGAGTGTTCCATTATCCTGCCGTGCATTGAAATGTGGGAGGAAACTGGAATACCCAGAGAAAACCCACGCAGGCGCGGGTAGAACATGCAAACTCCGCACCCTGCACCGCTGCACCGTGAGGCTAACCATTCGACCACCGGGGAGGCACAGCATAATTAACTTTTTTACAAGAACGTCATTTTCACAGCATCTTGCTTCGCTGTGAAGCTACCTCCAAATCTGTCGATGAGGTATCTCCTTTGAGACTGTACCGGCGTTATTTCATACGATGGTTAAACCCCCTACATGGGACTACACTTTGATGCCCATGCACATTTGAAGTACTTGTTTTTTTTCCAGCCTTCCTCAGAGGGACTGCCTGTACTTTGATATCGACTGCTCTCACCAGGTGAAGGGCAACATCAAAACATCGCACCCACAACTGCATCCCCCAAACCTCACTCCCTCCCTCTCTCCCCCTCAAAGAAGTACACAGTATTGTTCATTGTCGACAGTTTTATGTGCTCAGATGATAAAATTTTAAAATTGCCCCCTTTTACTCATGTTTGACATATATATATATATACATATATACATATATTTAAATATGTATATATATATATATACATATATATATACATATACATATATATATACATATACATATATATACATATACATATATACATATACATATACATATACATATATATATATATATATATATATATATATATATATATATATATATATATATATATATATATATAGATATATATATATACACATCCAGCCACAAGCTGGAGCCTATCCAACTGTCTTTTGACAGTAGACGTGGTACACCCTGAGCAGCTTGCCAGCCAATCACAGGCACACCTTAGACGAACAACCATTTGCGCGCACAATCACACGTAGGGACAATTGAGAGTGTTCCATTAACCTGCCACGCATGTTTTTGGAATGTGGGAGGAACCGGAGTACCCGAAGAAAACTCACACAGGCGCCAGGGGAGAACACGCACACAGGAACGCCGGGGTCCGGAATCGAACCCTGCGCCTCTGTACATAAGACAGACATTGCAATGTAACAATGTAGTGTGTCGTAAAATTATTCATGAGCCATAATAGGTATATACCTGTTTATACAAATGTATATGTAAGGTGACATAAGATTCTGTTGCTACTGTTTCTTGTGGCTGTGCCCAGGTCATTTTAGGAGACGCCCTTTTGAAAGTGAGAGACAATTTACGCCTTCACAGAGAGTGAGATTTGCTTCCGTTTACCACAGGTGTTTTCAGACCATGTGATCAGGACCGTGCCATGCATCCGGGAGTACAACATTGTACGAATTGATCAGTCGAGTCGCTAGGCAACGGAGGAGATTCCCGCGTTGTCCATTTTGTTCGTAAGCAAAGTGGCTGCGGCAGTTCGCTTCCTACGGTTTGTTGTAACGAAGGCATTTTCACTATTTTGTGGGAAAAATATGGTCGTTATGACGAAGTTTACATTGTAATGGAAAATGAATTATGTGAAATCGGGACTTTGAAATGCGAACGTTATCAGGGTGAATTCACTCAGGGTCTATTCATCCAACGACAGCAAAGATTCCACCTTCAGGTTTTCTCGTTTCCAAGCAACGTCTGTCCTGTCAAAACTGCAGTCTGCATTGACCTTCAAGCTTTTTCCACTGCAGTGCCTCCAAGGTCATTCAACGCGTGAAAAAAACTGAAAGCCTCCGCCTGTTAGCTTAAAGTGTATTTAACAATGAAATACAGTATACCCATAACTAATTAACAATGTATGAATCAATTCCCCGTCATGTTAATTCTTCCCGAAGACAGCTGGGATAGGCTGCAGCACACCCCCGAGTGAGCAATTCAGAGAATGGATGTTCATTTGTATCCCCATTTTATTATTTATATGTCATTAACTTTCACGATGGCACATTCTATTATGAAAAAAATGTTGGAAATTGTTGGGCCGATCGGCCACAATGCCCAGCACATTACCCTTTCATTGAGGAACAATTGGGGCTTTTGATCTAATGACACTCAGAGTTGACCACTGGCTCGTAGAGGACTGTAAACACCTTGAAACTGAGCTGCGACGTGGCGGCCAAGATTATCCAGTGGTTGAACAGAACAGGTTCCACTCCAAAAAAAGGCCTCGCTAACGTTCATGAAAAAAGCGAAGTACACATGCTGAGTGTCATATGCAGTGGTTGTCTTTGGAAAATGCAGTGGGCATATTGAAGAGGTGAGGGGTCAGCCTGCCTGAGATGGTGTCAAGTGTGTGTGTGTGTGTGTGTGTGTGTGTGTGTGTGTGTGTGTGTGTGTGTGTGTGTGTGTGCAACAAGGTGAGGGGTGAAAAGACAAGAGTGTCTTGCCTATAGTCAAGCACAGTGATGGGAATGTCATGATTTTGGGCTGTATGAGCGATGCCCGCGCCGGGGGAGCGATCGTTGATTCTGTATAGGCAGAATTCGTGTACACTTTCAAAATTGAAATTCATACTTTTTTGGAACACCTCCTCCTCCTACTCTATTTCTTCTATCACCTCCTGTTTTCTTTTCATCCCTGCTTCTACCATCTATTGATCTGTCTCCCGAGCTCTATTTTTAGACACATGGAGCATCTCAGGGAGCTGCTGAGCGTTGGGAAGACAGATGCCACTGATTCTGTGAGGTGAATTTTTATTTGATAGCAGGGTGATAAGACTTCAGATGTCTTTTTCGATGTCCGCTTCACTTTGGCGCGAAGCAGTGAATAAGCCCATAATCACTCACATTGCTTTGTGTTGTTGTGTTCTCATGCGGTCATGTATTATTTTCTTTAAAAAAAAGACAGGCAGCCTGGGGTGATGGAGAGTGTTCCCTTGCTACTTCACGGTTCACTTATTGCGGTTTCACTCTTGAGGTGGTTTTCCTCTACTGCAGGTTTACCACACTATTGCAGGAGGTTTCTTGGTCTTTTTCTCCCTTCCGAGGTGGCTAAGTAAAAAAAATATCACCCACATAAATATAATATAATATAATATAATATAATATAATATAATATAATATGATATAATATAATATATGTGGGTGAAATTCATTCATTAATTCATTTTCTGAACCGCTTTATCCTCACTAGGGTCGCGGGGGGTGCTAGAGCCTATCCCAGCTGACTTCGGGCGGGAGACACCCTGAGCTGGTTGCCAGCCAATCGCAGGGCACACAGAAACGAACAACCATCCGCGCTCACACTCACACCTCGGGACCATGGTGGAGGAATTCTACCTCTCTCTGTCGCAGGTTGCATTTGTCAGGTCTCAGTTTCAGACCATGTTTATGTAGTCTTGAGAATACTTTTTTTTCAGTTGATTAAGGTGTGTTTTAAAATCTGGCAAGTAAACGGTGTTATCTTCCAGATACATCGAGCGTTGAAAAGTGGCAGGGGCCTTGCAGAGGCCAAAAGGCATCCGTTGGAACTCAAACAGGCCCAGCGGTGTCATAAAATCAGTCTTTTCTTGCTCTGTGGGGTCTATCTCCACTTCCCAAAATCTGCTTCCCAGGTCCAAGGTGGTAAATCACTATGCTTTGGTGAGAGGAGTCAATACCGTCTCAATTCTTCCAAGAGGAAAAGCATCTTTGTGCTTTATAGTTTAACTTCCTAACATCTACACAGAATCTCCAAGTTCCATCCTATTTCCTTTCAAACGCAATTGTTACCGAAGAGCTACAATTTTCACAAATCATGCCTTGGTCTAGCATAGCGGAGAGAATTGCTGTTACTTACACGCCATAGAAGGTAATGGTCGGAAACATTCTCAATGGGGTTCACATCACCCATCGGCTTTCGATGTTTCACAGTACAGTGATCCCTCGCTATTTTGCGGTTTGTTTATCGCGGCCTCGGTGCATCACAGATTTTTTCAAACATATTCATTAAAAAATAAATAAATAAATACATAAATAAACATGCGAAAATGCCGCAAAAAGTCCGCAAAAGGTCCACGAGAGGCAGTGAAAGTCAGCAAAACATAGAGCAACATATACAGTACTACATACATGTATTTACTGTATTTCGCTATTCATACACTAACCTAAACTAACGTATACATGTTTAAATATATTAATATATAGCATTAAGTAATGTTAATTACTACAAACATGCATTTATACCATTAAATTTGGCCTTATAAATATTATTTATACTCATACACATGTACATATACCTATACAGGGGGTTCGCTACTTCGCGGATTTTCGTCTATCGCGGGTGGTTTCGGTCCCCCCCTTAACCCTGATAAACGAGGGATTACTGTACCCGCTTTCCCAAAATCCTCCTCAGGGATGGCAAATACTTCTTCATGTGGTGTTGGTCTCCTTCTGTTAAATCTGGCCTCCGGCAGCAATTACACTAATCCTTCCACCCTGCTGTCCTTTTGAAATAAAGGGAGGGGCGATTCCCTCAATTGCAATTGGCCAATCTGGCCACCTTGCAGAACTTGATTGATGAGGAAGTCTTTAGCTCCAGGTGTCTTCAGAACCTCAATTAGGTCCAGCTATTGTAATAATGCAATTAAACCTGCATGCAAAGCCACTCAAAAGAGACCGCCCGCAAAACAATAACCAAATGGCAATCCAACATTGAAAAAAATGTTAATACACCTTAAAATAGCATGACGGTAGTCAAACAGCGGACTCATTTTACTGAAGACAGCGTATTATTTTTTTTCCCGTTTAAAATGGCTTCCTGTAACCCGACTCCCGCGTCGGATTGTACGTCAGATGAACATAAACAAAACAATGACCAACAGGGGGAGACAGAAGGGGAAGCCTGGCAGTTCACTTCGATGTCTTAGATGTGAAAAGAAAACCTGTCACGTTGCGAGGTGGTGGTGGACCCCAAAGAGCAGGCAGGAGGAAGGAGCAGGGTGTACTTGATGAATTTTATTTAATAAAACACAGAAAACTAAGTACAAAACAAAGTCCAAAGTATCAAACAAAACACATGACTGAAGATAAAACTCAATAACCGAAACATGACCGAAACAAACCTGACAGTTAGCAAACAACAGCAACAAACAAACATGGCAGTAGCCAAAGAGCAACAATGACCCGACACTGAATGCTCAGGGTGGGAGTCCTTTTAAAGCACTAATTGCCAAACGACCAACAGGTGTGCAGCTCAGGGAGAGCCCTGCAGTGCCACCTGTTGGTCCCAAACCGAATCATGACAAAACCATAGGGAAGAGGCAAAGGGAACTGCAAATGATGTCAACAAAACTCTGTCCTTATGTAAACAAAACTCTGTCCTTAATATTTCAAGACTCCTATCAAAACACTTTTTTAATGAAATAAATTCTTTGGCATATTCTGTGGAGCCCCTGTAATAGCCTTGACTCCCCCCCCCACCACCGCCCCCTCCACCGCCTAGCCCCCACTGGGATCCTGCAAATGAAAAATCCTGGCTCCATCAGTGGTAGGTCCAAATTCCCAAATGTTTTGTCACTGTTGAGATTGAGTGAACATACATACGGATAAAACTCGACAAAATAATTTCACACTAAAAGCAGCCTCAACGCATGAAGTTATTTCCATACATTATTGTGGAGTACATTAAAAAGTCAACGTCTCCAGCAGGGGTGCCCAAGTCTGGTCCTTGAGAGCCCCTATCCAGCCCGTCTGACACGTTTCCCTCCACCAGTACACCTGATTCGAATGATGAGCTCATCAACAAGCTTTGCAGAAGCCCCGATAACAATCCTGATGTTTCCGATTTTGCTTTCTGACTATAAAGAGCGATGACACCACATATCAGATAAAAACGTCAACTCTATTATATTTCAAGTATATCTCAGCGGCCAGTAAACAATAATTTGCGATGGTTTCAGAAAAGGTCCAGTTTTTCGTTTGTACGTATGGAATTGAATGGGCAATATGGACCAGCCCGGCGAGCCTGAACAACGTGTATCCACATGAAGGCCCTGTCACACCTTGACGATTTAGCCAGCGTATGCCGACGTATGAAAAATTTGGCAAATACGCTGGCGTACGTCGAATAAGTCATGGGTAAGTTTTGTATACGTTAACAGCACGCTGAAGCACGTTGGTATACGTCGAAGAACGTCGAGGTCGTCGAAAAATTTTGTGCATGCTCAAAATTTCTCAACGTATGTCAGCGTATGGCTATACGTCCCGTATACGCAGGCCATAAGTAATAGGTAAGTTATGCGATCGTTGACACACGTTCAAACACGTTAAGTGTAGGTTACTCATAAGTCCAAATACGTCGAGATAATGTCTAGCGTACCCAAAACTTATAAGTAACGTGCTTTGAACGTAGACTATCGTTGGGCATAAGTTGTGTACGCCGGCAACACGCTAGGCATTCGTTGGAATAAGTTATCTATAAGTTATCGAAACGTTCTATATAATTTACTGATACGTTATGTATACGTCCAACTCGTTATGAATACGCTATGTATACGCCCAAAATTGAAAAAAAATTTGATAATTCAGCGTATGCCAGCGTTTTAGGGAAATTCTGATACGTCGGCATACGCTGGCTGAATCGTCAAGGTGTGACAGGGCCATGACAATTTGAAAGTGAAGTCATAACAGTGTGACACAATGAAGCAAGACTAACGCCGTAATTCATGACGCTGTGCAATCAGCTTGCACTCAAGAACACCCAACAATTACATTTAATTGAGGATTAGGATTTTTGTTGAGACCAAATTGTAACCGCATTAATTTAACCATAATTGACATCAAATTGGCTCATTCCAGGAGTAGATGGCATTCCCCCCCCCACCCCCCAATCCATTTGTGTATAATAACCACCATTAGGGCATATTAAATATACAAAAATCTCAATCTTGGCAAGTGTATGAGACGTATGGAATATAATCGAGAGAACAAAGTATGTCATTTGCTTAATAAAGTCGTCATGACAAAACAAAGATAGATTTGCGTGAGGAAAAACGGATACATGACGAACAGATACGCGACAGTGCATCAAAACGTCGGCAGCTTTGTGTCAGTGTGCGAATGTAAGTCACGCCGGGTGAGAATGTGGTCGGATAGGTTCCGATACTAACAAACGCTTGGAAACAAAATGTTCCCAAGGTTCAACAGCTGACAAACGTTATTATCTGCAGCGCCTGCACAACCATCATAGGATTGTGTTGCACCACGGATCACTTTATCTCCGCTCGATGACTCTCCACGTTGTCGCACAGCTGTCATTGGGTGGTGCTGCAGCACAATGGTGCCCTCGCATCATGGAAAGTCTTTTGATACTTGAATGTCATGTCTTTGTTTATTGTAGTTGCTTGTTGTTGCGACACGAGACAAATTCTTGGCGTGTTTTACATACTTGGCTAATAAAGATGATTGTGATTCTGATTGTTGATGTTCAGAGAAGCTTTCGTTCATTTATCTTATGACTTGTAATACAGCAGTGTTGTTTTTTGGCAGCCATTTTAGATTTTGTCTCATTAGTGTTTTGGAGCGAAAAAGCTGCATTTGTTTTCGTCATTCCTATTTGTGATCGTTTCAGTCTAGTTTTTTGTCGACAAAAACACAAAAAGGTTTCAGTTTACAAATACTCAAAAAGGTTTTATTCTAGTTTGAGTCAGTTTTAGTGAAAAAATAGACATACAACGTTTCCACCCAATAACAAAGACTTTCTGATCTACTAAGGATTATGCACTACACACAGATAACGTGGTAACAGCGGAATGAATGCAATCATTATTCCAAAATAAGCCAAGATCGAAAACATTTTCTTGGGCAGTTGTTGTGCATTTATTTCTGTGAGCCAATCCGCTCGAGTGCAACGAACATACACGTGCCCCAAATATGCGCAATGGATGGCCAACACTTAAACACGTAAACAAACATGGCCCTTGAAGCAAAATAAGTCAACAAAATAAAAGCAACAATGTTTTAACAAGATTCTAGAGGGGATTCCTATCCCTGGTGCAGTTATGGTGTAAAGTTGATTTCATCCTCAGAGTTGACAGAGTGGATGATTTCATCACTGCGGCTCAGAATAACATGAGACGTAAGAGAAATAATAGACACACTCCATCCCATTATCCAAATAAATAGCAGAAAATACTCCATAGCCTACTTAAGTCATAATTCGTACATGTGCCTTAAACTACTTTTAATATTTGATTATGCTCACAACATGCTAATGAATTGACGTTAGCTCAACCAAAATGACTTAAGCCTCAAATTAGCCCTTTTGTCTCGGGGCTTACTGGGAAAACTGCGTTGTTCTTTCTGCTGGGTTGTACCAAAAGTACAGGACGTCCGCATATGTTTTCTTCAATTCCGACCACCAAGCCCCTTTTGTGACACTGCCGCCGTGGTTCAAACGTGTTGCATTTTGTCGGTGTGTGCGTGTGCCCTGCGTGCCAGCCAGGTGGTGGGCGTGACCAAACAAGGATACTTTGCAGCAGAATTGCTGACATTTTTTGACAGAGATAAGATGCACAATAGGAGGCAAACAAAGCATAGAAAATAAATAGGCCCATGCTTATTGAATGATATAATAAAATCCGATGGTAAGGTTTCATCTTGAAACATAAATCCAAGAAGGTGGAAATAGCCAAATGGACATTTGTAGCGGAATTTTAAATAGAGAGCAGCCCAGGCAAGTAACAATTCCGACATTCAAAAACACATAGCTCAAGGTGCTTTTTAACTCGCATGAGCGAATTCCGTCTCTTGCTCCCACGGGTTCTCATTACGGAAAAGGTTTGTCTGTTGTACTCTTTTCATTGTTGTCACCTGTCTGATGAGTATCATAAGTCAACATGTTAGAGGGGCTGCCATTACACAGATAAGCTTTTGGTGTGAGGCTGCCATTGTCGTGCAGTTGTGAGGGTTATTGATGAATCAAATTTGCACCATATGAGGAAAACTCATTGCTAAGTGACATGCTCCTGTGATTTTCATGTAATTTGGGTGTATGTTAGACCGCCTTTCAGAAAGACATATTCCAGCATCCCAAACTGCTTTTTGCAATGCCGTCTCCTCCGTTTATAGTGAGAATGAGGAATTTTGACCTGAATTCACGTTTTTAAAAAAACAGCAACAGCAAAAAAAAAAAAAAACCAGGAGTGCAAGTACCTCATCACTGAATGTGTTTTGAACAAATTTGTAAAACAATGTGTTGGGAAATCTACCCTGCTGTTTTTGTTGCGCAACAACCTGAGAACTAAAAGAGAGACCACACAAAATCCTGCAAAAACTGCCCAACGAGCCGAGGGCACTGTTGCGACCTTTTCATGACTCACAAAGAAGAATGAGACTAACACTGAAATAACAGTCGTGTGTGTGTGTGTGTGTGTGTGAACAGAAATGGTCATTTAATTAGGTACAGCTGGTAAACATACATAAAACATGCAGTTGAGTTCAATAAGAAAAGGAAGCACAGTCTATGTCTGTCTTTGAGTTGCTTTGCACTCAAACGCAATTATTTTGCAGAACAAAGGATAATAATACATTTCAACTGAAATGGACTAAAAATGCCCACAGGCCAAAGGCCGGCACGTTCCCTGGGTACAAGGGCACAACATCACAACAGAACCCCCCATAAGTGGAGGTGCATACTACTACATACTAAATATCCCGTCTTACCGAATGAGCAAGAAAGACAATTTGAATATTCCACTCTGCTAGAGTTGAAACAGAAAGAAAGCGCTGTATCCAAAGAAGAAATGTGAGGACTGACCGGTAACGCAAAATCACAGCCGCCAGAAAGAGAAGAAACAATCCTTTTTAACTTGGTGTTTCCAAATGGGTGCAAGGTATTAGTGGGTAAAATTATAGAGTTGAAGGTCACCAATAAGAGAGGAGCCGCGGGAGCCGAGTACATCTTGAACAATTTTACATAGACGTGAATAAACCTAAATTCCAATAAAGTTGGGACATATTTGTAATTCGTCACTAAAAACAAAATACAATGATTTGCAAATAATTTTCCATGTATATTTTATTGAAAACATTACAAAGACAAAATAGTTAATGTTCAAACTGATTAAGTCTATTGTTTTTTGTCATTTGTAATTTTTGGGGAAAATATTCACTCGTTTTGAATTTGATACCTGCAACACATTCCCCAAAAAACTGGAACAGGGGTATGATTCACTTCTCCTTTTAACATCACGCAATATGAGCATTTGGATCTCCATCATTGTATTTTGCACTTCATAATGCGGCACAACTTTTCAGTGAGAGGCAGGTTTGGACTGCTGGCGGGTCAATCTAGCCTTCACATTCTTTTCCTTTGAAGTCACACTGCTGTGACATGCGCAGAATGTTCCTGAGCATTGTCGTGTTGAAATAAGCAGGGACATCCCTGAAAAAGATGTCGCTTGGATGATAGCACGTTACCAAACCGGTATGTACCTTTTAACCTTCAGAGATGTGCAAGTTACCCATGCACTAACACACCCTCATAACATCATAGTTGGTGGCTTTTTAACTTTGCGCTAATGACAATCCACATCCTTCTCCTCCTTGGCCCGGAGGACACAATGTCCTTTTCCACTTTGCGTGAGTTCATCCCCGATGAGCTCAGATGCACAAAACAGGTGGCATTTCTGGGTGTAGTTGCTATATGACTTTCGCTTTGCATGGTCGAGTTTTAACTTGCATTTGTAGATGCGGTGGCGAACTGTGGAAACAGGAACGCTTTCTGAGATGTTCCTGAGCACACGTGGCAATATCCTTTTATACAGTGATTTTGATTCGTCCGAATATAAGACGGCCCTGATTATAAGACCACCCCCTCTTTTTCAAGACCAAATGAATTTTTATACAGAAAATAATTATAGTACATCTGAAACAAATGATTATAACAATATATTTGAGCGAAAAAGCATGTTATTTTGCCTCATTCAAATCTTAATATCTGAAGATTTAAATATGTAAACTAAAGTGCAATCACATTCGTAACTGAATGGCTTCTGGTTTTTGAAATGTAAATTACATCATGACTTCTCCTCAGCTGCCAGTTGACCTGGCCGATCTTTGACCCACTTTTCTCCAGACTGTCGCTACGTTCCTCCATTTTCTGTTATCGCTTCTATTATTTTCTTCTCTTTTCTTTCTTACCGCTATTTTTTATTTTTCTTCTTCGCGCTACCGCTATTTTTATTTTTATTCTTCATGACAGGGGTTCGCTTTGGCCTGGGGAGTCAAGTTCAGCATTCTCTTCAATGGTTTCTGGCGCCATCTAGCGTCATAAATGGGTATAATGTTTAGACCCCGAATATAAGACGACACCCACTTTTTCAGTCTTATTTCAATGCAAAAAAACACCGTCTTACAGTCGGGCCAATACGGTAAGTATTGAAGGTCAAGGGGCATTCAAGGTTGTTTTTCGGACATGCAAAGGTTTTCATGATATTATGGACCGTAGATAAATTGCATTGAGAAAAATAGTTCTGAAACTGTTTGGACTCTTTGCTCACACAGTTGTTCACAAAGCCTTTCCGAAATGCTCCTTTTACAACCAATCATGACTTTCACCTTTTTCAAATTAAACAAACTGCTTTTTTTTTGGTTGGTTATTTTTGTCGGTTTCAACAACTTTCTCGGTCCTATTTCCCCAAAACAGTAACATTCATTTGTGTGTGTGTGTGTGTGTGTGTGTGTGTGTGTGTGTGTGTGTAAAGAATGTAAATGATGGTTTCTTATTTTTTTGCCAGATGTTTTTTTTTGTTGTTGTTGTTTGTTCTTTTGGGTTTTGTTTTTCCTTTGGGGTTAGTCAGGGGACATCGGTTCAGATTTGTCAACCGTGGGAATGTGAAGCCCTTTGAGGAGAGTCTTTTGTGATTAAGGGCTATTTAACTAACATTTGACTTGACTCGACAGGTACAAATCTCAAGTCAAAATGCATTCTGGTCGCTCTACACTGAGTATGCGTCACTAACTCTCCAGCTTTCCAGCTTCATGACAAAAAGATTGCTCACACTATACTATCCTGCACTAAATTATATAATGACATTTTTTGAACAAAAATTAAAACCTGCAACCAGAACTAAGTGCATTAATATTAATCTACGTACTTGGGGTGCTTTGAATTGCTCCCATCTGATTTTGAACCAGGTTTTGGTTGCCTGGCAACAGATATATTGCAGTCTGTAATTCACAGCTTTCACACTTATTGCATTGTAAACAGCAGCAACCAAGCTATCTTAAGGGTCGCTTGCCACATTTTTTTCCCATCATCTTTGATGTCCTTTTGCAAGATAATTTGGGTTGGAAATGCCCGCAGTGCCATTTTTCTAGCTAGTTTCGTGGCTCTTATATACCTGATATGTAAGACAGGTGAATTTCTCATTAATATTCAATATGTAAATAAGCTTTGTTCTGATTGGGTTGCTGTTCTCCCTAATTTGGGGTGGAAAACAGTTTGAAGTTGCCGATACTATATGTCGCCATCTTGTGGCCACCATGCTTCGTCATGATGTCGGCGCCATTGAAATTCAGAGGGTCGTCTGCGAAATTGTGCACTCTGAGGGGCCACGGCACCGCAATGCCTGAGCCTGCCCGGCGACAAATGTGTTCTCCTTTTTGTTTTTTAATTTGTCCACCTTCCTGGTGATGCCTGACGTCGTTGCGGCAAACCACAAGGCACTTTTAGGCGGATTGTGTGTCCGTGTGGCTGTGTCACTTCTCATCTGAAGTGTGAAAGCTGACAAAGCCATACGCCATGAAATGTGCCAAACACAGCACAAATCTTGTTCCGAAATGCTGAGGAGGTTCTCCCAAAACAAACCCTCTGAGGTTGGCAGCTGATGCAACTTTTTAGCTTTGCACAAGAAGCAGGCGTGTTGGGGTTTTTCCTCAGTTGGGTGGTTATGTAGCAGCAATGAAGTGGCCGGGTACTTGAATACTGAGGGTTGAATATTTATCATAGCGGTGCCGAATTCAAATCCGCTCGTTTTGCTGGCCTTTTTTCTTTCATGCCAGCTGCATGAATGTCAAACTTAAACCATTTTCGGACTAATTTTTACCCATGTTACTGTTATGTAACATGGGTTACACAGGACACACAGACGAACAACCATCCGCGCTCACACTCACACCTAAGGACAATTTAGAGTGTTCCAGTAACCTGCCACGCATGTTTTTGGAATGTGGGAGGGAACCCACACAGGAAGGCCAGAGCTGGAATCTAACCTTGCACCTCTGCACTGTGAGGCCGACGTGCTAACCTGTCAACCACCTTGTTGCCATGTATAAAACCGTGATTTTTTTTTTTTTGCCTTATGGCAAGAGACCTTTAAAAGCCACTATCAAATGAGCCTGTACTGGGTTAGCGAGCATGAAGGGCCGATCAATCAAGCTGTAAAATTTCAAGTTATCTTGGTTGTTTTGTTTTGTTTTGTTTTGTTGGCACAGGCAATATTAACATAACTTCAATCTAAGTGTCAGCTGAATTACCGTTTATTATCATTATGCTTATTATAAATTTCCGTCTCTGCAGAGGTAAGATGCTGCTCGCAACCAGCATGCTAATTGGCCTGCTGTGCCTGAGCCACGCAGGCGGCGCGATGGGTTTCGCTTGGCTGCCGGACAACGATGAACTGCGGTCAGCTTTCTCGGTGGCTCGGACCAGCAGCATGGAAGGTGGACCCAAGATGACGGTGACCTTTGACACGGTCTATGTCAACATTGGCGGGGATTTTGACCCAAAGACTGGCTTGTTTCGCTGCCGCATCCCGGGGGCCTACTACTTCTCCTTTACAGTGGGAAAGTTCCCTCATAAAGACTTGTCCGTCATGCTGATGAAGAATAGAAATGAGGTCCAAGCCATTGTGTATGAAGAGAATGCTGGAGAGGAGAGGAAGGTAGGTCAGAGCTCTGTTATTGCAGCAATACGAAGCAGTGCATAAAAAGCACACCGCTGCATTGGGGAGAAATGGCAAATCCTGCCAAGTGGAAGGCGGATGAATGGCGTATGCCCACATGAAGAGCATGAGAAGTTGGATTTCACGCGTGTATTTTTAAACATTTTTCTTTCCTTCGGCAGCTATAGGACAGAAAATATATTTTGTTGTTGCAGTCAATGACCGACCTAAAGGTTTCTCTCACAGTGAAAAAAAAAAGTATCATAAATCAATAGATTTTTTTCCGATGTTTTTTTTTGTATTCAAATCAAAACTACTGTTTTTTTTAACAAGCAAACCGCCTTTTCAACGTTTTGTCATTTAATTCTGTACAGACTGTAACTGCACCAACAATTTTACAGTCCGTTAGCTCTCCCTACTACAAGCCCTTTTAGCATCAGAGGATCACGTTGCTTTATGAAAAACTTTTATCGTGACTAAGCTCTGTTCCTCAATGTCTCCCAAAAAAGTAATTCTTTGCAAAATCAACCCAGAAATCTGAATTAAAATAATGTAAAATACCGTATTTTCACGACCATAAGGCGCCATTAAAAGTCTAGTGTATGAGCCGAGTTCCAAAGCCTGACTGAGCGCGCTTCTGG
The DNA here is from genome assembly GCA_026261675.1 of Hippocampus mohnikei. Classification (NCBI taxonomy): domain Eukaryota; kingdom Metazoa; phylum Chordata; class Actinopteri; order Syngnathiformes; family Syngnathidae; genus Hippocampus; species Hippocampus mohnikei. The sequence goes on from JAKGUB010000340.1 coordinate 2,854,556, forward strand.
CCGACACACGCTGTTTATATAGAGAAAAGGCGGGCGTGAGTGACGTCAGGCATGCGGAAGTCTGCCAATGAGTGAAGGATGGGCGTAGCCCAACAACACGGTGCGCCGAATGGTCGTGAAAATACGGTAATTTCACCTTGAAATTGACCTTGTGAATCATGTGACCCTAACAACTTTTTTCATGTAATCTCGCACGTGTTCTTTAAAACACAAATACAATATTCATCATATTGAAAGTTGAATCTTAATTATTTATTAATTGGAAGTTGAATAGTCATTGAAAGTTTCATATTTAATAAAAATAAATAAAAGGTATGGATACTTTGACCCCTTATTATCGCAAAAGAAAAAAAAACCCACATCTCGGAAACCGTTATCTGTTTGAGAGAACATATCACATTTTGTTCAGGTCACGTGATCCACAAGCTCAATTTCAAGGTCAAATTATAGGTCAAAAGGTCAAGTAACAAAACTGTGCCTCAATCTTCTCAATGATTGCAGCTTTGTAATCCTTATTGAGTTGTCTTTCTAACAATGCCTTTTTTTCAAGATTGACACAGTAGTTCCTGAGCCAAAGGGTTAAAATGAAGGCGGCCATGGACCTTTTTGTGAAAAATGTCAAAATTCTGCGCGCCGTAGCTACCAAACTGCTGCTCCGATAGACGGAAAATGTGAGAGTTAGTGTTTTGCCATCACTATCAAGTACATCAAGTTGAATCCAAATCAAAATGTGCTTGGTGAAACCTAGTGGGTGATTTGGCATGGAATGACCCAAAAATCTCAGAACTGTGTTAAGATATGTAAAGGAGACTTCCCATGCAAAGTGTGCTTCCATCCTGAAGGTACAGAGCCAGAGTGTCATGCTGCAGCTGGAGTTTGGTGACACCATCTGGCTCCGCCTCCACGGCGATCCTCGCTATGCCCTCTATAGCAACACTGGACACTACACCACCTTCAATGGCTTCCTCATCTACGCAGACACCTACGACTACCAGACAAACCACCCGCAGCAGCGGCGCCCTGCATACAGCTCCCAGAAGCTTCAACAGGACAACGTGCCAATGTGGAATAGTAACCAGGCCACGGTGGACGTTGGCTCTGATCGGAAGAACGCGGCGGGCCAGAAGGAGACACAACAGGATGACGAGGAGGAGCAGGAAGAGGAGGAAGATCCACGATCTGCTTTCTCAGTGGGTCGCACTCAGAGTATAATAGGAGTGAATCAGGCAGGCATGCCGCAGCACCAGCCGGTCAGCTTTGACACGGCGTTCGTCAACATCGGGGAGGACTTCAACGTGACGGAGGGGATTTTCATGTGCCGCGTTGCCGGTGCGTACTATTTCTCCTTCAACGTGGGCAAGCTTCCTCAGAAGACTCTCTCTGTCAAGCTAATGAAGAACCACCTGGAGGTGCAGGCAATGATCTATGACGACAGCCACGGAGAAAAAGCTCTGCAGAGTCAGAGCTTGATGCTCTCGCTCAAACCCGGCGACACGGTTTGGCTCTACTCTCACCAGAGAGATGGCTTCGGAGCCTACAGCAACCACGCCAAATACATCACCTTCACGGGCTTCCTGGTGTACCCGCACTTAGCCGCCACAACTGCCATCAATGCCACCGGTCGGCCACATGCAGATAAGAATCCCTAGCTGCAGCGTCTTGGCTACAAACTAAATGTTGAGGTTGGATTTCATGTAAATTGGTGCGCATGAGTGATTCTTCAAGGCTCTTCCATACTTCCTCTTCCTGTGAATTCCTTCGTTGTGTTATAGAGAAGATCTTGAATATGACGATCTGCTGATCCTGCCGCAAAAGGCCACCCAAAATGAGACTTATTTACAACCCACCGACCCCGTATTTGAGACCTGGATTGCTGATGAGAGGCTGAATATGTCACGATCACCGTCTGGAGACGTCATGCCCAAACGACAACACAGCTGAATTCACTTCAAACTGGAGTTTAATGTCATTAAATGGTGTGGCTTCTTTATCATTGACCAAATTGTTAAAAGCAAATACCGTATTTTCACGACCATAAGGCGCCATTAAAAGTCTTAGATTTTCTCCCAAATGGACAGGACGCCTTATAATGCGGAGCGTCTAGTGTATGAGCCGAGTTCCAAAGCCTGACTGAGAGCCGACACGCTGTTTATATAGAGAAAAGGCGGAAGTGAGCGTGAACAGGCATGCGGGAAATCAGCCGGCCAATCAGTGAAGGGTGAGCGTGTAAGTGGCCGCGAGTGAGGCCTGCGGGAAAGCAGCCGGCCAATCAGTGAAGGGTGGGCGTGTAAGTGGCCTGTGAGTGAGGACGTGACTGAGGCCAGGCATGCGGAAAGCAGCCCACCAATCAGTGAAGGGTGGGCGTGTAAGTGGCCCGCGAGTGAGACCAGGCGTGCGGGAAAGCAGCCGGCCAATCAGTGAAGGGTGGGCGTGTAAGTGGCCTGTGAGTGAGGACGTGACTGAGGCCAGGCATGCGGAAAGCAGCCCACCAATCAGTGAAGGGTGGGCGTGTAAGTGGCCCGCGAGTGAGACCAGGCGTGCGGGAAAGCAGCCGGCCAATCAGTGAAAGGTGGGCGTGTAAGTGGCCGCCGCATCATTTCTGTGGAGCCACATGGCAATGAGAGTGACTCTGACTAACGTGTTTTTAGCGTGCGTGCATGCATGCCGTATGTTTAAACTGGCGTATGTTTTACCACGCCTGGCTGCGCCCAATAATACAGTGCGTTTTGTGTACGTGTAAAATACAGAAATAGCACCCGTTACTGAGACTGCGCCCGACAACACGGTGCGCCGAATGGTCATGAAAATACGGTACATGAACTGTTTTGGGGGGTTGGACATATTTGATCATTCTCATTTTAAAGCATCACTCACACTGAAAAAGAGCCACAAGGGCAGCCGAGGACAAAACTTAGTTGCTTTTGGGATAAGTACAAACTTCATATCCATCCCATATGTGCTGTTGACCACATGCCATCTTCCGTGCCTGCGGGAGTGGGCAGCATAATTTGATTTCTAATTCTGGCAGAGTGTAATTTATTTCTTAGGATGAAGACCACTGAGGGGAAAATTAAATTTACTCTTCAAGGCCACTTTAATATGCGTGTCAGTTTCATTTTTACGCTGCGGCGAGAAACATGATGTGGTTGGAAATTGCGATGGACCCAGACATTATGAAATTGTACAGAGTATGCTGCCTGAGAAACGCAATCATTCTTTTTGATTGATTTTTCCAATTTGTGTCACAGGTAACAGGATTATCATAGGGGCCGCTTTTGTCTGAGCTCTGGTTTTGTGGGGGTGTGTTGAATGACAAAAAGTATCAAACTTACCAGTTGGAATAAAATATTGAAAGTGTAGCCATAAAAAAAATGTTACTAAACAAAAATGAAAACAAAATATTTATTTTCTAACGATTTTAAAATAATAAATTAAAGCACCTACACAAAGTCCAAAATCATTTACTATATCTGAAGTCTCAGAAATTGACATGGTTTTACCGACTATAATTCGAAAAGCAAGATTCAATTTTTTAAGAAAAAGCCTAACAACACGGGGGGAAATTGGAATTATGCATTATAATTTTCAGCAAATTATAAGAAAAAGGCTGTTTTATAAAAATATATTTTCACCTCTTTAGGCTCTGAAGGTATTTATCCAAAATTTGGCAAAACAGCCCCATGACAACAATAATAGAATACAAAGCAACATTCTAATCAAAGCATTTGTACTGCAATTATTGAACAAAACACTGGGGAATGTGTTTGTTTTCTTTTTCATGAAACGCAAAACAAAAAAAAATGACTGTACTATTGGATTTGTTTAGGGATTCATATTCTTGTGGCGTCATACACACAACTCACAAAACGTTCGGGATACTTGGCCTTCAGGTGAAATTTATGGGAAGTGTAAAAAGTTCACGCTACAGTGATATCATGTCACGAAAGTAGGACACTTAAGTAGAATGATGCACTGGTGATGTCCTCATCTCAAACAATGAATTGAAAGAAAAGTTAACAACAATGGTAGGGACACCACAACAAAAAATGTCGACATCTCAAATGACTCGTCATGTGCCCTCGAGCGTCACTTTCAGCTTGACAACGATGTGTCACGCTCTTCTCAAGTAGGACTTATTGTCTGCCGAGGCATGGCATCCCACTCTTCTTAAAGGGCAGCCCTCAGGTCACTGAGGATCTGAGGTGCACAGTATCGAGCCTTTACACGGCGATCCCTTAGTGGTGTTGTTTTCTAAAGGTTACTTTTACTCAAAGTACATCCTGAAGCTTCAGCTCATTCCACTGGTTTCTGTGTTCTGTTTTTGTTTTCACTTTTTCCACCCCAAACACGTAGAAATCCCCATTCGCGGTGGATCTATGTAAAACTCACTCCCCAAACATGGTACTTGTTACATATTATGGTAAATTCTAATTCATCTGTGGTGTGTGAAGTAACCTGACCATTCTCATCGGAAACTTCCAGAAGCATGTGATGCATGCATGTAACTGAAAATTGATTCAAGTGGAAAAAAACAACAACACAGGCCTCGTTGATACCTATGTATTATTATTATTATTATTATTATTATTATTCAAAAGTAATGTATCTGTACAGTTCCTGCAATGTGTCATTGGTCTGTGTTTCCATATACTGTATAATTGTTTACAATTTCTCAAGTTGACATGGATCCAAACATACACAAAAAAATAATTTGGAGACAAGAGTGCCCACTTCGTTCCATCTATTTGACCTGTTTGAAAAAAAAAAAAAACTCACAAAATACAAGTTGAGCTTTGTCTTATTTTGATCAATCTGGCTTGTCTTTTAAGTGTCGAACATTTGGAAAATGAATTCACCAATTTTACCATTTAACAAAATAAAACGATTTAAAGGGTGTCCTGGTTGTATGTCATTTTATGGAGAAAAGAAAACAGATGGGAACCAGTGACCTGTTCCAAATGATGCTGCGGCGCTATCTGCTGGACAGTTGCAACAACAACAGAAACATTTGGACGGGTGCTGAGAGTTGACGGAGACTTTGCCATGGAGGGTTAGGACACTATTAGTTTAGTGAGCGTACCCCGCAAATTTTTAATCTTTAAATTGTTATTATCTTTTACTGCGTGTTTTAAAACAAGCTAGAAAAGTGTAAAAATCACGCAGTGGAAAAAAAGTGGTCACGTAATATTTTTACGTCGATAGTACAGGCCCTTTTGCTTCAAATGGTTTCAATCCCACACAGAACTTATACATTTACACAACACTGACCCCAATGCCATACAGCTAATCTAAATAACACCGTTTCACGTCAACTATAACCGTTGTCGCGACTCAGAGTTAGTTAGTTAGTTAGTGCTCCAGCGAAGGTCCGGGGGTCCCGTCCCTGTGCGTTGAGCCGACCAGATGAGCCAGGTTTTTCCAGTGCCGGCGGTCTTGTGCCAGCTGTTCTGCATCCTCCACAGCAACTCCCTGTTGTTGGAGGTCGCCCGTAACGACGTCGAGCCATCGAGTGCGGGGCTTCCTCGTGGTCGCCTCCAGCCTGCGCCTTTGGGTCGAACTGAAGAATGGCTCGTGTCGGATGGTCTGGTGGTAGGCGAAGGACATGGCCGAACCAGCGGGTGCGGCGTTGTGCTACCAAGGAAGATGCTCGGGCTGGCACGTGCGGGCTCTGAGCTCTTCATTGGAGACTCGCTGGGGCCACCTGAAGTTCTCGATGGTTCTGAGAGCTCTGCTATCAAAGCCATTGATTCTTTTGGCCAGGGTGTCGTTCAGGGCCATGTTTCTGAGCCATAAAGCAGGATCGAGAGTACAGCAGAGTTGTAAATCCGAGCTTCGTCTTGCGCGAGATGGTCTGGTGCCGCCAGAGTGGTTTCCAGAGAGACTGCAGAGCAGATGCTGCCAGGGCTCGTCTGCGAAGAATCTCTGGTTTTAGGTCCCCATTGTCTGTCACCATGGACCCCAGATACACAAAGCTCTTAACAGGCTCCACGATGTCGCTACCAATGTGGATGGAAGGTGGATCTGGTCCATCACCGACATACATGAACTTAGTTTTAGTCCAACTCACTTGGAGGCCTAGCCGCTGCCTCTTCACTGTAAATGCCCAGAGCGTCTCTCAGCTGGCTGTAGGAAGTGCTGAGCAGGATGGTGTCGTCAGCATACTCCAGGTCAGTCAGGTGGTAATTGCCGAGAGACACTCCGGGGATGCGCTCACAAACCCTGAGCATCAGATGGTCAATGATGCAATTGAAAAGGTCAGGAGCAGCCACACAGCCCTGGCGAACGCCACTGGAGATGGTAAACCAGTCGGAATCAATGCCGTTGATACGGACACAGCTCTCTGCGTTGCTGTAGAGCAGCTTAAACAGGGCTATGATCTTGGGTGGTGCTCCGAGGGCTTGGAGGATGTTCCATAATGAGGAGTGGCAGACGGTGTCAAAGGCGGCCTTCAGATCGATGAATCCGATGTAGAGATGGCGGTCTTTACGGAATTCACGGGTCTTCTCGATCAGCAAACGAACGGCAGAGATGTGGTCAGTTGTGGAGCGGTTGGGCATAAAGCCAGCCTGCTGGGGACGGCGGCGGCTTCTGATCGCTGGAAGGGCACGACTGAGCAAGATCCTGGTGAAGACCTTGCCCGGGATGGAGAGTAACGTGATTCCTCGGTGGTTTCCGCAGACAAGCCTGTCACCCTTGCGTTTCCAGAAGGGCAGGATGACCCCTCTGGTCCAGTCGGTGGGCAGCTGCTCCGTTTCCACACCTGATTGAAGAGGTGGGTTAGCCACTCCACCATGCCATCACCGCCAGCTTTCAGCATCTCGCCGGTAATGGCACAGATACCGGGCTTTCTTGATGTTTAGCTTCTTCAGAGCAGCTCTCACTTCCTCGGGTGTGACAGGGTCTGTGCAGCAGGTGGAGCTAGGGGGTGCAGTGTTTGCAGCCTCTAGGAGGGTGGGATCAGCCGGGATGGTGCGATGCTGCAAGAGGAGGCTAAAGTGCTCCTTCCAGCGCGAGAGGCAGTTGGCTTCTGTTGTAATGAGATTGCCGTCGAGTCTTTTACCAGGGCTGTCTTTATGTGTGGGCCGCTGCGGGCTTGGCGCAGTAGACTGAATACGCGGCTCATGTTGTTGTTGTTGGCCGCGGACTCAAGCTGTTGGGCTTCTGCCTGCCAAAACTTCTCCCTATCTTCAGCGATGGCCACATTGCGCAGGCGGTTCAGTCTCCGATACTCCGGAGGTTGCCTCGAGCCGGGCCACACGCCGCTGGTCGATGATGTTTAGTGTCCTCTCTGATATCCAGGGCTTTCGGGAAGGATCGTGAGCGTCCGAGGACATTGTGAGCAGACTGGAGGACACTTTCTTGAAGGCCACCCAGTCTGTCAGTTTGTCAGGGGCCAGGGCATCGAGAGTGCGGTGAATGGAGCAACTGAAGTCTGTGGCGATGTTGGGGTCGCTGAGTCGGGAGGAGTCGGGGCGAGGCAGAGTCTTGTGCTGGATGGCTCGGAGCTTTAGCTTAAGCTGGGCCACCAGCAGACGATGGTCTGTGTTGCCAAGCTGTGCTCCTCTGAACACCCGGCAGTTGGTGACAAACGACTTCCAGCGTCGTGAGATGAGGATGTGGTCCAACGCCTTCCTTGTTCTGCCATCTGGGCTGTACCACGTCCAGTGATGGACGCGTTCGGGAAACCAGGTGTCAGCAACACAGAGGTTGTTTTGGTGGCAGAGGAGGAGGAGGCGGTTGCCATTGTCGCTTGTTGTATTGTCAACAAAGGTGGTGCCGACAGGTGATCCAGGGGCCGATCACTGATGGATAGAGTGGCGTTGGCGCCAGTGAGGATGATGGTGATGTCGTGTGGTGGGGCTTGGTAGACAGCCTGGTGGAGTTGGTCGAGAACGCGTCCTTCGCTTCCTCATCAGCGACGTCAGTGGGGGCGTGGCGACTATAACAGTCATCTTGCCGTGATGGTGGAGAAAGCGTGCAGACAGTAGTCTGTCGCTATGGGCGTCCAGCTGATGAGGGCCCTCCGAGGGCTTTTGAATGGCAAGAGCCACACCGTAAAGGCCGGTCCGACTCTCGGGCCACTCCAGATGTAGCAATGGTTGCCTGCTGTTGTTTCGCCATTGCCTTGCCATCGGGCTTCACAGAGCCCTGCCAGGCTGATGTTATAACGGCAGAGCTCTCGGGACAGCAGGGTGGCAGCTCCGGGCGAAGGAGTGTCTGGACATTCCATGTGGCGACACGGGTCTTTCGACGAAGGTCGATCCGCACTCGTTGGTCGGGGCAGGCTGGGGTCCGTTACCGTGTTGGTCAGTCCGGCTTCTTTCTCTGGTCAGTTTCAGTAACAAAGGGGTTTCTCCTGGGTGGGTTGTTAGCCCTCCGCAGGATAGTCGGTTGGCGGGCTGCCGCCTCACAGCGCACTCAACACGCTGGGGTCTTTGTTTGTCTGGAACCTACCCTGGAGACCGGCCTGCCATGGGTGACCCTACCAGGAGCAAGCTCCCGACAGTATCGCTCTCCAGGGTCACTGGAACACACAAGCCACCTCGCCACATCAAGGCCAGACCCATTCGAAGAAATAATAATAAGACGACGACTACTACTGCCACTAATAATAATAAGAAGAAGAAATCATAATTTAATGGAAATTCACAAATGAAAAGCTGACATCGCTTTGAATTTGTGGGTCAATGGAATTAAAACAAAACAAACTCACCAAACAGGCCTTGACCCCCAAAATAAATAAATAAATAAATAAATACAGTAATGGTAACCTTATCGAAATATTTTGTTGTACAACCTTTTGAAGCAATAACGGCTATCAAACGATTTTTGTAACTTTAATTGACACTTCTGCGCCTCTCAGAAGTTGTTTTGTCCCACTCGTCATGAGCAAACTGCTCCAGTTGACCCAGGTTTGAAGGTTGCTTTCTGCAGACAGCATATTTCAGCTCCTTCCACAGATTTAGATCAGGGCTCATCGGAAGGCCGCTGCGGAAAAGAGCCAATGTTTTGCTCTCAGCCATTCTTGGGTGTTTTTAGCTGTGTGCTTTTGGGGTCATTATCCTCTCCCGTGACCTGAGACTGAGACCAAGCCTTCTGATGCAGGACAGCACATATGTCTACCGCAGGGGTCCCCCAACCACCGATATCGGGCCTCGGCCCGTTTGGGACCGGGCCGGACAGAGACGGGCTTGCGAGCTGTGAGCACATTTGCTTCATCAGGTGTGATGGAAATGTGAGCGACTCCAGCCGGTCGGAGGCCCCCTTCTAAACCTTGGTTGGCTATCGTTGAAATAAACAGAATCCAGCAATAAATGAAAGAAGAAGCAGTAAACAGAAAGTAAGAGTAACAAATTGACTAAACGTACATCGAAACATGCGGCTGCTGGGCAGCCGCGACTTCAGCAAATGAAGCTATTTTGACAAGTTTGAGAAGTTCTTCCCCTGGCGGTATCGCCAGGGCGACCAGGAGGAAGAAGCTGTTGTGCACGTTATGTCGTCAAAAACAAGGCAATACAAGAAACCTGTTGAATCATTTCAACAAGTAGCAAAAAGGCAAGCGCAGTTTGATCAGCCTGCCTACATAAACATTAGCAGTTTAGTCGCTAGTAACTAGCCAGCAGCCAGTGGATGGAAGCAGCAATCTGTAAAATGATGTTTTCTCGGACTAAAATAAAGACTAACATGCTCGAGTTAGAGTCGACTAAAACTTGACTATATAAGAGTGGGATGAAGTTGACTAGATGTGATAAAAACTAATATCTCATGATCAAATCAAATAAGTAAAATGGTCCATCTATCCATTTTCTGATCCGCTTTATCCTCACAAGGGTTACGGGGGTTGCTGGCAGTTGGCGAGTGACACCCAGCCAATCACAGGGCACACACAGATGAACAACCATCTGCACTCACACGCATGCCAAGGGACAATTTAGAGTGTTCCATTAACCTGCCACCCATGTTTTTCAAATATGGGAGGAAACCAGAGTACCCGGAGAAAACCCACGTAGGCATGGGGAGAACATGCAAGGCCGAAGCCGGAAGCGAACCCTGCACCTCTGCATTGTGAGACCACGCACAAACCATTGGACCACGGGACCACCCTCAATAAAAGGGTAATACATAATAATAATAATAATAATAATAATAATAATACATGGATACATTTGACTTGATTACAGTGATGTTCTTTTTTATTTTCTGTGCACGTGGTTACTTGGTGCTCAAACTGACTTTTTCCATACCGGTCTCGGCTGGTACCGGTCTTTCATCATAAGTTAAGGTAAAGAAACTGGCTTGCATCATTGAAAGGTCTCCTTTTTTAAACTAGTTCTGGACGTCTTGTGATTTTATCAACTTTCCTAGGCGGTTCAAGCAAGCGTCATGGGATGTTTCTTTTGACTACCGTAAATTCCGGACTATAAGCCGCTACTTTTTCCCCAAACTTTCAACCCTGCGGCTTATTCAGTGATGCGGCCAATTTGTGTCATTTATCTAGCGGCCGCCAGGGGGCGCTCGAGTAGAAAAGGTAAGATTAAGAGCGGTGGAATATATGCGTCGAGGAAGACTGCAACTTCTTGTCTTGTGCATCAATTAAATTAGCGTGAACATACCCTCATCATGGAAAATGCAAAAAGAAAGGCATATGACGCAGCTTTCAAACTAAAAGCAATCGAGCTGTCCGATAAAGAAGGAAACAGAGCTGCTGCTGGGAAGAAAGTTATATTATTATTATTGTTAAGTTATATGATTAAAACTTTGAAAACTCTCTCTTTCTTTGTAAATATGTTGACATGTTTTAATGTGGGCACATGCGGCTTATATGCGGGTGCGGCTTGTGTATGTACAAAATTGGTTTTCCTCTAAAAATGTAGTGGGTGATGCTTATAATCAGGTGCGCTCTATAGTGCGGAAATTACGGTAATTGAATACAGATGGAAAATAAAGTACTTCTTGTTCTGTTGTTGGTGGAAAAACATCAGGAAGCAATTCTTGTAACCCAAACATTTTTCATTGCTATTGCTGAAAGGGACGACTCCAATTTTGAGAGGTTTGAGTCAAGAAAATTGTCATTTATTCCAATTCACCCGATTCAAGTTATTTCAAAACATCCATGACCATTCAAGAACTAAATAGAAACAGGGAGTATTTTTTGACTTGCTTCCATTTCCCCGGAAAGCTTGGAAATTCATGACTGCCACGCGTACATCTTCGCCATTGCAATATTGCGCAGAGCAGATGATTCTTGTTTATCGCCCCGAATGACGGAATTTATCCAGGGCATAAATTTGGAAAGTTCCATGTAGACGCCATACTTGTGCTGTCCACAGGACTTATCATAAGAGAGTATTCCCGCTGCCACGACATCTCCACTTTGAGGATCTCTGACAGCCAGAGCACCCCCTGCGTCACCCATACACACATTTTCTCCATACTTGGTTGGTCCTGTGCACAACATGTTTTCATCCACAGTTGGCATGTACTGACTATTCTCATATTCGGCTTTACAATCGGCTCGGGGCACGAGAGGGAGCACCAGGTGTTTGAGCGACGCAGCGGCTGTCAAGTGAATGCCGTAGCCCCATCCGGTGATCACTCCTGAAGTTCCCGTGATGGCGTGGTTGCTTTCCGGAAGAGGGATGGGGGTCACCTTCAACCCCATAACCGCGGGATGCTTCAGCTGGATCAATGCCAGATCATTGTCCCAGTCGGACTGGCTTTGGAAATTTGGGTGGAGAATAACCTGCACAAGAAAACGATAGCTGGTTAAAGGATGGAATCACTCTGACATCTCATCAATGAGTCTGCTGTCTCCAAAAATATGCGCTGCGAAAACCAAATTTGCCTGTCCCTCTGATGAGCACCTTTCTAATCCTACCCTACATTTGTCTCATCACATTAGATCGAATCACTCTGACAATCTGCATCCGTGTAGTCTGCTTCTCTCTATGTTATAAAGCATATTTTTGATGCTCACCCTCTCAACAGCAACCTCCTTGATCGGCGTGGCTTCTGATCGATGTGAAATCCCCAGATACACTTTGGGAATGATGGGATCCTTTCTGCGAGTGCCCTGCCGCGTCTTATTGATATACAGATTCCTGCCTGCTGTCAAAACCCAGTGGCTGGATATCAGCGCGCCGCCGGCGTAGCCTCCGTCCAGCAAACTGTCATTCAGGTAGACCATGGCTTGCCATGGGACACAAGGGGCCAGAGTGCCACCAACCATCCGTCTCGATCGCACGCTCAGAAACGTGGAAGCTGGAAAATAAGCAGGGCAGTACGCAGTTAGGTTTGAAACAATGTGGAAAAACATGACAGAAGTATAAATTACAAAAACATCAACCACATACCGTAAATTCCGGACTATAAGCCGCTACTTTTTTCCCCAAACTTTCAACCCTGCAGCTTATACAGTGATGCGGCCAATATGTGTAATTTTTCTAACGGCCGCCAGGGGCGCTCGTGTAGAAAAGGTAAGATTAAGAGCGGTCTTTATGACACTGTTTAATTCCGACACTGAGGACGGTGACTTCGATGGCTTCAGTTCACAGGAGGAAGATGAAGACGGCTCACCGTGATTTTCTTTCTTTGTAAATATGTTGACATGTTTTAATGTGGGCACGTGCGGCTTATATACAGGTGCGGCTTGTGTATGTACAAAATTGGTTTTCCTCTAAAAATGGAGTGGGTGCGGCTTATAATCAGGTGCGCTCTATAGTGCGGAAATTACGGTAGATGTGCAAGATGACAAGTACCGTTTCCTGTACATGCGGACATGTCGGGCCATTTTCTCCAATGTGCATGAGTCAGAAAAGGTGTGTAGCTGGGCCCTTTTTCTGGTTGGCATGCATTCTGTCATCCACACAAATCTGTCGTTTATGCACACTCATACCAGGTATGCGGTTCGAGTGGGGCAATCGCTAAAATGTGGGTGCCCACCCCCCCTGCTACAATTATTCATTCATTCATTCATTCATCTTCCGAACCGCCTGATCCTCACTAGGGTCGCGGGGGGGTGCTGGAGCCTATCCCAGCTGTCTCCAGGCAGTAGGCGGGGGACACCCTGAATCGGCTGCCAGCCAATCGCAGGGCACACAGAGATGAACAACCATCCATGCTCACACTCACACCTAGGGACAATTTAGAGTGTTCCATTAACCTGCCATGCATGTCTTTGGAATGTGGGAGGAAACCGGAGCACCCGGAGAAAACCCACGCAAGCCCGGGGAGAACATGCAAACTCCACACAGGGAGGCCGGAGCTGGAATTGAACCCGGTACCTCGGCACTGTGAAGTCGACGTGCTAACCACTGGACTACCGGGCCGCCCCCTGCTACAATTAGTGAATGATAAATGCGTATCAAAGCAATAACAGCAAATACAGAAAATTATTGAAAAATTGATAACAACGTGAGCACTTTAGAGCTACACTTAACACACATCATTACACTGCAGCAGGTTCACCTTTGGCAACCTTGTAACAACTTTTTCTTGCTCTGGCCTCCTATTGGTGGCCCCTCCAAACCGCTCGGGCCTTTTCACACTATACTTAGCACAGCGCTGCTGCGCCACCGATCGACAGCGTGCGTGTGCTGCAACGTGCAGCGGAAGCTGGGCAAAGGGGTGGGTGCTTGGCACAAGGTCAACGCCATGAAAATCAGGGGTTTGTATTTCATTTGGTTGGGTCAACATGTGTTTACCGAGAGCCGTCTACATGTGACTGCTACACAGTCTGTGACTTGTGCTGCTGCTGCGAGTGCAAATGGAAATCATTGCAATGTTTGTACAGTATGACTGTTGCTATAGCAATTCAAGAAAAAGGATGTTTTTCATGACTATCTCTTCATACGGCTTAATATTTTTGCCATCCTATTTTGTGGCTTAGTCATATTGGTTTCCAAAGGACCTACCGTAAATTCGGACTATAAGCCGCTACTTTTTTCCCAAACTTTCAACCCTGCGGCTTATTCAGTGATGCGGCCAATATGTGTAATGTTTCTAACGGCCGCCAGGGGCGCTCGAGTAGAAAAGGTAAGATTAAGACCGGTGGAATATATGCGTCGAGGAAGACTGCAACTTCTTGTCTTGTGCATCAATTAAATTAGCGTGAACATACGCTCATCATGGAAAATGCCAAAAGAAAGGCATATGACGCTTTGCTATTCCGTTGCTAGCGTGTTGTTACCATGTTGCTACCGTTTTACTGCCGCGTCACAGGCACCGTTTGGGAAGAAAGTTATATTATTATTATTATTATTGTTAAGTTATATGATTACAATTTTGAAAACTCTCTCTGTGTACCGTCTTTCTTTGTAAATATGTTGACATGTTTTAATGTGGGCACATGCGGCTTATATACGGGTGCGGCTTGTGTATGTACCAAATTGGTTTTCCTCTAAAAATGTAGTGGGTGCGGCTTATAATCAGGTGCGCTCTATAGTGCGGAAATTACGGTAAATGTTTTGTCAATGACTTTCTGAACAAGATTTTTTGGAGAGCAAAAGTAAATGTTCGTTTCAAGATTAAAGATGTGTCGATTTTGCAGTGGCATATTTATGAATTTATTTATTTTTTCAAGAAACGATCAGGGATCTTACTGCTTGCATGACCTTACAATTAATTGTAAACCTAGAAACTGTTGACGTGGATAGAACAGTATGCGCGTGTGTGTGTGTGTGTGTGTGTGTGTGTGTGTGTGTGTGTGACGTGTTACCTGACAACGACGGTTTTATCCTTTCCTCGGTGTGCGTCACATCGACCAGATAAATACACATAGAAGAGAGGAGCGCAGCCAGAGAAAACCTTCAAACAATCACATCGGGAACAAAACATTCAATATCCCCTAAAGCTAACACAGTTGAGAATCATTGGAGAGTTTAAAAATAAGCGTTGATTGCTTCGAAACAAATTGATTCTTTTCATCAGCGGATTGATTTCAATGTCAATCAGAAAGGGTGTTGAAGTGAATTGATATTCAGGTGAATGCATTTTAGCTTACCGCATTTTGTTGCAAATATTTCTCTTTCTCGTCTGATGTCTTACAGTCACTCGTTTTCATTTGTGCGACGAGGGGCACGGCTTTATAGCACGCAGATGCCACACGCTCGTTCAACGTCAGTCATTTCCAGCACTCAACTGGGACACTGACATCACAAGTAAATACGGTAGTTGCGAAATGGCTCATTGCATCAGGAGACAGACCGTCGGATGGCCTTCGGGGACAGAACGTTTGACTTCAATCAATGACATTTCTATTTACACCATGTGTCCCCTTGCAACGATGATCTCAAACCATGACGGGAAACCATTTCACAAGTGAATGTTTTTTGGTAGACATGTTGTCGAAGCTCGCCAAAGGCCCAAATTTTCAAGTTGATGAAATTCAAAGAAACAACAAATCTTCAGCAACCTCAAACTTATTGATTCGGATTTATATTCGGTGTGCATCTCCCAAAAAAAAAAAAAAAAAAAAAAAAAAAAGGGGTTTGACACATATCTCGATACACGTTGTGACATGATTTTGAAATGTGATGATTCAATATGGTTTGGTTGAATCAAAAGCAATTTTCCCATTCAAATCATTTTTCATTGCAACCCACTGGACAGTTTTATGGACTGAAAGGTTAACATTTTCCAAATTGATGGAAAGGCTAAAGCGTTGGAAAACAAAGGATCTGCTCGTGATTCCCTACATGCAAGCTCATCTGTGAACCTCGCAGGTAACACAACGGCTTGTATGTCATCTTCTGTATGGTTCAATCATCTTTTTTGATGAGCACATCGATTGCACTCGAAGCGGCGGTTTTATACTTTTTGTTGTTGCTTTTTTTTTTTCCTTGAAGAGAATAGTTATAAATGTATTCCTGAGATTTAAAAAAAAATTTTTTTTTTAATTGTACTCCCGACTTCATTGTTGTTTAGTTTCTCCCTTTTCACTGGAAGATACAAAATATATACAAATGGTCACAAAATAATTGAGGACAGAGAAGCACTGATATGGCTCTGTCACGTTGCGTGGTGGTGGTGGTGGACCCCAAGAAGCAGGCACAAGGGAGGAGCAGGGTGTACTGATGAATTGTATTTAATAAAACACAGAAAACGAAGTCCAAAACAAAGTCCAAAGTATCAAACAAAAATCATGACTGAAGATAACACATAACAGTAACCGAAACATGACAAACCTGATGGCCGCAAACAAACAAACACGACAGTAGCAAACAACAGCAACAATGACCCGACCCTGAGTGGTCGGGAGGGAGTCCTTTTATACTCCTAATTGCTAAACGACCAACAGGTGTGCAGCTCAGGGAGAGCCCTGCAGTGCCACCTGTTGGTCCCAAACCGAATCATGACAGGCTCTATGGATCCTACAGCTGCTCGTGGTATTTAGGTCGCTCCTCCACACCAACTAGTGATGCTGACCTGTTTCCCAGGTTGGCAGGAAAGAAATAAAGACCCTCCTTTTTTTTTTTTCCTTTCTTTCAAGGTAATACTGTGAATATTCATCAACATTTGATCCGTTTGTTATTTTTCCATTTTGACGTGACAACTAGCCAAAGCGTCAATATTATCTTTGAGCACGCTGTCATCGAGAAAGTTGGGCAACATGTCCACTCTCTCGAACAGTATACATACACATAATGAGCCAAAGTTACGCAACTTTGCCCGGAAATTCCAAATGAAGCCCGGTGATACGACGACGTTGCACCTGTTAGCCACGTTAGCGTGTTGGCAGAGTATTCGTTCCTCTTGTGACACCTAATCAATCTTTTAATCAAATGTTATTTCTGGAAATATTTGTCCATCTTTGCGACGCTACGTTTTAGCCACAGCTAATCACTGATGTTGATGGGTAGGCAAAAGTAATGATTGGAAACACCTGCGAGGTAGAGTCACGTGGAAATGTAAAACGTCCCGCTGTACTGTGTATCGTTCCTGGAATGACTCTTCCCCAATTAAATTGCTTGGTGAGATCTTAGCTTCTCAGTCCGTTAAGGTTGGCCAAAGACATTGGGTAAAAAGCTCATCAAAGCCATCTATCAATCCATCAATTCGCTTATCCTGCTCAGAGTGTAAGTAAACTTTCATTTTGCATCTTGTTTGGGTGTTTGCAGTGATTTTCCTAAAGTATTGACAACGCATGCAGCATTTTCCTGGAGAAAGCGCTCTGCTTTACATGTGTCGGCAGAAGTAACCCTGACCAGTTGCTGTTCCAGCCTTTCTTCCCGCACGACTGTGGGCCCGAGTTAACTTACATCTAAACAAGAGCAAACATGTTCATGAAACTTGCTGTCTTTTCATGGGTTGCTTCTGGATATTTATCCGAACCAACGGAACTCTGTCAACCTGATGGAAGACCCCCACCCTGTGAACATGTTTTCCAAAATATTTGTTATGAGATTTGGGCAGAATCTAAATCCTGGACACAAGCAAGGAGCAGCTGCGCGCAGCGAGGAGGACACCTCCCGAGAGAGTTTAATGATGCCATCCTAATGTTTCTGAATGACTTCAGCAGACAGAGAAACATCGGTAACCACACCTGGTGGCTGGGTCAGAGAGTTCGTGAGGACAACCTGGACGCCCTGTTGGGTGACGACGGTACGTTGTTGTTCTTTTGTCAGTCAATGAAATTTGCACAAGAATTTCAACATCCATTCCTCCTTTTATTTTCTCCCTAAATGTGCAAAGGCAATCACTCGGTGTTTTGTTTCAGAAATGCTACAATGCCACCCTTTGTGTCTTTGTGATTTAGTCAAAACACACACAAAGGAAACTTAAGAGTATCAACATGATCGCGGTTCATTTCTGATACCCAAGAATAAGACTCTAATGGAATTTAGGATGAGGATTGATAAAACTAAAAATAAATAAATAACGTGATTACATTGTTAAATACCGTAATTTCCGCACTATAGAGCGCACCTGATTATAAGCCGCGCCCACTACATTTTTAGAGGAAAACCAATTTTGTACATACACAAGCCACACCTGTATATAAGCCGCATGTGCCCACATTAAAACATGTAAACATATTTACAAAGAAAGACGGTACACAGAGAGAGTTTTCAAAGTTTTAATAATATAACTTAACAATAATAATAATATAACTTTCTTCCCAAACGGTGCCTGTGACGCGGCAGTAAAACGGTAGCAACATGGTAACAACACGCTAGCAACAGAATAGCAACACAGTATAAAAGGTCTGGTAAAAGAACATACCGGTACTTGTAAAAATCACGGTGAGCCGTCGTTTACGTGCAGCAGCTCTGTTTCCTTCTTTATCGGACAGCTCGATTGCTTTTAGTTTGAAAGCTGCGTCATATGCCTTTCTTTTTGCATTTTCCATGATGAAGGTATGTTCACGCTAATTTAATTGATGCACAAGACAAGAATTTGCAGTCTTCCTCGACGCATATATTCCACCGGTCTTAATCTGACCTTTTCTACGTGAGCGCCCCTGGCGGCTGTTAGAAAAATTACACAAATTGGCCGCATCACTGTATAAGCCGCAGGGTTGAAAGTTTGGGAAAAAAGTAGCGGCTTATAGTCCGGAATTTACGGTACTTAAAGTACAAACAAACTCAGTTTTGCTTAGGCTGCCTTCTTAAAAACATACGCTGTCGTGTATGCATGCTACCGTATTTTTTTTTAAGCTAGCGTACGTTTTACCATGCCCAGCAAATAATCAAGCTGACCAGTAATATCGAAGATAGCTTCGAGAAGGGAAACAAGGCTGGAGTCATCTTGGTCGACCTAACTGCGGCATATGACACTGTATGGCATCAAGGCCTGATACTGAAGCTTCTCCAGATGATTCCGGACAAGCAAATGGTACGCTTCCTGAGCAATATTCTGGCAAACCGAAGCTTTGTGCTAAAGACCAGCGACGGACAATGCAGTCGACCCCGTCGCTTGAGAAATGGAGTACCACAGGGATCATGCCTCTCACCTATGCTCTTTAACATTTATATCAGTGATATGCCCAAAACCAAGTCTCATCAATATGGATATGCTGACGATCTTGCACTATGCTACTCCCACAAAAGCTGGCGCATGGTGGAAAAATCACTAACTGCTGATATGGCACTGATATCGGAATATCTGAGAACGTGGAGACTTAAATTGAGCTTGGCAAAGACTACCACCACACCTTTCCACCTAAACAACATGGAATCCAAGCGCCAACTCTCTGTATACCTGCATGGGACTCCACTCCCACATAACCCATCCCCCACCTATCTAGGAGTGAAGCTCGACCGACAGCTCACATATAAACAGCACACATAGATGCTCTTCGTGCCAAAGTAACAGCTCGAAACAATCTGCTGAGGCGCCTAGCTGGCTCGTCCTGGGGTGCAAGCACTCACACACTCCGTACAAGTGCCCTTGCACTTGCTTACAGCACAGCTGAATATGCAACACCAGTGTGGTGCCGAAGTACCCATTCAAAGAAGATCGATGTTGCCCTCAACGACACCATGAGGATAATCACCGGATGTTTGCGTCCCACCCCCACAGAGTTCCTACCAGTATTGGCAGGCACTGCCCCAGCCAGCTTACGTAGAGAAAAAGCTACCCACTGTCTTGCTCAACATGCTGTGCTGGACAAAAACCATGCCCTAACCAGTTGATCGCCGAGGTACAACCTGGAAAACGCCAAAGGCTAAAATCTCGCCACCCTTTCCCTCATCATGCTGCAGAACTTCATGATTCCAACTTTAACATCCTGGAAGCGTGGAGAAGTAGTTGGGATAAAACTGCAAGACCCAACCAGTTCATGGTCCAACTTAACACCGAACCCCCACCTGGCTCAACGCTACCCCGGAAAGTCTGGGTACGACTCAACCACATAAGAACAGGGGTAGGCCGCTTCAATGTCAACATGTTCCGTTGGGGTCTCGTCGAATCACCATTCTGCGACTGTGGACCAGAACTCCAAACTGCAGAACATCTCATCTACTACTGTCCCATTCATTGACCACCGGATGGCAATTTGAACCTCACAGAACCTAACGAATCTACTGTCCAATGGCTGCAACGCCTGGACATTTAACACCGCAAAGCTGCCCTCATACAAGAGAGAGAGATTAAAATGAAAATGCTGGAATATTGGTCAAAGCCTTTTGCACAGTAATCTGTTTCCCCCAACAATTACAGTAATGACCTGCCTGCTTGTGTACTTACAAAAATGTATGTGTGCATCTCTATGAACACATCCCACAGAAAATGTCGTTGCTTCCAAAGACGCCACCAGCTGCGTGTATATGAAGCTGAATCCGTTTCAGCTTGTTGTGTCATCCGACTGCAACC
The DNA here is from genome assembly GCA_026261675.1 of Hippocampus mohnikei. Classification (NCBI taxonomy): domain Eukaryota; kingdom Metazoa; phylum Chordata; class Actinopteri; order Syngnathiformes; family Syngnathidae; genus Hippocampus; species Hippocampus mohnikei. Next base: position 2,874,869 of record JAKGUB010000340.1, read on the forward strand.
AGAAACGTGGCTTCCTCTGCACCCACAGTAGGTGTCACGAAACCTTAAGCAACTCCCCTTTTTGATTCTGCATATAGACGTCACCTACTTGTGTGAATCCCAACACTTATTGTAATTTATTTTTTTATTTTTTTTTATCATCTGCAAAGGTTTGCAGTCATCACAAAACACACAGGTGAGCCACGCATTTCGCTGACAATAGGAAGCCAAGTCCGAATTGTAATAATGTGCTGCTTTTGCTCGTGGTTACAGGAAAATGTGGCATCCGGATCACGTAAGTCAGACGACTCCAAAAGTCAAGATTGAAAATCAGAATTAAAACAAGTTTATTTCTGTTGTCTGACACTGTCAACTGTACCCTCTCAGGGTTCAAAAGGAGTGAACACCCGATGGCTCCCCATATCTATAACATTGTAAACCTTCTTTTGGTATGTGGTTTTTTTCCTCCCATTCAGTGAATTTGACTAAATTGAAAGTTGTTAAGAGCACATAGGACTCACATTTATGGTTTATCTGCCAAAGGAAGCTGACAATGAACTCATGCGAATGGAAACGGAGGCAGGAGAGCCAACGGATGAAAGTAGGGTGGGTTATGAACAGATGATGCTTGGCTCTTGGAAACCTTCTGCAAAAACAGTACTATAAAGAGTGCGAGACACATATTACTGTCTATACATATTTCTATGATCGAATCACTACTCTGTATCCAATACAAAGTGAATTGGAAAATACTTCTTCTGTCAGTGAGAACAATATTGCGATTCTCTACTTGCTAGCGCTAATGCTTCGGTAACATTGTAAGCTCTCTTCTCATCGGTTTCAGGATGGATTCATTCGGTATTTGTTGAAAGGCACTCAAAATCTGACACCTGAACTTGCCCTCGGAAACATTGACGTCATAAGTCACATCATTGGCTGCAGCATGAGCATCCTTGACATTTCCATGAACAAATGTGACATCCGGGCGAACCCTAACCCTACTGTAAGTTTACACAGAATACATAGAAGCTTTGGACAAAAAAAGTCATCGTAATTAACTACTGTTGCTCCTGCAAAATAGTCAGTAACGTATCCCTACGTCCCTGCAGTCCCTATTTGAGGATATATTTGAGATTTTCCGGACCATTTCAGTGCTACTGGGTTCGGCGACATCAGAAAGAATCGTCATCAAGCACTCAACGGGCTCCATCTACGTGAGCAGGTTGGTCCTGACTTTCGTCCTGGAACTCAGATGAGAGAAACTTTCAAATTGTGATTTCCCTGTTTTCACTCAGTCACAACCCTGAAGACCTCAGCAATGTCATTCTGGGCTCAGTGGAAGATGGTGAGTTCATCATAATGCCCCCTTATTCCGTTCTTCAAAGTCACATTGGCCGATACGAAAAAATCATTGCTCAGGTGTGTACGCGCTCCATTGGCCCGTTTATCCGTCTTTGTTGTCGTAAACGGCAATCTTTAAGCAGTTGTTTTGCTTGTCAGATGGCTACATTCTCTGTGAATCCCCATCCAACTGATGACAAGATCTCCGGAACAGTTTGCAGCCTTTTACTGAGCGATGGAGAGTCAAACGTTGAGTTGTCCAACCTCACGGAGATGATCGAGGTACACAGCTGCGATAGTTCACAGCACCGGAGTATACATGCATGTTTCGATTGACTTTCGAAAAGGAGTGAAAGGAAAGCGACAAAGATGTGTGATTTATCAAATGAAATGATTGCATTTCATACTGCATGCTGTTTATTTCAATGTGAATTCAGTGTCAATTTCATCAACGAGTTTCCTGATAGAGCGAGCCATCTTCATACCAAACATCACATCAATTCCCATAAATTAACCAAATAAAGACATCAAAATCTGGTTGGTAAAAAGAAGAAAGAAAAACTCTCAAAACCTGAATTTCCTGTTCTCTTCTTCTTCCAAATTGGCACAGTGTTGAACAATAGTATGCCTCCCCCAGTGGCAGAAAGTGAATTTACATCTCCAAAAACTACTGAGATATAACCACTTTTTTTTTTAACCCACGAAAGAGGAATTGTGAAGTGAGTGTGCATACGTGTGCATGTGTTGTGTATTTATTGATTTACTATGTATTGTTAAGGAATTTATTCCTTACTATGATTTTATTTAGCCCCACTCTGTTACTGGTTCTGTTCTAACACGAATGTATGTAGTAGGCTGTTGAAGGTATTTAATGCTCACTGTGATTACAATGACCTTTAGTTCCCCGCAACCCCCAACACTTTTTGGACCTCTCCAGTGGACACGTTTGTCTCAAGCCTTTGTGTAGCTGATGTTGAGGAATTTCGCCTGACCATGAGTACTATTGACAAGAGTCTCTTTCCTGAACATCTGTTTGCACACTTAAAACAACGTATGTAGTGATAAGTTTGGTCTTCTTCCTCCTTGGTTAATCAACGGCCCCCCAAGGGTCTTCTGTGGTTACCCCGCACCCTGATTGCTGTTAAGTGGCCCTGGGAAGACCTCTTATCTCAGGATGTATACACAGCGGGGGTTCTGGAACTTGCCATCACACCAAGTGGTGGGTAGTGGTGGTCTGGTCTCACCCCACCACTCCCACCTTCTTCCAGCCACACCGGGTCTGATGACATGTTACTTTCTTTGTTTCCGGGATTTGCATGAGAGGCGTACCTCCCCGCCTCTCATTATCATATTGTCTCTATATAATCTCATGAATGTGTTTCTTCTAGGCTTCCTGACGAGATCTGAGACTCTCAGGAGCCCGAATCGATTCGTGTTGCGCTGTGATAAACTGAAGAAAAGACAACGTGGTGTTGGGTCTTCTTCCACCCTATAGAGAAATAAAAGAACCTGTGTCCAAGGAGGGCCAAGGAAAAATTGACTGCTCCCCCTCCTTAACAGTATTTATTTACTTTATGCTTGATTATGGATATTCTATTTTTTCATACTAATTGTACTCATTAATGTCATGGGTGAGCTAGAACCGAACCAACGCTGACTTTTGAGTGAAAAGAACACTCCACCCTAGGATGGTCATGTTAAATTCTCTTTCGATTAAATGGATGGATGGATAGATGGATGGATGGATCAAAAGTGCGTGTGCTTCATATGTCAAAGAATCATAATATGGATTGATTTTTACCTAACCCAAAACAATACAACTGCAATGAAAACACATTCTCCTTGGCAGAGGTAATGGTACCAATTTGTTTCTTCACAGATATTTATGCCTCGCCCAATCGTTTCAACAGTGATTAACCAAACAGTCGTACTTGAAGAAAATGCAAAGGTACTGACGACAGTCAACGTCTCAGACCCTACGATGACCGTTTGTGTCCGAGTGGAGCCCAGTGGGAACATCTCCTTGATTCTTACACTGGCTGAAGGGTCGCCTCCGAATTCCAGTTACTTTGCCAACGCAACCATCCTAAACCAAATAGGTAACTGTTAATTTGGGCAATTTTTGATAAAGAATTCCAATTTGACAACCTTATCGGTTCTTTGGTTCAAAGCAAATCTGCTTTGAATTCTATTAATTCAATTAATTAATTCAATTAATTAATTCAATTAATTAATTAATTCTATTGTATTCTTTTTTTATTTATAAAATGCACTAAGGAGTAGCACCCAAATTTTGTTGTATGCTATACAATGACAATAAAGGCGATTCTGATTCTGATTCATGTTGCAGTTGCTTGTTAAGCTGAATATTTCTCTAAAAAGAGCTGAGCCACTAATTCATTCTTCCTTTCATGCACTTTCATTTTTTGTTTTTTCTTTCTTTTTGTCTCCCTTCTAACTAAAGGAGGCTACCAATGGATCCTAACTCCGGAGATGTTACGGCAGACTCCTGGGGTATGGTACATTAGCAGTGAACTCTTCAACTCCACGTGGGAGCCAGGCATTGCACTGAGCATCACCACTTTTATGACCAAGTGCATGCACTGGAGCATCGACCAACAAACATGGAGCACAGATGGCTGTCAGGTGAGTCTTAGCATGTAAATCCTTCCAAAATAAACATTCCCTACACTCTGCATACACAGATCCAATAAAGAGGAGCATTCAAATGATCAAATTTTTTTTTCTGGAGCCAGCTAAGCTCATTTTGTTTAAGTGTTTCTTGATAGTTTGTTTTTCTTCAATATCACATGGCACACAGTTGTCATTTAGGTGGAGGTGGGGGGGGGTCACAAGTCAGAATTTCACACGGCTGCTTAAAATTTCACACAATGTTGTTTTTACCGCCAGGTTGGGAAGCAAAGCACTCCCGGACAAACTCATTGTCTCTGCAACCACCTCACTCTTTTTGGGGGTTCCTTCTTTGTGATGCCTAACTATGTGGACTTAACACGCACGGCGGAGTTGTTTGCCACTGTCTCTCAAAACTACGTGGTGCTCTCACTCCTTTGTGCTTTTTTTGGCCTCTACCTGGTCACTCTCTTGTGGGCGTGCTATGCTGACCGCAGATCACGCTCCAGAGTGAGTTCATTAAACACACGCGCACAAAAAAAAATCTGTTTTTGTTCGCCACTGAAGACAATAAGCTCATCAATGACTGTATTCGTACCTGTCATGTCTCTTCGCTAACCACTTCTTTCCACACACATTTGTATGCTCATGGCAATAATCAAATGTCAGAGGAAGATGACTCTGCTAGAGGACAACCACCCGTGTGCGCAGTACAACTACTTGATCGGCGTCCAAACTGGACAGCGCAAGAATGCAGGGACGACTGCCAACGTAAGTCTTGATAAATGACACACGAAGAGGCGTGTCCTTCAATGAATGGTGAATCCAAATGGAATATACAGTTACATCTTTGGAAAGGGGCTAAAACCTTTTGATTTTGTCTTTATACACCAACACAATGGATTAGAAATGAAACAATAAGAGTTTAGGTGAGCAAATTGAGTAGTGAAGACCTTCACAATAGAAGTTTGGTCACCTCACAAAACAATTTTAAGCTTGACTATTGTTAAAGCCTGTCATCTTTCGTGGATTTTGAAATCTCATTTGTCTTAGGTTGACAAAAATGATTACACGATATCTAGCAGACAAAAGGGCACAAAAGGAAAATGATCTTGTGTGTTTGGTAGTTTCTCCAACAAAGTAACTTGTATGGCAGCCGTTTCAAAATCAACACTTTCACTGTGACACCAAAATACTCTGATATATCTTGTATGATCTATCCATCCATCCATCCATCTTCCAAACCGCTTGATCCTCACTTGGGTCGCGAGGGTGCTGGAGCCTATCCCAGCTGTCTCCGGGCAGTAGGCGGGGACACCCTGAACCGGTTGCCAGCCAATCGCAGGGCACACAGAGACAAAACAACCATCCACGCCCACACTTAGGGACAATTTAGAGTGTTCAATCAGCCCACCATGCATGTTTTTGGAATGTGGGAGGAAACCGGAGTACCCGGAGAAAACCCACGCGGGCCCGGGGAGAACATGCAAACTGCACACAGGCAGGCCAGAGCTGGAATTGAACTCAGTACCTCTGCACTGTGAGGTCGACAGGCTAACCACTGGCCCACCGGGCCGCCCATCTTGTAATGTAACATATAAAAACTCTTAATAACTTGATGGTTGTGAAACATCGTTGACATTGTAGTGTCAAGCATGCTCTGTTTCTGAAGATGAATTGTCTCTCTCTAGGTTACAGTGACAATGATTGGCTCAGAGGGACAAAGTGATGCACACCATCTGGCGGATCCTGACAAGCCCGTGTTTGAGAGGGGCGCTGTCGACATGTTTCTCTTGGCCACACCCTTCCCACTGGGCCAAGTGCGAAACATGAGGCTGCAGCACGACAACTCTGGAGGTCACCCATCATGGTACGTCAGAAATCCACAGCCCAATTTTAGTACCCAGCGCAAGTCTGGCGCATTTGTGCACATGGGAGGACTTTTCTTTCTTTTGGTATTTTCGCAGATGAGTTGCAATTAGAAAGGGGTGTTTTCGCCATTGAGTGGTGAGGCGTCAGGGCCAGCAATGCCTTCTCTGCTGGCCCTGACGCCTCACCACTGGATGGCATATACACACTGATGAGCGATTTCATGAATTGCTCTGGTGTTCAGGTATATCAACAAGGTGACCGTACAGGATCTCCAAACTCAACACGTTTGGCACTTCTTTTGTGACTGTTGGATAAGCAGTGACCATGGCGATGGTACGGCCAAGAAAATGTTCAATGCTGCAAAGAGCAATGAGGTTTCCTGCTTCAGGTAAGGCACGCTATGCTGTCTTGAAAGCATGCGAACACGTCACGCAAAACTCTTGAGTCATGACATACTTTGCCTCTTTATTATCAGGAATATTTTCCAGAGCCGAACATCGACAGGTTTTAGGGATGAACATATTTGGATGTCCATTGTGGATCCGCCATGGCGGAGCCCTTTCACTCGGGTTCAGAGGGTTTCGTGCTGTCTGAGCCTGCTCCTGTGCACCATGGCCCTCAATATTGCCTTTTGGAACGTTCCAGAGAATGAGGATTCTCCAGTAGTCTTCTCCATTGGTAGATCCGTTTTTGAATCATTATTGTGCTTGGATTATGCCCATTTGTTCAGCATGTGAGTACCAATGGTTGATAATATAGAATAGAGCCATCTGTATTTATCATGCATACACACGTACATGAAATATGACCTTTACATTTGGCCCATTACAGTGGTGGACACGTTTGGGATGAAAGCAAAATCGTACTCTGGCGATTTATTTGTGGTGTTGAAATTGTCAAACATCGGAATCATTTCATTCTGTGTAAACTACTTCTGGGTTAAATGTAAAGCTTACTCATTCAAATTGTTCCGGCACAGCTGTTTTGCCGGATCTCCGAGTAAAAGAGTCAGTCCTATGGTTGTGATTGGCTCTTGCCCTAACTCAGCTCCCATGAACTCAACTCAACTTTGACCTCCAGCTTTACCTCATGTCAATTTTAAATCTCTATTGATTTATGATGAGCTAAAAATAGGCAATTTGTATGTGTGATTAATTGAAGACTCAAAATTACCAATAGTTGTGAATGTGAGGATGAATGGTTGTTTCCATCCATCCATCCATTTTCTACCGCTTATCCGGGGTCGGGTCGCGGGGGCAGCAGCTTTAGGAGGGAAACCCAGACTTCCCTCTCGCCAGCCACTTCTTCGAGCTCTTCCTGGCGGATCCCGAGGCGTTCCCAGGCCAGCTGGGTGACATCGTCTCTCCAGCGTGTCCTGGGTCATCCCCGGGGTCTCCTGCCAGTGGGACATGCCCGGTACACCTCACCAGGGAGGCGTCCAGGAGGCATCCTAATTAGATGCCCGAGCCACCTCATCTGGCTCCTCTCGATGTGGAGGAGAAGCGGCTCTACTCTGAGCCCCTCCCGGATGCCCCTCCCGGATGACCGAGCTTCTCACCTTATCTCTAAGGGAGAGCCCGGACACCCTGCGGAGAAAACTCATTTCGGCCGCTTGTATCCGGGATCTCATTCTTTCGGTCGCGACCCATAGCTCGTGACCATAGATGAGGGTTGGGACGTAGATCAACCGGTAAATTGAGAGCTTTGCCCTTTGGCTCAACTCCTTCTTTACCACGACAGACCGATACAGCGTCCGCATCACAGCAGACGCTGCACCGATCCACCTGTCGATCTCTCGCTCCCTTCTGCCCTCACTTGTGAACAAGACCCCAAGATACTTAAACTCCTCCACTTGGGGCAAGATCTCCTCCCTGACCCGGAGAGGGCACTCCACCCTTTTCTGACTGAGGACCATGGTTTCAGATTTGGAGGTGCTGATCCTCATCCCAACCGCTTCACACTTCGCAGCCAAATGGTTGTTTGCATAGAGTAAATCGTAGGCCACACAGCATAATTGCCCGAATCACTTTTGGACCAAATTTTGGTATCTGCATAACTTTACACTCTTTCCACTGCTGCATCATCGTGCCTTTCTTACGATTTCCTTCCCCAATAAAACACAATCTGCCAAAGTCATCTCCTTGACTTTGGCAGTTCTGAGTCTACAAACAAAATGCGCAATAAACGAATAAGATAGTGATGAGTGCTGTTGTGCTTATTAAGACCCTCAAAATTAGTGTGTTCTTTTTAGCAAAAGGCGGGTTCTCACAGCAATTCCATTTTACCAAAAAAAAAATCATCAACATTCTTTCTAGAAAACAAGAGCTTAACGCGCTAGAAGAAAAACATCAAAGGTCAAAACGTCAAAAAACATTTCCTTTAGCCAGTAGATGGTGCTACCACGACAATGAAAAATACGTTTGTTAACCTTTTTTCTGGCCTTGACCATCATCAAATGTGTGACATTTTGAGACGATAGGATCATCTGGGTCAAATGACAGAAGATTTTAATAGTCGGAAATTCAGAGACGCTAGAGTTTTGTAAGGCTCGATAGGCAGGCAGCCATTAGCCTCCCTCAGCTAACAGGCTAACACCACTGCAGCTGCCAGCTGTGATAGGCCAGCTCACCCATGATCCTAAACACGATATGGATGGATGGTTTCAATAAAAGTGAGTAGTGACGGATGACCATGGGGAAACTGTGGGGTCGATGGCACCCTTGAATTACTTACTCACTAGCACATCAACTCTACGATATTCTGTCAATGATCCCCGCCCAGGTTCGCTGCAAATTACGTGGCAGGACATCATGGTGGGCGTCGAGAGTGGTCTTCTCATGTTCCCAATCAACATCCTCATTATCACCATATTCCGAAGCATCAAACCACGCATTGTTTCAAAGTCTCCCGAAAACAGCTCGGAGGACAAAGTGAGACCCCGGTTGGTTACCATGACAACCATTCTAAAGGTGGGTTTAAAATCCCTCTGCCAGTCCTGTTGTGAAAAAGGAGCCCTGTATATCCGTTACTCTCAACTGGGTCATGTGTCGTCATCGTTTTAGTCAGCCGAATATGCATCGATGTTCTCTAATGTTGCTATTTGTTGTTACTCCTTCCCAGGAAACTGAGGAGGTCCTTTCTCTGCTGGGCACAAGTCTACGGAACAAAATGGCACAGATATACAGATTGGAGTCCATCCCTGATCTCTTTGCAGCCTTGAACAGAGTGCATGAATTAATCCATCTGATGCAAGGTACTCCAATTTTCATGCAAAAAAAAAAAAACAAGAGACATACATAGAGATGCTATGAAATTCTTCTTCGGGTCTATGTCCGTCAAGGGGAAACTGAGAGCGACCTGCATTGGGTCTACTGCAGCAAGTTCCTGCTCGTCGCTCTTTGTCGCCTGCGTTTGTGTCTGGAAACGTTGGATGGAAAGAACTTCCCGAGTCCACAGGAATACGCACAAGCACTAGACATCACCAATCTGCTGGTTCGCAAGGCCGATATGGTTTTCAGCAGTCACTTAGCCTGCTGGTAGGCTCTTAGCCCGTCACACGAGCATGTTAAATTCAGAGTACTGGGTCCATTTGGTGAGAACACTTTGTTCTTTTGTTTTCCTTGTCTGTGTCCCAGCCCACCTCCCGTGAAAAAGAAGAGTGTGTCATCCGGCTGCTGGTTGCCTTGGTGGTGTGTGTTCATCGGCTGGTTCCTGTTAATTTCCCTCAGCGGCGTGTCCACTTTTTTCACCTTGCTCTATGGCTTTTACTATGGCAAGGCAAAGTCCATCAAGTGGATCATGTCTCTGGGCCTCTCTCTCTTCCAGAGCATTGTCATATTACAACCTCTCAAGGTGGGTCTGGATGAAAGCTGTCCAAACTCAAACACTCAAATCCGTCCTTACTGATGGGTACTGTACTTATTCATAATTATCCTCTTCATACAATATGTGGTGCCGCACACTTAAGCTATCAGGGCCTCGTGCTGATTTATTAGTAATTGTAGTTTGGTCCATATTAAATGTTTGCATCACTTTTCCAATATTTTATGTTAAAAGCCTTATTCCAAATTTTACTTATTTCATTTTCCATCCATCCATCCATTTATAATCCGCTTATCCTCACAAGGGTCGCCGTCCCAGCCGTCATCGGGTAGTAGGCGGGGAACACCCTGAACTGGTTGCCAGCCAATCGCAGGGCACACAGAGACGAACAACCATCTGCACTCACACTTAACACCTAGGAACAATTTGGAGTGTTCAATCAGCCTGCCATGCATGTTTTTGGGAATATGGGAGGAAAACGGACTACCCGGAGCAAACCCACACAGGCACAGGGAGAACATGCAAACTCCACACAAGGAGGACGTAGCTGGGATCGAACCCTGCACTTCTGCACTGTGAAGCCGACGCGCTAACCAGTCGCCAACCAGGCCCAGAGACAGATGGGTTAGGCTCCAGCACCCATCGCTAACCTTGTGAGGATAAAGCGGATCGAAAAATGGATGGATGTTTGCCAATGTGCCAAACATTAAAAGCAAATAATTCACATGGATTGGAAAAAAAAATGATACTAGATCACAGATTCGATCAGAAGATGGAGCAGTCAACAACTTGTATGTTTTTACTCTGCAGTTGACCCACACCACAGCGAATATGCAATGAAAAAAAGGATTTCAACCCCAAAAATATTTTGGAAAAAAGTTTGTACCATCTCCTTCTGCGACATGAATTTTAAAAAATGCATAAACAGTGCCCCCTTTCCCTACTGATAGGCCTAACCATCAGCTGTAAACTCCCCCCCCCGCTCAGCCATAACTGAGATTCTCAACTCATTTTTCAGCATTAGCAAACAGATATGAGACATGAAGAAATCGTATTGCTGAAGAATTGCCAAATGTGCTTCAACAAAGTCTTGAGCCAAGGCTGCGACTTATGCACATGTAATTTCATAGTTTTTATAAAGACATTTGTAAACAAAAAAAAAAGATTAGATTAGTTGTACAATTTTGAGGGGAATTATTTTCATTATTAAGTGGCGTGACAAAATGCAAATAATAAAGATTTGTTGTAATAAACTAGAAAAGTTTATTACAACAAATCTTTTCTGAGGTGCCCATTTGCCAAATGCGTATGTGAATGAGCCTTTTCAAAATCGGCCCCACTTTGACATCACACTTTTCACGAGGCTGAAAAAAAGTCAAGTTTAAAGTGAGCTGTAATTTTTGGGGTATTACCTATATTAAAATCATTTTTGCTGTTGTTACTGCTGTCTCCTCGTCTGTCTGTCTATCTATCTGACTGACTGACTGATCTACTGCAGCTGTTCTCGTGCCATAAATGCTTCAAATGTAAAGACATATTTTTCGGTTCTTGGGTTAAGAGGATTTGTTGTCTTTATTTTTTAAAGGTGATTGGAGTTGCTGTCTTTTTCGCCCTGTTGCTTAAACCTGTAGCGGTGGAGGAAATTGAAGAAATTGAACAAGTGCTGTCAGGTAAGGGGTCAAAATGATGTCATATAATGCTCTTTGAGCCCTTGTTGCCTGTGATGACAATAGGATTTGACCTTCATTCGAGTTTTCCCAATCAGCAGCCTGCGGGTTCCAAATTATACTGAGGAAATTCAAAGAGGTCAGCAGAAATGATGCCGTCATTGAGGGCAGTAATGTGAGCTTATTTGAACCTTGGCTCAGGCCCGACGGTGTGAAGGTTGCATATTCTCCCCAAAAAGTGTATTTCCAGGATTATAAACACCCATTTGCGCTCACACTCACACCTAGGGACAATTTAAGAGTGTTTAATATATCTACGGTGCATGTTTTTGGACTATGGGAGGAAAACAAGAGAATCTAGAGAAAACTCACAGAGGTACGAGAACATGCAAACTCCACACAAGAAGGCCGGAGCCGGAATCTAAACCTTGGCCTCTGCACTGTTAGGCCGGAGTGCTAACCAGTCGAGCACCGTGCCGCCCTGAAAACGTTTTAATAATACAGCAGAAATGCTAAGAAGAAAAAAAAAAGTCCTACCTGAAAATGCATCTTACGTTCCTAAAACTTGTCAATATGATACATTTCAGCATTCATTTTCGAGATATTTGTTTCAGTATGAAAGACATCCGCACAGAAGGAAGGTCAAACAGTCTGAGAATTGCAGTTGACTACTTAATGATAGTTTTTTTTCTTTGTCTTTCACTGGACAAACGAGGACTAAAACTAAATTACCATGAAGCAATTTTGGGGGGGGCAAATAAAAACTACCAGTAATAAAAAATGAACAGACCTCCTCTACAAACTAATTAAAACCAACTGTAAAGACAAGCTGTTTTGATAATGAATTTGAAAAACAAGCCCGAACGAAATAAAAATATATCCAAAACTATTAGAACCCTAATAAGCACAGAATAAAGTGCCACAAGACTCATGGTGCATCTTTTTCCATTTTCCAGAACAACAAGACAAATGCAGGCGTTACTCCAGGGGCGAACGCTGACGATGCAGCCTCACTTGCGCCGTCTTTTCCTGAGTCACCCCTTTGACTCCATTGAAGAAGAAAAAATCATTAAAAATCCAGATTCGATTCTGGTATTTGCTCCTTCAACCTCCCAACTACCTGGCAGTGGTGCTTTAAATGATCTATATCAAATGACTGCTGTCATTTTTAAGTTATTTGCCCCTTTCTTTGAAGGTTTTATGTCATGAAGGTGACTGACTAAAATTCATCAGTCCCTTCAAACTATCCTTGAGGCAAGTGTGGCAACACTTTTTTTAAACTTTAAAATCCCCATCAGCATAAATGTTGATTATTCACCACATTTCTGTTAGAATCTCTACTTACAGGTAATAAGCCATTAAGTTCCTACTTGTGCGGTGTGAAGATGACTGGAACGTGTAAAATTGTTACAACCTGTACTGTATTTTATGAGCTGTAAATGTCAATTATGATTTTGTGCAAAAGCATTGTTTGCAGCTGCTTCGATGTTGTTCCAAAGAGGTGACAAACTATCATAAGGGAATTGAATAAACAGCTCTCATTTAAAACAATGTGTGACATTTAATGCAGTGACTTTTGTTTTTGTTCCACACTTAGTCCATGATAATAAGATGGAATTCAGTGTTACACAAAACATTTCAACTAGCTTCACAGACTTTTACTAAATTGCCATTTTATTATATCTGATGGGGAAAACACACAATTGTCCAACATGGTGAAACGCAAGAGGGCAGTTCTGCAGTGTCATAATCCTAAATGTTGTCAGAACCGTTCCAGAAACCGCTGAATCATTCCTTCGAGGCAACTGTCCTTTAGGGCTTAAGAGTTAGGTGTGGTTAGGTTGAAGGACACGCGGTATGCGGACGACAACATTTCCGATGCTATCAAAGCATCACCTTCAACCAAATAGCTCACGGTCAATGTGACGCCTCTCCAAAACAAGATTCAGGAAATGGATCCAGTCTTAAGGGATAGCAAGTGCATGATGCGCGCCCCTTTGTACAGACTGGCAAGGCCTCTGGTGAGAGATGCGACAATAAGGCAAATGCAGCAGAGCGCATACAGTGTGAGACACGTGACAACATAGGGAACGATCTAAATCCACAATAGCTCTGTGGGGTGACAATTTACACGTTAAAATTAAGATGCGCGGGGTGGTCTTTTGATACACTACAGATATTTGGTAGACCTGAAGGGGTTATTCTTTTATTTAGATATATATAAACAAACTTGTCGAAAGTCAAACCGCTCCCCCAACGACCACACCTAAGTTTCCTCATAAAACATGCATTTGCTAGATGAATGTCAAAGATACGGACTGCACGCGCGAGGCGGGTAACAGAAAGCAGCGAGGAACAGAGACAGATGGCACCCATGTGCCCTGAAACCTCTTTAAAATTAACTACAGGAATCGAAACCTCATCCCACAAACCTGTAAACAGGCCGGGCTGGGCAGTCGGACTAGTTTAACGGGTCCGAGATGAGACAGAACAAGTCGGTAGGAAAGATTACAGCATCAAAAGTGCGTGCCAACAATGATGGCATGACCGGTTGGTATTCGACAGGCAGCAAACCTGGGAAAAGAGTATTAAAACGATGACGCCTTTTACGGCAATAAAAGGGAAATTGTGAGGCCAATCAAGATGACGTGAGAATGACTCTATGGAGTTAGCTTCGGAACATCCCAGTAAATATAAAGCCCCAGTTGACAGCGCTCCTGCCCGGGGGGGGGGGATAAAAATAAAATCATGACCAAGCCCCCCCCTCACTGATGTCCAGATGAAATCTGGATGAGGAAAGAGTAAAATGTTATCTTTTATATATGGATATAAATGCAGAGCCGTGTTTTCACGTGTACCCATGCAAAAAATGCCAGCCCGTGCACTTGTTAAGACACCTAAGTCTTCTTCTTCAGCATCTCAAAGCGTCGCGTGAGGTCATCAAAGTCGATGTCTTCCGAAGTGGTGTTATTCCCGCTGAAGGAGGTTGCCGGGAGCGTGTCCGGGACCGAGGGAAGTTCTGGGAGAGCGTTGTTGTCATATAACTGTGACGAGGGACCTGCGGCAGAATAGGCGGGCGGGGGCTTGAGAGATGAACCTGTAGTATCAAGCCCGGTACTGTAAGCCGTATGCAATTGTTTGGTAGGACTTACCGATGGCCTGAGAAGGAAGAGAGTGTTTTAGGTCATCAATCTGAAAGAGAAGAAGGGTGTTTGTGACCAGCGTCTCCTCACATCAGAGTCGAGGTTACGTTGTGTTAGTGCTTCAAGTAAGAAAAGAAACAAAAAGGTCAAATGCTTGTGGGGCTCAATGAGGAAACCACCACCTTTTGTGTGCGTCAAGACTTCTGAGGCTACTTGGGAGTCTGCGCTGCAGCACTCTGCTCAGTCCAATCTAATCCCAGGTCAGTTAGTGGGACCACTGAGTTGTTAGTGCTCACAATACGTACAAGCCATTCGTGCTACCTACGTTTGCGCACACAAGTTAAATTTTTTTTTTTTTTAAACTTAGCCAACTTAGGGAAAGGGGCAGAAGTGCAGAGGTAAGAGCAGAAGCTAAGTGAACAACTCTTCCCTGAGTGATGCCCTGCCCTGTCCGTCTGTCTGTCCATCTGCGGGAGCAGGGAGGGGTCATGGATGGGAAGAGTTTGCTCACTTACGGACTCGTATGTGGGGGGAGAAGTGGGCAGCTGAGGGGGCTGCCCTCCACCCACTGGGTGCGGGAAGCTGTTGTAAGATCCAACGGCTGGATTGAACGGTTCCTGGAGGGAAACATGGGAGCATAATTTCACTGATGAAAACACACTCGCCTTCCAACCGCAACACGCCAAGTTGGGGTCGGAATCCCAACATCCCAACTGGCATTATCGTGCCAATTTTCCAGAAGATAATGACAATTTTTACGATAATCTTTTTTTGAAAAATGTTTTACATTCATTATGATTTGAGTATTGGGTGGGAGGATTATTTTTAAAAACGATTTACTATCAGATATGCAACTACATTTTTTCCCAAACCTCACTATCATTCACAAGTTCATTTCATGTATAAAAATAGCTTGCAAAGTCTTACTTGTTGTCCATATAAATGCATTGCAATTATTCTTTTATATTTCACTCAAAATAATTTCGACATATATGGTGACTTTACCTACCTGATTATGACCTCACGAGAATTAATTAGGTTAGGTTTAGAAAAATATAATGAAGCACACTTTTTGCAAAACTTAAGCACTCGGTTCATTAAACTAATGCCAATCAGCTCCATTTGTGGCTGCGTCTGGATCCTCTGGGGAAAAATAAAATGGAAGGAGCAGCGAAAAGCAGAGCAACCAAATGTTCAAAGTGTGACATCGTAAAACAGATTCCCATTGGGTGTTTCAATACACCATCTGGAGAACAGGAAGATTCACACCACTTTAAAAAGTCGAAATGGTCATTGAGGGACACATTCTCCCGGTCGCGCTTATGTCCGTTCCTTACTTGCATGCCTTTCTTCCACACTTTCAAGACGCAGCGATTCTCCCGTTCGAGCTTCTGACACACCCACCATGCATAACCTAGAAATCTGTGCGCACCCATCAAAGAGGCGTGAAGTCTGAGGGTGGCCCTATTTTCCGAATTGTGGACTTTTCATGAGAATTCCATGGAGATCCAGTTTGAAAATATGGCACACTTTGATGGTGAAATTAACTTGCCTCGTGGATCTGGAAGTTATCGACGCCGACATGTGCGCGGCTCATCCTCAGGCTACGGTGAGTGAGTGCATGTCATGTTTTCATAAGTCCAATACAAGCAATTTAATCAGAATAGCGTGCTCATAACAGAATGCTTAGGTTGAAAAGTCTCCAAAACTCTAACTCACATATTATGACGACGGTATTGTTGGTAACCGATGCTTCAACTCCAAGCCCCCAATCAGCATGTGTAAAATGCTGGTGCCGGTCCTTTTTTCCACCATCTAATATTCTAACATGATATAATGTCGGTGTTCAGCCACCATTGTACTGTAGTAGGGGCACATATGCAGTCATTGGGTATTTGGTGAGCGTATATGTCTATTTCATTTGCCTTTCTTGTTTTAGACTTTGATTTTATATATATTTTTTATTTTAGGTATTGCCATTTCCCCGAGACACAGCCTACCCACCTGTCAGCATATCAGAGGCTGTGAGGACCTTCACCGCCGCGGCTACCACCCGCAAGTGTAAGTGATGGTGCGTAAGTGGCACACGTAAGTGGCACATGCGCAGACGCTCCCATTTCATCAATGGGAGCCTCTGCGCAGTAGCCCGCCTTTTCTAAGTGTGCAACAGCCCATATTTGACAGTCACAGTAGCACTATCCACAGCCATCTCAAATAGCAAATAAAAATTGCAAAAAGGAGCATTTCCCTGTCTTGTTACTTTATAACAAGACAGGGATGACGCTGTGGTCTGCGAAACACAACAGGACTGAAAATGTCATGCACATGACTTGTATGTAAACGGGGATGTGAAAATAAAAGGCTTACTCCTTTGGGAGTTGGATAGTTGAATGGTGTAGGCATAGGCATGGGCATGGGCATTGGCATGGGCATGACGGGAGCTGTGAAACCTCCTCCTCCTCCTCCTCCACCACCTCCTCTTCCTCCTCCCCCTCCTGACTTCTTGTCATTGTTCATGTCAATCAGGTCCGCTTCATCGCAACTCACCTCAGGCTGACAGGGGAAAAAATGTAATGACGGTAACTAAGCCACACGACAACATACTGATTTGCACCTTGTTGTATTCTTACCCGGACCATGGCGTCAGGTTCATACGGCACATTATAGTTCTTGGCTATCTCAATCAGGTAGCGCTCCACCAAGATCTTGGGGGGAGACTCCACACTCAGCTTGTGCATCAGCTGCAAAAATAGCATACATTTGATCAGACGGCAGTGCTGGCATATTTCTTGGCTGAACAGAGTGAGGGCTGTGTGTGTGTGTGTGTGGGGGGGGGGGTGCCAACCCTTTCATTGACTGTTCCAATCTGGTTTGTCCTGCACAACTTGCCATACTCCTTGCTATATTTGACACAGAGCTGTTCTGATACCTGTTAAAATTGAAAATGAACAATGTCAAGGCTAAATATTTTTGGTGCCAATAGTGTGTTTCTTGAAATGAGTACGTACCATTTTTAATTCAAGAACCTCTGACTGAAGTCGAGGAGCTGCCCAGATAAGAGTGGACACTGCCTCTTGTAATCCTGGATCCAACTCCCTGAAACGGTTTGACACATCAAAACAAACACTTTGATTTGAAAAGTTCCTTGGCCAGATCGGCGCCTTACTTCATCGACTGAATGAGGCCAAAGCGTGTCAGCAGCAAGTCACAGTAAAGCTCCAGGATCTCCATGGCTTCAACCATATAGTCCTCTCTGATGATGTGCTCCACACGGATACGCGCCCGCTCATCTTTTCCTGACGACAGGTATTCTGAGATCTCCTTCCGAGTCTTTTGAGCGAGTTCAGCTTCATTTTAAATTGTTGAAGGAAACATAAGCAGAATGTGACATGAGATTAAAGACCACATTCAACATGCGTATGGTTCTATTTTGTCAGGACTCACTTTTCTTTTTCTCAAGAAGCTTGAGTCGGTTGATGACAAGGCGAAGGTTGACTCTTAGTCTCTCAGATTTGAAGCCTCCTGGCATCATTGCTGGATTATTTTCTCTGTTGTTAAAATTCCAAAAGAATATATTTGTGTGTCTCTGCCAAAAATGGGTCAACCCAACGTGCCACACTAATGGCATTTGCGTTTGCATTTTCCACCTTAGCACTCGATTCCTACTTAGAAAGCAGAACGTTTGTACTTTTAACCATGACTTGCACATTTCTCCAAAAAGGAATCATACAACTACTAAAATTGTACCTTTGACTAAAATGCAATGTGGGATTCTAGTTAAGACTAACTTTAACAGTTATTTGGCTATGTTTCATCGTTCTCCTTCGCTGTTGGAGGCAGAGTGCGCTGACGCTCACAATTTCTGAATGAAGCAGTTTACAATCCAGTTTGTAATGCCTGCATTGGGCTCCATTTTTTGGGGCACTCTGAATAACCGAATGGCACATTAGAGTGCACCAAAATCCGAGGGCTGATGCACGCTCCAAATGAACCTGAGATATACATATTGATAACTGGAATTGTTTAAATAATAAACTACAAATAACTAAAATGTTTATGTTGTCTGTCTCTGCGTTTCGCAAGCTTTCCAATGATATTAGTCTTTTGAAAGTAGGATAAGATTTAAGAAAGAAAGAACAGCAGATTCAACACAAATGGTCACACCTCAAATCTTGCCCCGCACTGATTTTGCATTACCGTTGAAAACAGGGAAGGTGGGAAATCACCTCAAATCTTGCCCGCACTGATTTTGCATTATCGCTGAAATAAGAGAAGGTGTGAAATCGGACGACTCCCACTTGGATTGTCCCAGTTCTGACCTCAAAGCGTTCAAGGTGAATTCACACAACCAAAATGGCTGATTCTGAAAAATTGTGTGTTGTCGTTGTTCATCACAAGAGATTTTGACCTCCAGCAAATCTACATCAGAATTTCTTCCTGTTTATATAAATAAAATAATTTTCTCATCAAAGCATCTCTTTCATTTCAGCAAATAACTTCATGCAGGGAGATACCAGCAATCAAGAAGCCGGTCGGTAAAGTTGGTGTCTCTTGAAAAAAAATTCCGCAACTCGGACCTCCCAGTTCAAAGGAGCGATCCAGTTGGGGGGTTTCCTCGTCAAAGATTTGGAAAATTCCAACTTCCGCACCTTCCACGAACGCAGCATAAGATGTTGGCCGGAAATTCGTAAATGTATTATTTGTCACAGGACAATAATGCATATATCAACGGAATTATATTCAAAATATCTTTCCGGAAATGCGGCTCTCGTGACAACCAATCAAACTTTACATACACACACACGCACGCACAACATACGAGTGACCTGCAGAAGTTTGTGAAATTTACCGTCAGCCTCACCCTACGCCAGTCTGAGTCACTCAAATCATGTGAACATGACCAACTCATGGCAGCACAACAGAACGCCCAATGCAAGTGAAAATCCACTCGGTGAAAGAAAAAAGAGCCAAGTTACGTAGAACTACTCAAGCCTTTAGCATTAATGTTAGCACACACGGTTTCTAAACGACGGCGAGCTTCTACAAACCAATTCGATATTGCTCACATTTTCAAAGTATTCCCTTCCTTTTCGAAAGAAATACAATAAAACAATAGTGGGTTCAAACAAAGTTGGCTATGAGCAAATATTGGTTTGTTAGCAGTCTTCTTGTCTGGTATCTGGCTAGCCGAGCTACCTAGCTCTCGTTCTGTACTAAAGAGGACGGAACAAACTGTCTGGGATACGCTGTAGTTGTATCAAGAACACGAATAAGTCCAAAAGCTGTTAGCGGTTCCGTTAACTTCGAGTAAATCGGTGTCAATGACGTACCTGTAAGTGGCCTTCCAGGACGGAACAACTCCAATAGTGTTTGCGTCTGTGCTCTGTCGCCGACTTGACTTCCGTGTTTAGCTGTTGTGACGTCATGATGTTGCTATTTGGGGAGGACACCGTGGAACAACAAACTCGAATGCTGACATCAAACCCACTGAACAAGTTTGAGAAGTGATTCGTGCTGTTGATGAACGTTACGTAACAGGGTTGGAAAAGCAAGATACTGTATTCCCTACCCATGACCAAAAGGATAGCACTTTTCAAATGGACGGCCAGTAATGGTGATGTCAGTCGTCAGCTTACGGACTTTACATGCAGGATATTAGCGTAATAAAAAATGAAAAAGTCACAGATACTAATTGTTGTTTTTATGAAGGTTCACTGATTGCTTTTCATTGATCTTAGAATTGCATATCCTCTAATAATATATGAAAAGGTGTTGAATGCATAGGCAGCGTTCGAAAATTTATTCACACACCCACCCTCAGAAGGTCAGAGTACATTTCCGAACGCTCTCTTCGTCTTTCCATGTGGAGGTATGTGCCAGACGCGTCCCAGACCTGACCAGTACAAATTCATTAACTTACATCGATCAAACCATTTTACCGCATCACGCATTCTACAGTCTTAGTGTCAGGTGGTTAAATCCTGAATATCTGAGCCTGGATGTGTATTTGACCACTTTCGCAGCCATCTAATTTATGTATAGTTGTTGGCCACTGTGTGGCCTGCGATTGACTGGTAACCGATGGATGGGGGGCGCACATTTTGAATCGGCTTCCTGGATCGCCTCCATTCACTAGTGTGCCCGCTGTATGGACCTGCTTGATGCATCTCGGCGATTTAATTCACGCTTTTCCATTTCATCCACGTGTACGAATACTGTTATGCACTGTTGTAAAAAACAATGTGTAAATGGCCGGTTGGGTCTCGAACCATCAAGCAAGCTTTGCGTGAAAGGAAAAGCGGCTGGATCACCCTTGGCGCCCTCGCCTCATGACTCATGTAACAGACAAATACTTGCAATTTAATATTCGTCTTATTGTTTGTCACAACCTTTGTGGTTCATTTATGAAAGGCAGAGGATCATAAAGGGTGTAACTGATGTCACTGCGTCCTGCAAGAGACACATGGTGCATTCAAAGATCACTTGCATAGTAGAACATTTCAAAGTCGATTAAACAACTACAAATATCAAAGCAATGCGAGCTTTTTAACCATTTGTAAACGTTGACATATATCAAGAATCATACAGATGTTTCTTCATTACTATCAACGATGCATCTGATGACCATGTTACAATAGGCTTACATAATCAAACCACTAGGCTTCCATTCTGCATTCACAAGTTTGCCCAGTGTTTGGGATGTCAACCGTTCAGTTATCCATCCAGGCAGGAGTCAGCCGCTTCTCCTCTTAATGAGCTTTTGTACTGCCCAAACATCTTCTTACTGATGTTTTAATTTTTTTTGCCACGGTACTGTTTCAGTCCTGGTGTCGAGGTCAAAATGCTGTCATCATGACGTTATTCCGAACTATAGCTTCCCTAACATACACTGAAATATACAGGTGGGGTCAAGTGTCATTCTTAGTTTGCTTATAGTCCTCTTGGTGGCACAACAGCAACTTTTTTGTTGAACTTGCCAATCTAGTTCATGAGTCACCAACATTTTTGAAAGTTTAATGAAAAAGGCGACCAGTTTCACATACTTCCATGTCCTTCTAAAATAACACATTTGTTCAAATTATTTGGTGTAAATCATCTCCTCATTGTTGTAGCAACGATACAGTACTAAAATATAGTTTTGAAATATTGTTTCCAAATTTACACCACAGCAAGTGTTATATAAAAAAATATATCAGAAAAACAGTTATATGCAGCTCGCTGCTCGCCAGGCTACTCTTGTGGTCTATGGGGGCTACATGGTAGCTACTCACAGGCACTAAATTCATGACCTCTGGATTAGATTGTACAAAGAGGTTTAGATATCAAGCACAATGTGTTTTCAGCTTCCTCCATAATAATGGGGCAGACACAATATTAACAATTGCTAAAGGAAAAACAGACCATTTCAATAGTGTTTAATTTTAATAAAACAAATGCATCTTAAAGAATTAAAAAATGGCAGTTTAATAATAAACATGGACTCTGTACAATAATTATCCGCCAAAACACAGCATCATTCACTATAACTTGAGTTTGCTAGCAGAAACTTCTTTGCGTTTCTTTTTTGTAGGCTGCCTCTTTGCACTTTTGATCTGACTTTTCACTTGATCCTGCAGCTGAGAGAAGAAGGCTTGAGAAGAGCGCAGGGCTTTATCCTTTCCCTCATCCTAAAACAAGAACCAAAATATTATTAGCCATGTTAGTCACACATATCAAGTACTGTCCAATAATTCACATTGTCATATTGACCACACATAGATACATCATACACACAATTTGAAACAATACATTTTTAAAATGCGCTGGCGATTTTTCTATTGTCATTTTTCGTAGCAGAATGCCATTTGTGGGTCTCTTAAATTGTATTTAAGTAGTGCAAAGGCCACTCACCTTGAGTATAGTAGCTTTGCCTCCTTTAGTGAGTTTCTTCAGGTCTTCTCTTGCTTGAGCCTTTGATGGCTTCTTGTTCTTGTCGGCTTGACTGGCTTCTTTGAGCTTCATTTTCTGTTCTCTCTCCTTGATTTTGAAATGTTTCACCTTCTTCTTATGTCGTCTCTCGCGCTTCTTGTCCGTTGATGTCTTCTCAGTGTCACCCACGATATCACCAGCTTTGTTTTTCTCCTTTGGTTGGAAGAGGGTATTCTTATACATTTTTTACCAGCCGCACAATTTCTGCTCAAAATAAAACAAAACAAAAACAAAAAACATTCCAAACCTTGATTTCCTCTGGTGCAAGCAGTGTAGCATCACTGGCAGTGACTGGAGCCACTTCTTCCATTGTGATCGACGGCAGGTTAGAAACCACCTTCACCTCAGGCACACACTAGAGGAGCAAAGAAAACATGATCAAGTGGTCACGCAGCAAACTTTGAGGCCCGCCACACTCTTAAGAGTGACGTCTGAAACCAAATGCACTGTTGCGCAGTGTTTGGGGACACACTAATATAGTGTCGAGAGGAGCAGAGCGACAAGCTGTCCTTCTCTGACATTAATGAGAAAAAAAATGCGTGAACATGATTGCCAGTCATGGAGTTGTTGAAACTATTGCTATCATCGTTCAACAGCTGTAAACAAGTTTTAAGCTCAGGAGTTATTCTTCATTTTGTATTTTCAGTTAAATTTATGGAGAGTAACGGGTGTTTAGGAGAGTGGGAACCATGTGTGCAGGGTCGTAACGGCTTAATGGACGCCCCCCACCTCCCTCCACACACACACACAATGTTATTATAATTGTGGACATTTGAATCCTTAGTTTAATCCTCCTGTCTAATGTTTTAACACTGCTGAGTGTGTCACGGACATAACATTTCTAATCACTCTTGCCTTTTAGTTACGACATCACAAAAAAACTTACGGGTTTAGGTGTAAAGTGGAAATTGGATAGGGCGTCCAACTTTAAGAAGAGTGCGTCCATCAGTTTTTGGATTTCTACATGGGCTGGATTATCCTCTTCCTCTGTCTTTGTCTGAAATGATGATGAACATGTCAGAATTCCAAAGCAAAAAGGCAGAAATGTTTATTGGCCAAAGTGAAAATGAGACAAAAGTGTAACCTGTGTCTGCTTGAGGTATTCCTGTTCATAAATTTCTGCCAGACTCAGCTTGCTCTTCTCATGGTCTAACGTTAGTCTCTTCTTGTACTCAAACACTTCCTCTTTGGGCTTCTCTTTTCGTACCACGTCATCAAACGCCTGAGGAGATGAAAGTCAAAAAGTGCTGCATTAAATAAGCCGAAAAAAGGCTAGCACTTAAAATGGTCATGCAGTATAAAACAATTTGTTGAGACGTGTACACAAACCTGGTCTTTAATTCTCTGCTTAATGATGTCTTCCAGATGCAGTGTGGTTTCCTCTGTGATAGCAGGAGCTGAAGGAGAAAAGAGCAAATCTTGTGGTCAGAGTGAGGCATTTAAATGATTTATCAGAACATACAGAGAGGTTTTGTGCAATGGATTCACACCCCAAATCCCCGTTCCCTAATAGTGTTGACAGAGCGAACGACTTCTGGCTGGATTCGAAACTTCCACTCCCAAATGTTTTTCTTTTCGTTGAACATGGCTCACCTTAATAAGAATCCCACTTTGCATTCTTGTGAAAGGTAGAATCCTAGTCAGTTATTGCACCTTTTGATCCTATAAATAGTACTTCGTTGCTGTAGCAGAAGCCGCATGTTAAATTAGCGAGCTGGCTCGGGAGGTGGTACCACATTAGTTGTCAGGACTACAACCAATACTTCTATTTCTATTTGTTCTTTTAATTTCTTTTGGCAGTTGGCAATACTTTTGGTGCATCACCGCCGCTGTCTTTAGCATAGCACATAGTACTAATTCATCAGAAATAAAATTGAGGCGGTGAGGACAAGTGAGGGGCAACTGTTTGCAGAAATGAAACGATCATTACCCGGATAACTTACTGTTTTGTTTTGTTTTTAAACAAGGTGTCGCTTTTTATTTTTTTTTTTAAATAGTTTGTCTGATCATGCGACTTGTAATCAAGTACAACTTGCATATATTAAAATTAGAGCTCAGACACCCAATGTCACCGACACCTTATTATGCTGACTTTCTTTTCGAGATGCGACATTTGAAACCGAGACACTGGAGCCCGTGGCAGCCGAGTGAGACAGACCACTCGGAACAGTCCATCAAAAGCCCGGATCAAATCTCCCTGATCATGTGCTGTGATGACGTACGAGGCTCCATGCACGCCAACGACAAACCGGAAATTACCTAAGTGTTCAAAATACTTGGCGCTGTGTCATGCTGTCAACTGCAGAAAGGAGATACCAAACGCCCAAAAAGAAAAAAGAAATCCCCAATACGCTCTAAGGTGATATGGAAGGCAACCCCCCCCACCCCCGGCTAATAAAAAAAAATTTTTTGCATTCCCCACAACTGCATTATCTTGCCGTGATCGCAAGGGAACGCAATTTTTTTTCTTTGTCTGTGTCACCTCATGGGCTCCTTGAAATGTTGTTATCTTGATTCACAGCACACCTGTGTCATATCCAAATTGGATTGGATACAACTTTATTGTCAAATGTGCTGTGTAACATACAGCACCAGATGAAATTTCTTCCCTCTCAAGACAACATAAAACAAGAGGAGCCGCTGCGGGCATGTTTATTAGAATAACAGGACATGACAGTGAACCATACTACTGGTGTAGTGTCAAAATGATCCTTAGATAGACACAAGTGTAAGACTGAGTGCATTGGTATTGCCTGTATGTTGGAATAAAAATCAATTTAGTCAAATCATTTTGAGGATTGTAGCTACTACGATGATCTGATCTGTTTAATGCACAGCATGTTTGCACTGAGGATTGCGAGGAAAGAAATTTCATCTGTGCTGCATGTTATACATAAAGCATATTTGACAATAAAGATTATCCTGACCTTGATCATCTAATGTCACCGGTGGTCTATTTTATAAGGCTTTGAGGCTTTAAATGTTTTTCCAAATTAATATGGCAAAGGCCACAAAAGCTTCACGAGGCTTTATCAGTCCATCTTGACTTTTTGGGCGGCTGGCATATACTAATGGTGCATGACTGCCACCTTCTGGGTAGCCATGATAACGCACCAAAAGTATTTGCCAACCGCCCAAAGAAAGAAAACATGGAAGCAGAAGAAGAAGCAGTAGTCATAGCAATGAATCACTGCGGCTTCCTTATGCCATACAGTAACAATGGCATTGACTGCAGCCCGAATGTCCAGATTGGAGTCGCATCGGAGACATATCTGATTCATATCAACATACGAAAGAGGCCGAGGTCTGATTTGGAAAAAGGGGAAAAAAACCCATCTGAATTGCTCTGATCACATCAACATGAAAAAAAGTCAGATACATGACACCTTGGGGGGGAAAAAACTAAATAAAAATCTGAATTGACCTGTAGCAATGATTCTTAACGTGGGCTCGATCGAACCCCAGAGGTTCGGTGAGTCGGCCTCAGGGGTTCGACGGAGCCTCTGCCATGGAGGGTAAGACACACGCGACTCAACATGTCAATTAGTTATGACATGCCCGCTTGGCGAGCACAGGCTGCAGATGATCACATGACGTTGCTTGTCCAATCGGTGCTGTGGGAAATTTAGGTCGCTTCATAGTCAACGTGTGACTGTCGTGATAGTAAGTCTTACAATTTAAAAAAAAGGATACTTATCTCTTGAAATTGTATTTCCTTTTTTCTGTTTTTAATAAATGCATTTTTTTTTTAATATCTTGAATTTGTAAAAAATATATATTTATTTTTCACTCATGAAGGGTTCGGTGAATGTGCATATTAACTGGTTGGGTTCGGTAACTCTAAAAGGGTTAAGAACCACTGCTTTAGAGTAAACAAATTGGGCAAAGTGCTTGTATCCAGTCGTAAACGATCCAACCACTGGCTTCCGGCCAATAATTTTTATTTTGGTACATCCCTCCAGTACCTATTCACATAGCAGATGCAGTTATTCCCATTCCACTCCTGCACCCATGTCTCAGAGTGCCTACCTACCCTTCCTCGATGCCTGCTCATAGTCCAAGTCTTCCTCAAGCATGCTGTTCTCCGGGCGGGATTGAGCTGTAACTTCACCAGACAGCTGCCAGGATTTTGCAGCAAGGGAGGCTTTCTCCAACTCCTCAATCTTCTGTGACATCTGCGCACAAAGCAAGTGAAGAAATCATACAGATTGATACCAGTTATAAACAGTGCTGTGTTGAATTGCCTGACTCTGTCTGTTGGACATGGTCACCATGCTGCTGAAGGAAATAATCCAATTTTACTTCACTGGCCTGAAAATGATTATTCATTTACTACAAATAATGTATTATTGTTCATTCATCTATGCTGGTGACGTGTAGAAACAGGCAGAACAATCAAAAGGTCTTTCATTAGAAGAATGGGTTTGCGCTCAACTAAACGGATTTCATACAAATGAAGTACATTTGGGACATTTTTGTTTGGTGCAGTGCTGTGAGATTTATTTAATGTAAAATATGTGCCTTGGCTGAACAACGTTTGGGGAAACATCGGTCGATGAATGCTGGATGATAAACCTATTACAATTGGGCCGGGCCCAACAAACACTTTTACAATTACCTTTTCTTGAATTTTCTCATATGACGACTTGGATTGAGATTTTTGGGAGCTGAGGCTTTTCCCTCCCAAAATCTCCTCAAGGTCTTCCCCTTCACTGTCTTCATCTCCAGAAAGGTTAAAAGTCACCTTTTTGCGAGAGGCTTTTGCCTGGCTTATGTGTCCGTTCCTTGTAAAAAGCAGATAATAGATATGTTGCGACAATCTTTTGACACTTTCAATTTTACACATCCCAAATTTTCTCAAATGAATTATCTTTCTTACTCATTGTCAACGTTGTCGCCAGAATCATCATCATCATCATCATCTACTTCTTCCTCTCCATCTTCCTCCTCATGCACACTGTCATCCTCACTATCCAACTGCTCGCCAGCATCAGCAGCAGCCCCTTCGGCAGAACTAAAATAGTCCTTGTACTTGAGGTCTCTCGAGCTCTTCTGTTAATATAAAGCATAATTAAAACATTAAGATTTCATGAGATCCTAGATCATAATGTAAAGATGCGACAATACGTACAGTGTTTTTCTTCGGTTTTCTGCTTGACATCATTTCAAGGTTAAAATCATCATCCTCATCGGAGGGCAGGTCCTGAAAGTAATCCACATCATTATCATCATCAGCGTTCTCCTTTCCTTCTTGCTTGTCCATGCCATCAAGAAATGACTCCATCTCGGACAACTTGAAGAAATTATCATCAACTTCCGAGGGAATGCCCTTGATTTTCGAATGTTTCTCCGTGGGCTCCCGCTTTTGTTTCTCTCGCTTCTCAAGAGCATCCACGTCAAAATCAAAATCAGAATCCTCATCTGTGTAATCTTCTGCTTCACGGTCAGCCATTTTCTTAAACCTACTACGTGGCTTCTCTTCAACTTCCTCCTCCATATTTTCATCAGGCTCTCCTTCTTCATCCCCAGTTCCTTCATCCGTCTCCTCTTCCTCCTCCAGTACTGCTAACATCACATCGGACGCAGCCTTATCGACTGCATTTGTAAAATGTTTTAGCACAGCAGAGTTCTGCAGCTCCAGTTCCTGCCAGATTTGCTCTTCATCAAAGTTTTCCACCACCAACTGAACCAGTGGGCTGCCATGATATTTTGCCGGCTCCTGGGCTTTGTGGAGGTCATAAAGGGTTTTGGTCAGAGATGTAAAGTCTGCTGCCACTGCGTCTTGAAGGCTGCAAAAATAAAAACAGAGCCATTGCATGTTATTAGCAATTAACGTTTTTTGTTCACTGTCAAGTTAACTTTTGTTCATAGTGTGAATTATTCACACTATGAACAAAAGTTTGTATGCGTAACACTCATACAAACACCAGCACATTGATTCCAGCCATCACATTGCAAAATACAAAAACACCTACTTGTCAGCGATCATGCTAAGAGTAACATTTGCCAGGTACTACAAGATATATGAGGTATTACACGGTGACGTTCATATCTTGTTAAGATATACACATACATAGTACAGAATGTGTTCCATTGTGTGACTCAATTCCTCCAGTATTTATTTGATTTTTCATTATTCTTCCGTAAATTAAAGGCATCGCCTCTGAATTGTTTTACTGTGCCACAACAACGTAACCGCATCAGCAATCACTTTCGGGAACTGGCAACTCATTCGTAAAGTTACGTGCTGTATTGTATTGCTGGATATACTCAATTTACTCGATTCTTGAATCAACAGTAAAGCACACTATGAAGCTATTTACGTAGTTAGTTTAAACTAAAAGTTAGCGAGGTCGCGACTCCACCAAAATGCAACGTTGAAACAAGTTTTCCCATAAAAGCACAACCAATCGTAGATATAACACTTGCCTCAGAAAATGATCTGGATGTTGTGTGTTGACGTTCAGTTTATTCAAACAGTCTTCCAATGTAATGCATTCGTCAGTTTTCGCCATCTTTGCTCATACATGTGGGAAGCTCCGTGTCGCATAGAAATAGGCTCTGTCAGAAACTTTCCGGCTTATTTTTGTTCCGTCGCCGGCGTTGAGACATGGCGTCCGCATTTCTGAAGGTTGCAGGTTGGTTTTTATATGTATGACATATGACATAGGGGATTTTTATTATTGGTATTTTTTTCTTTTATATTAGGCTACATATGAACAAGTGGTCATGCGATATTCCGCAATAAACTGAACAAAAATGCAATGTGCTGATAACCAATTCGTGAGCTACTGAAAATGTTGACGCTATCTTTTGATGTTGGTGAAGTTGTTTGTCGGTCCGAAATAACACTTTAAACCTTTAAACAGTTTTTACCTTGCGGGCCTATATTGCCATATATATTATATTCCACATTTTCAGCAAGTAATCGATCATCGTATTTTTTTTTTTGTGCTAACTTGCAAAGCAATGAAGCCGCTGTCAAGAGAAGTCAATATGTATAAATAATAATATATTATTGGCTCCGTCACTTTGATACGGTTTCTGGTGAAACAAGCCCATTCCGCGAGACTCATCATCCCAACAAATTATCCATGTGCCTCTTCATTGACCTTGTTATCTAGGCTTAATGTCTTTATGCAAAATTCCATGTCTTTTTCACAAAAAAATGTAAGCGCTGGCCTGTTAATTTGTCTTTATAATCCTATACATAACAAACCATACTTTAACTTAAGTATTCGGTTAAGCCTGTTCTCCTGGTCTTCTTTAAGTTTCCAGTCTTTCAAGACATTCTCATCTCGCACTCCGAAGAGCACATTCGACCTCAGCACCCCTTCATCAGGGTATCCCCGGCTCACTGTGGAACCTGGGCAAGCTGAACCACATTGCCATTGCTGTCCCAGACATGGACAAGGCCACAGCCCTATATCGAGACGTCCTCGGGGCCACAGTCAGTGAAAAAGTGCCCCTCCCAGAGCATGGCGTCTACACAGTCTTTGTGGAGCTCGGCAACACAAAGCTGGAGCTTCTCCATCCTCTGGGTGACCAAAGCCCCATTTCTGGATTCTTGCAGAAGAACAAAGCTGGCGGAATGCACCACATTTGTATTGAGGTGAGCACAAGAAAAAGGGTATTTTGTTTTACTTTCTTCTAGCTTAAAGCATGTTATCACTGCAGGACACTCTTATTTTTATTAATTCAAGTTGGACATGCTCATGATGGTGTTCATGAAGTTTACTACTCATTTTGGGATAATTGTCTTTTGGATGATTACTTTATAGATTGACTATTAGTAACCGTGAATCAACCAGAGATCATCATTTATACCATTGGAATAATCTGTTGCAGGTTGACAACATCAACGCTGCGATCAAAGACCTGAAGTTAAAGAACATCAGAACTCTTTCTGCAGAGCCACGAATCGGAGCTCATGGAAAACCAGTAATGTTTCTTCATCCCAAAGACTGTGATGGTGTACTCGTGGAGCTGGAGGAAGCATGAAGTGGATCAAGAACTTTGTATGTTGTTCCTTTAATTCCAGAGATACAAGTGTGCATTGGTTATGTAGTTTTAGCGTGGTTTGTTTTGATGTTTTCTATAAAGTTGTGTCAAATTAACTTCCTGTTGTGCGGGAGTACCTTGATATTCGGGATTTTGCATGTGCTTGTCTCTCATATATTGAAGCATTGCTTTCAATTTACTCAATGAGCATGTCAATGTTTGCAGCTCTTGAAGAATTGTTGAAGCGGGGTGGGCATTTATTTCATGTGCATGTAAATATTGAGGTGAATTTATCACGATTGTTTTGGTCGTAATTGAAATCACACTTATTTGTAAAAGGTTCCTGGCATGCGTACTCACTGCCGTCACCCTGGCTGTAGCCAAGAAAAATCATGTACCAGCGTCACGCTTGTCACGCGTGTCTGCTTCCTGAGGTCTGTCCTTATAAATCAAATTGCAGTTCCACAACTGTTTTGTGAGGCGCTTTGTTACACTTGCAGCTGTTGTGAAAGCGCTATGTAAATAAAGATTTATTGTATTCAATAAATCATTTCTTTTTGGGGTAGAAAACAAGATGTTTAAATTTGATACATATTAAGACAAACCAAATTCTTTGAAACACTATCAATATATAAGTTCCTTTTGGACCAAACAATGTGTACAATTATTTTAAAATTAAAAAGGTGAAAATGTATAAATTCAAGAATGTTTTCCTTGTTTATTCCCTTACTTTCTGAAACTACCAGAGAACAATTCCATTCATCCATTAACTGATCTGCTTATCCTCACGAGTGTCGTGGGCATGCTGGAGCTTATCCCAGCTGTCTTGGGGTAGTAGGTGGCGTGCACCTCAACTGTCCAAAGACGGCTGTGAGAGGCTCCAGTGGAGCTGCTCGGAAAATTTATAAATTGGGATATAGGTTCAGTGTTCTCTATTTTCTTGAGGATTTGATGATGCAACTCAGAGGATTCTATGAAATGCCAACCCTTAAGAGTAACAACCTCGATTGCTTCCTTAAAATGCTTATTTCTGCATTTACATTAGCATTTCCTTAACTACAGCACATGCAAATTGTTTATAAGTCTTACTAGTCTGGAATGACTGATTTAAATTAGCATCTGGTTTAGACCAATACAGTGAAATACTGTACCTGCACATCTGGCATGTTTTGCTGACCAACATAGATTTGGTCAGAACAATCTTTTTTTTTTTAAACAGACAACACACAAACTGACAAATCATCTTTCAGGTGGTTTATTTGGTCTGGTCGACAGCTTGTAGTGTTAAGAATACCACAATGGCAAAGCGGGATGCAGATTATAACAAGCACTGTCACGGGGCATTGTTCCGAGAGGACAAATTCACTTCAGCAGGTCGAATGCGAGAAGATAAGTTAACATACTGGCTTGTAGCACGAAGATGAATTCACATTTTCAAACGCAAAGCAAGATACAAAGAAAGCAACGTGGAGGGATTTAACTGCTTTCCTTGCCCAAAGTATGTTTGTCAAACAGGTACTCCGCCATGCCATTCTGTGGGGCGCCCATGCGACGCAGGTTGGTCACCCAGTCTGCCAGCTCTTTGATGGACTTCACCTGTTCATCCAGGTAGTGGGTTTCGATGAAATCACACAACTGCAACATTAAATAATTGTTAGATACAATCGTTTCGCTCACATCTTCAGAAAGATCATTTTTGCCTTGTGTCAACATCCAAACGTGAGAAATATGCAAGATCTGCACCAACACAAGGTAAAAGCATTTCTAAAGCTCCCGTTTTGTTTAAAACTCACATGTGGGTCATTGTGATCGGAGCACAGTTTATGCAAGTCCAGAAGGGACTGGTTCACACTTTTTTCAAGCTGCAGGGCAGATTCAAGGGCCTCAACACCACTGCCCCACTCATCCCGTTCAGGCTTCTGCAACAAAGCAGGAGAAGAAAACGATACGTTTAATCTTAAAAAAGGCCTCTGACCCGAGGCGCATACAGCAAGTACGTTAATCTCAAATTTACAGTTTACTTCAGCCTCGGGGCTTGTTTTTGACCCTTACAAAAGATAAGCAGCAGTGAACACCCACACACCCTCAGTATCTTCATTCACACTGTGCTGCACTCCCAATGTGGTCCTTGCGATAAGAATGAAGTAAAGGAGGGGAAAAAAACAAGACTAAAAATGGAGTCAATACCCTGACATCTTGAAGGAAGATCCTCCCACCCCGCTGGTTCTGAAGTTTCATGAGCTTCTCTGCATGCTCGCGCTCTTCGTGCGATTGGTCCCGGAAGAACTTGGCAAAGTTGTGCAAAGCCTGGTCATCCCGGTCAAAGTAGTAACCCTACAAATAGGAAAATAAAGAAGGTCTGGGTTACTAATTAACTTCAAGTTAAGCAATTTCCTGGAACAGGGCCGAAATAAATGTTCTTTGGTACCACTATTAAACTCATCTAGCAAAATAAGAGTGTAACAAGAGTCTCAAATGTTAGTTATACTGTGGAGGATTAATTACATCACATTGTATAGTCACTTCAAGTGGTCTTGCATATATGAAACAGGACATCTACTCTTGCCGGTTAGATACTGGCTCTGTTTTGAGGGCAAGCGACAAACGCTAACCTTATCTCAATGCACTTCAACCTTTGTGAAACGGCAATGCCCCCCCAAAGACCAAGGCCTCAGTTGCACATTTGATGTGCCATGCGAGTTTCATTTATTTGTTTTAAAGGTTGCTTAAGTCTCTGAATTGATTTGAATACCTTCACCCAAACCCAATTTTTTCCCTTTACCCAATCAAGCATATTTGCTGATCTTCCAAGAGGATGCAGATGCAGGCACACACTCACCATGGACAGATAAACGTAGGAAGCATACAGCTCCAGGTTGATCTGCCTGTTGATTGCAGCCTCGCAGTCCTGATGGAAGTTTTGTCTCACCTGGGAACTCATTGTTCTGAAATACCCCCCAAAAATATATGTATGAATCCATAGCATTCAAATATAGCTGTAATCCAGGAACTTTGTAGCCTGTGTAAAAGACTGGAATAAGAGACTGCAATATACATAATCTAGCGAGTTTAGAAGAAACCGCTTTTACAGTCATGCTTAGTCTTTGCGCAGGTGTATCTAATGATGCACTGAACATGAGTTAACCCCGCGATAAATGTAACGACACGCGGACGCACAAGACAATAAAATCTCAAATTACATTTTCAACATGAATTCATTTGGTTGAAAAATACGTTACTTCGATCTTGCATTTTAATAATAAATAAGCGGTTCGGATCGTTGGATTGGATTAACCCTTGTGCAGTAATACAGTTTGTCACGTTCTCAGTATTTGTCCCAAATTGGGTTGCGCTTTGAGGTGTGACAACTTTTTTCACTTTTGAATTTTTTTTCACTTTCAACTTTCAAAATGTTCAGTGGCATCAGGCCAAGACATACATATCATTATTTATTTATTTATTTATATTTGGTGCCCTCTATGAGCCACAGCAGCAGGAGTGTGTCAATCACACAGTCACTATGCTGCATATGTAAATAAAAAAAAACACCCAGTCCAAATCTTGCATATGACATAAATAGAGCCTTGAATATGTCACCAAACCGCAGGAACAGAATTGTATTTCATGCCTGTTTTTTCTGTAATGGCCATTTTTAAAAATGTGACATCAAACATATTTGTCCCAAATTGGGTTGCGCTTTGAGGTGTGACAACTTTTTTCACTTTTGAATTTTTTTTCACTTTCAACTTTCAAAATGTTCAGTGGCATCAGGCCAAGACATACATATCATTATTTATTTATTTATTTATATTTGGCGCCCTCTATGAGCCGCAGCAGCAGGAGTGTGTCAATCACACAGTCACTATGCTGCATCTGTAAATAAAAACCCACCCAGTCCAAATCTTGCATATGACATAAATAGAGCCTTGAATATGTCACCAAACCGCAGGAACAGAATTGTATTTCATGCCTGTTTTTTCTGTAATGGCCATTTTTAAAAACATGTGACATCAAACATATTTGTCCCAAATTGGGTTGCGCTTTGAGGTGTGACAACTTTTTCACTTTTGAATTTTTTTCACTTTCAACTTTCAAAATGTTCAGTGGCATCAGGCCAAGACATACATATCATTATTTATTTCTTTATTTATATTTGGCGCCTCTATGAGCCGCAGCAGCAGGAGTGTGTCAATCACACAGTCACTATGCTGCATATGTAAATAAAAACCCACCCAGTCCAAATCTTGCATATGACATAAATAGAGCCTTGAATATGTCACCAAACCGCAGGAACAGAATTGTATTTCATGCCTGTTTTTTCTGTAATGGCCATTTTAAAAAAATGTGACATCAAACATATTTGTCCCAAATTGGGTTGCGCTTTGAGGTGTGACAACTTTTTCACTTTTGAATTTTTTTTTCACTTTCAACTTTCAAAATGTTCAGTGGCATCAGGCCAAGACATACATATCATTATTTATTTATTTATTTATATTTGGCGCCTCTATGAGCCGCAGCAGCAGGAGTGTGTCAATCACATAGTCACTATGCTGCATATGTAAATAAAAACCCACCCAGTCCAAATCTTGCATATGACATAAATAGAGCCTTGAATATGTCACCAAACCGCAGGAACAGAATTGTATTTCATGCCTGTTTTTTCTGTAATGGCCATTTAAAAAAATGTGACATCAAACATATTTGTCCCAAATTGGGTTGTGCTTTGAGGTGTGACAACTTTTTCACTTTTGAATTTTTTTCACTTTCAAAATGTTCAGTGGCATTAGATCTAGCCATACATATATAGTTTGCATTACTTTTTTCTTGAATAACAAAATGAGTATTGGGTTATGACTCTATATAAGTAACTCTAACTCTATGTGTCCAATATTGTGTATAGCGTTTATATAGATATCAGAGTGAAAAAATGTTGTACATGGTAATTAGAACCTTGAAAAGTATAAAAGTCACAAAAACTATGAAAAATGTTGAAGTAACATACTTTATAACAAACAAACAAAACAACCAGCAACTAATATGCAAACTTGATAACAAAACGAAAAACAAACACAAAACTTTTTTTTTTTTACAATCAGAACAAATGGTTGTAGTGTGTTTGTGGCGGATTGGCCTTTCCACATCTGCCACAATAATTCAAGCACGAAGTGGTTTCGCAAAAGCTATACGTATTGCTTTCTTTTCTCGCATGTCCTCTTCCTGCAGCTGCTGCAGGGCTGCTGTGCAGCTGCAGTTGCAGTGTTGGTGTGTTTACGTGCATAAACAAATGTAAAACTCATTCATTCATTCATCTTCTGAACCGCTTCGATAAATGTAAAAGTCGATTCTCAAAAAATAACACTTGATTTTCAAAACAACGTCCAGCCAGTAACTATCGTTACGCGTTGAGTTTGCGCGTGCTGCACCCTCAAACAAGCCAATCATGCCAATCAATCAGGGCACTGGGCATGCCCGTGCACAAATGCACATTGTGAGTGCGCGATCTACTGGCGTGAAGACGAGAAAAAGACTGATGAGCCCATCATTTCAAATGGCCGTAAGTACACTCCTAAAACGTGGCTGTTTCGCCTGTGCTGAGCGCGTTCACGTGAACGCGGCGTAGCGCGCGTCACGTTCATTACGAGCCCACACGGCCGGGCGTGCATTGCATAGCAGTTTGACCAATTCAAAAGTCGATTTTCAAAAATAACACCTGATTTTCCAAAACACCCAGCTAGCAATGCTCTACAAACTGCATTACATTGTTTTGCGCGCGCGCATGGCGTGCACGTGCAAACCAATGTAATTTATGTGCAACATACGCGGGTGGGACATCTTAAGAGGTGACACCAGGAAGTTGAGTCTGTCTGGGTGACGTCTCTGCAAGAGACGCGCACGACCTCACATTCAAATGTGCACAAAATGGCGGAAAAATACTGCTTCGATGTCTTTGCTCAGTACTGTTCTATGTGACGTGCACAAACGATCATATCCACACACATAGATGCAAATAGACCACTCGCAACAAACTACACCGTTTATTCGAATGAAAATGACGAACTGGAAGTACTCTCAATGACGTAAGAGTCGGCACGAAGATGATATCTTAGGCTAAAGCGCCATCTCGTGGAGAGTGAGGTAAAAACTCACTACCACAATTCTCAAGCTTTGATAGTATTGGTGAGCGCGGTGATGTGATTTGTGCAGAAATTGAGAAAAATGCGCGATAAAACACCAGTTTTACAGTCTATTGGAAATTTGAATTTATAATGGGCGTCAATATGCCAAATTTGGGATTTCTACTAAAAAGGTATTCCAAATTTGTTACAATGTCATATATACCAACTGCAATGTTCAAAAATGTCCAGCTTGCTGTCATTTTGAACTTTGACCCCTTTTGACATCCTATGGAAATTTCAGCTTCGTAGGGTTATTTTTCACACTCTGGCTGTGTGTACAACTGTCTGACTGTCCAAAAATGTCCAAATTTGGGACAGATACTGCACAAGGGTTAAAGAAAAACGTCGTCAACAAGCGGCGGAAGCTATTGAAATATGATACCAGCAAGGCCGAGACCGCGTCAAGGCCGCACTGACGACATATAAACAATCTCCTCGTCGAAGACGACGGTCGAAAAATCAATACATGCACATTTATTAGACATTTAGAAGTGTTCTTACCTTGATTCAGAGCGGCCTTTGTTTGCGAAAAGGTCGAATTGCTTCAAAAGACGTGCGCAGTTAACAACCCGAAAAGGTTAGCTTGCGAGAGAAAGCGATTTAGATCAAGTTTAACCACGACCACTGAAGGCTTTTTCTTTTTTTCTAAATTAAATCTTGTTCTTTCGGTCTTAGTGACGAAATAGAGACAGTTGAGGTTGCCGTTCAAGCACTGTTGAAGCAGGTAACCTTTACTGTCCGCTACTGAAACGTTACTGGAGCAACTGAGCTTTTGTGCTTGAGCGTCATCCAGAGGGGGCGCGAAATATGACGTCACTGTCCCTCCTCTTAAAGGGTGGAACCGAGGCGCAGTTGTGACGTACTGTCTTCCTTCCAAATGTTTTGATGTGATTCAAATTCCTCAACAACTAGTTTATTGACGTTTGTGTCTACTTAATCTGTCTCTATCAACGAAAAGAAAGCAATGAGCCTATTTTGACGAAGTAGTCGATAGAATGTTGCAGACAAAAAGCTAAAGTAAAGAAACCTAAAAAAGGCTACTTAAGTAACGAAGTCCTTTGTACTTTAAATGCTGCTCAATGACAGACAGCAACTCATTGCTTAGAAAGTTCATTGGTACCATTTGTCTGTCCACTGCAAAGTGGCCAGTGTTAAAAGTCCAGGAAGAGTGTGAAAATGCAGCACCATTTGCTCCTCGATTCAACGAGTCGACATAGCAACGGGGAATAACATGCCTGCGATTTTCACCCCACTAGAACTAGAAATATGAATATGCACAGACAGCGAGTTTGAACACTTTTACAGGAAGAAGTGCAACATTGCTGCAGCTGCTAAAGAGAAGGAGACGACGTGGGAGAACATTGCTGCTCGGGTCAAAGCATAACTTTCAATGTATTCCTTTGCAATCACAATGATATAAAAGGTGAAAACTGTTGCCTATTAAATTATGTGTTTTGTTTCAAGGCAAATTTCACCGTGTCGCCACCTGTTAATCCATAATGCAGCAGTGTTTTCTTATGCTCTTGTCAATGTTGTTAAGTTTCTTGGCCTGTTAGCGACAGTATATACTGAGCAACGTTAGCTGGCAGCTAACAGCTAATAGTAGGTTGTGTAATAAAAGTAAAGTTCATAAAAACAAACAATTTGTGTGATGTGAGACTGGTCCTTCATGCAAAAAAGGTTGGGGACTAATCACAATATTTATTCTTGCCCAAGGAAATGTGGTCTTATTAATTGTATATTGCAACTTAATATCATCAACATCAGGCCACTGTAACAATTTGTCGCAGTCCAAAACTCTTGAATCAATCGGTTTGTTTACCTTCAAGAAAAAAATGTACAGCATGCAATGGGTATTTTTTTCTCAATCTATCAAGGGCGTACCTTAACCAGGTTGTAACTGATAAGGAAAAACACTGCACAATGTAGGGAGAACAAAAGAAGGATATACAGTATGGCCAAACGCTACTATTTCCCTCGTTCTGTAAGGCAACTACTAAAACCTCATGTTGAAATAAGTCCAAATTAGCTCTCCTTAAGTCATTGGATAAATGGTTACAGTTGATGTAAGGACACAGACGATGAGTTAAATAATGGACAGAGTTTTGCTGAAGAGGGGTTTACAACACCCGTCAATGTCTCCTGACTCAGCGCCGTGTGTTTTTCCACTGATGTCACAGTGCAGTTTGGCATGAAGAAACAGTATTTATGACTCACTTCCAGCATCTGACTATTTGTTGTTCACACCTCTTAGGAAATACAGTGCATCATGTTCGGTTTTTATCTATAAACCAAGTTAATTTGTGTTGTCCTGATAGCAGGGATGGATAAACAATTATAAGAAAGAAAAAAAAAAGCAAATCTGTGGTCAAATGAATTCCATTTACGATCATTGAGGATATGAGGGTCTTTACTTTTAAAGCATGAGGATACGTGAAGGGGAGGGGGGAAAGAAAAAGAAGAAACAGGAGGAAGTAAGGGAAAGTACATGCACTCACATTACTCATTTTACATGCGTTTGGAATGCCTCTTTGCTTGACTTTGCCCTGTGTTAACTAGCAGCCCGCATGAGTTTGACAGCCACCAAACGTTTCTTTGTCAATGTTATTTAAAATGAATGAATAAATCCTCCAGCGAATATGATCCAAAACAGCAGTGACCATCCGTTCCCTCACTTTCCAAACAGATCACGCTAAGGCCAACATGTACCAAGCCAGTGTCTTGTTTCATTTAATTGTTGGAACCATCCCCCCCCCCCCAAAAACAACGAGAGAATGCCGGATGTCTCCTTGCTATCAAATGACAAAGCTGAAACCTTCCCTTCTTAACCAAGATTGTCACGAAAGTAGTTTTACTTGACCTCAAACAGACTTTTTGATCAATTCCAAATAGGCTTCCGACCTCAACACAGCACAGAAACAGCTCTTATTAAATAAAAAAAAGAAAAAAAAGAAATGATTTAAGATTGAACACCGACGCAGGGAAGGTCTCGGTATGAGTCTTGCTGGATCTAAGATTTTGATACTGTTGATCAGAAAATACTGCTGAACTGTTTGGAAACTTGGCTGGGACTAAATGGAACAGTCGTGTTTAGCCACAGCACTGGCAAGCAAAAGCTCTTTTTACGCTAGCAAGCATGGGAAAAGTAGCACCAAGCTTAAAACTTGCCTTGACCAGCTACTTACCACAAATAAGTGACGTAACGTGCATGCATCCAGCTCAGCGAAGCTTTTTGGAACCGTCTTGTTTTTTGATGATGCGCAAAATGCAAACTGCGATGCGAAAAACCTTATTTCATGCCTCTCGATATTATGGCATCTGTTGTTTCCATCTTGAAATCTAAGGACATTTCTTCCAATACCAATTGAAGAGCAGACACCGGTGAAAATGTCCCACTCCATAATTTGAATACTTGTCCCTTTATTTTCTCCAATCTCTGAAACCTTTTTTTTTTGCCGCCTCATATGCCATCTTATGCACAATATTAGACCCAATGGATGAACTTCATGAACTTGTTCTTATTTTGAGTGAGCATGAACTGAACATAGTGTATTTCTGCTTCTTGAACGTTTCTTTGAATGAGCTCATTCTGCGGCAAATGAACGGTTTTTGAATGGCAGTTCATTTCTGTTCAAGAGTGCCAAGTTTTATCTAGTATCGACGACAAGGAGAAAACCTGGCTAAACACTTAGCGAGCCTTCATTTGGAGGAAAAGGCCATGGTTTAGCAATCCCGGCCACCAACAGTCACACGACGCATATAACTCATCAAAATGTGATGCATTGTTGGAGGGAAGAAAAAATCAAAACAAAGCACGATGACACACAGCAGTGCAGTGACTTTCTAGTCACAAAATATTAACAACATACAGTAGTGGTGCCACTGCCATATATATATATATATATATATATATATATATATATATATATATATATATATATATATATATATATATATATATATATATATATATATATATATATATATATATATATAGATAGATAGATAGATAGATAGATAGATAGATAGATAGATAGATAGATAGATAGATAGATAGATAGATAGATAGATAGATAGATAGATAGATATAGATATATAGATAGATAGATAGATAGATATAGATATATAGATAGATAGATAGATAGATAGATAGATATAGATATAGATATATATAAAACAAAAAAAATCAATGAAAATAGAGCAATGAACTAGTTTATTTTCGATGAACTGAGTTTAAAAAAATAATTATGAACTATGACCTGAACTACAAATGTAGTTCATTTCAAGATTTGCGAGCTGAACTTTGAACTAATTAGTGTAAAAGATGAAATTTCCCAACACTGTGTTAGGAGTGGATCCCAAAAACGTAGACAAGGATAAAATTCTTTGACAAAAATGGTTATTTATTTTTTCCAAAATGCATGACGGACAAAGTACAAATGAGGTAATTGGTACTCCGAGCCAGAATAAAAAGCACGTGCAAATGTCAAGGAGAAATAAGTAACGTAAATGGCATGCCATGAAAAGACAAGGCGATCCAATCACAAGAAAACACCAATGAGCACAATCAATAAAGTAACTTAACCCGACTACATAAAGAACACACTATGGTATGAACAAGGGTATTAATATTAATATTATTTCACAAATCTAGACACTTGTTCAGTCAACGTGTGGGTGTCATTTTTACAAGTTACCGACCAATTTAAAGTGTTGAAAATGGCCTGCTCTTTTTGTCGTTGCAATAATTCCACTCTACCACCTCATCTATTGCACCTTGTACTTTTCTGGTCGCATGTTCCATATACTCGTTGCGCTTCCACAGTGCTCCATCGCAAACCGTGACGTCACGATATATCAAGGCGCCCTTGCAAAGACATCATTTATTCTCACACTATAATAATGGGACTAATCACAGTACCCTGTGGTGTTCAATTATTCACCCCAATGTGTATTTAATTTACCTATCTGACCCTACCCTTACTTGTATTTTTCTAGCTGCTTATCTTAATCAGTTAGTTTCAGCGATTATAGCAATTTCCAAATATCGATGGATGTGCTGTGATGAGGGCTGAATAGTATTGAGAAACTTTGGATGCTGCTGCTAAGACAAGTTGCGCTGGCTAAGTGGCCTTCGTCCAAAAACATATATTTTAAATGTAAAGTTGAAATTCAAAACTTTGAATTTTCATGTTGGTGGCCTCACAGATTGTCTGAAAGCAAAGTGCATCTAACTATAGGGCCACCGTCGTAATTATTTAACTTTCAAATAGACTGGGCCAGATTTTACGAAACAACGGGTGGGCCAGTTTTGACCACAGGGCCGAAGTTTAATGTGTCTGCTTTTGGGAGCCACTACATTGACGCGGTTGCATTGTTCACGATGTCGTTCTGCAAGTTTTACTGAGTACGGCCTACAAAATTCACCTGACCCTGACGTGATTTGAACACGCAACCTTCTGATCTGGAGTCAGACGCGCTACCGTTGCGCCACAGAGTCACACACTCACCGACTGATGCGTCAGACATTATATCTCAATTATTAGACCAAAAGTGCAATGAAAATACCGTTGTAGGTAGGGAGGGACCGAAAACAGGCAGGATATGGCTCTCGAGGAACCGGAGTTCCCTACCCCTACGCTAAATTGACGCAGTTGCATTGTTCAACATGTAGTTCTGCAAGTTTTAGCTTGTGTGGCCTACAAAATACACCTGACCCTGACGTGATTTGAACACGCAACCTTCTGATCTGGAGTCAGACGCGCTACCGTTGCGCCACAGAGTCACGCATTCTTGTTCCATCGTACATTATATCACCGTTAATATTCCAAACGTTTGCTCCCATCGAAATACTGCTGGTGGACACTGGAGGTTTTTTTAACGGGTAGAAAGAAAATACAAATAAGACTGCGGTGTCTCTGTGCTAGAACCAGCAGACTCAAGAGCAGTTTATTGCACCAGGCGGTCAGGAGACTCAACTACCTCCCTGTTCTGCCCGCATCCCCA
Source organism: Hippocampus mohnikei (assembly GCA_026261675.1). Lineage (NCBI taxonomy): Eukaryota > Metazoa > Chordata > Actinopteri > Syngnathiformes > Syngnathidae > Hippocampus > Hippocampus mohnikei. The sequence goes on from JAKGUB010000340.1 coordinate 2,917,475, forward strand.
CCCCCACCCCCACCCCTGCCTCCTGCAACAGACTGTGACCCTCCCTCAGCATCTGACATTCTCTTTTTGCACTTAAAAAATGCAATACCAACTTTCACCAGCAATTATCACAAACGCCCTTGGTTGTCTGTTGATTGCTATTTATTGATTTATTTGTTTATATTGATGTCTTTTTTATGCAGTTCAGTTTCGCTGCCCTTATTTCTAGCTGTGTATATTTTCAATGCACCGCAAGCTGAGAGGAAAGAAATTTCATCTGTGCTGTATGTTGTACAGAGAGAATATTTGACAATAAAGTTGGCTTGGCTTTGATTTCTCACCAGCTCGACTGAGACTGAATGTTTGATGTGTGTGCAATTGAGATCGGCTAAATTGACACAGCTGCATTGTTCAACATGTAATTCTGCAAGTGAGGGGTATAGAGTATGTCTGACCCTGACGTGATTTGAACACGCAACCTTCTGATCTGGAGTCAGACGCGCTACCGTTGCGCCACAGAGTCACACAGTGGACAAGTGATCCGTCATACTTTTTATCACAGTTGTTATTCCAAACTGCTACCATGGAGTCTGGAGGTTTTTTAATGGGTAGAAAGAAAATACAAATAAATCTAATCCATTATTTTCATTTGAATTTAACTTCATTTTATAGTACTCAGCACCTCGACTGTGGCCAAATGCTTTGGGATCTGCTAAATTGACACAGTTTTGTTGTTCAACATGTAGTTCTGCAAGTTTTACCTGCAAAATTCACCTGACCCTGACGTGATTTGAACACACAACCTTCTGATCTGGAGTCAGACGCGCTACCGTTGCGCCACAGAGTCACACACTCAACACCTGATGCGTCAGACATTATATCTCAATTATTAGACCAAAAGTTGGCTAACATGAAAATACCGTTGTAGGTAGGGAGGGACCGAAAACAGGCAGGATATGGCTCTCAAGGAACCGGAGTTCCCTACCCCTGGGCTAAATTGACGCAGTTGCATTGTTTAACATATAGTTCTGCAAATTTTAGCTTCTGTGGCCTACAAAATACACCTGACCCTGACGTGATTTGAACACACAACCTTCTGATCTGGAGTCAGACGCGCTACCGTTGCGCCACAGAGTCACACTCTCAATAAAATCTTTTGTAATGCTGCAAGTTTTGTTGTACATTATATCATTCTAGACACTTGTGACTATGGAAATACTGCTCTGGGGCCTGGAGGTTTCCTCGCGGGTGGAAAGAAAATACAAATAAATGTACCGTATTTTCACGACCATTCGGCGCACCGTGTTGTAGGGCGCTGTCTCAGTAACGGGTGCTATTTCTGTATTTTACACATACACAAAACGCACTGTATTACTGGGCGCAGCCAGGCGTGGTAAAACATACGCCAGTTTAAACATACGGCATGCATGTACGCACGCTAAAAACACGTTAGTCAGAGTCACTCTCATTGCCATGTGGCTCCACAGAAATGATGCGCGGCCACTTACACGCCCACCCTTCACTGATTGGCCGGCCTCTTTCCCGCACGCCTGGTCTCACTCGCGGGCCACTTACACGCCCACCCTTCACTGATTGGCCGGCTGCTTTCCCGCATGCCTGGCCTCAGTCACGTCCTCACTCACGGCCACTTACACGCCCACCCTTCACTGATTGGCGGGCTGCTTTCCCGCATGCCTGGCCTCAGTCACGTCCTCACTCACGGCCACTTACGCGCCCACCCTTCACTGATTGGCGGCTGCTTTCCCGCGACGCCTGGTCTCACTCGCGGGCCACTTACACGCCCACCCTTCACTGATTGGCGGCTGCTTTCCGCATGCCTGGCCTCAGTCACGTCCTCACTCACAGCCATTTACACGCCCACCCTTCACTGATTGGCCGGCTGCTTTCCCGCACGCCTGGTCTCACTCGCGGGCCACTTACACGCCCACCCTTCACTGATTGGCCGGCTGCTTTCCCGCATGCCTGGCCTCAGTCACGTCCTCACTCACGGCCACTTACGCGCCCACCCTTCACTGATTGGCCGGCTGCTTTCCCCGCACGCCTGGTCTCACTCGCGGGCCACTTACACGCCCACCCTTCACTGATTGGCGGCTGCTTTCCGCATGCCTGGCCTCAGTCACGATCCTCACTCACAGCCATTTACACGCCCACCCTTCACTGATTGGCCGGCTGCTTTCCCGCAGGCCTCACTTGCGGCCACTTACACGCCCACCCTTCACTGATTGGCCGGCTGCTTTCCCCGCACGCCTGGTCTCACTCGCGGGCCACTTACACGCCCACCCTTCACTGATTGGCCGGCTGCTTTCCCGCATGCCTGGCCTCAGTCACGTCCTCACTCACAGCCATTTACACGCCCACCCTTCCCTGATTGGCCGGCTGCTTTCCCGCAGGCCTCACTCGCGGCCACTTACACGCCCACCCTTCACTGATTGGCCGGCTGCTTTCCCGCATGCCTGTTCACGCTCACTTCCGTCTTTTCTCTATATAAACAGCGTGTCGGCTCTCAGTCAGGCTTTGGAACTCAGCTCATACACTAGACGCTCCGCATTATAAGGCGTCCTGTCTATTTGGGAGAAAATTTAAGACTTTTAATGGCGCCTTATGGTCGTGAAAATACGGTAATTAATTATTTTGATTTGAATCAAACATTTATTTTTCAGTCCGAACCGCAGCGACAGTGGCCAGATTTTTGACATGTCTGTTTTGGGATCCGCTAAATAGACACAGTTGCATTGTTCAACATGTAGCTATGCAAGTTTTACCTGCAAAATACACCTGACCCTGACGTGATTTGAACACGCAACCTTCTGATCTGGAGTCAGACGCGCTACCGTTGCGCCACAGAGTCACACACTCAACACCTGATGCGTCAGATATTATATCTCAATTATTAGACCAAAAGTTGGCTAACATGAAAATACTGTTGTAGGTAGGGAGGGACCGAAAACAGGCAGGATATGGCTCTCGAGGAACCGGAGTTCCCTACCCCTGCGCTAAATTGACGCAGTTGCATTGTTCAACATGTAGTTCTGCAAGTTTTTGCTTGTGTGGCCTACAAAATACACCTGACCCTGACGTGATTTGAACACGCAACCTTCTGATCTGGAGTCAGACGCGCTACCGTTGCGCCACAGAGTCACACACTCACCAATTGATGCGTCAGACATTATATCTCAATTATTAGACCAAAGGTTGGCTACCATGAAAATACCGTTGTAGGTAGGGAGGGACCGAAAACCGGCAGGATATGGCTCTCGAGGAACCGGAGTTCCCTACCCCTACGCTAAATTGACGCAGTTGCATTGTTCAACATGTAGTTCTGCAAGTTTTTGCTTGTGTGGCCTACAAAATACACCTGACCCTGACGTGATTTGAACACGCAACCTTCTGATCTGGAGTCAGACGCGCTACCGTTGCGCCACAGAGTCACACACTCACCAACTGATGCGTCAGACATTATATCTCAATTATTAGACCAAAGGTTGGCTACCATGAAAATACCGTTGTAGGTAGGGAGGGACCGAAAACCGGCAGGATATGGCTCTCGAGGAACCGGAGTTCCCCACCCATGCGCGAAATTGACGCAGTTGCATTGTTCAACATGTAGTTCTGCAAGTTTTAGCTTGTGTGGCCTACAAAATACATCTGACCCTGACGTGATTTGAATACGCAACCTTCTGATCTGGAGTCAGACGCGCTACCGTTGCGCCACAGAGTCACACTCTCAACAAAATCTTTTGTAATGCTGCAAGTTTTGTTGTACATTATATCAGTTATTCTAGACACTTGTGACTATGGAAATACTGCTCTGGGGCCTGGAGGTTTCCTCGCGGGTGGAAAGAAAATACAAATAAATGTACCGTATTTTCACGACCATTCGGCGCACCGTGTTGTAGGGCGCTGTCTCAGTAACGGGTGCTATTTCTGTATTTTACACATACACAAAACGCACTGTATTATTGGGCGCAGCCAGGCGTGGTAAAACATACGCCAGTTTAAACATACGGCATGCATGCACGCACGCTAAAAACACGTTAGTCAGAGTCACTCTCATTGCCATGTGGCTCCACAGAAATGATCGCGACCACTTACCGCCCACCCTTCACTGATTGGCGGCTGCTTTCCGCACGCCTGGTCTCACTCGCGGGCCACTTACACGCCCACCCTTCACTGATTGGCGGGCTGCTTTCCCACATGCCTGGCCTCAGTCACGTCCTCACTCACGGCCACTTACGCGCCCACCCTTCACTGATTGGCCGGCTGCTTTCCCCGCACGCCTGGTCTCACTCGCGGGCCACTTACACACCCACCCTTCACTGATTGGAGGGCTGCTTTCCCGCATGCCTGGCCTCAGTCACGTCCTCACTCACAGCCACTTACACGCCCACCCTTCACTGATTGGCCGGCTGCTTTCCCCGCACGCCTGGTCTCACTCGCGGGCCACTTACACGCCCACCCTTCACTGATTGGCCGGCTGCTTTCCCGCATGCCTGGCCTCAGTCACGTCCTCATTCACAGCCATTTACACGCCCACCCTTCACTGATTGGCCGGCTGCTTTCCCGCATGCCTGTTCACGCTCACTTCCGCCTTTTCTCTATATAAACAGCGTGTCGGCTCTCAGTCAGGCTTAGGAACTCGGCTCATACACTACACGCTCCGCATTATAAGGCGTCCTGTCCATTTGGGAGAAAATCTAAGACTTTTAATGGCGCCTTATGGTTGTGAAAATACGGTAATTAATTATTTTGATTTGAATCAAACATTTATTTTTCAGTCCGAACCGCCGCGGGTGTGGCCAGATTTTTGACATGTCTGTTTTGGGATCCGCTAAATAGACACAGTTGCATTGTTCAACATGTAGCTATGCAAGTTTTACCTGCAAAATACACCTGACCCTGACGTGATTTGAACACGCAACCTTCTGATCTGGAGTCAGACGCGCTACCGTTGCGCCACAGAGTCTCACTCTCAACAAAATCTTTTGTAATGCTGCAAGTTTTGTTGTACATTATATCAGTCATTCTAGACACTTGTGACTATGGAAATACTGCTCTGGGGCCTGGAGGTTTTCTCGCGGGTGGAAAGAAAATACAAATAAATGTAATGAATTATTTTGATTTGAATCAAACATTTATTTTTCAGTCCGAACCACCGCGACTGTGGCCAGATTTTTGACATGTCTGTTTTGGGATCCGCTAAATAGACACAGTTGCATTGTTCAACATGTAGCTATGCAAGTTTTACCTGCAAAATACACCTGACCCTGACGTGATTTGAACACGCAACCTTCTGATCTGGAGTCAGACGCGCTACCGTTGCGCCACAGAGTCACACACTCACTAACTGATGCGTCAGACATTATATCTCAATTATTAGACCAAAAGTTGGCTACCATGAAAATACCGTTGTAGGTAGGGAGGGACCGAAAACAGGCAGGATATGGCTCTCGAGGAACCGGAGTTCCCTACCCCTGCGCTAAATTGACGCAGTTGCATTGTTCAACATGTAGTTCTGCAAGTTTTAGCTTATGTGGCCAACAAAATTCACCTGACCCTGACGTGATTTGAACACGCAACCTTCTGATCTGGAGTCAGACGCGCTACCGTTGCGCCACAGAGTCACACTCTCAGCAAAATCTTTTGTAATGCTGCAAGTTTTGTTGTACATTATATCAGTTATTCTAGACACTTGTGACTATGGAAATACTGCTGTGGGGCCTGGAGGTTTCCTCGCGGGTGGAAAGAAAATACAAATAAATGTAATGAATTATTTTGATTTGAATCAAACATTTATTTCTCAGTCCGAACCGCCGCGACTGTGGCCAGATTTTTGACATGTCTGCTTTTGGGATCCGCTAAATAGACACAGTTGCATTGTTCAACATGTAGTTATGCAAGTTTTACCTGCAAAACACACCTGACCCTGACATGATTTGTACACGCAACCTTCTGATCTGGAGTCAGACGCGCTACCGTTGCGCCACAGAGTCTCATGCCCATAGATGATCGGTTGTACATTATATTACAGTTATTATTCCAAATGCTCTACCATGTATAGTAAGGCATTTTTGACGAAAAAACGACCATGTATAGTAAGGCGTTTTTTTGACGAAAAAAACGACCATGTATAGTAAGGCGTTTTTTGACGAAAAAACGACCATGTATAGTAAGGCGTTTTTGACGAAAAACGACCATGTATAGTAAGGCGTTTTTGACTAAAAACGACCATGTATAGTAAGGCATTTTTGACTAAAAACGACCATGTATAGTAAGGCATTTTGACGAAAAACGGCCATGTATAGTAAGGCGTTTTTGACAAAAAACGACCATGTATAGTAAGGCATTTTGACGAAAAACGACCATGTATAGTAAGGAATTTTGACGAAAAACGACCATGTATAGTAAGGCGTTTTTGGACGAAAAAAACGACCATGTATAGTAAGGCATTTTTGACTCCTAAAAAAACGACCATGTATAGTAAGGCATTTTTGACTAAAAACGACCATGTATAGTAAGGCATTTTTGACGAAAAACGACCATGTATAGTAAGGCATTTTTGACTAAAAACGACCATGTATAGTAAGGCGTTTTGGACGAAAAACGACCATGTATAGTAAGGCATTTTTGACTAAAAACGACCATGTATAGTAAGGCATTTTGACTAAAAACGACCATGTATAGTAAGGCGTTTTTGACGAAAAAAACGACCATGTATAGTAAGGCATTTTTGACGAAAAAAACGACCATGTATAGTAAGGCGTTTTTGGACGAAAAAAACGACCATGTATAGTAAGGCATTTTTAACCGAAAAAAACGACCATGTATAGTAAGGCATTTTTGACGAAAAAAACGACCATGTATAGTAAGGCATTTTTGACGAAAAAACGACCATGTATAGTAAGGCATTTTTGACGAAAAAAACGACCATGTATAGTAAGGCATTTTTGACGAAAAACGACCATGTATAGTAAGGCATTTTTGACGAAAAAACGACCATGTATAGTAAGGCATTTTTGACGAAAAATCCACCATGTATAGTAAGGCATTTTTGACGAAAAACGACCATGTATAGTAAGGCATTTTTGACGATAGAACGACCATGTATAGTAAGGCGTTTTTGGACGAAAAAAACGACCATGTATAGTAAGGCATTTTTAACCGAAAAAACGACCATGTATAGTAAGGCTTTTTTATCCGAAAAAAACGACCATGTATAGTAAGGCGTTTTTTGACGAAAAAAACGACCATGTATAGTAAGGCATTTTTGACGAAAAAACGACCATGTATAGTAAGGCATTTTTGACGAAAAAACGACCATGTATAGTAAGGCGTTTTTGACGAAAAACGACCATGTATAGTAAGGCTTCTTTTGACTAAAAACGACCATGTATAGTAAGGCATTTTTGACTAAAAAAACGACCATGTATAGTAAGGCATTTTTGACGAAAAAAACGACCATGTATAGTAAGGCGTTTTTGACGAAAAAAACGACCATGTATAGTAAGGCATTTTTGACGAAAAACGACCATGTATAGTAAGGCATTTTTGACGAAAAACGACGATGTATAGTAAGGCGTTTTTGACGAAAAACGACCATGTATAGTAAGGCATTTTTGATGAAAAACGACCATGTATAGTAAGGCGTTTTAGCGAAAAACGACCATGTATAGTAAGGCATTTTTGACGAAAAACGACCATGTATAGTAAGGCGTTTTTGACGAAAAACGACCATGTATATTATGGCTTTTTTGATGAAAAAAACGACCATGTATAGTAAGGCATTTTTGACTAAAAACGACCATGTATAGTAAGGCATTTTTGACGAAAAAAACGACCATGTATAGTAAGGCATTTTTGACGAAAAAACGACCATGTATAGTAAGGCATTTTTGACGAAAAAAAGACCATGTATAGTAAGCCATTTTTGACGAAAAAAACGACCATGTATAGTAAGGCATTTTTGACGAAAAACGACCATGTATAGTAAGGCATTTTGATGAAAAAAACGACCATGTATAGTAAGGCATTTTTGATGAAAAACGACCATGTATAGTAAGGCATTTTTGACGAAAAACGACCATGTATAGTAAGGCATTTTGACGAAAAAACGCCCATGTATAGTAAGGCATTTTGACGAAAAAACGACCATGTATAGTAAGGCATTTTTGACGAAAAAACGACCATGTATAGTAAGGCATTTTTGACGAAAAAAACGACCATGTATAGTAAGGCATTTTGACGAAAAAACGACCATGTATAGTAAGGCGTTTTTTGACGAAAAAAACGACCATGTATAGTAAGGCATTTTTGACGAAAAAACGACCATGTATAGTAAGGCATTTTTGACGAAAAAACGACCATGTATAGTAAGGCGTTTTTGGACGAAAAAAATGACCATGTATAGTAAGGCATTTTTAACCGAAAAAAACGACCATGTATAGTAAGGCTTTTTTATCCGAAAAAAACGACCATGTATAGTAAGGCGTTTTTTGACGAAAAAACGACCATGTATAGTAAGGCATTTTTGACGAAAAAAACGACCATGTATAGTAAGGCGTTTTTGACGAAAAAAACGACCATGTATAGTAAGGCGTTTTCACTAAAAAACGACCATGTATAGTAAGGCGTTTTGACGAAAAAAACGACCATGTATAGTAAGGCATTTTTGACGAAAAAACGACCATGTATAGTAAGGCGTTTTTGGACACGAAAAAAACGACCATGTATAGTAAGGCGTTTTTGACTAAAAACGACCATGTATAGTAAGGCATTTTAACTAAAAACGACCATGTATAGTAAGGCATTTTTGACAAAAAACGACCATGTATAGTAAGGCGTTTTTGACTAAAAACGACCATGTATAGTAAGGCGTTTTTGACAAAAAACGACCATGTATAGTAAGGCATTTTTGACAAAAAACGACCATGTATAGTAAGGCATTTTTGACAAAAACGACCATGTATAGTAAGGCTTTTTTTGACGAAAAAAACGACCATGTATAGTAAGGCATTTTTGACGAAAAAACGACCATGTATAGTAAGGCATTTTTAACCGAAAAAAACGACCATGTATAGTAAGGCATTTTTATCGAAAAAACGACCATGTATAGTAAGGCATTTTGATAAAAACGACCATGTATAGTAAGGCATTTTTGATGAAAAAAACGACCATGTATAGTAAGGCATTTTTGACGAAAAAACGACCATGTATAGTAAGGCATTTTTGACGAAAAACGACCATGTATAGTAAGGCATTTTTGACTAAAAACGACCATGTATAGTAAGGCATTTTTGACGAAAAAACGACCATGTATAGTAAGGCATTTTTGACGAAAAAACGACCATGTATAGTAAGGCATTTTTGACGAAAAAACGACCATGTATAGTAAGGCATTTTGACGAAAAAACGACCATGTATAGTAAGGCATTTTTGACGAAAAACGACCATGTATAGTAAGGCATTTTTAACGAAAAAACGACCATGTATAGTAAGGCATTTTGACGAAAAAACGACCATGTATAGTAAGGCATTTTGACGAAAAAACGACCATGTATAGTAAGGCGTTTTTGACGAAAAACGACCATGTATAGTAAGGCATTTTGACGAAAAACGACCATGTATAGTAAGGCGTTTTTGACGAAAAAATGACCATGTATAGTAAGGCGTTTTTGACGAAAAACGACCATGTATAGTAAGGCATTTTGACTGAAAAACGACCATGTATAGTAAGGCATTTTTTGAAAAAACGACCATGTATAGTAAGGCGTTTTTGACGAAAAACGACCATGTATAGTAAGGCGTTTTTGACTAAAAACGACCATGTATAGTAAGGCGTTTTGGAAAAAAACGACCATGTATAGTAAGGCGTTTTGGACTAAAAACGACCATGTATAGTAAGGCATTTTTGACGAAAAACGACCATGTATAGTAAGGCATTTTTGACGAAAAACGACCATGTATAGTAAGGCATTTTTGACGAAAAACGACCATGTATAGTAAGGCGTTTTTGACGAAAAAACGACCATGTATAGTAAGGCATTTTTGACGAAAAACGACCATGTATAGTAAGGCATTTTTGACGAAAAACGACCATGTATAGTAAGGCATTTTTGACGAAAAAACGACCATGTATAGTAAGGCATTTTTGACGAAAAAACGACCATGTATAGTAAGGCATTTTTGACGAAAAAACGACCATGTATAGTAAGGCGTTTTTTGAATAAAAAAACGACCATGTATAGTAAGGCATTTTTGATGAAAAAACGACCATGTATAGTAAGGCATTTTTGATGAAAAACGACCATGTATAGTAAGGCATTTTTGACGAAAAACGACCATGTATAGTAAGGCATTTTTGACGAAAAACGACCATGTATAGTAAGGCATTTTTGACGAAAAACGACCATGTATAGTAAGGCATTTTTGACGAAAAAACGACCATGTATAGTAAGGCATTTTTGACGAAAAAACGACCATGTATAGTAAGGCATTTTTGACTAAAAACGACCATGTATAGTAAGGCATTTTTGGACGAAAAAACGACCATGTATAGTAAGGCATTTTTGACTAAAAAACGACCATGTATAGTAAGGCATTTTTGACGAAAAAACGACCATGTATAGTAAGGCATTTTTGACGAAAAACGACCATGTATAGTAAGGCATTTTTGACGAAAAACGACCATGTATATATAGTAAGGCATTTTGGACGAAAAAACGACCATGTATAGTAAGGCATTTTTAACGAAAAACGACCATGTATAGTAAGGCATTTTTGACGAAAAACGACCATGTATAGTAAGGCATTTTTGACGAAAAAACGACCATGTATAGTAAGGCATTTTTGACTAAAAACGACCATGTATAGTAAGGCATTTTTGACGAAAAAACGACCATGTATAGTAAGGCATTTTTGACCGAAAAAAACGACCATGTATAGTAAGGTGTTTTTGAAAAAACGACCATGTATAGTAAGGCGTTTTTGACTAAAAACGACCATGTATAGTAAGGCATTTTTGACGAAAAACGACCATGTATAGTAAGGCATTTTTGACGAAAAACGACCATGTATAGTAAGGCGTTTTTGACGAAAAACGACCATGTATAGTAAGGCGTTTTTGACGAAAAACGACCATGTATAGTAAGGCATTTTTGACTAAAAACGACCATGTATAGTAAGGCATTTTGACGAAAAAACGACCATGTATAGTAAGGCATTTTTGACGAAAAACGACCATGTATAGTAAGGCATTTTTGACTAAAAAACGACCATGTATAGTAAGGCATTTTTGACGAAAAACGACCATGTATAGTAAGGCATTTTTGACGAAAAAACGACCATGTATAGTAAGGCATTTTTGACGAAAAACGACCATGTATAGTAAGGCATTTTTGACGAAAAAACGACCATGTATAGTAAGGCATTTTTGACTAAAAACGACCATGTATAGTAAGGCATTTTTGACGAAAAACGACCATGTATAGTAAGGCATTTTTGACGAAAAAACGACCATGTATAGTAAGGCATTTTTGACTAAAAACGACCATGTATAGTAAGGCATTTTTGACTAAAAACGACCATGTATAGTAAGGCATTTTTGACGAAAAAAACGACCATGTATAGTAAGGCATTTTTGACGAAAAAAACGACCATGTATAGTAAGGCATTTTTGACGAAAAAACGACCATGTATAGTAAGGCATTTTTGACGAAAAAACGACCATGTATAGTAAGGCGTTTTTGAAAAAACGACCATGTATAGTAAGGCTTTTTTAATAAAAAAACGACCATGTATAGTAAGGCATTTTTGATGAAAAAACGACCATGTATAGTAAGGCATTTTTGACGAAAAAACGACCATGTATAGTAAGGCATTTTTGATGAAAAACGACCATGTATAGTAAGGCATTTTTGATGAAAAAACGACCATGTATAGTAAGGCATTTTTGATGAAAAACGACCATGTATAGTAAGGCATTTTTGATGAAAAACGACCATGTATAGTAAGGCATTTTTGACGAAAAACGACCATGTATAGTAAGGCATTTTTGACTAAAAACGACCATGTATAGTAAGGCATTTTTGACTAAAAACGACCATGTATAGTAAGGCATTTTTGACTAAAAACGACCATGTATAGTAAGGCATTTTTGACGAAAAAACGACCATGTATAGTAAGGCATTTTTGAAAAAAACGACCATGTATAGTAAGGCATTTTTAACCGAAAAAAACGACCATGTATAGTAAGGCATTTTTGACGAAAAAACGACCATGTATAGTAAGGCATTTTTGACAAAAAACGACCATGTATAGTAAGGCATTTTTGACGAAAAAACGACCATGTATAGTAAGGCATTTTGACTAAAAACGACCATGTATAGTAAGGCATTTTTGACTAAAAACGACCATGTATAGTAAGGCATTTTTGACTAAAAAACGACCATGTATAGTAAGGCATTTTTGACTAAAAACGACCATGTATAGTAAGGCATTTTTGACTAAAAACGACCATGTATAGTAAGGCATTTTTGACTAAAAACGACCATGTATAGTAAGGCAAAAGTATGTTTGTCAAACAGGTACTCTGCCATGCCATTCTGTGGGGCACCCATGCAGCGCGAGTTGGTCACCCAGTCTGCCAGCTCTTTGATGGACTTCACCTGTTCATCCAGGTAGTGGGTTTCGATGAAATCACACAACTGCAACATTAAATAATTGTTAGATACAATCGTTTAGCTCACATCTTCAGAAAGATCATTTTTGCCTTGTGTCAACATCCAAACGTGAGAAATATGCAAGATTTGCACCAAGACAAGGTAAAAGCATTTCTAAAGCTCCGTCTTGTTTAAAACTCACATGTGGGTCATTGTGATCGAGCACAGTTTATGCAAGTCCAGAAGGGACTGGTTCACACTTTTCAAGCTGCAGGGCAGATTCAAGGGCCTCGACACCACTGCCCCACTCATCCCGTTCAGGCTTCTGCAGCAAAGGAGAAAACGTCGTTTAATCTTAAAACAGGCCTCTGACCGAGGCGCATACAGCAAGTAACGTTAATCTCAAATTTGCAGTTTACTTCAGCCTCGGGCTTGTTTTGACCCTTACAAGATAAGCAGCAGTGAACACCCACACACCCTCAGTATCTTCATTCACACTGTGCTGCACTCCCAATGTGGTCCTTGATAAGAATGAAGTAAAGGAGGGAAAAAACAAGACGAAAAATGGAGTCAATACCCTGACATCTTGAAGGAAGATCCTCCCACCCCGCTGGTTCTGAAGTTTCATGAGCTTCTCTGCATGCTCGCGCTCTTCGTGCGATTGGTCCCGGAAGAACTTGGCAAAGTTGTGCAAAGCCTGGTCATCCCGGTCAAAGTAGTAACCCTACAAATAGGAAAATAAAGAAGGTCTGGGTTACTAATTAACTTCAAGTTAAGCAATTTCCTGGAACAGGGCCGAAATAAATGTTCTTTGGTACCACTATTAAACTAATCTAGCAAAATAAGAGTGTAACAAGAGTCTCAAAAGTTAGTTTTACTTTGGAGGATTAATTACATCACATTGTATAGTCACTTCAAGTGGTCTTGCATATATGAAACAGGACATCTACTCTTGCCGGTTAGATACTGGCTCTGTTTTGAGGGCAAGCGACAAACGCTAACCTTATCTCAATGCACTTCAACCTTTGTGAAACGGCAATGCCCCCCCAAAGACCAAGGCCTCAGTTGCACATTTGATGTGCCATGCGAGTTTCATTTATTTGTTTTAAAGGTTGCTTAAGTCTCTGAATTGATTTGAATACCTTCACCCAAACCCAATTTTTTCCCTTTACCCAATCAAGCATATTTGCTGATCTCCCAAGAGGATGCAGATGCAGGCACACACTCACCATGGACAGATAAACGTAGGGAAGCATACAGCTCCAGGTTGATCTGCCTGTTGATTGCAGCCTCGCAGTCCTGATGGAAGTTTTGTCTCACCTGGGAACTCATTGTTCTGAAATACCCCAAAAAATGTATATATGAATCCATGGCATTCAAATATAGCTGTAATCCAGGAATTTTGTAGCCTGTGTAAAGACTGGAATAAGAGACTGCAATATACATAATCTAGCGAGTTTAGAAGAAACCGCTTTTACAGTCATGCTTAGTCTTTGCGCAGGTGTATCTAATGATGCACTGAACATGCGTTAACCCCACGACAAATGTAACGACACGCGGACGCACAAGACAATAAAATCTCAAATTACATTTTCAACATGAATTCATTTGGTTGAAAAATACGTTACTTCGATCTTGCATTTTGATAATAAATAAGCGGTTCGGACATTGATGGATTGGATTAAAGAAAAACGTCGTCAACAAGCGGCGGAAGCGAATGAAATATGATACCAGCAAGGCCGAGACCGCGTCAAGGCCACTGACGACATATAACAATCTCCTCGTCGAAGACGACGGTCGAAAAATCAATACATGCACATTTATTAGACATTTAGAAGTGTTCTTACCTTGATTCAGAGCGGCCTTTGTTTGCGAAAAGGTCGAATTGCTTCAAAAGACGTGCGCAGTTAACAACCAAAAGGTTAGCTTGCGAGAGAAAGCGATTTAGATCAAGTTTAACCACGACCACTGAAGGCTTTTTCTTTTTCCAAATTAAATCTTGTTCTTTCGGTCTTAGTGACGAAATAGAGACAGTTGAGGTTGCCGTTCAAGCACTGTTGAAGCAGGTAACCTTACTGTCCGCTACTGAAACGTTACTGGAGCGACTGAGCTTTGTTGCTTGAGCGTCATCCAGAGGGCGCGCGAAATATGACGTCACTGTCCCTCCTCTTAAAGGGTGGAACCGAGGCGCGGTTGTGACGTACTGTCTTCCTTCCAAATGTTTTGATGTGATTCAAATTCCTCAACTAGTTTATTGACGTTTGTGTTTGTGTCTACTTAATCTGTCTCTATCAACGAAAATAAAGCAATGAGCCTATTTTGACGAAGTAGTCAATAGAATGTTGCAGACAAAAGCTAAAGTAAAGAAACCTAAAAGGCTACTTAAGTAACGAAGTCCTTTGTACTTTAAATGCTGCTCAATGACAGACAGCAACTCATTGCTTAGAAAGTTCATTGGTACCATTTGTCTGTCCACTGCAAAGTGGCCAGTGTTAAAAGTCCAGGAAGAGTGTGAAAATGCAGCACCATTTGCTCCCGATTCAACGAAATAGCAACGCGGGAATAACATGCCTGCGATTTTCACCCCAAGAACTAGAAATATGAATATGCACAGACAGAGTTTGAACACTTTTTCAGGAAGACGTGCAACATTGCTGCAGCTGCTAAAGAAGGAGACGACGTGGGAGAACATTGCTGCTCGGGCCAAAGCATAACTTTCAATGTATTCCTTTGCAATCACAATGATATAAAAGGTGAAAACTGTTGCCTATTAAATTATGTGTTTTGTTTCAAACAAATTTCACCGTGTCGCCACCTGTTAATCCATAATGCAGCAGTGTTTTCTTATGCTCTTGTCAATGTTGCATTAAGTTTCTTGGCCTGTTAGCGACGGTATATACTGAGCAACGTTAGCTGGTAGCTAACAGCTAATAGTAGTAGTTGTGTAATAAAAGTAAAGTTCATAAAAACAAACAATTTGTGTGATGTGAGACTGGTCCTTCATGCAAAAAAGGTTGGGGACTAATCACAATATTTATTCTTGCCAAGGAAATGTGGTCTTATTAATTGTATATTGCAACTTAATATCATCAACATCAGGCCACTGTAACAATTTGTGCAGTCAAAACTCTTGAATCAATCAGTTTGTTTACCTTCAAGAAATAAATGCACAGCATTCAATGGGTATTTTTCTCAATCTATCAAGGGCGTACCTTAACCAGGTTGTAACTGATAAGGAAAAACACTGCACAATGTAGGGAAACAAAAGAAGGATATACAGTATGGCCAAACGCTACTATTTCGTTCTGTAAGGCAACTACTAAAACCTCATGTTGAAATAAGTCCAAATTAGCTCTCCTTAAGTCATTGGATAAATGGTTACAGTTGATGTAAGGACACAGACGATGAGTTAAATAATGGACAGAGTTTTGCTGAAGAGGGTTTACAACACCCGTCAATGTCTCCTGACTCAGCGCCGTGTGTTTTTCACTGATGTCACAGTGCAGTTTGGCATGAAGAAACAGTATTTATGACTCACTTCCAGCATCTGACTATTTGTTGTTCACACCTCTTAGGAAATACAGTGCATCATGTTCAGTTTTATCTATAAACCAAGTTAATTTGTGTTGTCCTGATAGCAGGGATGGATAAACAATTATAAGAAAAGAAAAAAAGCAAATCTGTGGTCAAATGAATTCCATTTACGATCATTGAGGATATGAGGGTCTTTACTTTTAAAGCATGAGGATACGTGAAGGGGAGGGGAAAGAAAAGAAGAAACAGGAGGAAGTAAGGAAAGTACATGCACTCACATTACTCATTTTACATGCGTTTGGAATGCCTCTTTGCTTGACTTTGCCCTGTGTTAACTAGCGGATGAGTTTGACAGCCACCAAACGTTTCTTTGTCAATGTGATTTAAAATGAATGAATAAATCCTCCAGCGAATATGATCCAAAACAGCAGTGACCATCCGTTCCCTCACTTTCCAAACAGATCACGCTAAGGCCAACATGTACTAAGCCAGTGTCTTGTTTCATTTAATTGTTGGAAAAAAAACCAAAACAACGAGAGAATGCCGGATGTCTCCTTGCTATCAAATGACAAAGCTGAAACCTTCCCTTCTTAACCAAGATTGTCACAAAAGTAGTATAACTTGACCTCAAACAGACTTTTGATCAATTCCAAATAGGCTTCCGACCTCAACACAGCACAGAAACATCTCTTATTAAATAAATAAATAAATAAATAAATAAATAAATAAATAAATAAATAAATAAAAATAAATGATTTAAGATTGAACACCGACGCAGGAAGGTCTCGGTATGAGTCTTGCTGGATCTAAGATTTTGATACTGTTGATCAGAAAATACTGCTGAACTGTTTGGAAACTTGGCTGGGACTAAATGGAACAGTCGTGTTTATAGCCACAGCACTGGCAAGCAAAAGCTCTTTTGGCTAGCAAGCATGGGAAAAGTAGCACCAAGCTTAAAACTTGCCTTGACCAGCTACTTACCACAAATAAGTGACGTAACGTGCATGCATCCAGCTCAGCGAAGCTTTTGGAACCGTCTTGTTTTTGATGATGCGCAAAATGCAAACTGCAATGCGAAAAACCTTATTTCATGCCTCTCGATATTATGGCATCTGTTGTTTCCATCTTGAAATCTAAGGACATTTCTTCCACTACCAATTGAAGAGCAGACACCGGTGAAAATGTCCTCCATAATTTGAATACTTGTCCTTTATTTTCTCAATCTCTGAAACCTTTTTTGCTGCCCCATATGCCATCTTATGCACAATATTAGACCCAATGGATGAACTTCATGAACTTGTTCTTATTTTGAGTGAGCATGAACTGAACATAGTGTATTTCTGCTTCTGAACGTTTCTTTGAATGAGCTCATTCTGCAACAAATGAACGGTTTTGAATGGCAGTTCATTTCTGTTCAAGAGTGCCAAGTTTTATCTAGTATCGACGACAAGGAGAAAACCTGGCTAAACACTTAGCGAGCCTTCATTTGGAGGAAAAGGCCATGGTTTAGCAATCCCGGCCACCAACAGTCACACGACGCTATAACTCATCAAAATGTGATGCATTGTTGGAAGAAAAATCAAAACAAAAACACGATGACACACAGCAGTGCAGTGACTTTCTAGTCACAAAATATTAACAACATACAGTAGTGGTGCACTGCCATATATATATATATATATATATATATATATATATATATATATATATATATATATATATATATATATATATATATATATATATATATATATATATATATATATATATATATATATATATATATATATATATATATATAGAATAGAATAGATAGATAGATAGATAGATAGATAGATAGATAGATAGATAGATAGATATAGATATATAGATATAGATAGATAGATAGATATAGATATATAGATAGATAGATAGATAGATAGATAGATAGATATAGATATAGATATATATAAAACAAAAAAATCAATGAAAATAGAGCAATGAACTAGTTTATTTTCGATGAACTGAGTTTAAAAAATAATTATGAACTATGACCTGAACTACAAATGTAGTTCATTTCAAGATTTATGAGCTGAACTTTGAACTAATTAGTGTAAAAGATGAAATTTCCCAACACTGTGTTAGGTGGATCCCAAAAACGTAGACAAGGATAAAATTCTTTGACAAAAATGGTTATTTATTTTTCCAAAATGCATGACGGACAAAGTACAAATGAGGTAATTGGTACTCAGAGCCAGAATAAAAGCATGTGCAAATGTCAAGGAGAAATAAGTAACGTAAATGGCATGCCATGAAAAGACAAGGCGATCCAATCACAAGAAAACACCAATGAGCACAATCAATAAAGTAACTTAACCCGACTACATAAAGAACACACTATGGTATGAACAAGATTATTAATATTATTTCACAAATCTAGACACTTGTTCAGTCAACGTGTGGGTGTCATTTTACAAGTTACCGACCAATTTAAAGTGTTGAAAATGGCCTGCTCTTTTTGTCGTTGCAATAATTCCACTCTACCACCTCATCTATTGCACCTTGTACTTTTCTGGTCGCATGCTCCATATACGTTGCTCTTCCACAGTGCTCCATCGCAAACCGTGACGTCACGATATATCAAACCCTGCAAAGACATCATTTATTCTCACACTATAATAATGGACTAATCACAGTACCCTGTGGTGTTCAATTATTCACCCCAATGTATTTAATTTACCTATCTGACCCTATCCTTACTTGTATTTTTCTAGCTGCTTATCTTAATCAGTTAGTTTCAGCGATTATAGCAATTTCCAAATATCGATGGATGTGCTGTGATGAGGGCTGAATAGTATTGAGAAACTTTGGATGCTGCTGCTAAGACAAGTTGCGCTGGCTAAGTGGCCTTCGTCCAAAAACATATATTTTAAATGTAAAGTTGAAATTCAAAACTTTGAATTTACATGTTGGTAGCCTCACAGATTGTCTGAAAGCAAAGTACATCTAACTATAGGCCACCCTCGTAATTATTTAACTTTCAAATAGACTGGGCCAGATTTTGAAACAACGGGTGGGCCAGTTTTGACCACAGGGCCTAAGTTTAATGTGTCTGCTTTTGGAGCCACTAAATTGACGCAGTTGCATTGTTCACGATGTCGTTCTGCAAGTTTTACTGAGTACGGCCTACAAAATTCACCTGACCCTGACGTGATTTGAACCGCAACCTTCTGATCTGAGTCAGGCGGCTACCGTTCGCCACAGAGTCATACACTGTACAAATGATCCGTTGTACTTTTTATCACAGTTGTTATTCCAAACTTATTTTTAATTTTTTTGCTACCATCTGAATCCTGCTCTGGACCCTGAGGTTTTTAATGGGTAGAAAGAAAATACAAATAAATCTAATCCATTATTTTCATTTGAATTAAACTTCATTTTATAGTACTCAGCACCTCGACTGTGGCCAAATGCTTTGGGATCTGCTAAATTGACAGTTTATTGTTCAACATGTAGTTCTGCAAGTTTTACCTGCAAAATGCACCTGACCCTGACGTGATTTGAACACGCAACCTTCTGATCTGGAGTCAGGCGCGCTATTGTTGCGCCACAGAGTCACACTCTCACAAAATCTTTTGTAATGCTGCAAGTTTTTTGTACATTATATCAGATTCCAAACACTTGTGACTATGGAAATACTGCTCTGGGGCCTGGAGGTTTCCTCGCTGGTGGAAAGAAAATACAAATAAATGTAATGAATTATTTTGATTTGAATGAAACATTTATTTTCAGTCCGACCGCCGCGACTGTGGCCAGATTTTTGACATGTCTGCTTTTGGGATCCGCTAAATAGACACAGTTGCATTGTTCAACATGTAGCTATGCAAGTTTTACCTGCAAAATACACCTGACCCTGACGTGATTTGAACACGCAACCTTCTGATCTGGAGTCAGACGCGCGCTACCGTTGCGCCACAGAGTCACACACTCACCAACTGATGCGTCAGACATTATATCTCAATTATTAGACCAAAGGTTGGCTACCATGAAAATACCGTTGTAGGTAGGAGAGGACCGAAACCGGCAGGATATGGCTCTCGAGGAACCGGAGTTCCCTACGCTAAATTGACGCGGTTGCATTGTTCAACATGTAGTTCTGCAAGTTTTTCTTGTGTGGCCTACAAAATACACCTGACCCTGACGTGATTTGAACACGCAACCTTCTGATCTGGTCAGACGCGCTACCGTTGCGCCACAGAGTCACACACTCACCAACTGATGCGTCAGACATTATATCTCAATTATTAGACCAAGGTTGGCTACCATGAAAATACCGTTGTAGGTAGGAGGGACCGAACCGGCAGGATATGGCTCTCGAGGAACCGGAGTTCCCACCCATGCGAAATTGACGCAGTTGCATTGTTCAACATGTAGTTCTGCAAGTTTTAGCTTGTGTGGCCTACAAATACACCTGACCCTGACGTGATTTGAACACACAACCTTCTGATCTGGAGTCAGACGCGCTACCGTTGCGCCACAGAGTCACACTCTCAACAAAATCTTTTGTAATGCTGCAAGTTTTGTTGTACATTATATCAGTTATTCTAGACACTTGTGACTATGGAAATACTGCTCTGGGGCCTGGAGGTTTCCTCGGGTGGAAAGAAATACAAATAAATGTACCGTATTTTCACGACCATTCGGCGCACCGTGTTGTAGGCGCTGTCTCAGTAAGGGTGCTATTTCTGTATTTTACATACACAAAACGCACTGTATTATTAGCGCAGCCAGGCGTGGTAAAACATCGCCAGTTTAAACATCGGCATGCATGCACGCGCTAAAAACACGTTAGTCAGAGTCACTCATTGCCATGTGGCTCCACAGAAATGATGCGCGACCACTTACACGCCCACCCTTCACTGATTGGCGGCTGCTTTCCCGCAAGCCTGGTCTCACTCGCGAGACCCTTACACGCCCACCCTTCACTGATTGGCGGGCTGCTTTCCCATGCCTGGCCTCAGTCACGTCCTCACTCCACGCCACACGCCCACCCTTCACTGATTGGCGGCTGCTTCCCGCGCCCTGGTCTCACTCGCGGGCCACTTACACACACCCTTCACTGATTGGAGGGCTGCTTTCCCGCATGCCTGGCCTCAGTCACGTCCTCACTCACAGCCACTTACGCCCACCCTTCACTGATTGGCCGGCTGCTTTCACCGCGACGCCTGGTCTCACTCGCGGGCACTTACACGCCCACCCTTCACTGATTGGCGGGCTGCTTTCCCGCATGCCTGGCCTCAGTCACGTCCTCACTCACAGCCATTTACCGCCCACCCTTCACTGATTGGCGGCTGCTTTCCGCATGCCTGTTCACGCTCACTTCCGCCTTTTCTCTATATAAACAGCGTGTCGGCTCTCAGTCAGGCTTAGGAACTCGGCTCATACACTACACGCTCCGCATTATAAGGCGTCCTGTCCATTTGGGAGAAAATCTAAGACTTTTAATGGCGCCTTATGGTCGTGAAAATACGGTAATTAATTATTTTGATTTGAATCAAACATTTATTTTCAGTCCGAACCGCGGGTGTGGCCAGATTTTTGACATGTCTGTTTTGGGATCCGCTAAATAGACACAGTTGCATTGTTCAACATGTAGCTATGCAAGTTTTACCTGCAAATACACCTGACCCTGACGTGATTTGAACACGCAACCTTCTGATCTGGAGTCAGGCGCGCTACCGTTCGCCACAGAGTCACACACTCAACACCTGATCGTCAGATATTATATCTCAATTATTAGACCAAAGTTGGCTAACATGAAAATACCGTTGTAGGTAGGGAGGGACCGAAAACCGCAGGATATGGCTCGAGGAACCGAGTTCCGACCCTGCGCTAAATTGACGCAGTTGCATTGTTCAACATGTAGTTCTGCAAGTTTTTGCTTGTGTGGCCTACAAAATACACCTGACCCTGACGTGATTTGAACACGCAACCTTCTGATCTGGAGTCAGACGCTACCGTTGCGCCACAGAGTCACACAATCACCAACTGATGCGTCAGACATTATATCTCAATTATTAGACCAAAGGTTGGCTAACATGAAAATACCGTTGTAGGTAGGGAGGACGAAAACCGGCAGGATATGGCTCTCGAGGAACGGAGTTCCCCACCCATGCGCGAAATTGCGCAGTTGCATTGTTCAACATGTAGTTCTGCAAGTTTTAGCTTGTGTGGCCTACAAAATACATCTGACCCTGACGTGATTTGAACACGCAACCTTCTGATCTGGAGTCAGGCGCGCTACCGTTGCGCCACAGAGTCACACTCTCAACAAAATCTTTTGTAATGCTGCAAGTTTTGTTGTACATTATATCAGTTATTCTAGACACTTGTGACTATGGAAATACTGCTCTGGGGCCTGGAGGTTTCCTCGTGGAAAGAAAATACAAATAAATGTACCGTATTTTCACGACCATTGCGCACCGTGTTGTAGGGCGCAGTCTCAGTAACGGGTGCTATTTCTGTATTTTACACATACACAAAACACTGTATTATTACGCAGCCAGGCGTGGTAAAACATACGCCAGTTTAAACATACGGCATGCATGCACGCACGCTAAAAACACGTTAGTCAGAGTCACTCTCATTGCCATGTGGCTCCACAGAAATGATGCGCGCCACTTACACGCCCACCCTTCACTGATTGGCCGGCTGCTTTCCCGCAAGCCTGGTCTCACTCGCGGGCCACCACGCCCACCCTTCACTGATTGGCGGGCTGCTTTCCCACATGCCTGGCCTCAGTCACGTCTCCTCCCGGCCACTACGCGCACACTTCACTGATTGGCCGGCTGCTTTCCCCACGCGCCTGGTCTCACTCGCGGGCCCACCACACCCTTCTTCACTGATTGAGGCTGCTTTCCGCATGCCTGGCCTCAGTCACGTCCTCACTCACAGCCACTTACACGCCCACCCTTCACTGATTGGCGGCTGCTTTCACCGCACGCCTGGTCTCACTCGCGACCACTTACACGCCCACCCTTCACTGATTGGCGGGCTGCTTTCCCGCATGCCTGGCCTCAGTCACGTCCTCACTCACAGCCATTTACACGCCCACCCTTCACTGATTGGCGGCTGCTTTCCCGCATGCCTGTTCACGCTCACTTCCGCCTTTTCTCTATATAAACAGCGTGTCGGCTCTCAGTCAGGCTTAGAACTCGGCTCATACACTACGCTCCGCATTATAAGGCGTCCTGTCCATTTGGGAGAAAATCTAAGACTTTTAATGGCGCCTTATGGTCGTGAAAATACGGTAATTAATTATTTTGATTTGAATCAAACATTTATTTTTCAGTCCGAACCGCCGCGGGTGTGGCCAGATTTTTGACATGTCTGTTTTGGGATCCGCTAAATAGACACAGTTGCATTGTTCAACATGTAGCTATGCAAGTTTTACCTGCAAAAATACACCTGACCCTGACGTGATTTGAACACACAAGCTTCTGATCTGAGTCAGACGCGCTTATTGTTGCGCCACAGAGTCACACTCTCAACAAAATCTTTGTAATGCTGCAAGTTTTGTTGTACATTATATCAGTCATTCTAGACACTTGTGACTATGGAAATACTGCTCTGGGGCCTGGAGGTTTTCGCGGGTGGAAAGAAAATACAAATAAATGTAATGAATTATTTTGATTTGAATCAAACATTTATTTTTCAGTCCGAACCACCGACTGTGGCCAGATTTTGACATGTCTGTTTTGGGATCCGCTAAATAGACACAGTTGCATTGTTCAACATGTAGCTATGCAAGTTTTACCTGCAAAATACACCTGACCCTGACGTGATTTGAACACGCAACCTTCTGATCTGGAGTCAGACAGCGCTACCGTTCGCCCACAGAGTCACACACTCACTAACTGATGCGTCAGACATTATATCTCAATTATTAGACCAAAAGTTGGCTACCATGAAAATACCGTTGTAGGTAGGGAGGGACGAAAACAGGCAGGATATGGCTGTCGAGGAACGGAGTTCCCTACCCCTGCGCTAAATTGACGCAGTTGCATTGTTCAACATGTAGTTCTGCAAGTTTTAGCTTGTGTGGCCTACAAAATAAATCTGACCCTGACGTGATTTGAACACGCAACCTTCTCATCTGGAGTCAGACGCGCTACCGTTGCACCACAGAGTCACACTCTCAGCAAAATCTTTTGTAATGCTGCAAGTTTTGTTGTACATTATATCAGTTATTCTAGACACTTGTGACTATGGAAATACTGCTCTGGGGCCTGGAGGTTTCCGCAGGTGGAAAGAAAATACAAATAAATGTAATGAATTATTTTGATTTGAATCAAACATTTATTTCTCAGTCGAACCACCCGCGACTGTGGCCAGATTTTTGACATGTCTGCTTTGGGATCCGCTAAATAGACACAGTTGCATTGTTCAACATGTAGTTATGCAAGTTTTACCTGCAAAACACACCTGACCTGACGTGATTTGAACACGCAACCTTCTGATCTGGAGTCACACGCGCTACCGTTGCGCCACAGAGTCTCATGCCCATAGATGATCGGTTGTACATTATTATTCCAAATGCTCTACCATGTATAGTAAGGCATTTTTGAAAAAACGACCATGTATAGTAAGTTTTGCGAAAAACGACCATGTATAGCAAGGCGTTTTTGAATGAAAACGACCATGTATAGTAAGGTTTTTGAAAAAAAGACCATGTATAGAAGGCGTTTTGAATGAAAACGACCATGTATAGTAAGGCATTTTTGACGAAAAACGACCATGTATAGTAAGTCTTTTGACCAAAAACGACCATGTATAGTAAAGGCGTTTTTGACCAAAAACGACCATGTATAGTAAGGCATTTTTGAAAAAACGACCATGTATAGTAAGAAATTTTGTGAAAAAACGACCATGTATAGTAAAGCGTTTTTTGAAAAAACGACCATGTATAGTAAGGCGTTTTGGCTGAAAAAAGCGACCATGTATAGGAAGCGTTTTTGGCGAAAAACGACCATGTATAGTAAGGCGTTTTGGAAAAACGACCATGTATAGTAAGGCATTTTTGAAAAAACGACCATGTATAGTAAGGCATTTTTGACGAAACGACCATGTATAGTAAGGTTTTTGACAAAAAACGACCATGTATAGTAAGGCATTTTTGTGAAAAACGACCATGTATAGTAAGGAATTTTTGACTAAAATGACCTGTATAGTAGGCGTTTTTGGCGAAAAACGACCATGTATTATGTCAAAGTGCGGCCAGCGGGCGAATCCGACCGGAGAAGGTTTTAGTGGCCCCTGGGATGATCTTGATTTATTATTAGAACCGGCCAGCGGACGGCCGCAAACGAGCCCACAGATGTTTTACGCGCCAATACTACATTTCCCACAATGCAACGGTGCCGCGCCAAGCAGTCGGGCGCTTTATTTCAATATTTACTAGTGCAGCAGTCGTTCGGATAACAGTGACGTTAGCTTGAAGATATCCATCAAAAATGGCAAAGCGGAAGGTGGACACCGAGAACCGGGGTTTCAAACAAGGTGGGAGTCATGTTTCACGGACGTAGCTGTAAAACCTGTGTGTCTTCTGTGTGGAGAAAGTGTGGCGTATTGAAAGAGTATAATCTGAGACGACAGCATGAAACAAGCGGACAAAAACAATAATATGGACATCGAACAAAGGCTACAGAAGGTTGAGGAATTAAACGAAGCCTCAAATCTCAACAGGCTCTGTTCAAAAGCCAAATCACAAAGCCAGGCTGCTGTCAATGCCAGTTTTATTGTGGCAGAAGAGATCGCTAAATCAGCCCGGCCATTTACGGAGGGATTTCATTAAAAACTGTATGCTTAAAGTTTGTGACGAAGTTTGCCTGAAAAAGCAACTATTTTTAAACGTGAGCATGAGCAGAAACACCATTGCCGAGCGAGTAGACAGTTGTCCATTAATCGAAAAGAGCAGCTTGTGAAAAGGGAAAACATTTCATCGCAATACTCGCTTGCTGTGGATGAAGCGCCGACATTTCTGACGTTGCCCAGCTGTCAATCTTCATCCGCGAGTGGACTGAAGCTAAGCGTGACAGAGGAGTTTTTGGCGTTACGTCCTATGCATGGCACAACACGGAGCATGATTTATTTGAGGAATGAATGATCGAAAATTGCTATTATTTGGGGTTTCTGTAAATGTAGCCCAATTTTGCTAAAAGAGAAAATATGGGCTATTGCTGGTGCTTCTTTTCATTCAATGTTGATGGGTATTTTATCCAAAGAAACTTTGTCTTTTGTGCCTGTCGAAAATTAAAGTTTACTGACAGCCATAAGAAAATGTTGCTTTATTTATTTGATCATATTGAAATTAAGTTTTAGGTTTTCAGTAGATTCAATTCGGTTCAATAAACTACATGCGGTAGGTTTAAAATTTTTCAATGAACATTCGATCAGTCCGCCTCGGCTTGGAGCAAAATTTTTATTTGGCCCTCCGTCCATTTGACTTTGACACCCCTGATGTATAGTAAGGCATTTTTAACGAAAAAACGACCATGTATAGTAAGGCATTTTTGACGAAAAACGACCATGTATAGTAAGGCATTTTTGAAAAAACCATATGTATAGTAAGCGTTTTGGACGAAAAAACGACCATGTATAGTAAAGCATTTTGTGAAAAAACGACCATGTATAGTAAGGCATTTTGTGACTAAAACGACCATGTATAGTAAGGCGTTTTTGGACTAAAACGACCATGTATAGTAAGGCGTTTTACGAAAAAACGACCATGTATAGTAAGGCGTTTTGACAAAACGACCATGTATAGTAAGGCGTTTTGGCGAAAAAATGACCATGTATAGTAGTGAGCATTTTAACGAAAAAACGACCATGTATAGTAAGGCGTTTTTGACAAGCGACCATGTATAGTAAGGCGTTTTTGTAAAACGACCATGTATAGTAAGGCATTTTTGACGAAAAACGACCATGTATAGTAAGGCATTTTGACGAAAAAACGACCATGTATAGTAAGCGTTTTTTGTGAAAAAGCGACCATGTATAGTAAGGCGTTTGGTGAAAAACGACCATGTATAGTAAGCGTTTTTGATGAAACGAACCACATGTATAGTAAGGCGTTTTCACGAAAACGACCATGTATAGTAAGGCGTTTTTGACGAAAACGACCATGTATAGTAAAGGCGTTTTGCGAAAAAAGCGACCATGTATAGTAAGGCGTTTTTGACAAAACGACCATGTATAGTAAAGCGTTTTGTAACAAACGACCATATATGAAGCGTTTTGAGCGAAAAAACGACCATGTATAATAAGGCGTTTTGACGAAAAACGACCATATAATAAGCGTTTTAGCGAAAAAAACGACCATGTATAATAAGGCGTTTTTAAACGGCATTATATAATAAGCGTTTTTGGC
This sequence comes from Hippocampus mohnikei, assembly GCA_026261675.1. Taxonomy (NCBI): domain Eukaryota; kingdom Metazoa; phylum Chordata; class Actinopteri; order Syngnathiformes; family Syngnathidae; genus Hippocampus; species Hippocampus mohnikei. The sequence continues at coordinate 2,945,069 of JAKGUB010000340.1, forward strand.
CAAAAACGACCATGTATAATAAGGCGTTTTTGGCGAAAAAAGCGACCATGTATAATAAAGGCGTTTTGACGAAAACGACAATGTATAATAAGGCATTTTGTGAAAAAACGACCATGTATAGTAAGGCATTTTTGACGAAAAAAACGATGTATAGTAAAGGCATTTTGACGAAAAAACGACCATGTATAGTAAGGCATTTTTGGAAAAAACGACCATGTATAGTAAGGCGTTTTTGGCGAAAAAAGCGACCATGTATAGTAAGGCATTTTGACGAAAAGCGATAATGTATAGTAAGGCATTTTTGACGAAAAACGACCATGTATAGTAAGGCGTTTTGGACGAAAAATGACCATGTATAGTAAGGCATTTTAACGAAAAAACGACCATGTATAGTAAGGCTTTTTATCCGAAAACGACCATGTATAGTAAAGCGTTTTGTGAAAACGACCATGTATAGTAAAGCATTTTTAATTAACCAATTTACATTAGCATCTCCTTAACTACAGCACATGCAAATTGTTTATAAGTCTTACTAGCCTGGAATGACTGATGTAAATTAGCATCTGGTTTAGACCAATACAGTGAAATACTGTACCTGCACATCTGGCATGTTTTGCTGACCAACATAGATTTGGTCAGAACAATCTTTTTTTTTTTAAACAGACAACACACAAACTGACAAATCATCTTTCAGGTGGTTTATTTGGTCTGGTCGACAGCTTGTAGTGTTAAGAATACCACAATGGCAAAGCGGGATGCAGATTACAACAAGCACTGTCACGGGGCATTGTTCTGAGAGGACAAATTCACTTCAGCAGGTCGAATGCGAGAAGATAAGTTAACATACTGGCTTGTAGCACGAAGATGAATTCACATTTTCAAACGCAAAGCAAGATACAAAGAAAGCAACGTGGAGGGATTTAACTGCTTTCCTTGCCCAAAGTATGTTTGTCAAACAGGTACTCTGCCATGCCATTCTGTGGGGCACCCATGCGACGCAGGTTGGTCACCCAGTCTGCCAGCTCTTTGATGGACTTCACCTGTTCATCCAGGTAGTGGGTTTCGATGAAATCACACAACTGCAACATTAAATAATTGTTAGATACAATCGTTTCGCTCACATCTTCAGAAAGATCATTTTTGCCTTGTGTCAACATCCAAACGTGAGAAATATGCAAGATTTGCACCAAGACAAGGTAAAAGCATTTCTAAAGCTCCCGTCTTGTTTAAAACTCACATGTGGGTCATTGTGATCGGAGCACAGTTTATGCAAGTCCAGAAGGGACTGGTTCACACTTTTTTCAAGCTGCAGGGCAGATTCAAGGGCCTCGACACCACTGCCCCACTCATCCCGTTCAGGCTTCTGCAACAAAGCAGGAGAAGAAAACGATACGTTTAATCTTAAAACAGGCCTCTGACCCGAGGCGCATACAGCAAGTACGTTAATCTCAAATTTGCAGTTTACTTCAGCCTCGGGGCTTGTTTTTGACCCTTACAAAAGATAAGCAGCAGTGAACACCCACACACCCTCAGTATCTTCATTCACACTGTGCTGCACTCCCAATGTGGTCCTTGCGATAAGAATGAAGTAAAGGAGGGGAAAAAAACAAGACGAAAAATGGAGTCAATACCCTGACATCTTGAAGGAAGATCCTCCCACCCCGCTGGTTCTGAAGTTTCATGAGCTTCTCTGCATGCTCGCGCTCTTCGTGCGATTGGTCCCGGAAGAACTTGGCAAAGTTGTGCAAAGCCTGGTCATCCCGGTCAAAGTAGTAACCCTACAAATAGGAAAATAAAGAAGGTCTGGGTTACTAATTAACTTCAAGTTAAGCAATTTCCTGGAACAGGGCCGAAATAAATGTTCTTTGGTACCACTATTAAACTAATCTAGCAAAATAAGAGTGTAACAAGAGTCTCAAAAGTTAGTTTTACTTTGGAGGATTAATTACATCACATTGTATAGTCACTTCAAGTGGTCTTGCATATATGAAACAGGACATCTACTCTTGCCGGTTAGATACTGGCTCTGTTTTGAGGGCAAGCGACAAACGCTAACCTTATCTCAATGCACTTCAACCTTTGTGAAACGGCAATGCCCCCCCAAAGACCAAGGCCTCAGTTGCACATTTGATGTGCCATGCGAGTTTCATTTATTTGTTTTAAAGGTTGCTTAAGTCTCTGAATTGATTTGAATACCTTCACCCAAACCCAATTTTTTCCCTTTACCCAATCAAGCATATTTGCTGATCTCCCAAGAGGATGCAGATGCAGGCACACACTCACCATGGACAGATAAACGTAGGAAGCATACAGCTCCAGGTTGATCTGCCTGTTGATTGCAGCCTCGCAGTCCTGATGGAAGTTTTGTCTCACCTGGGAACTCATTGTTCTGAAATACCCCAAAAAATGTATATATGAATCCATGGCATTCAAATATAGCTGTAATCCAGGAATTTTGTAGCCTGTGTAAAAGACTGGAATAAGAGACTGCAATATACATAATCTAGCGAGTTTAGAAGAAACCGCTTTTACAGTCATGCTTAGTCTTTGCGCAGGTGTATCTAATGATGCACTGAACATGCGTTAACCCCACGACAAATGTAACGACACGCGGACGCACAAGACAATAAAATCTCAAATTACATTTTCAACATGAATTCATTTGGTTGAAAAATACGTTACTTCGATCTTGCATTTTGATAATAAATAAGCGGTTCGGATCATTGATGGATTGGATTAAAGAAAAACGTCGTCAACAAGCGGCGGAAGCGAATGAAATATGATACCAGCAAGGCCGAGACCGCGTCAAGGCCGCACTGACGACATATAAACAATCTCCTCGTCGAAGACGACGGTCGAAAAAATCAATACATGCACATTTATTAGACATTTAGAAGTGTTCTTACCTTGATTCAGAGCGGCCTTTGTTTGCGAAAAGGTCGAATTGCTTCAAAAGACGTGCGCAGTTAACAACCCGAAAAGGTTAGCTTGCGAGAGAAAGCGATTTAGATCAAGTTTAACCACGACCACTGAAGGCTTTTTCTTTTTTTCCAAATTAAATCTTGTTCTTTCGGTCTTAGTGACGAAATAGAGACAGTTGAGGTTGCCGTTCAAGCACTGTTGAAGCAGGTAACCTTTACTGTCCGCTACTGAAACGTTACTGGAGCGACTGAGCTTTTGTGCTTGAGCGTCATCCAGAGGGGGCGCGAAATATGACGTCACTGTCCCTCCTCTTAAAGGGTGGAACCGAGGCGCGGTTGTGACGTACTGTCTTCCTTCCAAATGTTTTGATGTGATTCAAATTCCTCAACTAGTTTATTGACGTTTGTGTTTGTGTCTACTTAATCTGTCTCTATCAACGAAAATAAAGCAATGAGCCTATTTTGACGAAGTAGTCAATAGAATGTTGCAGACAAAAAGCTAAAGTAAAGAAACCTAAAAAAGGCTACTTAAGTAACGAAGTCCTTTGTACTTTAAATGCTGCTCAATGACAGACAGCAACTCATTGCTTAGAAAGTTCATTGGTACCATTTGTCTGTCCACTGCAAAGTGGCCAGTGTTAAAAGTCCAGGAAGAGTGTGAAAATGCAGCACCATTTGCTCCCCGATTCAACGAGTCGACATAGCAACGGGGAATAACATGCCTGCGATTTTCACCCCACTAGAACTAGAAATATGAATATGCACAGACAGCGAGTTTGAACACTTTTTCAGGAAGACGTGCAACATTGCTGCAGCTGCTAAAGAGAAGGAGACGACGTGGGAGAACATTGCTGCTCGGGCCAAAGCATAACTTTCAATGTATTCCTTTGCAATCACAATGATATAAAAGGTGAAAACTGTTGCCTATTAAATTATGTGTTTTGTTTCAAGGCAAATTTCACCGTGTCGCCACCTGTTAATCCATAATGCAGCAGTGTTTTCTTATGCTCTTGTCAATGTTGCATTAAGTTTCTTGGCCTGTTAGCGACGGTATATACTGAGCAACGTTAGCTGGTAGCTAACAGCTAATAGTAGGTTGTGTAATAAAAGTAAAGTTCATAAAAACAAACAATTTGTGTGATGTGAGACTGGTCCTTCATGCAAAAAAGGTTGGGGACTAATCACAATATTTATTCTTGCCCAAGGAAATGTGGTCTTATTAATTGTATATTGCAACTTAATATCATCAACATCAGGCCACTGTAACAATTTGTCGCAGTCCAAAACTCTTGAATCAATCAGTTTGTTTACCTTCAAGAAATAAATGCACAGCATTCAATGGGTATTTTTTTCTCAATCTATCAAGGGCGTACCTTAACCAGGTTGTAACTGATAAGGAAAAACACTGCACAATGTAGGGGGAAACAAAAGAAGGATATACAGTATGGCCAAACGCTACTATTTCCCTCGTTCTGTAAGGCAACTACTAAAACCTCATGTTGAAATAAGTCCAAATTAGCTCTCCTTAAGTCATTGGATAAATGGTTACAGTTGATGTAAGGACACAGACGATGAGTTAAATAATGGACAGAGTTTTGCTGAAGAGGGGTTTACAACACCCGTCAATGTCTCCTGACTCAGCGCCGTGTGTTTTTCCACTGATGTCACAGTGCAGTTTGGCATGAAGAAACAGTATTTATGACTCACTTCCAGCATCTGACTATTTGTTGTTCACACCTCTTAGGAAATACAGTGCATCATGTTCAGTTTTTATCTATAAACCAAGTTAATTTGTGTTGTCCTGATAGCAGGGATGGATAAACAATTATAAGAAAGAAAAAAAAAAGCAAATCTGTGGTCAAATGAATTCCATTTACGATCATTGAGGATATGAGGGTCTTTACTTTTAAAGCATGAGGATACGTGAAGGGGAGGGGGGAAAGAAAAAGAAGAAACAGGAGGAAGTAAGGGAAAGTACATGCACTCACATTACTCATTTTACATGCGTTTGGAATGCCTCTTTGCTTGACTTTGCCCTGTGTTAACTAGCCCGGATGAGTTTGACAGCCACCAAACGTTTCTTTGTCAATGTGATTTAAAATGAATGAATAAATCCTCCAGCGAATATGATCCAAAACAGCAGTGACCATCCGTTCCCTCACTTTCCAAACAGATCACGCTAAGGCCAACATGTACTAAGCCAGTGTCTTGTTTCATTTAATTGTTGGAAAAAAAAAACCCAAAACAACGAGAGAATGCCGGATGTCTCCTTGCTATCAAATGACAAAGCTGAAACCTTCCCTTCTTAACCAAGATTGTCACAAAAGTAGTATAACTTGACCTCAAACAGACTTTTTGATCAATTCCAAATAGGCTTCCGACCTCAACACAGCACAGAAACATCTCTTATTAAATAAATAAATAAATAAATAAATAAATAAATAAATAAATAAATAAATAAAAATAAATGATTTAAGATTGAACACCGACGCAGGGAAGGTCTCGGTATGAGTCTTGCTGGATCTAAGATTTTGATACTGTTGATCAGAAAATACTGCTGAACTGTTTGGAAACTTGGCTGGGACTAAATGGAACAGTCGTGTTTATAGCCACAGCACTGGCAAGCAAAAGCTCTTTTTACGCTAGCAAGCATGGGAAAAGTAGCACCAAGCTTAAAACTTGCCTTGACCAGCTACTTACCACAAATAAGTGACGTAACGTGCATGCATCCAGCTCAGCGAAGCTTTTTGGAACCGTCTTGTTTTTTGATGATGCGCAAAATGCAAACTGCAATGCGAAAAACCTTATTTCATGCCTCTCGATATTATGGCATCTGTTGTTTCCATCTTGAAATCTAAGGACATTTCTTCCACTACCAATTGAAGAGCAGACACCGGTGAAAATGTCCCACTCCATAATTTGAATACTTGTCCCTTTATTTTCTCCAATCTCTGAAACCTTTTTTTTTGCTGCCCCATATGCCATCTTATGCACAATATTAGACCCAATGGATGAACTTCATGAACTTGTTCTTATTTTGAGTGAGCATGAACTGAACATAGTGTATTTCTGCTTCCTGAACGTTTCTTTGAATGAGCTCATTCTGCAACAAATGAACGGTTTTTGAATGGCAGTTCATTTCTGTTCAAGAGTGCCAAGTTTTATCTAGTATCGACGACAAGGAGAAAACCTGGCTAAACACTTAGCGAGCCTTCATTTGGAGGAAAAGGCCATGGTTTAGCAATCCCGGCCACCAACAGTCACACGACGCATATAACTCATCAAAATGTGATGCATTGTTGGAGGGAAGAAAAAATCAAAACAAAGCACGATGACACACAGCAGTGCAGTGACTTTCTAGTCACAAAATATTAACAACATACAGTAGTGGTGCCACTGCCATATATATATATATATATATATATATATATATATATATATATATATATATATATATATATATATATATATATATATATATATATATATATATATATATATATATATATATATATATATATATATATATATATATATATATATATAGAGATAGATAGATAGATAGATAGATAGATAGATAGATAGATAGATAGATAGATAGATATAGATATATAGATAGATAGATAGATAGATATAGATATATAGATAGATAGATAGATAGATAGATAGATAGATATAGATATAGATATATATAAAACAAAAAAATCAATGAAAATAGAGCAATGAACTAGTTTATTTTCGATGAACTGAGTTTAAAAAAATAATTATGAACTATGACCTGAACTACAAATGTAGTTCATTTCAAGATTTGCGAGCTGAACTTTGAACTAATTAGTGTAAAAGATGAAATTTCCCAACACTGTGTTAGGAGTGGATCCCAAAAACGTAGACAAGGATAAAATTCTTTGACAAAAATGGTTATTTATTTTTTCCAAAATGCATGACGGACAAAGTACAAATGAGGTAATTGGTACTCAGAGCCAGAATAAAAAGCATGTGCAAATGTCAAGGAGAAATAAGTAACGTAAATGGCATGCCATGAAAAGACAAGGCGATCCAATCACAAGAAAACACCAATGAGCACAATCAATAAAGTAACTTAACCCGACTACATAAAGAACACACTATGGTATGAACAAGGGTATTAATATTAATATTATTTCACAAATCTAGACACTTGTTCAGTCAACGTGTGGGTGTCATTTTTACAAGTTACCGACCAATTTAAAGTGTTGAAAATGGCCTGCTCTTTTTGTCGTTGCAATAATTCCACTCTACCACCTCATCTATTGCACCTTGTACTTTTCTGGTCGCATGCTCCATATACTCGTTGCTCTTCCACAGTGCTCCATCGCAAACCGTGACGTCACGATATATCAAGGCACCCTTGCAAAGACATCATTTATTCTCACACTATAATAATGGACTAATCACAGTACCCTGTGGTGTTCAATTATTCACCCCAATGTGTATTTAATTTACCTATCTGACCCTATCCTTACTTGTATTTTTCTAGCTGCTTATCTTAATCAGTTAGTTTCAGCGATTATAGCAATTTCCAAATATCGATGGATGTGCTGTGATGAGGGCTGAATAGTATTGAGAAACTTTGGATGCTGCTGCTAAGACAAGTTGCGCTGGCTAAGTGGCCTTCGTCCAAAAACATATATTTTAAATGTAAAGTTGAAATTCAAAACTTTGAATTTACATGTTGGTGGCCTCACAGATTGTCTGAAAGCAAAGTACATCTAACTATAGGGCCACCCTCGTAATTATTTAACTTTCAAATAGACTGGGCCAGATTTTACGAAACAACGGGTGGGCCAGTTTTGACCACAGGGCCTAAGTTTAATGTGTCTGCTTTTGGGAGCCACTAAATTGACGCAGTTGCATTGTTCACGATGTCGTTCTGCAAGTTTTACTGAGTACGGCCTACAAAATTCACCTGACCCTGACGTGATTTGAACACGCAACCTTCTGATCTGGAGTCAGACGCGCTACCGTTGCGCCACAGAGTCATACACTGTACAAATGATCCGTTGTACTTTTTTATCACAGTTGTTATTCCAAACTTATTTTTTAATTTTTTTTGCTACCATCTGAATCCTGCTCTGGACCCTGGAGGTTTTTTAATGGGTAGAAAGAAAATACAAATAAATCTAATCCATTATTTTCATTTGAATTAAACTTCATTTTATAGTACTCAGCACCTCGACTGTGGCCAAATGCTTTGGGATCTGCTAAATTGACAGTTTTATTGTTCAACATGTAGTTCTGCAAGTTTTACCTGCAAAATGCACCTGACCCTGACGTGATTTGAACACGCAACCTTCTGATCTGGAGTCAGACGCGCTATTGTTGCGCCACAGAGTCACACTCTCACCAAAATCTTTTGTAATGCTGCAAGTTTTTTTGTACATTATATCAGATTCCAAACACTTGTGACTATGGAAATACTGCTCTGGGGCCTGGAGGTTTCCTCGCGGGTGGAAAGAAAATACAAATAAATGTAATGAATTATTTTGATTTGAATGAAACATTTATTTTTCAGTCCGAACCGCCGCGACTGTGGCCAGATTTTTGACATGTCTGCTTTTGGGATCCGCTAAATAGACACAGTTGCATTGTTCAACATGTAGCTATGCAAGTTTTACCTGCAAAATACACCTGACCCTGACGTGATTTGAACACGCAACCTTCTGATCTGGAGTCAGACGCGCTACCGTTGCGCCACAGAGTCACACACTCACCAACTGATGCGTCAGACATTATATCTCAATTATTAGACCAAAGGTTGGCTACCATGAAAATACCGTTGTAGGTAGGGAGGGACCGAAAACCGGCAGGATATGGCTCTCGAGGAACCGGAGTTCCCTACCCCTACGCTAAATTGACGCAGTTGCATTGTTCAACATGTAGTTCTGCAAGTTTTTGCTTGTGTGGCCTACAAAATACACCTGACCCTGACGTGATTTGAACACGCAACCTTCTGATCTGGAGTCAGACGCGCTACCGTTGCGCCACAGAGTCACACACTCACCAACTGATGCGTCAGACATTATATCTCAATTATTAGACCAAAGGTTGGCTACCATGAAAATACCGTTGTAGGTAGGGAGGGACCGAAAACCGGCAGGATATGGCTCTCGAGGAACCGGAGTTCCCCACCCATGCGCGAAATTGACGCAGTTGCATTGTTCAACATGTAGTTCTGCAAGTTTTAGCTTGTGTGGCCTACAAAATACACCTGACCCTGACGTGATTTGAACACACAACCTTCTGATCTGGAGTCAGACGCGCTACCGTTGCGCCACAGAGTCACACTCTCAACAAAATCTTTTGTAATGCTGCAAGTTTTGTTGTACATTATATCAGTTATTCTAGACACTTGTGACTATGGAAATACTGCTCTGGGGCCTGGAGGTTTCCTCGCGGGTGGAAAGAAAATACAAATAAATGTACCGTATTTTCACGACCATTCGGCGCACCGTGTTGTAGGGCGCTGTCTCAGTAAGGGGTGCTATTTCTGTATTTTACACATACACAAAACGCACTGTATTATTGGGCGCAGCCAGGCGTGGTAAAACATACGCCAGTTTAAACATACGGCATGCATGCACGCACGCTAAAAACACGTTAGTCAGAGTCACTCTCATTGCCATGTGGCTCCACAGAAATGATGCGCGGCCACTTACACGCCCACCCTTCACTGATTGGCCGGCTGCTTTCCCGCACGCCTGGTCTCACTCGCGGGCCACTTACACGCCCACCCTTCACTGATTGGCGGGCTGCTTTCCCACATGCCTGGCCTCAGTCACGTCCTCACTCCACGCCACTTACGCGCCCACCCTTCACTGATTGGCCGGCTGCTTTCCCCGCACGCCTGGTCTCACTCGCGGGCCACTTACACACCCACCCTTCACTGATTGGAGGGCTGCTTTCCCGCATGCCTGGCCTCAGTCACGTCCTCACTCACAGCCACTTACACGCCCACCCTTCACTGATTGGCCGGCTGCTTTCACCGCACGCCTGGTCTCACTCGCGGGCCACTTACACGCCCACCCTTCACTGATTGGCGGGCTGCTTTCCCGCATGCCTGGCCTCAGTCACGTCCTCACTCACAGCCATTTACACGCCCACCCTTCACTGATTGGCCGGCTGCTTTCCCGCATGCCTGTTCACGCTCACTTCCGCCTTTTCTCTATATAAACAGCGTGTCGGCTCTCAGTCAGGCTTAGGAACTCGGCTCATACACTACACGCTCCGCATTATAAGGCGTCCTGTCCATTTGGGAGAAAATCTAAGACTTTTAATGGCGCCTTATGGTCGTGAAAATACGGTAATTAATTATTTTGATTTGAATCAAACATTTATTTTTCAGTCCGAACCGCCGCGGGTGTGGCCAGATTTTTGACATGTCTGTTTTGGGATCCGCTAAATAGACACAGTTGCATTGTTCAACATGTAGCTATGCAAGTTTTACCTGCAAAATACACCTGACCCTGACGTGATTTGAACACGCAACCTTCTGATCTGGAGTCAGACGCGCTACCGTTGCGCCACAGAGTCACACACTCAACACCTGATGCGTCAGATATTATATCTCAATTATTAGACCAAAAGTTGGCTAACATGAAAATACCGTTGTAGGTAGGGAGGGACCGAAAACCGGCAGGATATGGCTCTCGAGGAACCGGAGTTCCCGACCCCTGCGCTAAATTGACGCAGTTGCATTGTTCAACATGTAGTTCTGCAAGTTTTTGCTTGTGTGGCCTACAAAATACACCTGACCCTGACGTGATTTGAACACGCAACCTTCTGATCTGGAGTCAGACGCGCTACCGTTGCGCCACAGAGTCACACAATCACCAACTGATGCGTCAGACATTATATCTCAATTATTAGACCAAAGGTTGGCTAACATGAAAATACCGTTGTAGGTAGGGAGGGACCGAAAACCGGCAGGATATGGCTCTCGAGGAACCGGAGTTCCCCACCCATGCGCGAAATTGACGCAGTTGCATTGTTCAACATGTAGTTCTGCAAGTTTTAGCTTGTGTGGCCTACAAAATACATCTGACCCTGACGTGATTTGAACACGCAACCTTCTGATCTGGAGTCAGGCGCAGCTACCGTTGCGCCACAGAGTCACACTCTCAACAAAATCTTTTGTAATGCTGCAAGTTTTGTTGTACATTATATCAGTTATTCTAGACACTTGTGACTATGGAAATACTGCTCTGGGGCCTGGAGGTTTCCTCGCGGGTGGAAAGAAAATACAAATAAATGTACCGTATTTTCACGACCATTCGGCGCACCGTGTTGTAGGGCGCAGTCTCAGTAACGGGTGCTATTTCTGTATTTTACACATACACAAAACGCACTGTATTATTGGGCGCAGCCAGGCGTGGTAAAACATACGCCAGTTTAAACATACGGCATGCATGCACGCACGCTAAAAACACGTTAGTCAGAGTCACTCTCATTGCCATGTGGCTCCACAGAAATGATGCGCGGCCACTTACACGCCCACCCTTCACTGATTGGCCGGCTGCTTTCCCGCAAGCCTGGTCTCACTCGCGGGCCACTTACACGCCCACCCTTCACTGATTGGCGGGCTGCTTTCCCACATGCCTGGCCTCAGTCACGTCCTCACTCACGGCCACTTACGCGCCCACCCTTCACTGATTGGCCGGCTGCTTTCCCCGCACGCCTGGTCTCACTCGCGGGCCACTTACACACCCACCCTTCACTGATTGGAGGGCTGCTTTCCCGCATGCCTGGCCTCAGTCACGTCCTCACTCACAGCCACTTACACGCCCACCCTTCACTGATTGGCCGGCTGCTTTCACCGCACGCCTGGTCTCACTCGCGGGCCACTTACACGCCCACCCTTCACTGATTGGCGGGCTGCTTTCCCGCATGCCTGGCCTCAGTCACGTCCTCACTCACAGCCATTTACACGCCCACCCTTCACTGATTGGCCGGCTGCTTTCCCGCATGCCTGTTCACGCTCACTTCCGCCTTTTCTCTATATAAACAGCGTGTCGGCTCTCAGTCAGGCTTAGGAACTCGGCTCATACACTACACGCTCCGCATTATAAGGCGTCCTGTCCATTTGGGAGAAAATCTAAGACTTTTAATGGCGCCTTATGGTCGTGAAAATACGGTAATTAATTATTTTGATTTGAATCAAACATTTATTTTTCAGTCCGAACCGCCGCGGGTGTGGCCAGATTTTTGACATGTCTGTTTTGGGATCCGCTAAATAGACACAGTTGCATTGTTCAACATGTAGCTATGCAAGTTTTACCTGCAAAATACACCTGACCCTGACGTGATTTGAACACACAAGCTTCTGATCTGGAGTCAGACGCGCTATTGTTGCGCCACAGAGTCACACTCTCAACAAAATCTTTTGTAATGCTGCAAGTTTTGTTGTACATTATATCAGTCATTCTAGACACTTGTGACTATGGAAATACTGCTCTGGGGCCTGGAGGTTTTCTCGCGGGTGGAAAGAAAATACAAATAAATGTAATGAATTATTTTGATTTGAATCAAACATTTATTTTTCAGTCCGAACCACCGCGACTGTGGCCAGATTTTTGACATGTCTGTTTTGGGATCCGCTAAATAGACACAGTTGCATTGTTCAACATGTAGCTATGCAAGTTTTACCTGCAAAATACACCTGACCCTGACGTGATTTGAACACGCAACCTTCTGATCTGGAGTCAGACGCGCTACCGTTGCGCCACAGAGTCACACACTCACTAACTGATGCGTCAGACATTATATCTCAATTATTAGACCAAAAGTTGGCTACCATGAAAATACCGTTGTAGGTAGGGAGGGACCGAAAACAGGCAGGATATGGCTGTCGAGGAACCGGAGTTCCCTACCCCTGCGCTAAATTGACGCAGTTGCATTGTTCAACATGTAGTTCTGCAAGTTTTAGCTTGTGTGGCCTACAAAATAAATCTGACCCTGACGTGATTTGAACACGCAACCTTCTCATCTGGAGTCAGACGCGCTACCGTTGCACCACAGAGTCACACTCTCAGCAAAATCTTTTGTAATGCTGCAAGTTTTGTTGTACATTATATCAGTTATTCTAGACACTTGTGACTATGGAAATACTGCTCTGGGGCCTGGAGGTTTCCTCGCGGGTGGAAAGAAAATACAAATAAATGTAATGAATTATTTTGATTTGAATCAAACATTTATTTCTCAGTCCGAACCGCCGCGACTGTGGCCAGATTTTTGACATGTCTGCTTTTGGGATCCGCTAAATAGACACAGTTGCATTGTTCAACATGTAGTTATGCAAGTTTTACCTGCAAAACACACCTGACCCTGACGTGATTTGAACACGCAACCTTCTGATCTGGAGTCACACGCGCTACCGTTGCGCCACAGAGTCTCATGCCCATAGATGATCGGTTGTACATTATTATTCCAAATGCTCTACCATGTATAGTAAGGCATTTTTGACGAAAAAACGACCATGTATAGTAAGGCGTTTTTGCGAAAAACGACCATGTATAGCAAGGCGTTTTTGACGAAAAACGACCATGTATAGTAAGGCGTTTTTGACGAAAAAACGACCATGTATAGTAAGGCGTTTTGACTGAAAAACGACCATGTATAGTAAGGCATTTTTGACGAAAAAACGACCATGTATAGTAAGTCTTTTTGACGAAAAACGACCATGTATAGTAAGGCGTTTTTTGACCAAAAAACGACCATGTATAGTAAGGCATTTTTGACGAAAAAACGACCATGTATAGTAAGGAATTTTTGATGAAAAAACGACCATGTATAGTAAGGCGTTTTTTGACGAAAAAAACGACCATGTATAGTAAGGCGTTTTGGACGAAAAAACGACCATGTATAGGAAGGCGTTTTTGGCGAAAAAACGACCATGTATAGTAAGGCGTTTTGACGAAAAACGACCATGTATAGTAAGGCATTTTTGACGAAAAACGACCATGTATAGTAAGGCATTTTGACGAAAAACGACCATGTATAGTAAGGCGTTTTTGACAAAAAACGACCATGTATAGTAAGGCATTTTTGACGAAAAACGACCATGTATAGTAAGGAATTTTTGACGAAAAACGACCATGTATAGTAAGGCGTTTTGACGAAAAACGACCATGTATAGCACATATGTCAAAGTGCGGCCAGCGGGCGATCCGGCCGCGAGAAGGTTTTAGTGGCCCCTGGGATGATCTTGATTTATTATTAGAACCGGCCGCGGACGGCGCAAGCGAGCCCACAGATGTTTTACACGCACCAATACTACATTTCCCACAATGCAACGGTGCCGCGCCAAGCAGTCGGGCGCTTTATTTCAATATTTACTAGTGCAGCAGTCGTTCGGATAACAGTGACGTTAGCTTGAAGATATCCATCAAAAATGGCAAAACGGAAGGTGGACACCGAGAACCGGGGGTTTCAAACAAGGTGGGAGTCATGTTCACGGACGTAGCTGTAAAACCTGTGTGTCTTCTGTGTGGAGAAAGTGTGGCGTATTGAAAGAGTATAATCTGAGACGACAGCATGAAGCGAAGCGCGGACAAAAACAATAATATGGACATCGAACAAAGGCTACAGAAGGTTGAGGAATTAAAACGAAGCCTCAAATCTCAACAGGCTCTGTTCAAAAAAGCCAAATCACAAAGCCAGGCTGCTGTCAATGCCAGTTTTATTGTGGCAGAAGAGATCGCTAAATCAGCCCGGCCATTTACGGAGGGGGATTTCATTAAAAACTGTATGCTTAAAGTTTGTGACGAAGTTTGCCCTGAAAAAAGCAACTATTTTTAAACGTGAGCATGAGCAGAAACACCATTGCCGAGCGAGTAGACAGTTGTCCATTAATCGAAAAGAGCAGCTTGTGAAAAGGGGAAAACATTTCATCGCATACTCCTTGGCTGTGGATGAGAGCGCCGACATTTCTGACGTTGCCCAGCTGTCAATCTTCATCCAGCGAGTGGACTGAAAGCCTAAGCGTGACAGAGGAGTTTTTGGCGTTACGTCCTATGCATGGCACAACTACGGAGCATGATTTATTTGAGGAATGAATGATCGAAAATTGCTATTATTTGGGGGGTTTCTGTAAATGTAGCCCAATTTTGCTAAAAGAGAAAATATGGGCTATTGCTGGTGCTTCTTTTCATTCAATGTTGATGGGTATTTTTATCCAAAGAAACTTTGTCTTTTGTGCCTGTCGAAAATTAAAGTTTACTGACAGCCATAAGAAAATGTTGCTTTATTTATTTGATCATATTGAAATTAAGTTTTTAGGTTTTCAGTAGATTCAATTCGGTTCAATAAACTACATGCGGTAGGTTTAAAATTTTTCAATGAACATTCGATCAGTCCGGCCCTCGGCTTGGAGCAAAATTTTTTATTTGGCCCTCCGTCCATTTGACTTTGACACCCCTGATGTATAGTAAGGCATTTTTAACCGAAAAAAACGACCATGTATAGTAAGGCATTTTTGACGTAAAAACGACCATGTATAGTAAGGCATTTTTGACTAAAAACGACCATGTATAGTAAGGCGTTTTTGACTAAAAACGACCATGTATAGTAAAGCATTTTGACTGAAAAAACGACCATGTATAGTAAGGCATTTTTTGACTAAAAACGACCATGTATAGTAAGGCGTTTTGGACTAAAAACGACCATGTATAGTAAGGCGTTTTTGAAAAAAACGACCATGTATAGTAAGGCGTTTTTGACGAAAAACGACCATGTATAGTAAGGCGTTTTTGACGAAAAAATGACCATGTATAGTAAGGCATTTTAACGAAAAAACGACCATGTATAGTAAGGCGTTTTTGACGAAAAACGACCATGTATAGTAAGGCGTTTTTGACTAAAAACGACCATGTATAGTAAGGCATTTTTGACGAAAAAACGACCATGTATAGTAAGGCATTTTGACGAAAAAACGACCATGTATAGTAAGGCGTTTTTTTTTGACTAAAAACGACCATGTATAGTAAGGCGTTTTGACGAAAAACGACCATGTATAGTAAGGCGTTTTGACTAAAAACGACCATGTATAGTAAGGCGTTTTGACGAAAAACGACCATGTATAGTAAGGCGTTTTTGACTAAAAACGACCATGTATAGTAAGGCGTTTTGACTAAAAACGACCATGTATAGTAAGGCGTTTTTGACTAAAAACGACCATGTATAGTAAGGCGTTTTTGACTAAAAACGACCATGTATAGTAAGGCGTTTTTGACTAAAAACGACCATGTATAGTAAGGCGTTTTTGACTAAAAACGACCATGTATAGTAAGGCGTTTTTGACTAAAAACGACCATGTATAGTAAGGCGTTTTTGAAAAAAAACGACCATGTATAGTAAGGCATTTTTGACGAAAAAACGACCATGTATAGTAAGGCATTTTTGACGAAAAAAACGACCATGTATAGTAAGGCATTTTTGACGAAAAAACGACCATGTATAGTAAGGCATTTTTGACGAAAAAACGACCATGTATAGTAAGGCATTTTTGACGAAAAAACGACCATGTATAGTAAGGCATTTTTGACGAAAAACGACCATGTATAGTAAGGCGTTTTTGACTAAAAAAACGACCATGTATAGTAAGGCATTTTGACGAAAAAAACGACCATGTATAGTAAGGCATTTTTGACGAAAAAAACGACCATGTATAGTAAGGCATTTTTGACGAAAAAACGACCATGTATAGTAAGGCATTTTTGACGAAAAAACGACCATGTATAGTAAGGCATTTTTGACGAAAAAACGACCATGTATAGTAAGGCATTTTTAACTAAAAACGACCATGTATAGTAAGGCATTTTTGACTAAAAAAACGACCATGTATAGTAAGGCATTTTTGACTAAAAAACGACCATGTATAGTAAGGCTTTTTTGACAAAAAACGACCATGTATAGTAAGGCATTTTTGACTAAAAACGACCATGTATAGTAAGGCGTTTTTGACTAAAAACGACCATGTATAGTAAGGCATTTTTGACTAAAAAACGACCATGTATAGTAAGGCGTTTTTGACGAAAAAAACGACCATGTATAGTAAGGCATTTTTGACTAAGAAACGACCATGTATAGTAAGGCGTTTTTGACTAAAAACGACCATGTATAGTAAGGCATTTTTGACTAAAAACGACCATGTATAGTAAGGCATTTTTGACTAAAAACGACCATGTATAGTAAGGCATTTTTGACTAAAAACGACCATGTATAGTAAGGCATTTTTGACTAAAAACGACCATGTATAGTAAGGCATTTTTGACGAAAAAACGACCATGTATAGTAAGGCATTTTTGACTAAAAACGACCATGTATAGTAAGGCATTTTTGACTAAAAACGACCATGTATAGTAAGGCGTTTTTGACGAAAAAACGACCATGTATAGTAAGGCATTTTTGACTAAAAACGACCATGTATAGTAAGGCGTTTTTGACAAAAAACGACCATGTATAGTAAGGCATTTTTTGAAAAAAACGACCATGTATAGTAAGGCATTTTTTTACAAAAAACGACCATGTATAGTAAGGCGTTTTTTGACGAAAAAACGACCATGTATAGTAAGGCATTTTTGACGAAAAAAACGACCATGTATAGTAAGGCATTTTTGACGATAAAAACGACCATGTATAGTAAGGCATTTTTGACGAAAAACGACCATGTATAGTAAGGCATTTTTGACGAAAAACGACCATGTATAGTAAGGCATTTTGACTAAAAACGACCATGTATAGTAAGGCATTTTTGACTAAAAACGACCATGTATAGTAAGGCATTTTTGACTAAAAACGACCATGTATAGTAAGGCATTTTTGACGAAAAACGACCATGTATAGTAAGGCATTTTTGACTAAAAACGACCATGTATAGTAAGGCATTTTTGACTAAAAACGACCATGTATAGTAAGGCACAGCCAGCCACAGCCAGCCACAGCCAGCGACCAGTTTGGGAGCTCCAGCGATCGCGACAGGTGAGCCCGGCAGCGGTGGCAGCGACGGTGGCCAGCGAAGCGAGCGACAGCGGCGTTCGTTGAGGGCTCCAGCGATCGGTGAGCCCGGAGGCGGCGACGGCGGCGGTAGCAACCGAACTCACTCGACCACCGAGGCCGCGTGAGCTAGCGATAGCCAGCCGCCTGAGCGAGCGAGAGGCTCTTCGAGCTCCAGCGGCGGTCGACCCTGGGTCCGCACTAGCCGCTGGAGCCACCACCTGTGATCAGCCAATCGAACCGTGAACCCGGCAGCAGCGGCCGAAAAACGTCATTCGAACACCGCGGTTGTGTTGCCCGGGAGGCCACTGGCCCACTGCCACGTCAACAACATCCTGGTTGGCAAAAGTCAACAGCATACGTCAACAACTAGCTGACTGCTGGTAAGCAACAAATTCGAAAGGATGCCGCCTAAACGGGGACAGGATGCAAAGCAGGACGAAGAATTGATGACTCTCACGCAAGTCAATGAACTCCTCCTGCAACAAAAGAACTCTTCACAGCGCTCATGCAGCAACAACAGGACCACTTCAAAGGATTTGTAAAAATGATACTGGATTCAACAAACACACGACTCGACAATTTTTCCAGGGAAGTACAAGAACTGAAAACCAGTCTTGATTTCACTCAAAAGGAGGTCGATGACATTAAAAACAACAAACAATTGGATCTGACCATTGCAAAACCATGCAAACTGAAATCTTCAAAGTATGTGACAGTATGCTGGTTTTAACCGACAAGATGGACAACTTAGAGGGACTATCTAAAAGAAATAACTTGATAATCGACGGAATTGAAGAAATGCAAGGAGAAACGTGGATTGAAACGGAGCAAAAAGTACAAAAATCTTTAAGGAGCAACTACAATTAAAGGAGACTATCGAGGTGGAAAGAGCCCACCGCACGGGAGACACGAATCGGGAAGACCTCGACCAAGGCCAGTAGTGGTGAAATTTGAAAAATATAAGGACAAAACAATGATACTACAAAGAGCAAAATACTTAAAAGGTACTAAAATCTATATTAATGAAGATTATACAGATATTGTACGTCAAAAAGAAAAGAATTGCTTCCAAAACTCAAAGAGGCTCGTGAAAGAGGGGAAATTGCCTACTTGAGGCACGACAAACTCATCGTCCACCCCGCACCAGTACACCAATTCAACGGGCTTGACTTCAACATGCTCAGAGCTGATTACCTCAAGACATAAACATTGACTCAATTGATACAGGAAACATACAACACAAACATGGACTTCAAAATCTTTGATTATGCAGAACACAAGACATTCGACCCAGAGAACAATTTGGACCCTGACAATAATTTCTTCAATCAAAATTACAGCATCACAAACTCCGAGTATTATACGAATGAACAATTCAACACAAATGTAGAACTGAAAATACACTTTCATTAATACACATTAATAGTAGAAGTCTCTATAAAAATTTCACCAAAATCAAAGAATATTTGGCCACATTTAATAAATTTACAATAATTGCTATATCAGAAACTTGGCTTGATGATGAAAAACAAGTGAAATGAAAATTGATGGATATGAAATGTATGCAACTCATAGGGAAGATAAAAAGGAGGGGAGTTGCAATATATGTAGATAAAACACTGAAATGTAGTAAAATTGAGAGCTTGACAAATACAACAGTGAATCTAATGGAATGTCTAACTCTTGAAATACATATTAAAAATGCATCAAATGTCATTATAAGTTGCGTTTATAGGACACCAGGATCTTGTCTTGACACATTTAATAAAAACTGATAGATATGCTGAGCTGTTCTAATGACAAGAAAACACGAATAATATGTGGCGACTTTAACATCGACTTATTAAACCCAAATGGACACAAAACACAACAGATTTTATAAATTCAATGTATAGCAATGGTCTTTTCCCAGTTATTCTGAGACCCACCAGAATAACAGTAGATACAGCCACATTAATAGACAATATATTTATAAATAAGATTGATCATAAAAGGAAAGTGGACTTCTCATAACTGATATAAGTGACCATCTACCGGTCTTTGCAGCCTTTCACAATTACTTCGATAGAATAACTAAATCAATAACCCACATCTCAGAAATAAGACCCAGAACCCAACATTCCATCGCAGCTTTCAAGCTCGATTTAGACAAGCAAAATTGGTCAGAGGTCTACACAAATGAAGATCCAAATACTGCGTTTGACGCATTTCAGTCAACCATAACCTCCTTATATGACAAGCATTTCCCAGTAATTAAGGTCACCAGAAAGTACAAAAACCAAAATAAGCCATGGATAACAAAAGGCATAGAAAATGCATGTAAAAAGAAAAACAATCTATACAAATCGTTTCTAAAATCCAGAACCAAAGAAGCTGAAACAAAATATAAGACTTATAAAAACAAATTAGTAAACATTATAAAAATCAGCAAGAGAGACCATTTTCATGCATTATTAGAGCAAAATAAAAGCAATACTCAAGAAATATGGAAAATCTTAAATCATGTAATTAGAAACAGCTCTAATAAAGTAAATTATCCGGAGTACTTTATGAAAGATAAAAATACCATTATTGAGGAAACTGCAGAAATAGCAAAGGAATTTAATGAATATTTTGTTAATATCGGCAGTAATTTAGCAAAACAAATTCCTGATCCAATAAATTCTTTTGAAATAGATAAATACATAGAAAAAATTCTTCCACAATGTTTCTTACTGCTGTGAATGAAAATGAAATATTAAATATTGTAAAACATATAAAAGTAAAAGTCAACTGACTGTTTTAATATTGACATGACAATAATAAAACAGATTATAGAATTTGTAGTCCGACCTTTTACATACATATGCAACCTATCATTTAAAGCCGGTGTTTTTCCATCAAAAATGAAAACTGCTAAAGTTATTCCAATTTTTAAAAGTGGAGAAAGACAATTCTTTACAAATTATAGACCAATATCACTGCTACCACAATTTTCAAAAATATTAGAAAAATATTTTCTCACAGATTTGATAACTTCATTAATAAACACGTGCTATTAAGTGAAAATCAATACGGCTTTAGAGAAAACGGACCACCTTAATGGCAGTAATGGAGTTTGTAGAAGCAATAGCGACTAATATTGACAATAAAGAATTCACGGTTGGGATTTTTCTAGATCTAAAAAAAGCTTTTGATACAATAGATCATACAATATTATTGAATAAATTAGAGAGATATGGTATCAGAGGCACAGCATATAAATGGATTGAAAGTTATTTAGAAAACAGATATCAGTATGTGCAGTTTAATAACATAAAATCCAACTCACTGAAAATTACCCATGGAGTGCCTCAGGGATCAGTGCTTGGACCTAAACTATTCATTTTATATATAAACGATATCTGTAGTGTCTCAAAACTATTCAAATGTGTCCTATTCACGATGACACAACCTTCTACTGCTCTGGAAATAACATGGAACAACTCCTGAAAATTGTGGAAAATGAATTAACCAAATTAAAAACTGGTTTGACAGAAATAAACTATCTATAAATTTAACAAAACCAAGATAGTTGTTTTTGGCACGCGACCAATCAAAGAACAAGTCAAAATAAAGATAAATTCAATTGAAATAGAACGAGTTAATGAAAATAAATTTCTTGGACTAGTAATAGATTCCAAACTATCCTGGAAGCCACACATAGATAACGTTAAAAGAAAAATATCCAAAACTATCGGGATACTCCACAAAACTAAGGACGTGTTGAATAAGAGTTCCTTGTGCACATTATATTATTCATTATTACTCCCATATATGACATATTGTGTGGAAATATGGGGAATGCCTGTAAAACAAACACACTCCCTGTCTTAAAACTACAAAAAAAGCAATCAGAACAATCAATAGGTCTAAATATATAGAACCCACAAATCCACTATTCATCAAATTAAACACAATGAAATTTTACGACCTGGTTGACTTCAAAATCGCCCAATTAATGTATAAAGCACATAACAATTTCCTTTGTCTAAATATTCAGAAGCTTTTTGAAATTAGAGAAAGCAGTTATAATCTAAGGGGTACTAATCAATACAAAAATCCAGAACAAGAACAAACATTAAGCAAAGGTGTGTATCAGTAACAGGTGTCAACCTGTGGAATAAGCTTGAAACGGACCTGAAAATGAGTAAATCGCTGGAGGAGTTCAAAAATAAATTCAAAAGATCAGTACAAAAACTATAAGAATCACAATTAAGAAGATACATTTGATACATTTATAAAATTAGTATTACAGCTCTTTGTTCTTGTTTTGGATTTTGATTAATTTATCATTTGTACTCAAGAAATGCAGTAATTACAATGATTATGATTTTTGACTAAAAACGACCATGTATAGTAAGGCAATTTTTGACTAAAAAACGACCATGTATAGTAAGGCGTTTTTGACTAAAAACGACCATGTATAGTAAGGCATTTTTGACTAAAAACGACCATGTATAGTAAGGCATTTTTGACTAAAAACGACCATGTATAGTAAGGTTTTTTGACTAAAAACGACCATGTATAGTAAGGCGTTTTTGACTAAAAACGACCATGTATAGTAAGGCGTTTTTGACTAAAAACGACCATGTATAGTAAGGCAATTTTTGACTAAAAACGACCATGTATAGTAAGGCGTTTTTGACTAAAAACGACCATGTATAGTAAGGCATTTTTGACTAAAAACGACCATGTATAGTAAGGCGCTTTTTTGACTAAAAACGACCATGTATAGTAAGGCATTTTTGACTAAAAACGACCATGTATAGTAAGGCATTTTTGACTAAAAACGACCATGTATAGTAAGGCATTTTTGACTAAAAACGACCATGTATAGTAAGGCGTTTTTGACTAAAAACGACCATGTATAGTAAGGGTTTTTGACGAAAAAACGACCATGTATAGTAAGGCATTTTTGACTAAAAACGACCATGTATAGTAAGGCAGTTTTTGACTAAAAACGACCATGTATAGTAAGGCATTTTTGACTAAAAACGACCATGTATAGTAAGGCGTTTTTGACTAAAAACGACCATGTATAGTAAGGCGTTTTTGACTAAAAACGACCATGTATAGTAAGGCATTTTTGACTAAAAACGACCATGTATAGTAAGGCATTTTTGACTAAAAACGACCATGTATAGTAAGGCGTTTTTGACTAAAAACGACCATGTATAGTAAGGCATTTTTTTTGACTAAAAACGACCATGTATAGTAAGGCGTTTTTGACTAAAAACGACCATGTATAGTAAGGCGTTTTTGACTAAAAAAACGACCATTTTGACTAAAAACGACCATGTATAGTAAGGCGTTTTGACTAAAAACGACCATGTATAGTAAGGCATGTATAGTAAGGCATTTTTGACTAAAAACGACCATGTATAGTAAGGCATTTTTGACTAAAAACGACCATGTATAGTAAGGCATTTTTGACGAAAAAACGACCATGTATAGTAAGGCATTTTTGACTAAAAACGACCATGTATAGTAAGGCGTTTTTGACTAAAAACGACCATGTATAGTAAGGCATTTTTGACTAAAAACGACCATGTATAGTAAGGCATTTTTGACTAAAAACGACCATGTATAGTAAGGCATTTTTGACTAAAAACGACCATGTATAGTAAGGCATTTTTGACTAAAAACGACCATGTATAGTAAGGCATTTTTGACTAAAAACGACCATGTATAGTAAGGCATTTTTGACTAAAAACGACCATGTATAGTAAGGCATTTTTGACTAAAAACGACCATGTATAGTAAGGCATTTTTGACTAAAAACGACCATGTATAGTAAGGCATTTTTGACTAAAAACGACCATGTATAGTAAGGCATTTTTGACTAAAAAACGACCATGTATAGTAAGGCATTTTTGACTAAAAACGACCATGTATAGTAAGGCATTTTTGACTAAAAACGACCATGTATAGTAAGGCATTTTTGACTAAAAACGACCATGTATAGTAAGGCATTTTTGACTAAAAACGACCATGTATAGTAAGGCGTTTTTGACTAAAAACGACCATGTATAGTAAGGCGTTTTTGACTAAAAACGACCATGTATAGTAAGGCATTTTTGACTAAAAACGACCATGTATAGTAAGGCGTTTTTGACTAAAAACGACCATGTATAGTAAGGCATTTTTGACTAAAAACGACCATGTATAGTAAGGCATTTTTGACTAAAAACGACCATGTATAGTAAGGCATTTTTGACTAAAAACGACCATGTATAGTAAGGCATTTTTGACTAAAAACGACCATGTATAGTAAGGCATTTTTGACTAAAAACGACCATGTATAGTAAGGCTTTTGACTGACTAAAAAACGACCATGTATAGTAAGGCATTTTGACTAAAAACGACCATGTATAGTAAGGCATTTTTGACTAAAAACGACCATGTATAGTAAGGCGCTTTTTTGACGAAAAAACGACCATGTATAGTAAGGCATGTATAGTAAGGTTTTTGACTAAAAACGACCATGTATAGTAAGGCATTTTTGACTAAAAACGACCATGTATAGTAAGGCGTTTTTTTTTTGACTAAAAACGACCATGTATAGTAAGGCATTTTTGACTAAAAACGACCATGTATAGTAAGGCATTTTTGACTAAAAACGACCATGTATAGTAAGGCATTTTTGACTAAAAACGACCATGTATAGTAAGGCTTTTTGACTAAAAACGACCATGTATAGTAAGGCATTTTTGACTAAAAACGACCATGTATAGTAAGGCATTTTTGACTAAAAACGACCATGTATAGTAAGGCATTTTTGACTAAAAACGACCATGTATAGTAAGGCATTTTTGACTAAAAACGACCATGTATAGTAAGGCATTTTTGACTAAAAACGACCATGTATAGTAAGGCATTTTTGACTAAAAACGACCATGTATAGTAAGGCATTTTTGACTAAAAACGACCATGTATAGTAAGGCATTTTTGACTAAAAACGACCATGTATAGTAAGGCATTTTTGACTAAAAACGACCATGTATAGTAAGGCATTTTTGACTAAAAACGACCATGTATAGTAAGGCATTTTTGACTAAAAACGACCATGTATAGTAAGGCATTTTTGACTAAAAACGACCATGTATAGTAAGGCATTTTTTGACTAAAAACGACCATGTATAGTAAGGCATTTTTGACTAAAAACGACCATGTATAGTAAGGCGTTTTTTTGACTAAAAACGACCATGTATAGTAAGGCATTTTTGACTAAAAACGACCATGTATAGTAAGGCATTTTTGACTAAAAACGACCATGTATAGTAAGGCATTTTTGACTAAAAACGACCATGTATAGTAAGGCATTTTTGACTAAAAACGACCATGTATAGTAAGGCATTTTTGACGAAAAAAACGACCATGTATAGTAAGGCATTTTTGACTAAAAACGACCATGTATAGTAAGGCATTTTTGACTAAAAACGACCATGTATAGTAAGGCATTTTTGACTAAAAACGACCATGTATAGTAAGGCATTTTTGACTAAAAACGACCATGTATAGTAAGGCATTTTTGACTAAAAACGACCATGTATAGTAAGGCATTTTTGACTAAAAACGACCATGTATAGTAAGGCATTTTTGACTAAAAACGACCATGTATAGTAAGGCATTTTTGACTAAAAACGACCATGTATAGTAAGGCATTTTTGACTAAAAACGACCATGTATAGTAAGGCATTTTTGACTAAAAACGACCATGTATAGTAAGGCATTTTGACTAAAAACGACCATGTATAGTAAGGCATTTTTGACTAAAAACGACCATGTATAGTAAGGCATTTTTGACAAAAAACGACCATGTATAGTAAGGCATTTTTGACTAAAAACGACCATGTATAGTAAGGCATTTTTGACTAAAAACGACCATGTATAGTAAGGCATTTTTGACGAAAAACGACCATGTATAGTAAGGCATTTTTGACTAAAAACGACCATGTGTATAGTAAGGCATTTTTGACGAAAAACGACCATGTATAGTAAGGCATTTTTGACTAAAAACGACCATGTATAGTAAGGCATTTTTGACTAAAAACGACCATGTATAGTAAGGCATTTTTGACTAAAAACGACCATGTATAGTAAGGCATTTTTGACTAAAAACGACCATGTATAGTAAGGCATTTTTGACTAAAAACGACCATGTATAGTAAGGCATTTTTGACAAAAAACGACCATGTATAGTAAGGCATTTTTGACTAAAAACGACCATGTATAGTAAGGCATTTTTGAAAAAAAACGACCATGTATAGTAAGGCATTTTTGACTAAAAACGACCATGTATAGTAAGGCATTTTTGAAAAAACGACCATGTATAGTAAGGCATTTTTGACTGAAAAACGACCATGTATAGTAAGGCATTTTTGACTAAAAACGACCATGTATAGTAAGGCATTTTTGACTAAAAACGACCATGTATAGTAAGGCATTTTTGACGGAAAAAACGACCATGTATAGTAAGGCTTTTTTGACTAAAAAAACGACCATGTATAGTAAGGCATTTTTGACTAAAAACGACCATGTATAGTAAGGCATTTTTGACTAAAAACGACCATGTATAGTAAGGCATTTTTGACGAAAAAACGACTATGTGTATAGTAAGGCATTTTTGACGAAAAACGACCATGTATAGTAAGGCATTTTTGACTAAAAACGACCATGTATAGTAAGGCATTTTTGACCAAAAACGACCATGTATAGTAAGGCATTTTTGACGAAAAAACGACCATGTATAGTAAGGCATTTTTGACTAAAAACGACCATGTATAGTAGTAAGGCATTTTGACGAAAAAACGACCATGTATAGTAAGGCATTTTTGACGAAAAAACGACCATGTATAGTAAGGCATTTTTGATCTAAAAACGACCATGTATAGTAAGGCATTTTTGACTGAAAAACGACCATGTATAGTAAGGCATTTTTGACTAAAAACGACCATGTATAGTAAGGCATTTTTTGACTAAAAACGACCATGTATAGTAAGGCATTTTTGACGAAAAACGACCATGTATAGTAAGGCATTTTTTGACTAAAAACGACCATGTATAGTAAGGCATTTTTGACTAAAAAAAACGACCATGTATAGTAAGGCATTTTTGACGACTAAAAACGACCATGTATAGTAAGGCATTTTTGACTAAAAACGACCATGTATAGTAAGGGCTTTTTTGACAAAAAACGACCATGTA
Organism: Hippocampus mohnikei; assembly: GCA_026261675.1. Classification (NCBI taxonomy): domain Eukaryota; kingdom Metazoa; phylum Chordata; class Actinopteri; order Syngnathiformes; family Syngnathidae; genus Hippocampus; species Hippocampus mohnikei. The sequence continues at coordinate 2,972,248 of JAKGUB010000340.1, forward strand.
TAGTAAGGCATTTTTGACTAAAAAAACGACTATGTATAGTAAGGCATTTTTGACTAAAAACGACCATGTATAGTAAGGCTTTTTTGACGAAAAAACGACCATGTATAGTAAGGCATTTTTGACGAAAAAACGACCATGTATAGTAAGGCATTTTTTGACGAAAAAAACGACCATGTATAGTAAGGCATTTTTTGACGAAAAAACGACCATGTATAGTAAGGCATTTTTGACGAAAAAACGACCATGTATAGTAAGGCATTTTTGACTAAAAACGACCATGTATAGTAAGGCATTTTTGACAAAAAACGACCATGTATAGTAAGGCATTTTTGACTAAAAACGACTATGTATAGTAAGGCATTTTTGACTAAAAACGACCATGTATAGTAAGGCATTTTTTGACTAAAAACGACCATGTATAGTAAGGCATTTTTGACTAAAAACGACTATGTATAGTAAGGCGCTTTTTTGACGAAAAAACGACCATGTATAGTAAGGCATTTTTGACTAAAAACGACCATGTATAGTAAGGCATTTTTGACTAAAAACGACCATGTATAGTAAGGCGTTTTTTGACTAAAAACGACCATGTATAGTAAGGCGCATTTTTGACTAAAAAACGACCATGTATAGTAAGGCATTTTTGACTAAAAACGACCATATATAGTAAGGCATTTTTGACTAAAAACGACCATGTATAGTAAGGCATTTTTGACTAAAAACGACCATGTATAGTAAGGCATTTTTGACTAAAAACGACCATGTATAGTAAGGCGTTTTTGACGAAAAAACGACCATGTATAGTAAGGCATTTTTGACTAAAAACGACCATGTATAGTAAGGCGTTTTGACGAAAAAACGACCATGTATAGTAAGGCATTTTTGACGAAAAAACGACCATGTATAGTAAGGCATTTTTGACTAAAAACGACCATGTATAGTAAGGCATTTTTGACGAAAAACGACCATGTATAGTAAGGCATTTTTTTGACTAAAAACGACCATGTATAGTAAGGCATTTTTGACTAAAAACGACCATGTATAGTAAGGCATTTTTGACTAAAAACGACCATGTATAGTAAGGCATTTTTTGACTAAAAACGACCACATGTATAGTAAGGCATTTTTGACGAAAAAACGACCATGTATAGTAAGGCGTTTTTTGACGAAAAACGACCATGTATAGTAAGGCTTTTTTGACGAAAAAAACGACCATGTATAGTAAGGTATTTTTGACGAAAATACGACCATGTATAGTAAGGCATTTTTGACGAAAAAACGACCATGTATAGTAAGGCATTTTTGACTAAAAACGACCCATGTATAGTAAGGCATTTTTGACTAAAAAACGACCATGTATAGTAAGGCATTTTTGACTAAAAACGACCATGTATAGTAAGGCATTTTTGACTAAAAACGACCATGTATAGTAAGGCATTTTTGACGAAAAAACGACCATGTATAGTAAGGCATTTTTGACAAAAAACGACCATGTATAGTAAGGCATTTTTTGACTAAAAAAACGACCATGTATAGTAAGGCATTTTTGACGAAAAAACGACCATGTATAGTAAGGCATTTTTGACTAAAAACGACCATGTATAGTAAGGCATTTTTGACTGAAAAAACGACCATGTATAGTAAGGCATTTTTGACTAAAAACGACCATGTATAGTAAGGCTTTTTTGACTAAAAACGACCATGTATAGTAAAGGCATTTTTGACGAAAAACGACCATGTATAGTAAGGCATTTTTTGACGAAAAACGACTATGTATAGTAAGGCTTTTTTTGACTAAAAACGACCATGTATAGTAAGGCATTTTTGACTAAAAACGACCATGTATAGTAAGGCATTTTTGACTAAAAACGACCATGTATAGTAAGGCATTTTTGACTAAAAACGACCATGTATAGTAAGGCATTTTTGACTAAAAACGACCATGTATAGTAAGGCGTTTTTTGACTAAAAACGACCATGTATAGTAAGGCATTTTTGACTAAAAACGACCATGTATAGTAAGGCGTTTTGTAAAAACGACCATGTATAGTAAGGCATTTTTGACTAAAAACGACCATGTATAGTAAGGCATTTTTGACGAAAAAACGACCATGTATAGTAAGGCATTTTTGACTAAAAACGACCATGTATAGTAAGGCATTTTTGACTAAAAACGACCATGTATAGTAAGGCATTTTTGACTAAAAACGACCATGTATAGTAAGGCATTTTTGACTAAAAACGACCATGTATAGTAAGGCATTTTTGACTAAAAACGACCATGTATAGTAAGGCATTTTTGACGAAAAAACGACCATGTATAGTAAGGCATTTTTGACTAAAAACGACCATGTATAGTAAGGCATTTTTGACTAAAAACGACCATGTATAGTAAGGCATTTTTGACTAAAAACGACCATGTATAGTAAGGCATTTTTGACTAAAAACGACCATGTATAGTAAGGCATTTTTGACTAAAAACGACCATGTATAGTAAGGCATTTTTGACTAAAAACGACCATGTATAGTAAGGCATTTTTGACTAAAAACGACCATGTATAGTAAGGCATTTTTGACTAAAAACGACCATGTATAGTAAGGCATTTTTGACGAAAAACGACCATGTATAGTAAGGCATTTTTGACTAAAAACGACCATGTATAGTAAGGCATTTTTGACTAAAAACGACCATGTATAGTAAGGCATTTTTGACTAAAAACGACCATGTATAGTAAGGCATTTTTGACTAAAAACGACCATGTATAGTAAGGCATTTTTGACTAAAAACGACCATGTATAGTAAGGCATTTTTGACTAAAAACGACCATGTATAGTAAGGCATTTTTGACTAAAAACGACCATGTATAGTAAGGCATTTTTGACTAAAAACGACCATGTATAGTAAGGCATTTTTGACTAAAAACGACCATGTATAGTAAGGCATTTTTGACTAAAAACGACCATGTATAGTAAGGCATTTTTGACTAAAAACGACCATGTATAGTAAGGCATTTTTGACTAAAAACGACCATGTATAGTAAGGCATTTTTGACTAAAAACGACCATGTATAGTAAGGCATTTTTGACTAAAAACGACCATGTATAGTAAGGCATTTTTGACTAAAAACGACCATGTATAGTAAGGCATTTTTGACTAAAAACGACCATGTATAGTAAGGCATTTTTGACTAAAAACGACCATGTATAGTAAGGCATTTTTGACTAAAAACGACCATGTATAGTAAGGCATTTTTGACTAAAAACGACCATGTATAGTAAGGCATTTTGACTAAAAACGACCATGTATAGTAAGGCATTTTTGACTAAAAACGACCATGTATAGTAAGGCATTTTTGACTAAAAACGACCATGTATAGTAAGGCATTTTTGACTAAAAACGACCATGTATAGTAAGGCATTTTTGACTAAAAACGACCATGTATAGTAAGGCATTTTTGACTAAAAACGACCATGTATAGTAAGGCATTTTTGACTAAAAACGACCATGTATAGTAAGGCATTTTTGACTAAAAACGACCATGTATAGTAAGGCATTTTTGACGAAAAAACGACCATGTATAGTAAGGCATTTTTGACTAAAAACGACCATGTATAGTAAGGCATTTTTGACTAAAAACGACCATGTATAGTAAGGCATTTTTGACTAAAAACGACCATGTATAGTAAGGCATTTTTGACTAAAAACGACCATGTATAGTAAGGCATTTTTGACTAAAAACGACCATGTATAGTAAGGCATTTTTGACTAAAAACGACCATGTATAGTAAGGCATTTTTGACTAAAAACGACCATGTATAGTAAGGCATTTTTGACTAAAAACGACCATGTATAGTAAGGCATTTTTGACTAAAAACGACCATGTATAGTAAGGCATTTTTGACTAAAAACGACCATGTATAGTAAGGCATTTTTGACTAAAAACGACCATGTATAGTAAGGCATTTTTGACTAAAAACGACCATGTATAGTAAGGCATTTTTGACTAAAAACGACCATGTATAGTAAGGCATTTTTGACTAAAAACGACCATGTATAGTAAGGCATTTTTGACTAAAAACGACCATGTATAGTAAGGCATTTTTGACTAAAAACGACCATGTATAGTAAGGCATTTTTGACTAAAAACGACCATGTATAGTAAGGCATTTTTGACTAAAAACGACCATGTATAGTAAGGCATTTTTGACTAAAAACGACCATGTATAGTAAGGCATTTTTGACTAAAAACGACCATGTATAGTAAGGCATTTTGACTAAAAACGACCATGTATAGTAAGGCATTTTTGACTAAAAACGACCATGTATAGTAAGGCATTTTTGACTAAAAACGACCATGTATAGTAAGGCATTTTTGACTAAAAACGACCATGTATAGTAAGGCATTTTTGACTAAAAACGACCATGTATAGTAAGGCATTTTTGACTAAAAACGACCATGTATAGTAAGGCATTTTTGACTAAAAACGACCATGTATAGTAAGGCATTTTTGACTAAAAACGACCATGTATAGTAAGGCATTTTTGACTAAAAACGACCATGTATAGTAAGGCATTTTTGACTAAAAACGACCATGTATAGTAAGGCATTTTTGACTAAAAACGACCATGTATAGTAAGGCATTTTTGACTAAAAACGACCATGTATAGTAAGGCATTTTTGACTAAAAACGACCATGTATAGTAAGGCATTTTTGACTAAAAACGACCATGTATAGTAAGGCATTTTTGACTAAAAACGACCATGTATAGTAAGGCATTTTTGACTAAAAACGACCATGTATAGTAAGGCATTTTTGACTAAAAACGACCATGTATAGTAAGGCATTTTTGACTAAAAACGACCATGTATAGTAAGGCATTTTTGACTAAAAACGACCATGTATAGTAAGGCATTTTTGACTAAAAACGACCATGTATAGTAAGGCATTTTTGACTAAAAACGACCATGTATAGTAAGGCATTTTTGACTAAAAACGACCATGTATAGTAAGGCATTTTTGACTAAAAACGACCATGTATAGTAAGGCATTTTTGACTAAAAACGACCATGTATAGTAAGGCATTTTGACTAAAAACGACCATGTATAGTAAGGCATTTTTGACTAAAAACGACCATGTATAGTAAGGCATTTTTGACTAAAAACGACCATGTATAGTAAGGCATTTTTGACTAAAAACGACCATGTATAGTAAGGCATTTTTGACTAAAAACGACCATGTATAGTAAGGCATTTTGACTAAAAACGACCATGTATAGTAAGGCATTTTGACTAAAAACGACCATGTATAGTAAGGCGTTTTTTGACTAAAAACGACCATGTATAGTAAGGCGTTTTTGACTAAAAACGACCATGTATAGTAAGGCATTTTTGACTAAAAACGACCATGTATAGTAAGGCATTTTTGACTAAAAACGACCATGTATAGTAAGGCATTTTTGACTAAAAACGACCATGTATAGTAAGGCATTTTTGACTAAAAACGACCATGTATAGTAAGGCATTTTTGACTAAAAACGACCATGTATAGTAAGGCATTTTTGACTAAAAACGACCATGTATAGTAAGGCATTTTTGACTAAAAACGACCATGTATAGTAAGGCATTTTTGACTAAAAACGACCATGTATAGTAAGGCATTTTTGACTAAAAACGACCATGTATAGTAAGGCATTTTTGACTAAAAACGACCATGTATAGTAAGGCATTTTTGACTAAAAACGACCATGTATAGTAAGGCATTTTTGACTAAAAACGACCATGTATAGTAAGGCATTTTTGACTAAAAACGACCATGTATAGTAAGGCATTTTTGACTAAAAACGACCATGTATAGTAAGGCATTTTTGACTAAAAACGACCATGTATAGTAAGGCATTTTTGACTAAAAACGACCATGTATAGTAAGGCATTTTTGACTAAAAACGACCATGTATAGTAAGGCATTTTTGACGAAAAAACGACCATGTATAGTAAGGCATTTTTGACTAAAAACGACCATGTATAGTAAGGCATTTTTGACTAAAAACGACCATGTATAGTAAGGCATTTTTGACTAAAAACGACCATGTATAGTAAGGCATTTTTGACTAAAAACGACCATGTATAGTAAGGCATTTTTGACTAAAAACGACCATGTATAGTAAGGCATTTTTGACTAAAAACGACCATGTATAGTAAGGCATTTTTGACTAAAAACGACCATGTATAGTAAGGCATTTTTGACTAAAAACGACCATGTATAGTAAGGCATTTTTGACTAAAAACGACCATGTATAGTAAGGCATTTTTGACTAAAAACGACCATGTATAGTAAGGCATTTTTGACTAAAAACGACCATGTATAGTAAGGCATTTTTGACTAAAAACGACCATGTATAGTAAGGCATTTTTGACTAAAAACGACCATGTATAGTAAGGCATTTTTGACTAAAAACGACCATGTATAGTAAGGCATTTTTGACTAAAAACGACCATGTATAGTAAGGCATTTTTGACTAAAAACGACCATGTATAGTAAGGCATTTTTGACTAAAAACGACCATGTATAGTAAGGCATTTTTGACTAAAAACGACCATGTATAGTAAGGCTTTTTTGACTAAAAACGACCATGTATAGTAAGGCATTTTTGACTAAAAACGACCATGTATAGTAAGGCATTTTTGACTAAAAACGACCATGTATAGTAAGGCATTTTTGACTAAAAACGACCATGTATAGTAAGGCATTTTTGACTAAAAACGACCATGTATAGTAAGGCATTTTTGACTAAAAACGACCATGTATAGTAAGGCATTTTTGACTAAAAACGACCATGTATAGTAAGGCATTTTTGACTAAAAACGACCATGTATAGTAAGGCATTTTTGACTAAAAACGACCATGTATAGTAAGGCATTTTTGACTAAAAACGACCATGTATAGTAAGGCATTTTTGACTAAAAACGACCATGTATAGTAAGGCATTTTTGACTAAAAACGACCATGTATAGTAAGGCATTTTTGACAAAAACGACCATGTATAGTAAGGCATTTTTGACTAAAAACGACCATGTATAGTAAGGCATTTTTGACTAAAAACGACCATGTATAGTAAGGCATTTTTGACGAAAAACGACCATGTATAGTAAGGCTTTTTTGACTAAAAACGACCATGTATAGTAAGGCGTTTTTTGACGAAAAACGACCATGTATAGTAAGGCTTTTTTGACTAAAAACGACCATGTATAGTAAGGCTTTTTTGACTAAAAACGACCATGTATAGTAAGGCGTTTTTGACTAAAAACGACCATGTATAGTAAGGCATTTTTGACTAAAAACGACCATGTATAGTAAGGCATTTTTGACTAAAAACGACCATGTATAGTAAGGCATTTTTGACTAAAAACGACCATGTATAGTAAGGCATTTTTGACTAAAAACGACCATGTATAGTAAGGCATTTTTGACTAAAAACGACCATGTATAGTAAGGCATTTTTGACTAAAAACGACCATGTATAGTAAGGCATTTTTGACTAAAAACGACCATGTATAGTAAGGCATTTTTGACTAAAAACGACCATGTATAGTAAGGCATTTTTGACTAAAAACGACCATGTATAGTAAGGCATTTTTGACTAAAAACGACCATGTATAGTAAGGCATTTTTGACGAAAAAACGACCATGTATAGTAAGGCATTTTTGACTAAAAACGACCATGTATAGTAAGGCATTTTGACTAAAAACGACCATGTATAGTAAGGCATTTTTGACTAAAAACGACCATGTATAGTAAGGCATTTTTGACTAAAAACGACCATGTATAGTAAGGCATTTTTGACGAAAAACGACCATGTATAGTAAGGCATTTTTGACTAAAAACGACCATGTATAGTAAGGCATTTTTGACTAAAAACGACCATGTATAGTAAGGCATTTTTGACTAAAAACGACCATGTATAGTAAGGCATTTTTGACTAAAAACGACCATGTATAGTAAGGCATTTTTGACTAAAAACGACCATGTATAGTAAGGCATTTTTGACTAAAAACGACCATGTATAGTAAGGCATTTTTGACTAAAAACGACCATGTATAGTAAGGCATTTTTGACTAAAAACGACCATGTATAGTAAGGCATTTTTGACTAAAAACGACCATGTATAGTAAGGCATTTTTGACTAAAAACGACCATGTATAGTAAGGCATTTTTGACTAAAAACGACCATGTATAGTAAGGCATTTTTGACTAAAAACGACCATGTATAGTAAGGCATTTTTGACTAAAAACGACCATGTATAGTAAGGCATTTTTGACTAAAAACGACCATGTATAGTAAGGCATTTTTGACTAAAAACGACCATGTATAGTAAGGCATTTTTGACTAAAAACGACCATGTATAGTAAGGCATTTTTGACTAAAAACGACCATGTATAGTAAGGCATTTTTGACTAAAAACGACCATGTATAGTAAGGCATTTTTGACTAAAAACGACCATGTATAGTAAGGCGTTTTTGACTAAAAACGACCATGTATAGTAAGGCATTTTTGACTAAAAACGACCATGTATAGTAAGGCATTTTTGACTAAAAACGACCATGTATAGTAAGGCGTTTTTGACTAAAAACGACCATGTATAGTAAGGCATTTTTGACTAAAAACGACCATGTATAGTAAGGCATTTTTGACTAAAAACGACCATGTATAGTAAGGCATTTTTGACTAAAAACGACCATGTATAGTAAGGCATTTTTGACTGAAAAACGACCATGTATAGTAAGGCATTTTTGACTAAAAACGACCATGTATAGTAAGGCATTTTTGACTAAAAACGACCATGTATAGTAAGGCATTTTTGACTAAAAACGACCATGTATAGTAAGGCATTTTTGACTAAAAACGACCATGTATAGTAAGGCATTTTTGACTAAAAACGACCATGTATAGTAAGGCATTTTTGACTAAAAACGACCATGTATAGTAAGGCATTTTTGACTAAAAACGACCATGTATAGTAAGGCATTTTTGACTAAAAACGACCATGTATAGTAAGGCATTTTTGACTAAAAACGACCATGTATAGTAAGGCATTTTTGACTAAAAACGACCATGTATAGTAAGGCATTTTTGACTAAAAACGACCATGTATAGTAAGGCATTTTTGACTAAAAACGACCATGTATAGTAAGGCATTTTTGACTAAAAACGACCATGTATAGTAAGGCATTTTTGACTAAAAACGACCATGTATAGTAAGGCATTTTTGACTAAAAACGACCATGTATAGTAAGGCATTTTTGACCTAAAAACGACCATGTATAGTAAGGCATTTTTGACTAAAAACGACCATGTATAGTAAGGCATTTTTGACTAAAAACGACCATGTATAGTAAGGCATTTTTGACTAAAAACGACCATGTATAGTAAGGCATTTTTGACTAAAAACGACCATGTATAGTAAGGCATTTTTGACTAAAAACGACCATGTATAGTAAGGCATTTTTGACTAAAAACGACCATGTATAGTAAGGCGTTTTTGACTAAAAACGACCATGTATAGTAAGGCATTTTTGACTAAAAACGACCATGTATAGTAAGGCATTTTTGACTAAAAACGACCATGTATAGTAAGGCATTTTTGACTAAAAACGACCATGTATAGTAAGGCATTTTTGACTAAAAACGACCATGTATAGTAAGGCATTTTTGACTAAAAACGACCATGTATAGTAAGGCGTTTTTGACTAAAAACGACCATGTATAGTAAGGCATTTTTGACTAAAAACGACCATGTATAGTAAGGCTTTTTGACTAAAAACGACCATGTATAGTAAGGCATTTTTGACTAAAAACGACCATGTATAGTAAGGCATTTTTGACTAAAAACGACCATGTATAGTAAGGCATTTTTGACTAAAAACGACCATGTATAGTAAGGCATTTTTGACTAAAAACGACCATGTATAGTAAGGCATTTTGACTAAAAACGACCATGTATAGTAAGGCATTTTTGACTAAAAACGACCATGTATAGTAAGGCATTTTTGACTAAAAACGACCATGTATAGTAAGGCATTTTTGACTAAAAACGACCATGTATAGTAAGGCATTTTTGACTAAAAACGACCATGTATAGTAAGGCATTTTGACTAAAAACGACCATGTATAGTAAGGCATTTTTGACTAAAAACGACCATGTATAGTAAGGCATTTTTGACTAAAAACGACCATGTATAGTAAGGCATTTTTGACTAAAAACGACCATGTATAGTAAGGCGTTTTTGACTAAAAACGACCATGTATAGTAAGGCATTTTTGACTAAAAACGACCATGTATAGTAAGGCATTTTTGACTAAAAACGACCATGTATAGTAAGGCATTTTTGACTAAAAACGACCATGTATAGTAAGGCATTTTTGACTAAAAACGACCATGTATAGTAAGGCATTTTTGACTAAAAACGACCATGTATAGTAAGGCATTTTTAACTAAAAACGACCATGTATAGTAAGGCATTTTTGACTAAAAACGACTATGTATAGTAAGGCATTTTTGACTAAAAACGACCATGTATAGTAAGGCATTTTTGACTAAAAACGACCATGTATAGTAAGGCGTTTTGACTAAAAACGACCATGTATAGTAAGGCATTTTTAACCTAAAAACGACCATGTATAGTAAGGCATTTTTGACGAAAAAACGACCATGTATAGTAAGGCATTTTTGACTAAAAACGACCATGTATAGTAAGGCATTTTTGACTAAAAACGACCATGTATAGTAAGGCATTTTTGACTAAAAACGACCATGTATAGTAAGGCATTTTGACTAAAAACGACCATGTATAGTAAGGCATTTTGACTAAAAACGACCATGTATAGTAAGGCATTTTTGACTAAAAACGACCATGTATAGTAAGGCATTTTTGACTAAAAACGACCATGTATAGTAAGGCATTTTTGACTAAAAACGACCATGTATAGTAAGGCATTTTTGACTAAAAACGACCATGTATAGTAAGGCATTTTTGACTAAAAACGACCATGTATAGTAAGGCGTTTTTGACTAAAAACGACCATGTATAGTAAGGCATTTTTGACTAAAAACGACCATGTATAGTAAGGCTTTTTTGACTAAAAACGACCATGTATAGTAAGGCGTTTTTGACTAAAAACGACCATGTATAGTAAGGCATTTTTGACTAAAAACGACCATGTATAGTAAGGCATTTTTGACTAAAAACGACCATGTATAGTAAGGCATTTTTGACTAAAAACGACCATGTATAGTAAGGCGTTTTTGACTAAAAACGACCATGTATAGTAAGGCATTTTTGACTAAAAACGACCATGTATAGTAAGGCGTTTTTGACTAAAAACGACCATGTATAGTAAGGCGTTTTTGACTAAAAACGACCATGTATAGTAAGGCGCTTTTGACTAAAAACGACCATGTATAGTAAGGCGTTTTTTGACGAAAAAAACGACCATGTATAGTAAGGCATTTTTGACGAAAAAACGACCATGTATAGTAAGGCGTTTTGCCCTCATCCAAAAATACGTCAAAACTCGGAATTGACACATTGGTGGCGTCACAGATTGAAAGTCTAGTCGACATAACTATCAGGGTACCATACTACTTATTTCCCTTTCAAACAAACTGGGCCAGATTGTATGAAACTTCGAGTGGGCCAGTTTTGACCACAAGTCGTTAATTTGATGTGTCTGCTTTTGGGATCCGCTAAATTGACGCAGTTGCATTGTTCAACATGTAGTGCTACAAGTTTTACTTCGTACCGCCAACAAAACTCACCTGACCCTGACGTGATTTGAACATGCAACCTTCTGATCTGGAGTCAGACGCGCTACCGTTGCGCCACAGAATCACACACTCAACACCTGATGCGTCAGACATTATATCTCAATTATTAGACCAAAAGTTGGCTACAGTGAAAATACCGTTGTCGGTAGGGAGGGACTGAAAACAGGCAGGATATGGCTCTTGAGGAACCGGAGTTCCCTACCCCTGGGCTAAATTGACGCAGTTGCATTGTTCAACATCTAGTTCTGCAAGTTTTAGCTTGTGTGGCCTACAAAATACATCTGACCCTGACGTGATTTGAACACGCAACCTTCTGATCTGGAGTCAGACGCGCTACCGTTGCGCCACAGAGTCACACTCTCAACAAAATCTTTTGTAATGCTGCAAGTTTTGGCTAACATGAAAATACTGCTCTGGACCCTGGAGGTTTCTTCGTGGGTAGAACGAAAATACAAATCAATCAAATTCATGATTTTGATTTGAATAAAAATTATATATGTTTTTTTTGTCCTCACCGCCTCTACTGTGGCCATAATTTCAATCCCTATCATTGAGGAGTGACAACTGTCATGCAGTTTTGTCTTTGGACGAGGGCCACGAGTGGCCTTCTTCCAAAAACAAGTCAAAACCCGAATTTCCACATTGGTGGCCTCACACATTGGAAGTGTCGTCCACGTAACCATCAGGGTACCATACTACTTATTTCAATTTCAAACAAACTGGGCCAGATTGTATGAAACTTCGAGTGGGCCAATTTTGACAACTGTCCGCATGTCTGAAGTGTTTGCTTCTGGGATGCGCTAAATTGACACAGTTGCATTGTTAATTCGCTCCTCTTTCATCTAAAACTGCTTCAAACAACAACGTGTATTCAGAAAAGGTGGTTAAGATTGCACGACTGTCTGTGTCTTATGTGTTGAGTTGTATTATTTTGTCATTTTATGTTAACTGTTCTTTTGATGGCGGCGCGGGCACCCGCAGCGGCTACTCTCTCTCTCTCGTGAGGAAAGAAACCTCATCTGTCCGGTATGTTGCAAATGTAGCACATTTTACAATAACGTTGACTTGAAATTAAACATGAAATTCCGCAAGTTTTCGCTCGCTGTTGCCGACAAAATACATCTGACCCTGACGTGATTTGAACACGCAACCTTCTGATCTGGAGTCAGACGCGCTACCGTTGCGCCACAGAGTCACACAAGCAGTGCGGAATCGGTCACATATTATATGCCATTAACTATTCCAAAATCAGAATACTGGAGGTTACCAAACGGGTAGAAAGAAATCCAAATAAATCAAATCGGTTATTTAGATTTGAATTAAACATATACTGTATATATTTTAGTAGTCGTCGCCTCTACTGGGGCTATAATTTCACTCCCTATCATTGGACAGAGAAATATTTGTTTTAAATAGCTGTAGCTGGAGATTTTTAGAACTTCCTCCCTCTTACACGTTTTCTTTGAACATTTACTGGCCCATACATATTTTCCAACCATTTTCTAAAGCCCTTTTCCTCATTAGTCAGATCGTGGGCAAGCTAGTGCCTATCGCAGAGGATGTTTCACTCTGTTCTGTTCTCACTAAACAAACAGAGTGGACGGTGAAAGCTTTGCTTACTTGACTTTAATAAGACATAACTGTGGAAGCAGACATACGGAACTCGGTCTCTAACGTCAGGGAGAACAGACGTCACTTCCGGTTCCCTCACCCAAAGCTGTCCCCCTAGCAACAACTCTTAACTCTCAATACTATTGTTACAGAGGAGTTTGAGCAGAGTACTCCCTGGGCCGGTCACTAGCCATGGGACACACACGCACACGCGCACACGCACACAAACACCTATGGAACCAAACAAGGCCAGTCAGGATCGAGGCAATGTTTGAACCCGCCACCTCTTGTACACGACCGCAGTGTTCATGTACCTTTTTTGGGTAACAACATCATAAAGGTGGCCCAGTGGTCGACTGGTTAGTGCATTGGACTCATATTGCGGAGGTCCAATTCCAGATCCGGCCTGCATGGGTTTTACTCAGGTACTCCGGTTTTCTTCCCACATTCCAAAAACATCCATGGCAGGCTAATGGAACACTTTAAATTCTCCCTTGGTGTGAGTGTGAGCGCGGATGGATGTTCGTTTATGTGTGCCCTGCGATTGGCTAGCAACCAGTTCAGGGTGCACCCCACCCACTGCCCCAAGACAACTGGGATAGGCTCCAGCACCCACCTTGTGACGATAAGTGGATCAGAAAATGATATAGATGGAAAATCAGTTACTCCCAAATTATGATGCCAGATGGCTAGGAGTGAACCATTGAACTGCCCTCCCAGACAATGACATTACTGTATACATAAGATTCTTAACTTTGTACACTTACTGAATTAATATTTGATACCACATGTTTTGACACAAGGATCTTGATCTTTGTTATGCAATTTCTACACTATAAGAACAAGAGGTTTTGTTTTAAAAACACTTTTTATTCCATACAGAGCTCTTTTAGTCAAAAAGACCGAATCCCATATCATCATCGGATTCTTCAGACTCTTCCTTCTTCTCCTCCTTCTTTTCTTCAGCTGGAAAAGTAAAACAAAGAAACCGTTGAGTCTTGTTATGTTGTGATTATGCAGGCAATCAAAATCACAATGAACTGTCCAGATAGCTAACATGCCAAGTAGAAAGCAAAAGTCCAGAGCGCCAAAAGCGAAAAGAGGTGGTAATCTTTTGACGCTCACCTGCAGCAGGCGCAGAAGCTCCTCCTGAACCAGCAGCTGCAGAGGTGGCCACTGCTACAGCACCGCCTGCTGGCATGCTGGCGAGTTTGCACATACCTTGAAGAGACAAGACAAGAATTAAAACTGAGGGTGTCGATAATTTTAGCAGAGGATGGTCAGTATCATGGGGGCATAAATAAATTGCCATTAGTTTAAGGTGACCATTCAACTTTGACTCCCTTTTGGTCTATGTGTCAATTATACTATATAACTTCAATCGAGAGCGACGGTTGGGCTGCAGCGATCAAATATTTGATCGTTTCAGGCTTCCACAGAGCCTGCTGATGAGCTGATTGTTGAATCAGGTGTATTGAAGTAGAGAAAGATCTAAAACAGGCAGCATATGGCTTCAGAGGAACCGGCGTTCCATACCCCTGGTGTACAGCGCATGTAAAATTAGCAGGTACCCGAGGCAGAAAAAAAAAGGCCTTGAGCATTGTGTTGGACCGAGGTACCCCATTACTCGAGGACCCGTTTAAGCCCCAAGTCACTTGTGTCAAGGTAAAGGCCTGGCCCGCCACATCATTTTATGTGGCCCGCGAAAGCAATTCAAGCAGGTCAACTTCCATGACGCTTGCTAAAGTCTGAAACAACATTTCAAATCGTCATATAGAAAGTAATAATTACAATGTTCGAACAATCCATTACTCTTTACTTCTGATGTCAAAGCTAGTTATCCATCTATTTGTTGTTCGCTGTGTATATAATATGTGGAGGTGGTTAAACATTTATATGGTTTCACAAAATTCAGTCAGAACGGCTCTCCAAGGGAAACTGTAACTACAATGTGGCCCACGACAATAATGAGCCTGACACCCCTGCCCTAAGTAATAGATAGACAAGAGCATGAAGCATGCACATTTTAGCTTTTAATTGGAGAACTCCGCAAACAAGAATGCAAACAGGTGCTAAGGAAAACTTGCAAAAGTGTGTTTTAATATGTTTAAGGGTGTTTTAACACATTCAAGTGTGCTTTGTTAAGTTTAAATGTGTTCAAAGCCTTTACAAGAGGTAAAACTATTAAAAAAATGTATCTCACAATATTACATTTTCACTTCATGTGGGTGGGTCTGGAATTCGCCAATAAGGAATTCACTGTACAATGGCTGCCTTTAGCTAGTGAACTACATCACAATATTGCAATGTTTTCCCAGTTATCGCTGAATAGCGTGCAATTTTTGACTTGCCACAGTGACATGAAACATTGACACTCACCAGCAGCAATCACATCATTCACGTTCTTGCCTTTGAGCTCAGCGAGGACCTGTTGAAGGTAAATGGCATTTGTGAAAGTCATTCAAGTAAAAATAAATAAATAAAATAAAAAGATGGTGATATGCGGAGGAAGCTTTGAAACACCAGAACAGGTACCTTTTCCAAACGGGTGTCATCAGCCTCAATGCCAACACTTTCCAGGATCTTCTTGATGTGTTTAGCATCTGGATTCTCATTGCCGCCAAGGGCAGATAGCAGGTAGGCAGCTACGTAACGCATTCTGTAACAAATAATTTGAACAAATATTGGGATCATTGTAACATATAAAGATATCCTTTATTTGTCCCACACTGGGGAAATTTACAGTCTACAGCAGCAACTTCAGTTATACAAGCTACATCGAAATTGTTGAAGTGCTCAATTGTTCAATTGTTAAATGAATACGTGAAACGAACCTGCTTGCTTACAATTAACAACTGGCTGCGAGACATCGTAAAAAAAAAAAAAGGTTACGCGGGATTCGAACCCGTGACGCGAAGCAGTAAAATAGCACCTTCGGGGAGACGCCTATTACACCATTATAGACCACTATACCGGTCACGGCAACATAACAGGGAATATTGTAGTTCTTGGCTGCCAAGCACTTTCTGCGAGGTTGAAGTGAAGATTGTCGCTGCCAATGCTTTTTTTTTTCTTCATCAAATCAGCAAAGCCAATATTTATTTATTCATACAGTCGATATTTTTGCACATAAGTGACAAGTTGTTGAAATGAGTCAAAGTGGCTGTTCATATGTTGCAGTCGCATACCATGTGGCGGTTCTCTCCGGTCCCGCTAATACAGACCGCTAACAAGTTTTAAACCTTAATCTCAACAAACCACGTTCTAATCAGCCGGATGTTTGTAATCGTATATTTAATGTGCCGCCTGGTTCATTTGACCACCTACTAAATGAATAAAAAACGTATTTAAAGGCCACTCACTTGAGCAAGAAAGTCGAACGCGTGCTCACTAATGGTTAGCACAGAAGGAAAGGAAATTACGTCACACACCCAAAACGGACGCGCATTCATTTCTTCTTCGTTTTGCGTTTAGCTTCAGTTAAAGCGACCTCTGCTGTCGTATCCTACCATGTGCACGATACATCTTTCTGGAAGGATGTTTAGTGTTGTGGTTGTTCTTGGATCAAACAATAAAGCCTACGTGGCAGATCTAATACGTTTTCCCTGAGAGGGTGAACGGATGCCAGGAGCTTGAGTTTAGAGCACGGAGGTTAGAAACCGTCCCCACACAAGCACACAAACGCACGCACGTCGGGGGTTTCATTAGGTAAATTGCACGTCCTTCTTCGAAGTGGTGTGCGTGTTTGAATTCTAATATGGTGATAAAAACCTTTATTCACAACAAAGAACATTCGTAATAAAAATGTGAATCTTGTATTGATAGATTCTTTGCCAACAGTAGGGGTGACGAGGCATTTGGTTGCAGTGGCGGTCGCCTGCCCCCCTGTGAAAAACCCTATGCCCAGACACAAGGCAAAAACATCGTTTTTTCTGGCAGAAATATAAGTATGTGGCTTGAATAATGCTTCTTCCTCATCTCCTCTTGGTCTTCCAAATACATTTATGTTACAAACATGGAATGGTGCAGTTAATAAATCATTTCTTTTAATCACTCTGCTGTGCAAAACTGCATGTTTCTGATTTTATCTTTAGACAACACTTTGTCATGAGAGTTTAAAAGACGTGTCAATCACCTGGGATTGTGAGCAAATGGAAAAAAGCCCTGAAAAACTGTCAATTAAGCACAGAGACATTGTGTTTTGGAAGAAGAGTACAAAACATGTCATTGAAGATTAAATCTGTTTTATTTGTTTCGCTGTCACTTTATTTCTACATTTCACATGAACACAACATAGTAAATAAGAAAAAACACAAACATAACACAATCTACAGGTAAACACCCTTTACAAGCACAACTAAAATATTTCAAAACATTTAATATCAAAAGCTTCACATGCTGCAATTTTACTTTTGGAATTCGAGAGGGCACAAAGACCAGTTGAGATCTGAGAAGGGAACACTGACGTAGGCCAGTTTGTCTGCAGAGTACCGACATCCTATTTGCTGCCTGAATAATGCTGTGCTACACACACAGCACAGGCAGACTCACTTTGCCCCTAGATTTTATTTCATTAGCAAAAACACTTACAAAAATTGAGAAAAATATCAAAAGAAAGCTATTATAAAAAATACTCTATTGACCACCCCAAAAGGGAGATGGGGTAAAATGGGTAGAGTTGAGTTGTTTCACAACATTTTGCGACAACGTCAGATGATAGACAGTGACATTCAGTGTGTTAAAATGCGTGAGCAAGATATCCAACATGCTGCTGTGGGATAAAACTATACAAGCGAAACTACTTTTTAATATTGCACCAACTACAGTATGTACACAAATTGTGTGCCACCGAAAACAAACAAGGAGACTACAGGGGGGTGGAAAAAAGGTAGCGGCATAGCCCCTGAAATTCTCTAAATGTCTTTTTACTCAAATATATTTCACTGTGCCGGTTGAATGAATGTTTCATATTCAACTTTGCACACAGCCTTAGACACATTCTCGATGGACATTCTACATGAAAACAAACTCTTTTGCAGCAATTGAGGACAAGTGTCTCCCGTTTAAAACAAAAATACTTTGCATAGATTGATGTGTACATTTCAATTTTGTGTTCGCTCGTGAGCCAGACTTTCAAACTTATTTTGACAGCCTTCCAAATAAGCGTCATGGTTATTTGCTTGACATGGGGAAATCTGAATAACGTGTAACATCATTCAAATAGTCACAATCATTTTCCTTCACTCGACAAGCAAGGCAGTGCTTCGGAATCATTAGCTTGTTTGGTATTCCGTATGTAAAGAAGAAAAACAACTGTTGGTTGAACGGGTATATACACTCGGTCATCAAAGTAGCGCTGAGACCCCTTTTTGAAAACAATCACTAGTTAGCAACATTACATGTCATGAAGGTATTATCAGAGAATTATATAAAAGGACAGTTGTTGCATTTGTACACAGTGTATTGCAGACATGGATTATTCATTGGATGGCAAAAACTGTCAAGGTCAAAATCAGAAAGAATTCTTGGTGGGCCTCGGTGTTGTGAAGCAAAGCGGTTTAACAATTAGAGTTGGGTGAGATACAAAATAAGTGAACATAAATATACTGTTATTCTGCAGACACTGCAGTGGCCGTATGCAGTGGGTTATCATGAGCGTGTTTATGGTGTGGTCAAGGTCATTGTGTTTTTGCTGGGAAAAAAGCGGGAACCGTGTAGTTCAGATGAATAAGGAGACATTCAGCGCAACTTTACATTGTTGTAGAATGGCACACCAAAGCTCAAGACGCTATAAAACCTTTTCTAAGTCTTTACTCGTAGATGTCTGCTTCTTTCAATTTGAATTTGTTTTTAAACAGCTTTATCGTATCGGAAGAACTATGCCGAACAATCAGTGGAAACAAACGAGGAAAAAACACTGATAATATCTTAAGAGTTGCAAACTTTCCTCGTGAAAGGAGTTTTGTATAAAGTAGCATTCAACCGCCAGTTCCAAAAGTAATGCACAAGATGAGAGTGAGCTATGCTGACAAATGTGAGCTGAAGTAAAAACTTTGCAAAATGAACTTGCCATCCACAAAACATCAAAACGTTCAATCAGGAGGCCATGACGCGTTTCCGTCGCTTTTGCACACTCGCAGAACTTATTCAGGACACCAAGTCAGACGTTTTCAATGGATGCGATTCTATCCATGCAGGTTTTCTATTACGCGACCGTTGCAATACAAAATACAAGCCTGAATCTGTTGCCCTGGTTACGGTGATGGCTGACGAGTGCTGATGCCTTGGCTGTGATGTTCAGCATAGTAACCATGAGCAATTTGAATATTTAATTGGTGCAGAAACTAAGTACAACAACGTATAGTTTTGTGTGGATCAATTACAACTATGTGTGAGTAGGCTAGAATGTTTCTGAGTTGGAATATAAGAAAGAGACCAGAACAGATGGCCTGAAGGCTGGAGGAGGAGAGCCATAAGAACTGGCGTCGACATGAAACAACCCTACTGGGGATAGTTATTCTGCTGCCGACGCTTCGCCGACCTCATTTTCTCAAAGCGTGACTCCATCTCTTCGAGGACTTTGGGGGTGTACCTCACTACCAGCTTCACTGTGCCCTGAGCTGCTTTCAGTAGTTCCACAGCTTTCTCATGGTGTTCACCTTCCACGCTCTAGGGGGGGAGGAAAAAAAAAAAAGAATCACTAAACTGTTGGGCTGCACACTGTACAATGCGCACCAATTTGGGGTTCTCACATTTGAGATTCAGAATCGGGTTTCTGCAAGACAGCTTTATGAGCTATTCCATCACAAATTCATTGCCGTGAAAAGGTATTTGCCCCCTTCCTCATTCCCCCGCCCCCTTTTTTTTTTGCATACACACACTCAAGGATTCAAATCCACCCATCCATTCATTTTCTGATCCGCTTCATCCTCACAAGGGTCGCAGGGCGTGCTGGAGCCTATCCCAGCTGTCTTCGGGCAGTAGGCAGGGGACACCCTGAACCGGTTGCCAGCCAATCGCAGGGCACACACAGACGAGCAACCATCCGCGCTCACACTCACACCTTGGGACAATTTAGAGTGTTCATTCAGCCCGCCATGCATGTTTTTGGAATGTGGGAGGAAACCAGAGTACCCGGAGAAAACCCACGCAGGCCGGGGGGGAGAACATGCAAACTTCACACAGGGAGGCCGGAGCCGAACCCCGACTATCTGTACTGTGAGGTCGACACGCTAACCACTGGACTACCGGGCCGCCAGATTTCAAATCGTCAAACCAATTTTAATATTACTCAGAGACAACCCAAGGAAATACAAAATGCAGTTTTCAAATGGCAATTACATTTATTGAGCCATGAAAAAAAATCAAAACTTTTTTGACCCTCTGTGAAAAAGTAACTGCCCCCCCTTATTAAATCACAAAGTCATTGTGACGAACCACGAATTAGGGAAAGGTGAGTTCAATTTCACAAGCCACACCCAAACACGGTTAACCACGATACTTGTTGAATCAAGAAATCACTTAAATTGGATCTGTCAGAGAATGTGAAGTGTGAATGTGAGGGCCATAAAGGTTTTGATTTTTATTTTGTGTGTGTTAATAAAATGAATTGTCATTTGAAAACCACCTTTTGTATTTCCATCGGTTGTTTTGGTGCGATATTAAAATTGGTTTGATGATTTGAAACCTTTGTCTGGTTAAATATGCAAAAAAGGGAAAAGAAAAAAGAATGGAATGAATCAAGAAAGGAGCAAATACTTTTTCACAGCACTGTATATAGGAAAAGCCAAATGATGGCAAGGACACATCACCTATACGAGTTATTGAGGTGTTGAAAAACATTTTGTAGCACAGAGCAAGAGAAAAGGAGCGATGAAAGATGGTACAATGTGCTTTATGAATGTATCTTTGTTTAGCAAAGTCACAGACGCTTTTGTGATTCACCTGCTTGACTTTTGCGCAGGGTGCGTGGGTTCAGTTCCCACTTGGTGTAGTTATAATATGAAGGTTGAATGGTTTTCTGTCTCTATACTGTATATACTAAAGGATTTTGGTCACTCCATGCCAAATCACCCCCCAGTTCCCCTCCAAAAAAAGAGAACATTTTAACAGAGATGATTTTCATTTTAATAAAACTTGGTGTACTTGTTGATGGTGATGACAAAATACAAAATCCTCAAATTTGAAGTCAATTAGAGCAGGGGCTGCACCCTGCCGAATTTGGACATTTTTGGCAAAAAAAACGGCATGGCCGCCTTCATTTGAACCCTTATATCTCTGGTTCAATATTTACAAAAGAGGAATTGTTGGAACGGGAATTTAACAAGGATTCCAAATATGCAATCATTTAGAAGATTGGTACATATGTGAGCAACTTGAACCTTTGACGTATAATTTGATTTTAAAAGTGACCTTGTATTTCATGTGACCGAAACATTTTCATGCATGGTAATCTCTCACATCTTCTCCAGAACATATCCCAGTTTCAGAGATGGTTTTTTCAAGTTTAGCAGCAAGAATGAGTCAAAAGATCTGTTCCCTCAGATATTCCTTGAAAGTTGAATCTTCATTGAAGGTCGACGGGGCCAATTACTTTGACAATTTATTGTTAAAACTAAACAAAACAAAAAAAGATCTCTGAAACTTTTATTTTCGAGAAACGTGAGAGATTACATTCATGAAAAACTTTGTTGAGGTCATGTAATCCACAAAGTCAATCTCAAATTCAAATTACAGGTCAAAAGGTCAAGTGCCCCAAAAATATGGACCGATCTAAACGATTGCATATATGAATTCCATTTCCAACAATATCTGTTTTGTGAAAATGACCCAGCACTTCTTGCGTTAAAAGGTTCCAAAGGAAGGAGTGCATGCTCCCTTTTTAGGCCAAAATGTCAAAATTCGTCAGGCCGCAGCTACCAAACCCCTGCTGCCGTTGACCTAAAATTAGAGATTTTGTGTTATGCCATCATTATCAACAAGTACATTCATTAAAATCAAAATCTGCTTGGTTAAGCCCACTGGGTGTGATTTGGCATGAAACGAGCTGCTCCTCGTTAACATAGATAGACAAGGCTGCCTTTTGGAGTTCCAAAAATGTGTTACATTTAAGGACACATCACAGGCTAACTGCAGTAGCGGCTAAAGAGTTGTTGCATTAGAACGAATGTGACACATTGAACGAAAAAGCTGATGAAAAAGGCTGGTGACTTTTTGCCTGTAAAAGAAGAGGACTTACCACCCCGTTGACAGAGAGAAGTTGATCACCTCTCTTCAGGCCACCGTGTCGGTCGGCGATGCCTCCTGGGATGATCCGCGAGATGTAAATTGGAGAGTTCTGCTCCTTCCCACCCATTATGTTGAACCCCAAGCCTTCTTCTGTTTTGGGAAGTTCCACCACACGTGGATGCGAGTGCCCCTCACTTGCTGCAAACGCCGCCACGGTCGCCTATACGATGAGAGTTTCTCTCTTAATACTTGAAATATCTTGTAACACTGTGACTGAATGATTGTACCTTTGCGGTAGCATTTGCTCTAACTTCAGGACTGCTGTTGATGTCCACTGTCTCGTACACGTGCTCATAAACCTGGAGAAACAAATTAGCCAAAAGATCAAAACCTGCAGTGCCTATTTCAGCACGCATAGTGGAACCTCCTGTGAAATATGATACAAAGTTGGTGTTCAGACAATTTCTTTGTTGAAATCATCATCATGCGTGATGTCATACTTCGTACAAGACAAATCTTGTGAAAGGCACCTTCAATTAGTCGTTTCACTTTGACAATGTACGAAGCTACTTAAATCATTGCCTATATAATTAATAGAGGTTTTATGATGGAAACCGTTTGAGCGTGAAACAAAAAAAAGTTTCATTCGTTCCCATGGAAAATGGGTTCACGAAAACTAGTGTCACAAAACAGATTATGTTCCAACTCAAGCGGTTACACGGTAATCAATACGACGAGGTGAACTGTCAGCGAGTGAACTGAAACCAAAGCAAATGAATGATTCCAAACAATCACATTGCAAGTAGGGATGCTCCAATCCCACTTTTTGGGTACCCAAGTTTCAGTCTAATGGTTTTAAGTATCTGAGAGTTTGGCAATACAGTAAAAATGAATGAATAAATGAATGGGGAGTGTGCATCCAAATGAATGTTTTCACATCATTCTTCTCTCCTTGTTGCTCCAAATAAAATGTATTTCCCACTGCAGCGTACAGGTGGGTGTGCCTGCGTGTTACTAGGCCCGTCACCAGAACAGATTTATCACCGTTATCAGGTCTGTCACCAAAAAAATTTTTCCGGACATGTATTTTTCACAAAAACTATCGCGATAATCACTGGTTTAGTGATGACGCTAGAGCAAAAATAATTGAAGTACATCCTTTTCAAGTGTTTTTAAATACATTTGTGACTAAATTGAGAGTGTTAATTATTTAAGTACATTATTTATATGTTTTTATAATTTTGTGTACAGGTTACCCATGAGGTTTTTGTCAGGAAAAATAGGTAAGTAGCCTTAACAAAGGTAGTTTTCCCATTCGATCTTATTAATACTCGCATAAATAAAGGCCCAAATAGATAAAATGCATATAGACTAAGGTGTTTGTATTCATGTATAGCTATTTCAAGCGAACTAAGCTCCCTCACAATACATTAGCATCAGTCATTTTACACTCGAAATTGATTGATGAAATTTGGTGACATCATCAAATCTCTTAAAGCTCACGGAAAAAGTTCACAGAACCCATCGTGCATAAACAAGCAATGGAAATGTGCAAAAAGAGCACTGCAGAAGGCTGCTGTTAGCCAAAAGCATCGGCTACCATGAGAGATACTTGGCTATTAGCGTTACTGACTCCTTTCTGTCATTAATAAATTGAAGCAAATCCAACATACACAGTCGAACCAAACTGTTTAGACGGGTTTCAAAAGCTGTTCCACCCATAATGTGAATGCATCCGTGTGAACGC
This sequence comes from Hippocampus mohnikei, assembly GCA_026261675.1. Classification (NCBI taxonomy): domain Eukaryota; kingdom Metazoa; phylum Chordata; class Actinopteri; order Syngnathiformes; family Syngnathidae; genus Hippocampus; species Hippocampus mohnikei. The sequence continues at coordinate 2,996,662 of JAKGUB010000340.1, forward strand.
CCACACTTGTTCAGCGGCTGACAGGAGAGGTAGCGAAGCAATGCGACTGAATGTTGATGATGTATGTAAACAAACATGCATGTAAATGATTATGTATCGAGTCATAAAAAAACTATTGTTACAGTCCTAATCACAGTGATCCGCCCCAAATTCTGCCCAGCGTGATCGGTTCAGGACAGCCCTAACTACAGGTATCTTACTTCTCTGACAGCATTGCAAAATTCACTCTGTAAGACCCTTTGCAGGGCCTGCAGCTTCTGAGGAGGAACCTCCCCTGTCCTCTGAAGCTTGTCAAGCAGTTCAATGGCACGGTTAATGTCTGTCAACAAACAAAACACCACAATCCACAATCAAAATAAAGGCGCTGTTTGAAAAAATACTGACACAAGGATCTCAAACATTTAGCGAAAACGAGTAAACTCTTAAAGTAGAGAGGTTATTTGTTTTGTTTTTCAGAAAAACATATTCTAAAAACAGCAAAAAAAAAAATAAAAACCTTGAGTCCCCTCCTCCCAAGTGACTGCAATAGACTGATATACGGTCATATTTTCATACGAGTTCTCAATAAAGGGATGAATATTACATGGAAATATGACAAAAATATATATTTTGTATGCTTTCTAATCTCACGAGAAGAAAAATAAATAATAAATACAATCATGAACCGATACATAAACAAAATAAACCACTCAGGGGGGAACGTGTTTTGTTTTGGCCTCCCAAGCGCACTCAATGTGATCTGGGATTGTAATGAACACGTTGATAATCATTTGGCAAAATTGAATAATAACCTTTTACTGAATTGTATCAATAGTCTCAAAAATGTATGCACTGTCGTACTTTTTTTGCGAATGCACCGCAGGAGAGAATGCTAACGGCGGCTAATGTCTGCTTTTCATGGCTAGCAAAGCAGAGGAGGTGCACTTCTTACAATCCATCCGAACCATCTTCTTTATTTTGAATACCGCAGCAAAATAGTGAATGTAAACGTCATGTCATTGCAACCAAACAGTAGTTTCTTGACTTGCTTGTTAGCAACGAATCATACAATCTAACATGGCACACGGCGTTCATCTTAGAATTGAAGCAGCATTCTGGGCTTCCAAATCGAATGCAAACGAATTGCTAACATAGCCGTCGAAATGCTACAGAATCTCGGTATGCATTTAGCAATAGCAATCGCACTTGGCTAACGCTAGGTTTAGGTAAGACGTTCTCATCGACAGGAACATTTCAACGCCACCCTACCTAGCCAATTAACTTTACCTCTCTCCAGACGTACAGGTTCCCCAAGCGACGCCATTTTCCTGCTGGGACGCAGTTTTATGTCACGCGGATATTACGTCGAATGACGGCTAAGGGAAACTCAAATTAGTAATCCTCGTTGACGTTACGTGCTCTCAACAAGGGCGATAAATCAGATTAGCTCAATTAGCAGGCTAGGCTAGCGGCCAGTGTCATGGTGCGTTCAGGCAGCGCCGGAAAAATTTGAATTCATGTTCCAAAAAGGACACAGTTGTTTAAGTGACAGTAATTATGGTGAGTTTACATTACATTAAATAACGTGATGTGCCAGATCTGCCACTCGGGCCTTGGATTTGGGACCTGTGACCTATTGGACGGCGATGCACATTTAAGGTTGCATTCAGTTGCAGTCATACATTGGATGTCCTTGAGATACGCGTAGTGCACGGGCCATGATCGAGATGACAGGATATGTTCTTGACAAACCACGTAGTGTCAGGCCTGCTACTCCCACCACTGTTCAAAACAAAACAAAACAAAAAACTTACTAGAGCAGGCAGTCAGGGTGGGTCTCTGCAGGGCTGCACTGGAACTCAGCACCAACAAAAACTTTATTCAGCGGATGCTCAACAAAGTGAAGAATTTTTCACTTGTACCAAACATTAGGTTGTAAATAATCCTAATCTTTCATTGGCCTTTAAGCAACCTGAGCAGTCTCCAAAGCATCTATTGAATCATTTTTTTTGTTGATTCTTGTGAATTCTCGCCATCTGTTATAGAATTTCCCCGACAAACCTCTCTTTTAGAAGTTGGGTGATTTGTGGGAGTAGCAAGGTCAACAACAGATCTGTGTAAATTGTCATGCAGTTTGTGTTGGAGGAGTGTGACAGCCCCTAAGTGTTCCTATCACTTGTATTGGAGACACTGTGCAGGTACAACTTTTAATGAGAGTACATGGGTAAAGATTTTCACACCTCATAGTTGAAATATGAAATTATTCTATATTAATAATTTTCTAGTTTTTTTTTTTCATTTTTCTCACGTATTCTTGAGTGGTGGGGTAGCTCCTAGCGCCATCTAATATGCTGATCATATAGGACAGTATTGAGCTCAGTCCTCAAAATGGGAATGGCTCCCCCTTAAATTACCCGCTGGATTATAAGGTTTTTTTTTTTTAAATTGTTTTTATCTGTCTTGGTCTATTTGACTTAAACGTGAACCATTTCTTCCACACCTCACTATAATTAATCAGAAAACTATCTTGTTAAGTTTTGATGGATTCATTCATTTCATTTAAAAGCTGTGCTGAGCCTCTTGGTGCTTTTGTTCAAGGGATTATTGGACCACATCCTGTCTGTGGGAGATCTGACGCTTTCATGGCTTTAGCTGACGAATCTGGAGTGTCCCTCAGGATTTGAATCATTAGAGTTTTGCATTGTGCTGTATCGTGATTACATTCACTGATACCTCTTCACGGGTCACTTTGAACAGATGTTAAATGGCTGTCGCAGCAATATAATTAAGACAATGTCATTACGATGACTGTACCTGTTGTTGGAAATTAATGAAAAAGGTTGACAATCATGTCCATGAACTGAGTATCCCTTTTTTGAGCGGCAGGATGATTCCTTCCTCACATTTGGCGTATGAAAAGAAATCGCTGTAAATTCTTACCGTGGAGAGAGGAGTAAACATCAGTTCTCTGGTCGTGGACATTTTCTTCAGCGGCTTCCCAAATTTCAAAAGGCAAGTTCCACTCTTCTTCAGGAATTCACTTAAATTTTGGTGAAGCAAATTGATGTCCCAGTGCGACGTTTAACACAAACAAGTGACCTAACATAAATCGGGTCGTTTTTGCGTCGTGAACAAGGATCCCTTTGTCTAAATTGTGAGCAATGTCGGTCGATGAAAAGAGGTGAAAGAAAACAGTGTTTCATAAGATGTTGAAGGGAATGAAGCCGCGTCAACCTTTCACCCCAGAAAGCAGACAAGTCGGTTTCCCTCAGATATCTTTGTGATTGTACAACTCAATGAATGCACCGACGACTGATCTTTTGTTGAAGACATCACGATGGGATTCACTCACATTAAACTGTTGGTTTGAATGAGCGTAGATGTAAGGGTGGGTGAAAGCCTTCAAGTATGTGTCAAGAGCACCCAGAGCTTACTTCCACAAGTCGAAACTTGAAGGCGCAGACACTTTTTCTGGCGAAAGTGAGGATGACTGTATTTCTCTGATTGCGCGATTACGGTGTAGCTCGAGTGACAAAAAAGACTGCGCCTGTGAACCTTTGTCAAGGAGCGTGGCAGTGCTGTTTTGTATTTCACCCCTCTGTCAAACACCGACTAAACCCCAAAGCTGCAAGCACCCTTCTGATCCTGACCTGCTTCATCAGTACACTTGTGTGTGCGTCGCGAGTCCACATTTGAAATACTGCACGCAAAGTATAATATAACAACCTTTGTTTGTTTGGTGATGTCTTGGTCAATTTACCGACTGATTGATGCGCTTTATGTGCTTCGGGATTTGTGCAAATAACTAAAAGTGGAGGGTTGAAACTTTATCAACATTGGTTTTGTTTTTCAGTTGCCTATAGTCATTTTTATTTCTTCAAATATTTCAGTTTAATATTGCAAACAACTTCACAACATACAAAATGAATAATATTAACCCAGAAACATGTCTCATATATATATATATATATATATATATATATATATATATATATATATATATATATATATATATATATATATATATATATATATATATATATATATACACATTTTTTTCTAATATATATCTTTCTCTGGTGGGAATAAAAAAATAAACAGCAAAGCTTTGACAACAGCACCTTGACATAGTATGTAATCCCAACATTATACCTTGAGAAGTTTAGAACAGTAAACAGATAAATTACTTGAGAGGAAAGTTGTTTTCCACCGAGTATGTAAACGGAACGTTTTTTTGGTCAGCCTCTTACCATTTTTTTTTTTGTAAGTGGAGAATTTCTCAATTCACAATTGAAGCAGCATGCAAGCTTTTGAAGATGGAATTGTCCTGTCATTCCTTGCCTGTTTTTTTTTTTCTTTCCACTTCATTTTGTCGATCTTGGCAACATAAACAAATCACAATGTCTTGAGGAAATGTGATATAGTAATTTAAAGTGGGAGCAAATGACTGATCAGATTTTTTTTTAATCGTTTACAAGGTCATGAATATGTTCAATAAATAGACTGTTATATCACTTTTACTGTATAAACTTCATCTTTTTTTTTTTTTTACATGCAGTCCATAAAATGTTCATTTGACGGAATAATTTACCCTGTTATGTATATATACAAATAGATATTTTCTCTGTATTCTCTTTTTTTTTTAAACTCTTCAATAAAATCTATACATTTTATACACTATCTCCCTCTTTTAATGGTCAGTGTGCATACACAGGAAGTGTCTATCCTTATAAACCGCCAGCCAATCTTCTTTTTGTTATCCATGGTGAGAGCTCGCACGTAGGACTGGGTTGTCCTGCATTGGGAGTTATAGTGCCGCTTGTCTATTCCTCTGCAGCCGTCCTTTGTGTACCCCATGGGGTTGCATTTGGTCTCGTAAAAGTATTGCTTCAGTTGGCCATTGGGGACAGGAACCTTTTCCATGACGGTAACCGTCTGCCCCGACATGTCGATTGCCGTCTTTTTATCCACCGCTGTCACCCACTGGCTTATACTGTCACAAACGCTGAGCTCTCCACGTCGCGAGGGGTCAGAGTGTCGTCGCACTCTCATGGACATGTTAGCGGCATCCAGATAGTTTTTGTATTCCTCCAGAAGAAAGAGAAAGGGCGGCTCCAAAGGCACTTGGTTGCTGATCATAACGCGCGAGTCGTACATGTCGACATCCTTGCGTTCCGTGGCCACGGCTGAAGCCAGACCCCCGCCTCCCTGGCTCTGATCTGCCCCCTGTCCCATCTGTGCCGCCTCTGCCTCCCCATCCACTTCCAGCAGCTCCTCTATCACCTGCTCATAGGTGTCTGTGAGCGAAGGAATCCCACGCTGGCCTGGCCCGCCACCGCTCTGTGGAGTCCCCCGGCCTCTCGCGACCGTGGTGGCGGCGGCGGGCGGCGGCGGCGGCGGCGGCGCCCAAGTAGCCTTCCGTCCGATGGCCCTGCATGCCTGGGGCATCTCTCAGGGGCGCAGCTCTCATGCAACTGAAGTATGAAATCACCATAGTAAGGAACAGGATGGTCATCACTCTTCTAACCTGGTGGAACTGGAGGGAGAAAAGAAAAAGAAGAGGGAAGGGGGGGGGATACGTGGCTCGTTAGTGGAGAGCATTTGGAATGAAGTTAGCTCGTCGTTGTGAGTCACAATGCAGCACGCAAGCCTCCCCAGGTAGTTGTAGGTTCATAAAATGTTTGGAATCGCACTGATATCGCCGTTGTTCTCTCAGCGGCTTTCTAATCATGCTAAACTGGGATCATCGTTTCATATGTGAGGCTCGGCTTTGATTTGTTGGCAATAACTCACCAAAGTGGGCTCGACATCACAGAGCCCCGTTATACCAAAGATAGCGAGTGACTGCAGATAAGCTCTTTGTGTGTTGTACAGTATTTGTACTTCAGAACCCTCGGAGGCAATCACAGGTGGAAGCAGGCTTTGTTTTTACCTTTTAGCGAAAAATAGCATGTTTAGCACCTGTTGCTTTGTTTGTGATCAGGATTACCCCAAAACAAACCCATACAATTGTCTTGCAAATTCAGAGGCTGTCTGGCGTCTTGTTTCAGGAACCACAAAGTAGCCTAGGAAGTAAAATAGGGCCCGACAAACGAAAATTCCGGCATTTTCGCAAGAGGATTAATTTTTTTCCTTGAAGATGTTTGACTCATGATGGAAGTGTCCCCCCTGCACCAGAAGCAAAAACAGGTATGGCCCCCATCATCTTGTCATCCTCTGTGTAAGATGATGTGTGTTGCTGAGATGTCCAAAAAATCGCTGGCTTTTGCAATGGAAGTGCGGCATCACGACTACCTTGTTATTGTCAGGGCACATGCTGCCAATGGTAGAGACTGCCCCACACTTCAATGATGTTAATACAGTACTTGCCCCCCCTCCCACACACACACCCACTTTTGTCAGCAGTTGAACCTACTTACGCTCAACAAACACAATTGTTGAGTGTGTTTTGTGTCTAAACCAACACTACTGAACCAGGGATTATGTTCGTGACGGACTAACGTCATGTTAATGATGGTGTGTTGATCTAAGAGACTACGGCTTTGTTCCTTTCGCATGTTTGTTGACGGGTCATCCAACACGGACGGACGGACACACGGAAGACTCCGGAGTGACGCGTTTAGCCAACTCTGAAAAGAACATTTTTTGATCACAAGTGAGGAGAACTGTGCCGAGAGCAGGCGGATGACTCCGGAACTCCTCCAGGCTGAACCCAGCAGGACATGACTGATTCAAAACGGCGTCATCTTCGCTACCCTGGAAGGCGCCAATCTTTACACTGACATGATTAAACCCTGCTAGGTGTCACTCCGACGCTCCGCACACGCCAAATGATCCGAGTACAGACAAATCCTTCCGCTTTTAAGAAGACAGAAACAACAGGGTACCCACTAATTAGCATTCCAAACGAGCAAACCAACAAACACACTGACGCTTGCTGTGTGCGTGCACTGTGCATGTCGCAACGTTACTGAGGAGAACGTGAAGAACAAGGACAAACACACCCCGGCCTCCTCTCAGAGTGGACACAAGGAGCTTTCTCGTCAAGAACGAGCAAACCCCCGCCTTAAACGCGTTTGTTTCCTTCTTAATTGGTGTCTGGGGCTGCAATTAAACAACATCGGGCGACTGCCATAGAGATATCTGCTCTAAAAATAGCCGTGCTGGGAGTCTCCCAGTCTATTCAGAATATCACATCCTTCTTCTTAATGAGCCACTCATTCCCCAAGCTCAGGGATGCGCTCCTCCGCAATGGGTGTTTGCTCGAACGAGGATGTATAGGGAGGGGCCGGTTTATAAAGAGATTGGGGTTATTTCTCTCCCTTGCCAATTAAAACAACAATAAGGGGCAAAGAATGGCATCGAGAGCAAATCCATACTCGTGAAATGTAATGATACGCTAAACCATTCGGATGAACCCCTCATTCTTGTTTGGATTCGTATCGGGAGCAGCGGTACGTGGGCCTTTCCCAGCACAGAAAATCACGTTGGCTTACGGGACGGATGCCAGTCACGAGCTTTACGTGTAGGATGCATTTAGGCTGATATTATTATCAGCACTGCGCACAAATGGTTCCACTTCCACGTCAAGGAAATGAAGGGAGAGGGCTGATTACTGTTAGGCGTCAAACTTCATGCTGGAAATGGTGCAGACAAAGTGCTGCATCTTCCGTAACCGACCACAGGGGTAATATTGCAGCAGCAGGGGGGGGGTGGAGAGAGTGGCAGCGTCATTTCGCAGCATAACAACCACAGATGACGTCTCTTCCAGGTCTCCACAGGGAAGAGAATGGAGAGGAGGAGGTTGCTGGGGGTAATGCCACTCAACAGCATGCAATTGCATGCAATTCCCCCAGGTACCCTCACACCGGGAACAACAAATGATTGTATTTATATCTCTGTGATTTCCTGTTTCCATCAGGGCGATCAATATGGCTTATGTTCTCAATCAACATCCTGTTAAAATGCAATAAAGCCAATGAATCATTTAATTGCTGTGGGACTGGCTGAGAAGTATACAAGCGGCGAAGGAAGATGTTACGTGCACGGCGGGATTTTCACCGTTTTCTTTGTGTGTTCAACACGATGAACGAAGGAAGGGTCCAAATGTTCCCCGGGATTTCGTGCCCTATCTCATATTGATTAGTGTCCAGTCATCAAGTCTCGGACATCGCGCGCTTACAAGAGGCATCATTTCCTTTCCATTCGCCCATCCCTCCATCCGGACAGATGACATAGAGTGGAGGGACACAAAGGCCTCAATAGCCACCGCTCAAACATGCTTTTATCCGCGGTGACACACCTCGAGGACGAAGCACGCAGAACAATACGAGCAGGTGAGCGGGCGGGTGGCCTTTTGGACGTCCTCACGCACCAAATGACCACCTGTTTGTCTCCTTTGAGGGCACGGCCTGTAAGGCTGCCATATGTAACCGAGTCTCACATTTATTCTTTGCGCCAGGTGGGGATTACGGCGCTAAATACCTCGTATGACAGATGATGAAAAGTTTCTAAAGCACATGAAAGGAGAAGCATTCCTTGTGATTATTAACCAGGCCTTCAAAATACTTGATGGCATCATCTTGCCCCATCGGAAAACTTCCACTATGAGGTATAAACATTGGATCGGACTGTACGGCAACGTTTGTTATCTGTCATGCCTTGCTTGTGTTTTGCACTTTGTTCAATTCCTCAACAACCTTGCCCAGTGGAAGTGTTTACCAAGCAGCGTGTTTGGTCACGTCCAACGCACGCAGAATTCAATGCAAAATGTTCAGCTATAATAACAGTGGAAACTAAAAAGCACACATAATATTGGATTTAGGACACCCCTTGTGTTCCATAATACAGCGCAGTGAAAAGCAAATCAAGCTGCCAATAGTAATGGCTGACACACATGGAAGCTTGCTGCCTGAAGATCTGTTTTTAATCTGACACCATTTCACAGCATATTTAGCAATATACCGCATGAGCACCAACAGGGGATTACACCTGGCCTCGGAGCCAACTCTCATCCATTGCCACATTGAAGCCAAGCATTCCAAACAGCTGCTGTCTGAGCCGTGCTGTCCAAAGCAATTGCTTCCCTCCCACACAACATGCAGCGGGCGGCATTGATTCAGAGCAATCGACGCCATCTTCGGCGAGAAAAAAAAAGCTGTCATATGCTAACCAATGTCAAACCTGCTTCCAAGTAGATCCAAAGTGCTCGGAATCACCAGATCACAAGGAGATTGCCGCACGAAATTTTGAAATTAGGGCACTGCAGTTCACAACCTGTACACTAGATGGCGCCAGAGACCGCAAAATATTGGCATGTTGAAAGTTTACCCTCATCTCCCGCCTCTGCCAGCTAGATAGATAGATAGATAGATAGATAGATAGATAGATAGATAGATAGATAGATAGATAGATAGATAGATAGATAGATAGATAGATAGATAGATAGATAGATAGATAGATAGATAGATAGATAGATAGATAGATAGATAGATAGATAGATAGATAGATAGATAGATAGATAGATAGATAGATAGATAGATAGATAGATAGATAGATAGATAGATAGATAGATAGATAGATAGGTAGGTAGGTCCGTCAGTAATTTGAAGACACCCAAATGCAAACACAACACCAAGAAGTGAACCAAAGTGGCCGGTGTAGCTTTGGTCTCGGGTTTCCCATAGTCCTAATGAGTGATGGGTCCATCAAAGCCCCGAAACTTGTTTGTTATTATCCTTTTTTTTTACATGAACGAGTACAAACTAACTTGTTGGGGGAAAGGCTAACGTCTCTGATTCTCCTAAAAAAACAAAACTTGTACAGTACTTGCAGCGTATAAGATTGTTTTTAAAAGAGAAGGGGCGCAGAATTGTTACCACACAAGATGAATAACCAACCCAATGCTTACAGTGATGAAAAACACGCGTCTTACTTTGGTGTTAGATGAGACAAGTGGGCATTCCTTTGAAAACCCAATCAAACATAATAAATCCGTTGTTTTATTAATGAACGGCAGGATAAGATTAAACATACCCCCTCTGGGGCCGCGGCGCTGCCTGTCCACAGGATAACCAGACTTGATGATGGGGCTATTTTAGACCCACAACACACAAGCTACCAACTTTTTAAAAATAAAAATTCTATTTAATACGTGTGCATATATGTGTGTAGCAACAACATCCAACAAAACTACAAAGAAGTTGCGAGAGAAACATACCTTGTGCTGCCCAGTCGTAAAACAGACCATTCAACAGGACAGTGTCATCTGGGCTGTCCTGGCCAACTCCTTGAGTAATTTTAGACTTTAGCGATACTTTTTCCTCTCCGTGCCCTCCTGACAAGCTTCAGGATAACTCTTCAGGTTTGGAGCAAATACATTAAATTATTGATGGTGGAAATTGCATGGGTGAGGTCATGCACTCCCATGGCTGGACGGCTCCGGTGGAGATGGTGTGTGAAAGCCGAGTTGTCGCCTGCATGCCGCCGCAGCAGCAGCAGCAGCTGAGGAAGAGGAGGAGGAGGGGGAGGTGGACGAGGAGGACGAGGAGGAGGAGTAGGAGAAGGAGGAGGAGGAGCAAGCCAGTGTCGGGGATGAAGACAAGACAAGAGAGTCTTGGAGCTTGGAATGGGGAGCCTGCGTGGAAGTCGACCAACTTTACTACACGATGATGACGCTGCAACATGTGACCAGCGGCTGGCTGGCTGGCTCACTGCTGCTCGCCTCCGACTCGCGTTTAAACAGCCCCGAGGCGGAACTATTAGTGCGCCCTCACTGCGCATCTTGTCTTATTTTTTTTTTGTTCGCGCGCATTCCGCGCACACCACACCCACGCCATTATGTCTGACTGTGTATATATTTTCTATAGTGTATATAGAGCACGCACACGCACGCGCGAATCCTCCTTTTCTTCCGTTGTTTTACCCACCAAACATGGTGGCATATTTCTGAGAGCTGCGCGTCAGCGTGCAAGTCGTGACCCAACGAAGGAGACGCGTGATCGTCAACGTATAGGCTGCACGCATCCATTTATTCGTGAGCAACACCGCCCGTCGTCATATTTGCGTGGGCGTTAAAACAAAAAAAAATGTTTTCGCCCCACTGCATCTCCAGTTAGAATCCGAATCAAAGATTAGGAATGTGTCACCAGACACCGGAGGCTCATAAAAATGTGAACTTATAGTGAAAGACCAGCCCTGCTTTTTAAAAAATGATTACATCTCCACAAGAACTGGACAGTACATCAACAAAGCCTGCTCACTTTTAGAATGTCTTCAGCAGGTCAAGCCTTAAAGTGGATGTTGAACATTTTCAAACTGATGGCTAGGTCTAATGGGGAAACTGCATCTCATTATAGGTTGTGACTGGTCCAGTGCAAAGATTGATAGCGATTTGTTTGCTCTAGGACCAGCACCAATTCTTCCCTGCATTGGCTTGTGTGCAGGGGAGCTCCTATTTGGCATGCAGCGATATAGGAGTGGATGCTCAAACCTGCCTAATGAGTCAGCCCCACCTCCAACACATCAGGGGACATGCAAAGATAGATATAGCCCTCCCAGGAGGCCCACAGGTGAGGGCAAACTCTGGATGACAAAGACTTGCACCAGCAATCACTGAGGGACTTGACTCCAGCGAGGACAAGACAAAAAAAAAAAGCACAATGTTCCAAAGAAGTAATTCATAAATAAATCACTTGGCATCTCATTAGAAGCAAAAACAACAACACAGACTCTCATTTGTGCAAACGCAGCAAAATTGAAGGCGGTGTAGCAAGTGGAGTCTTTTGGCTTGCAAGTCGCGTTAGAGGCTTAAGGGACTAGTTTTCTGAATGAATTCAAAATAACGCGTGATAAATGGACGCACCACAGAGAGAGCTCCGTGCTCAGAGGGATGTTTGAGGCCTGTGTTCGAGCAACCTGGAGTCCTTCTGAAAACCAAGCCACTGTTTCATCCACACTGCGGTGTTCGATTTCTGCAGGTTTAAGATTTCTCAGGAACAATGACTTCAAACTGTCTGGGGCGTATGGATGAACATCTTTTGTTTTTGGGGCTAGGGGGGGGGCGGGGGGTGTACATGGCTCAGGTTTTAATCGAGCCATGTTACAAACATGTGATTTGCATTTACACTTCTCTCTTGCTTAACGTCTTCCCTGTTTGTGCAGCACAGAAAAGAGACACGTGCTTATGTTTCTGCTGCCAAATGGAGAGAGAGAGAGACAGTCAGTCTGCACTGCCGATGGCTTCGTTCAGTCAGCAGCCTGCCTGCTTGTGCAAGACCGGAACTGCGTAACATGCGGGTAACAAGGGGGGAAATGACATTTGAGAAATTGTCATTTTCACTGGAGATAAAAAGAAGGAGATGAGAGCACTTGGATCCAAGTAGTACATCCCTCCTCTTGCCGAGCTGAGAAAACACTGTATAAGGTTAGATGACGTCAAACATTGAAGGGTGGGATGCGGACCACTTGGGACGCCCTTTTAAGCAGGTAAACTCGGGTTCTTCAATAAAATGAGACACTGGGATGTCAGGAGGTAATGCAATCTCTCCCTGTGATGACAATACCTTGATTTTAATAACGAGCAAGAGGCAACAGTCATTTATACTACTTCCTTGTGTCTTTAATGACAGTGACTGCAGTTCGCCCTGAAATCCATTAAGACTCTCTGTCTGTCGATCTCGTTGCTGGCAGATGCCCCCCCCCCTACCCGCCTCCCCCACTCCCACAAAATCCAATATCAGCTCACCATCAATAACCTTTGCGTTCACTGCTAAATGGAAATGCATCATCATTATGCCAAGAAATCAACTACAAAACACTCCAGGGTGGGCTCAATCTATAAATATGGAATCATGCGACATCTATATGTAAACCTATAGAATTGCAACTGCACAAACTCTGCCTCCAAGTTGCCTGGGTGTCTGTCGCCTACTCAGGAAAGAAACAGTGATGTGAAAATATTGTATGAAGTTGAGAGAATTTGATGTGGTGTGGAGACTTGACTGCACGAGGTCGAGCACGCGCGCGTTGCATCGTGAATCATCCACATCCCAGTGTCCGACACGTTCGAGCGAATGCCTCTTAATTTGTGTTTTTTTCCCAAATATAATTAAAAAACCCCAACTCTTTTATTCGTGTTGAAGAACGACCGAATCCCAGCCTCCTCCCCCTTGAAGGAGCTTGTTTAAACAAGCCTGTTAATTGGATGAAGGTGATGGTGATGAAGGTGATGACGGCGGTGACTAAAAGCGGCAGCGGTGGCGGGGCGATGGAGCATTCATTGCCATCATGATGAAGATGATTATTCCTTGCTCTAAATATATCGTGACATCCGCCTGCTGCTGTGTGGAGATTTACGCCATCTATAGCCTAAAATAATCGATTGCCCATTTCATATTTATATGGCGTGCACGAGAGAACCGAGCGTTTTTTTTAAATAATTAATGAATAAGAAATGGACCGGAAAGGACGCAATATGCGGTGGAAAAAAAAGGGGGTGGGGGGGCTGTTGTAATTATAAATATAACAAGATAAAAACAATTGATTTTTAGAAATCCGCTTAAAGCTCCCGAATTGATCGAAATAAGACAAAGGCCAACAAAACAGGCAGAAGCCAGCTATATCTGAATTCAAACCAAAACGTTAACGGTGCCTTTTCGTTAAATGAATAAAACCAAGCGAAACAATTTCATGTGATTTTTGACGCCCACCACAACTCTGCAGCAGAGAGAGAGAGAGAGAGAGAGAGAGAGAGAGAGAGAGAGAGAGAGAGCGAACGAGAGGAGATTCTCAGTCAAGATAACGCGTGCGTCCGCGTGCGCACGTAGACGCACGCCCGCACACACACGCGAGCAACCCCATTTATGGACTGATCCGCTGACGTACATTGCAGAAAAGTGCTATAAAAAAACCTTCATACATACAAAGTGTGTCGTGCCACCCCACAGACCCCTCCTAACCCGCCTCCGCTCATCCCTCCTCCTCTACCCAACACGCCCACACCCACATCATAATCCCCCGTCTCAGCCGGGGAAAAAAAAATCATATATATATGGATATATAAATATATATAAGGTATATATACATATATATAAATGTGTCCAGCAAAGCGCGCATTTTGCTTATATTTTTTCTTTCTGAAATTAAATCATAGACATACAAAAAAGATGCAAAAATACTAGCGTCCTAATCGCAAAAAAAATGTTTAAAACATAACAAGTCATTGTAAAATCACCCCACAGCTCGGTGTACTTATTTTTATTTCATTTTTTCCCCGAAACGTGACTACCGTGACGTGACATTTATTAGCGTTGTATTATGAATGTTATAATAATTGGATTTTTTTTCTGCTCGTACAAAATAAACATTCATAAACAAAACATGATCGGCGCATGTTGGAACGGCGAATAAAACGAGCGAGGACGCCTGCGGACAAGTTCCGCCATTCAAACACAATTCTAGACAAACGTGAGGACAAATTCGTTTGCAGACTATTTATTGGAACACATACTGCGTAAAAGATGAGTGTTGATTAAAACACGAATGTGGGCGTCGGGGCTTTTCTCTCCTCGCAATTGCTACGTCTTGGATCAGAACATCTGAAATCTTTGACCAGAGGAGGAGTAGGAGGAGGAGGAAAAAAAAAGAGACAAGCGACAGAGAGGGGTGAGGTGAAGATGGGGAGTGCAAACTGACAATATCCGACGCTTTTTTGGGCGATTTTCGTGAGAGGAATTTAAAAGTGACCATCGTATGAATCTGTCATCTCATATGAATTCCTTATTTTTGAAAGGGGGTGGGGGGTGAATCCGTGATACCGCGTCCACGCAAGACGTTGTCTCTACATCACATCTGTGCTGGGGCCACGCCCATATTTAACATAATTTCACTAGACCCATTTTCTTGGCAATAAATTGAAAGAAGTTCCACTGGAGGACGCGATCACGATTGATATATTTTTAGAATGTTATTCCTGTGCAGTCTGCGGTTGTGGCATGCACGCCACCCCCAAAAAAGCGAGGGGGGGTAGTAGGGGGAGCAGGTGAAGCGAAAAGCACCTTATGAATGAAACCGTGGAGCGGTCGTAGTAAAAACACAAGTGATTTGATGGCGATGACGGGAGGGGTAGGGGGCCGAGGGGGAAGAAGGAGGGGGTAAAGCGTAGGGCTATATTTGGACCGATAACAGAATCCACAGACGTCAAGACAAAACATGAATGTAGAAGCACAAGCATGGATGAATAAGCATGTAGACAAAAAAAAAAGGGAAGATGGCAGCTTTTGTTTCCCGCAGATCTTATCACGCCTACTGCATTATTGTTGTACGCACATCCAAGGATCAGTCCTCCGGTTATGGATCCATGATGACCGGATCACCGCTGCGTCTAAGTTCCCACATCGGGAGCATGATTAGGCATAACGCAACCATTACGCACATTGTCTTGCAGCAAGGCAGATTCGGAAACTCCGAAGCTTAAAAAAAAGAAAAGCCCGTTTTGAATACGTTACAATGGAGAAGTCTCAGTAGAGACGTTTCACAAGACTGCACGCTTATACGCGAGGCGTTATTCTTCCTTGATGCATTCATTCTCGTTGCTAAAAGGCAGATATTTTGATCAGCCGGAGTTATTTCGGTGACTAACGCCGACGATGCAGGCGAATGTGCAAGGCTGCATGATGTGCTTTTAAAAAAAAGCCCCAAGTTTCTTGGAGAAAAGCCCGCAAAGACAACAGCAACAAAAGAGTGATATGGAAACAATGGATTGGGCTCTTACCTTTACACGGGCTGACAACCACAATGTGCGTGGTGGTTAGATCTCCGTGACCAACGCTTGCATGTCCCAAAGTTTAAACGCAATGTGGGGGGGCTTAAAGGTACTGACAATGTGCAGTGCAAAAAAACAAAAAGAAAAAAAAAGAAAAAGGAAAAAAGGGAAAAACACCAGACAGCCTACGTTTCAACTTTGACAAAGCTCCACAAAAAAGCACATGCGCTTTTCTTTATCCCCCACTTACTCCTCCTCGCGTCTGCATCCCCCTCCCTCTTAAATCTTGTTTAAAAGACAACACGCTCCCTGAGAATAATCTTACCAAAAGTTGGAAAAACAATCCCAGGTTTGGCAAAGGGGGGGAAAGAGTGTTGGCGTCCGCCGCGTGCGCGTTTAGTCCATGGACGGCTCCGGTGTCTCTGTCCAACGTGCTGAAAGCATCACACAGCCTCGGGAACTACGGTATGAGGGGCCACGGAAATATCTGGATACTTTTGTTGAGTGCCCACTAAAAAAAAAAAAAAAAAGAAAAAAGAAGCCCTCTGCTGCCGGCTGCCGCTGTCACGTGTATTTCCTCTCTCTTGCAAAACCAACCGTGTTAATATTTGAGCACACGTCGGGTGGACATTTCCTTCCATATAACGGCATCTATGAATGAATGAAAACAAAACCAAAAAAAAAAAAGCCGGTCGTGTCGCTCTGTTTAAATCCGCCTTGAAAAGATAGCATACCTACTTAGCCCGAGCTCCAAGTGTCTCCAGTGAAGTGGCACGTGTTGCTTTAAAAAGAACATACATGCATGTATAATAAAGCCCCTCACTGGCAGCAAGCACGACCCTCCTGGAAGTCTTAGTAGCGCACGCACACCCATTGTCATGTATCCCGTGGTTGCCTTACCTGCCTCGCCGTAAGCCCCCAAAACGCCACACAATCTTTTTTTTTTTCTTCCCCCCACAACAGCTTTGTCAACATGAGCCTTTCAGCAACACTCCGGAGTCTCGCTTGTACTGTGGCGACTTTGTCAAGTAGAAAGCCATCCAAGCTCCTTGGCAGCAATGCAGCTTGAAACAGCAAAAGGCGACTATTTTACCCCCTTAGAAAGCCACGTTTTTCCCCCCAAACGCTTTACTTACCATTTTTTTCCCCCCCTTACGCTGTCCTGGCGATAGAAAGTGTCTTAATATCCACTCACTCCAACAGATGCTGGTAGGTAACGTGTCTTGTTTGAAGTCATCATATGAGAAGTTGTGCTGCGCTCAGTAGATCGCCCACCACTTCGCTGACTTATGAATCTAATAACCCTTCGCAATATCGCCGTGCTTAAACTCTCTTAGGCAAAAAAAAAAAAAAAAAAAAGAACCTTGGCGGCTCTAACGCGAAAAAGATAAATAATCAACAAGACCGACTTGTCAGAGAAAAAGCTTGCACACAGACGCAAAACGCTCTCCCGGACAACGCCATTATAGGGGCTCTTACGTGATTGAAATAAACCCCAGAAAGCAGGCAACTTTATGACGGGGGCGGGGGGGCGAGTTCCTGACTGGGGAGGCTCCTTGGCTGGTTTACAGCTGTCGAACGCGATTGAGCAGTGAGCTCAGACGTGCCCAACTCGTCGGACAAATGTTCGTTATAAGGCCTATTGCGCTTTCGCAATTAACATCGACATTCCATTCGGAGCGCCCCTTTTTGCTTCCCGCAGAACTTGTTGCTCGCTCAGAGCCAAATCACACTTACGTTGCCTCTCTCACACAGATAGGATCGAAATTTTCCCCAAACCCCCTGCAGGAGAGCTCTACTCAGAGACTTTGAAACCCCGGCACGAGAACTTTGGATGAGGATTATGGGGAAGTTCAAAGGCGAAATCTGTTTGGAGTCAAATTCCATCAGTTGCGGTGCCAACGCCGAGCTGTCTGATTGTGATGCAGTGACGAGGCGCTGCGCTTGCAAGCCATGCCCCGAATGTACTAAGCAACATGAGTAAGAGGTGAGAATCGCCTGCGTCGATGCCAGCGCGCAAAACTTTCTTAAAGTGTCTGTGTCATTCATGTGGTTTTAAATGACTTTTTTTTTTTCGGGGTGGCGTCTTGGGGACCGTGTGTGTGTGTGTTGGGGGGGGGCACCCTAGTCGCAGGAAATCACACTGCATGGGTGGTGCGTAGCTCTGTATACTGGAACCTGTAGGCGTCTGGAAGAGACAATAGCGGCAACGTGACAACTCATTGGACACTTTTGTGTCACAAACAAGAAAAGCTGTGAATCAAAAAGCGGGATGTCATTCCGAGCATTGCTTTCCTCGACAACGAATCGAGGAAAGCATCTTCAAAATCGTCATGCAATTAAAATGCTCACGACGACGACGCTCATCCTTTTCGACATTACTTTGGGGCAGCCAATCGATTGGAAAAAAAAAAAAAGTAAAAATGATCGATTGGAGGATCGTTTCCCCATCTGATGATTCCAATTTAAATATTCGGCATTCGACTAAAACGAAATGATTCGTCTCTCTTATTGTCAACTTGTCCTCGTTAGGGTTGCAGATGACTTCAACAGGGGACGGGTGACACCCTGGACAACATTCGCAGAGAGAACACAACACTTTATGACAACAAACAATAAAAAAAAAAAATCACATGAATGCAGGTTAAAAAAAAAAAACAGACCCCCCCCAAAAACCTTTATGCTCCCCGTACCCTTTTAGTTTGGCCATTGGTTCAAAGTTTGAGTCGCGACAAGCAACAAGTGCCACACCTCACAATCTCCCATCGCTGGTTAAGCATACTGCTCATTTCAAGCTTATCCCCGACTCCAGCGTGCTCAATGTCGAGGCTATAAACACGCGAGCAACAGGTTATGAAAATGAGAGAGTGACGTAAAGAGGGGGGGCGGTAACGCAACAACTCGCTGGGGACTGCACGCTGAGAATGAACAATTCACCTTGTTGGCTGCACATGATTTAATGATAAGGATGTATGTGTCCCGTCACCTCCGAGCGCTCCCACCACCACCATCACCATCCTCCTCCTCCTCCTCCTCCTCCTCCTCTCAGTCCTCTCTGCCTCCTGACGTGGTAACTTGAATGGCTCCTACTTGTGATGTTGTTAACACTTCCTCTGCTCCACAGCTCCTCGCAGACTCGCTGCCTGACTCACGCTCGTCCCTTTTCTCACTCGCCGAGCCTTCGCCGCCGCTCTTCGCCACCATATATCTTATGGCTTGGCCCGAGGTCACGGATTAAACACTCGCGCGCCCCTGCCTGCTGGTCCGTTGCTCTGTGGTCAGCCGGGATGCTCCCTCTTTCAACTTTGAAGAGCTCATGCGAAATATAATTTGCTGCTTATGTACTTGAAGCCAACAGGCAGTGCACTTGGATAGAGAAGGAGATGAACATGTGCATTTTGGAACTCTTTAAAGAACTCTGTTGTGCAGCAGATATTTAGACATAAGCTCAAGTATTATCACTATTTAATAGCAGGATCATTTTTACCACTTCGCCGTTACGTAGGGATTTCGCAATCTCCGTTTAAGATGTGATCTCATTCTATTTAATCCAATCTTTGGTGAGGCGCGCAGGCAGCCGGCGACGATATGAGCTGGAAAAGCAATCCTAGTTCCGCCTTCCATGAATGATACGAAATGAATCGCCAGAAAGGTATTGTTGAAGCCCCACATTAACACGGCAAATCATCAAACTTCCCTGTTTACATTTGCTAATTGCTTTTGGACCTCATCTGGTCTCCAGAATCATTATGAAAATATCGAGCGCAAGCCTAAAATTCTGTGTCAATCAGCACTTTCTTATGCTTCGCCACAATGACAACTTTAAGGCTCGGCTGCACATGCGATGACTTAAAATGTTGGCCGCATCGGGATTGAGAACGAGTGTCACGTGTTCTTATAGGGCCAATCTGTAACAAATGAAAATTATGCCGCCAGTCTTTTGGATGGCTCTATTCAACTTGTTTTCATCACAGGCCATATTGTAGTTAAGGTTTCCCTCAGGAGGGGTGTTATGATTATAACAATCATATGAATGGACAGTATATCACATATCATTGCGTACAATATACATTTTCTCAGCATATCATCGTGTGTGTGTGTGTGTGTGTATATATATCTATTAGAGCTGTCAAACGATTAAAATATTTAATCTAATTAAAAACTCAACTGTCATAATTAACTCAAATTAACTAAAAATTATATATAAGCATACACACACTCCGGTTTCCTCCCATATTCCAAAAACATGCATGGCAGGTTAATGGAGCACTCTAAATTGGCCCTAAGTATGAGCGCGGATGGCGGTTTGTCTGTGTGTGCCCTGCTATTGGCTGGCAACCGGTTCAGGGTGCACCCCGCCTACTGCCCGGAGACAGCTGGCACAGGCTCCAGCATATCCTGCGATGCTTGTGAGTATAAGTGGATGAAAAATTGGATGGATGAATTGACACACACACACACACACACACACACACACACACACACACACACACACACACACACACACACACACACACACACACACACACACTAAAAAAAGCTTAATTAGTATAAAGAATTGAATGACCAGATTGAATTTTGCAACGAAGTACACAGATGCGCTGCAAAAGTTTTGGAACAAAGTTTTATAGACTGATGAGACCTCTGTCAAAGTGGGGAGAAAGAAAGGATATGTTCATGATCCAAAACACAAGCTCTTCTGTGAAGCATGCTGGCAATAAAGTCATGGCTTGGGCGTGCATGACTGCTTCTTGAGCGAGCTCACTAGTCTTCACTGACGAAGTAACTCATGATGGTCGGAATCATTTTGTCTGGCATTTTACAGAAAAAAAACATCCAAACTAATCAGGAAAAGCTCCTACTCATCTTTCGATCTGGAGTGGACTTTCCGTGGGGGCTTCAGTAAATTTTGCCAGCTTGTCATTCGACAGCGGCCGGGTGACCCCTCCGTCAAACCGAGCCAGTCTGTCCTCATCAGCCTGTCACTCCGTCATGGCTATTTTAACAGTGCCAAATTACAGTTGTTCGCGATTGTAGAACTGTCAGATCATCTTCTTCTTCAGCGGTGTCACATCAGCAACAGCCAATTGCCGTCGGGAAGGTACTATTTACTACGTCACACAGCCAAACAAAAAACAGGCAGACAGACCACCTGCCTAAAAATACCCCCCTATGGGAAATTGTGACAACCAAATATTTAAGTATGCAACAAGTGTTCAATTTATTTTAAGAAGGTATTTAGTGGGCGGCCCGGTAGTCCAGTGGTTAGCACGTCCCTTCACAGTGCAGAGGTGCCGGGTTCAATCCAGCTCCGGCCTCCTGTGTGGAGTTTGCATGTTCTCCCATGCCTGCGTGGCTTTTCTCCGGTACTCCGGTTTCCTCCCACATTCCAAAGACATGCATGGCAGGCTGATTGGACACTCTAAATTGTCCCTAGGTGTGAATGTGAGCGTGGTTGGTTGTTCGTCTCTGTGTGCCCTGCGATTGGCTGGCAACCGATTCAGGGTGTCCCCGCCTACTGCCCGAAGACAGCTGGGATAGGCTCCAGCACCCCCGCGACCCTAGTGAGGATCAAGCGGTTCGGATAATGGATGGATGGATGGATTATTGTTGCACTGCCTGTTAAAAGTGAAAATAAATGCAATTTTTGGAACAGATTTTCTGCCAAATTGAAAAGAGTTGCGCAAGAAACATGCCGACACACCGTTTGCTTTGAAAATGATGGGGGGGCCAGATCTGGCCGCCGGGCCTTTGGTTTGACACCTGCACTCTTAGGGTTTGATGTTTGGGACTAAAAAAAGAGGAGGAAGAAACAAACAAATAATCTGATCAAACAAACTACTCAAGCCTCTGTTAGAAAACAATTGTGAGGTCTTGATTGCTTTAAAAGTAGATGGGCCCAAATCAAAGTGAAAGCCTGTTGCTAATGTGCTTCCCATTGCTGTAAAGCATCCAAAAAGGGGGGGGGGGGGGAATTAATTACCAGGCTCGGCCAGTGACTCAGAGCTCCGGTCGTGTGGAAGTAATGCGGCCTGTAAATGATCGCCCTGCTGCCACCATACTTCAAGCTGGTGCCAAGTGCTGCATTTGTGCTAATTTGGCCGTTCTGTGTACAGTGTGACGGACAGCGTCAGGATGGATGGTTGTTTGGCTTGCCTCAGTGTCGCCACAGCGTGATATGGGACCAAAGGAGACGCTTTCTATGTGGATTTGCGGGGTGATCATCCGGCTTTCGACTACCAGCTCGGCACCAAGGGAGTATGTAAACTGAACTTGACCACCTTCGGAGGGAAATGTGGAGCTTCGGGGTGTGATATGCTGTATTAGTGCATTGAAATGAATGAAGCGAAAGCTCGTTCATATCAGCCTAAAAAGCGAGGGCACGGTATTTATGCGGGTTGTGGAGGGTTTTCATTTTGAAATTCCTCATCTACTTTTAACGCCACTTGCTGGGTAACATTGTGTGTTGATCATGGGTAGTCAAGGTGTGATTCACCTGAACAAGGATTATTTCAATATGACACTTTAATCCGAGGCCAGTCTGAATGTGACATTCGGTGAGACAAAAAAACAAAAAACAAAACAAAACCTCGTGGGTTTTTTACATCATGCTAAGTATAAGGAGCCCCCTCCAAACGAAAATGAAAGCTTGCTTGGGTTTGTTTTTTTTTTCAAGTGGAGGCTGGTTTGACCTCTGTCTAACCCGCAGCCGCTGGAGTGGAAGATGCTGCTTGTCTGCCGGTGGCTTTCTGGCTGCCCTGCTCAGATAAGTCATCCCAACCTGTCACCAGACTGAAGGGCTGCCAAACCCGGCGAAATCCAAAGATTGTTTTAGCTGCGTCTGATTTTGCGGGTGATGACCGGACTCAGACAGATGAATCAGAAGCCACCTGAAACTATAACTCAGCTCGGGATGGCGACACTTTAATGGCACATGTGAATGGATGCATTCATTGTGCAGCATGGCTGTCTGAGAGTAGTTGTTTATTTTATTTATTTATTTATTTTTTTACTTGAACGAGTATTGAGATGTGTTCATTTGAATACAGGGATTTGCATGTTGTTGCATGGTCAAAGCCACTGTTGGCTCCCGGTGGAAGAGACTTGAAATTTTTGCATAGATGGCAACTGAATGACAGCCAATTTCGAAGTGCAAAATATTACATGTTGCAAGTGTGGTGCACTGACCTTTAATGCAGCACATATGTGGAACACCTGGTGACAAAGATGTCCACATTTCATGATTCGGCTCCTCCTGGTTTTGTGCTGAACTCTACAAAGAAACAGGTTTCATTACTATCCTAATGGTATGCTCAAGTAACTCAAAATGCAGCTGTAGAAGCAATCTAATTAAAAACTCAACTGTCATAATTAACTCAAATTAACTAAAAATTATATATAAGCATACACACACTCCGGTTTCTCCCATATTCCAAAAACATGCATGGCAGGTTAATGGAGCACTCTAAATTGGCCCTAAGTATGAGCGCGGATGGCGGTTTGTCTGTGTGTGCCCTGCTATTGGCTGGCAACCGGTTCAGGGTGCACCCGCCTACTGCCCGGAGACAGCTGGCACAGGCTCCAGCATATCCTGCGATGCTTGTGAGTATAAGTGGATGAAAAATTGGATGGATGAATTGACACACACACACACACACACACACACACACACACACACACACACACACACACACACACACACACACACACACACACACACACACACTAAAAAAGCTTAATTAGTATAAAGAATTGAATGACCAGATTGAATTTTGCAACGAAGTACACAGATGAGCTGCAAAAGTTTTGGAACAAAGTTTTATAGACTGATGAGACCTCTGTCAAAGCGTGGAGAAAGAATGGATTTGTTCATGATCCAAAACACAAGCTCTTCTGTGAAGCATGGTAGCAATAAAGTCATGGCTTGGGCGTGCACGACTGCTTCTTGAGCGAGCTCACTAGTCTTCACTGACGAAGTAACTCATGATGGTCGGAATCATTTTGTCTGGCATTTTACAGAAAAAAAACATCCAAACTAATCAGGAAAAGCTCATACTCATCTTTCGATCTGGAGTGGACTTTCCGTGGGGGCTTCAGTAAATTTTGCCAGCTTGTCATTCGACAGCGGCCGGGTGACCCCTCCGTCAAACCGTGCCAGTCTGTCCTCATCAGCCTGTCACTCCATCGTGGCTATTTTAACAGTGCCAAATTACAGTTGTTCGCGATTGTAGAACTGTCAGATCATCTTCTTCTTCAGCGGTGTCACATCAGCAACAGCCAATTGCCGTCGGGAAGGTACTATTTACTACGTCACACAGCCAAACAAAAAACAGGCAGACGGACCACCTGCCTAAAAATACCCCCCTATGGGAAATTGTGACAACCAAATATTTAAGTATGCAACAAGTGTTCAATTTATTTTAAGAAGGTATTTAGTGGGCGGCCCGGTAGTCCAGTGGTTAGCACGTCCCCTTCACAGTGCAGAGGTGCCGGGTTCAATTCCAGCTCCGGCCTCCCTGTGTGGAGTTTGCATGTTCTCCCCATGCCTGCGTGGCTTTTCTCCGGGTACTCCGGTTTCCTCCCACATTCCAAAGACATGCATGGCAGGCTGATTGGACACTCTAAATTGTCCCTAGGTGTGAATGTGAGCGTGGTTGGTTGTTCGTCTCTGTGTGCCCTGCGATTGGCTGGCAACCGATTCAGGGTGTCCCCCGCCTACTGCCCGAAGACAGCTGGGATAGGCTCCAGCACCCCCCGCGACCCTAGTGAGGATCAAGCGGTTCGGATAATGGATGGATGGATGGATTATTCTTGCATTGCCTGTTACAAGTGAAAATAAATGCAATTTTTGGAACAGATTTTCTGCCAAATTGAAAAGAGTTGCGCAAGAAACATGCCGACACACCGTTTGCTTTGAAAATGATGGGGGGCCAGATCTGACCGCCGGGCCTTTGGTTTGACACCTGCACTCTTAGGGTTTGATGTTTGGGACTAAAAAAAGAGAATAGGAAGAAACAAACAAATAATCTGATCAAACAAACTACTCAAGCCTCTGTTAGAAAACAATTGTGAGGTCTTGATTGCTTTAAAAGTAGATGGGCCCAAATCAAAGTGAAAGCCTGTTGCTAATGTGCTTCCCATTGCTGTAAAGCATCCAAAAAGGGGAATTAATTACCAGGCTCGGCCAGTGACTCAGAGCTCCGGTCGTGTGGAAGTAATGCGGCCTGTAAATGATCGCCCTGCTGCCACCATACTTCAAGCTGGTGCCAAGTGCTGCATTTGTGCTAATTTGGCCGTTCTGTGTACAGTGTGACGGACAGCGTCAGGATGGATGGTTGTTTGGCTTGCCTCAGTGTCGCCACAGCGTGATATGGGACCAAAGGAGACGCTTTCTATGTGGATTTGCGGGGTGATCATCCGGCTTTCGACTACCAGCTCGGCACCGAGGGAGTATGTAAACTGAACTTGACCACCTTCGGAGGGAAATGTGGAGCTTCGGGGTGTGATATACTGTATTAGTGCTTTGAAATGAATGAAGCGAAAGCTCGTTCATATCAGCCTAAAAAGCGAGGGCACGGTATTTATGCGGGTTGTGGAGGGTTTTCATTTTGAAATTCCTCATCTAGTTTTAACGCCACTTCCTGGGTAACGTTGTGTGTTGATCATGGGTAGTCAAGGTGTGATTCACCTGAACAAGGATTATTTCAATATGACACTTTAATCCAAGGCCAGTCTGAATGTGACATTC
This sequence comes from Hippocampus mohnikei, assembly GCA_026261675.1. Lineage (NCBI taxonomy): Eukaryota > Metazoa > Chordata > Actinopteri > Syngnathiformes > Syngnathidae > Hippocampus > Hippocampus mohnikei. The sequence continues at coordinate 3,022,152 of JAKGUB010000340.1, forward strand.
GGCGAGACAAAAAAACAAAAAACAAAACAAAACCTCGTGGGGGTTTTTACATCATGCTAAGTATAAGGAGCCCCCTCCAAATGAAAATGAAAGCTTGCTTGGGTTTGTTTTTTTTTTCAAGTGGAGGCTGGTTTGACCTCTGTCTAACCCGCAGCCGCTGGAGTGGAAGATGCTGCTTGTCTGCCGGTGGCTTTCTGGCTGCCCTGCTCAGATAAGTCATCTCAACCTGTCACCAGACTGAAGGGCTGCCAAACCCGGCGAAATCCAAAGATTGTTTTAGCTGCGTCTGATTTTGCGGGTGATGACCGGACTCAGACAGATGAATCAGAAGCCACCTGAAACTATAACTCAGCTCAGGATGGCGACACTTTAATGGCACATGTGAATGGATGCATTCATTGTGCAGCATGGCTGTCTGAGAGTAGTTGTTTATTTTATTTATTTTTTATTTTTTTACTTGAACGAGTATTGAGATGTGTTCATTTGAATACAGGGATTTGCATGTTGTTGCATGGTCAAAGCCACTGTTGGCTCCCGGTGGAAGAGACTTGAAATTTTTGCATAGATGGCAACTGAATGACAGCCAATTTTGAAGTGCAAAATATTACATGTTGCAAGTGCGGTGCACTGACCTTTAATGCAGCACATATGTGGAACACCTGGTGACAAAGATGTCCACATTTCATGATTCGGCTCCTCCTGGTTTTGTGCTGAACTCTACAAAGAAACAGGTTTCATTACTATCCTAATGGTATGCTAAAGTAACTCAAAATGCAGCTGTAGAAGCGATTGTTATTTTCACATAGAGCCACAAGCCATTTTGCACCAATCAGTAACATGATCACAATCGCTTGCAAAATATGGTGATGTTAAAATATAACACATTCTGCCCTTTCCTGTTCCATTTTTACTGACACTGTCGCAGAGGTATTCATTTATTACTCTTATTATCACGGCCGTAGTTTGCAGTAGTAGATAACCATTAGCCCTTGTGCTGCGGTCGATGAAAATCATTTTATGTGACGCTTTACAAAGATTGTAAAACTATTATTCCTGAATATTTATTTTACTTTCAACCAATCGACATGTTCAGTGGCATCAGCACTATACATACATATATAGTTCTTATTTTTTACTTTGTATTTTTGCCCTCTAAATTATCCTATGGACCAGATTGAACCTTATATATATATATATATATATATATATATATATATATATATATATATATATATATATATATATGTGTGTATATAGAGTATATTTTTCCTGAAGAAATTCAAGCTGTAGTGTCTATATCAGTGGTGTCAAACATACGGCCCGCGGGGCGGACCAGGCCCCCAAGGAGGTTCAATCTGGCCCGCAGGATAATTTCAAAGTGAAAACATGCATTAAAGACACAGAATGAATATTTTTGATAAATTGCAATTAATGGATTGTCCGCTAGGGGGAAACCCATTTTGATCAGAGCAGAAGACAACATTGATTTGATCAGAGAAGAAAACAGCAGTCTCAATCTGTCACTGAGACAGACCCAACACAGCAGACGGTATCAATGCGCCAATGCTTCTTTATACCAAAACAAAGGAAAGACATCATATTTTGGTTATTTATAGCAGAGTGTGGTATAATGTTAATGGTCTGGCCCACTTGACATCTACCGAGTCCGTATGTGGCCCACAATGTGAAATGAGTTTGACACCACTGGTCTGCATGATACAAAGCAGTTAACTTTCCACATCAACATCAATAGACAGAACCGCATATGCCAGAACTCGCTACAAAAAAAAGCCAAAATGAGATTACCGGCGACAGTTGACAGACAGACAGACGGTCCAACAGACTGCAGGCATACAGTTAGAAGTAAAGGAAATGAAAGCGCCCAGTGAATGGGGAGGGGGTGGTTGAGGCAAATACAAAGGAGTGGGATTTCTCGTGCGAGGGCTACCCCGGCCAAAGTTTCTCTATACATCAAAGGGCCGCTGCGAATAAAAGCACACTTGTCAGGAGCGAACAAACTGCCTTCTTTGTGGCGTCGGGCAGCCAAATTCAGGCACACAAAGCCGTTGGATGTCCGACACTGCAAAGAAGACGCAGCATTCAGACGGCGTGCTTTACACTCTCCGGTGGGTTTGCTGCCTGCTTTTGTCTGCCCTGACCAGGGCAGAGAATATCACTGGATCAAAATCCTTTCAGGCCTTTTTACACACTGTTCAACGACTCCCGTTACACCTCCCTCCCCCTTACACTCCACTATTCTTTCTTCTCTGAAACAAAGTAAACTTGATGCAAGCAGATCACACTGGCCCCAGGCCTTGTGCCCCAAAATGAGTCTCGAGTTCGTTCAATCTAAGAGCACTGCAGAATGGGCGGTCCGATTGATAGAGCACGGTTCCCTGTCGCCTCAGGCCGGAAGCTGCGAAGCGTGTTCTGCACGCTTCCAACAAGTGTCACCTGCATCTTTTACATGCGGCTGAAATAATTCACCGGAAGACAATAAACACAGGTCATACGAGGCACCTGACACACCCGCGATCCAGAAGACAGCTTCAATTTCTGCATGACTGAGGGTATAACGCTGGTCATCAATTATTTATAGAGCTTCATAAACAGATATCACATTTTTAGGACTGGCTGCGGTGTCACAACAGGTTTTTTCCCCTGTAGTTTCCTGGAGGGAAGCAGACAGTGTCCATGCTTTCAGAAGAACCTGTTGCACCATCTGTGCACACAAGAGGCTTAATGAACAAGACACATTGCCCTTGCCGACACAAAAAGAAGAACGAGAAGAACTAACAAACATTTATTCTTTCCGCCAGTCATAACTAGGCTATCACAGTCAAACACACAAAAACACAAACAAATATCAACATCGGCACTGACGGAAGAAGTGACAAGCGTGGAAAGCCTGAGTGAACCTCATCACCCCTCAACTGAGAGGACGCGCGTGCGTGTATGTGCATGCTCGTGCACAAAACAGTGAAAGGCTAAACACAATTTTTACAACATCTATCTATCAATCTGTCTGTCTGTCAATCAATCAAATAATTAAATCAATCTTGTCCATTATGTATTTTTATCTATCTATCTATCTATCTATCTATCTATCTATCTATCTATCTATCTATCTATATATATATATAAATACATATATATATATATATATAGATATATATATATATATATATATTAGAGCTGTCAGTTTAGCGCGTTTATATCGGCATTAATTTAAATGAATTTTATCGATCAAAAATTTTCTCGCGAGATTAACGCGAGACGTCACAGCGGATGTTACGTTGTTTCATAAATAAACCAGAAACAAAACATCAAGCGCTGCGCGCGGTCCACGACGTTTGTTTTGCCAGCCACGGCAGCGAGACACTGAAAACGGATACTTAAATAGCTCATGAATGGAAAGTTTAATTTTAAAAGTTGCCAGATTGTTCCACTGACAAGACCAAAGTTACCTGTATGTTTTGCAGTTGTAAACTGAGCTATCATCATAGCACGCCGAGTTTGAAATACCACTTAATGGCCAAGCGCACAGCAGACGTTCTACTCCGCCCCTTGTCTCAGACAGACAGCTATGGATAATTTCAAAACGAAGAAAATGGATGACACGACGAAGAACAAATTTGCTGAACGACTCCTGTTGGATTGACCTGGCGCTTTAAGAGGGCGGGCTGCCACTGACAGGTGACGTCGCGCGATGTATAAATAGCGTTTTGTTTCGTGAGTGAATACACTCGCCGCCGCCGGCATGGCTCAATGTTAAGCTACGCGAGTGCTTCTTATCAAGTCAGATGTGTAAAGTTAGCTTTTAGATTCGGTCATGATCGGTTGCTTTGGTTGCCGTGATCGCTATGCAATCACAGTCAGTTACCGTCGCAATCGGCAATTTAAACAGCGTGGGCTAAAATGTTGCTAGAACAGGGCTGTCTTTATTTAGCTTATTTGTGCATAGTTGTCATGTTTGTCCGTCTGCAATGTGACGTTTAAACGAAGTAAATTGCGTTGCAGCTGGGGTAAATAATGCCGGCGCTCCACTTCCGGGTTGGACCTTTGGGACTTGTAGTTCTTTTGTTCGATTCGACTTGATATGTTTGTTGTATGCTTTCTTACGTTTAAAACAATTAATAATGATGACGATAATGATACATAGTGAAATCAGGGTTGATTAAATTATTTATTAAACGTATTGTTAAATAAAGGTATTAAATAATGTCAATTATATACATATTTACATTGTGATGCAGAAAGATAGATATATTAATGTTTTACTGCATGTATGTGTAATTTAGGTTATTACCTGCTTCTGATACTACTGTTACAACTACTACTACTACTTCTGCTGCAAAGTGCTCCAATAAATGATCAAAAAAGAACAGAACGAGAGATCCTTCCATGCTGACCGACAATCCTTATTCAGGGGGCCGTGAAAAACGGAATTAACTGAACAACTCCACTACGGATTGCCAGCGAGAGCCTCCATTACGAGTACTAGTTTACCTTAGATGTGCACTTTATAATGTTATATTGCGCTGTTTTGATCCCATAAAAAGAGCTGTTCAAGCAGCTGTTGTGTGACAAAATATTTTTTTCACTGTTGTTGATGGACAGTAATATTGTGTGAGAGATAATGTGTGAATAACTGCTCCAAGTGAAAAATGTTCATGTAAAATTGAAAATCCAAATTGTTATTTCAGTAAATATTTGCATTTTGGACATAGAAAACTGATTCATGATTCCATGTTGATGAGAGCATTAAAATGGGGAAAATAGGACAAAAATATAAAAGGAAATTCAGAAACGATAAAAATGCGTGAGTAATCATGATTAATTTTTAGTTAATTTGAGTTAATTATGACAGATGAGTTTTTAATTAGATTAAATATTTTAATCGTTTGACAGCTGTAATATATATATATATATATATATATATAGATAGATATATCTATCTATATATATATAGATATATCTATACATACATATATATATATAGGCACGGTGGCCTTATATAGAAATGATATACATATATATATATGTATATATATGTATGTATATATATATATACATATATATATATATATATATATAAGTGTGGCCTTATATAGAAATGATATACATATATATATATGTATATATATGTATGTATATATATATATACATATATATATATATATATATATCATTTCTATATAAGGCCACCGCACGTTTCTCCCTACACACACCTCGGTGGGAGCGTCACTCCCAGGTGGGGGAAGACAAGGTGAGTGGGTGTGATGGCTCACACTTTGCTCGGGTTGGTCATTTTTTTCCCCATTTTCTCACCTTAGGAGCACATGTTTGCATTTAAAAAAAAAAGAAAAGAAGATTAAGGTGGGTGGAGGACAAGTGATCTGCAATGAGCTAGCCCACATATGCGCAACTTCAAATTCGGCTATACTGCTGCTGTTTGCGTACAGCTGGTACAACTGAATGTGACTACATTGTCATGAAGTTTGAAGTTGATCAACTTCCAGTTAATTCTGCCGGGCTTCATTCGATTCTTTGTTGCAATTTTCACGGTTAAAAGGCTAAAAATGGACTTTGTGATAGTGTGTGTGTGTGTGTGTGTGTGTGTGTGTGTGTGTGTGTGTGTGACAGAGAGAAAGGCATCATGCCAGAGTATGTCCCGCAAACACCTACACGAGCAGGAAGTACCTCAGAGGCGGTTCTGAGCATTTGGCAGGCTTTTGTTTGTCTGTGGCCACATGTTGCCAAAACTGGGCGCGGTCCAAACAAGGACAGAGCGGAAGTTGTAGGTTGTGACTAGTACCACGTTACCAAGCCTTTTAAATAATGACAGCCTCTAAATGAGCCTAACACATGCGAAGCCTGAATCTCCGACATTGAACCAGCAACAGGAACAAGCAAAACTTAAAAAAAAGAAGAAAAAAAAAGAAAAAGCTTGTCACGTTGCGTGGTGGTGGTGGACCCCAAAGAGCAGGCAGGAGAGGAGCAGGGTGTACTTGACGAATTGTATTTAATAAAACACAGAAAACTAAGTCCAAAACAAAGTCCAAAGTATCAAACAAAAATCATGACTGAAGATAAAACATAACAGTAACTGAAACATGACAAACCTGATGGCAGCAAACAAACAAACATGACAGTAGCAAACAACAGCAACAATGACCCGACCCCGAGTGGTCGGGAGGGAGTCCTTTTATGCTCCTAATTGCTAAACGACCAACAGGTGTGCAGCTCAGGGAGAGCCCTGCAGTGCCACCTGTTGGTCCCAAATCGAATCATGACAAAGCTCTTCTTTATAAAATATGAGTACAAATGTGCTTTTTTCAGAAACAGACGATCTATGTAGAACGTTAACGAGGTTAACATTACTGTGAACGAATGCAATAGTACAAATGCAGTCGTTATGAAAATTGAAAGCTGCTGTAAGTGTTTTTTTTTTTGTTTATTTAATTTGGGCTTCTATTTTGGCCTACTAAAACGTTTTTTTATTTTTTATTTTTGCATGTAGCCTTTGTACGTGTGGTTCTCTGTAAACTGATCAAAGCTTTTGTTGCGACCAGATTTTCATGTCACGCCGTTTGAAACAACTGCCATATTTGAGCATCCCGGACTTTGACACTCTGATAGTAAAACATGACAGATCTGCTTCCTACTTTGCGGATTTTCCACTCTTTTGCGGGGGGTTCTGTAACACGATAAGCGAGGGATCACTGTAACACTACTACTAAGATTAATAAAGAACACCAATATGCCGATCATGGATTGGCGATTGGCCCGTCATAACTTGCGACCCTAGTCAGGACAAGTCGTATCGAAAAAGGATTGATGGAGATTGTCTTCACGTAATTAGGCTTAACGGTTCAAATGAAAATCCACTTCAACTCACAAGGTACACCCACACAACAGTATCAAGTACGTGCCTCGCATACATATTTTATACCACAAGATACAGCACTATTGGCGTATCCATTGAAATGCGAGGTTGAGAATTGCTTCTGTTTTGTTGATCTGTTATTTGTCTTACTCCAAACCATGAATTAGAACATCTGGCCTTGGTGGAAGGTCTTTTCTTTCTTCCTTTTTTTTTTTTTAATTTGATTTTTTTTTCTCCCCAAAGCCGTTGATGCAACACAACAGGAAAATGCGGTCGATGTGAATCGACTAGCGACTGCTGACACCCACGCAGTCCTGAGAGAAGGTTTCATCAGACCCACTTAAAACACCTGCAAACTGGGTTTGAACTTGATTTCAACATAGGGCTGCGCTCACAATCATTCATTCGTTCCTTTACTCACTATACGGCACAGAATAGGCCACTTCATACCGTGGGCGAGTACGTACAGGTCGTTGACCCATCAGTCGAACGCAAAATAAATCCTCGAACGCAACCAACGGGACGAGCCCGAAGGAGAAGACGACGAAGAAAATCAGTCGCTTTACTTTTCATTCCAATTGGATTACAAACACAGCCATGCACAACTGAAACCATTTTTGATTCCCTCCCCAACCTGTTGCATTGTCTGATCACGCAGCCCAAAACGTAAATTCCATTCTTCACCCAAATATTCCCCAAAGGATGGATGCCAAACATTTTTTGGGTTTGTTTGTGTAAAACAGCACAGAAGCTGGATAAATGCGCCGGGGTTTTCTCATCTGTTGCGTCACACACCTGATTGATTCCTGCTCAGTATTGTTCAGGGCAGCTTGGTTGCTAAGCGTTTTAACATCGCCGCCTCCACAAAAAGGATACATAGGTCACGACGGAGGCCCCGCGCTTCTTGTGCGGTGTCTCTCCCCGCCGTGATTTCCGACCCGAGGGCTGGGTCATGGTCAGGGTGGCCAGAATTGCACCCACACAAAATTATTTTCATATGTAACATTTATTTACTGTACCTACCGTAAATTCCAGACTATAAGCTGCTACTTTTTTCCCCAAACTTTCAACCCTGCGGTTTATACAGTGATGTGGCCAATTTGTGTAATTTTTCTAACGGCCTCCAGGGGCGCTCAAGTAGAAAAGGTAAGATTAAGACCAGTGGAATATATGCGTCGAGGAAGACTGCAACTTCTTGTCTTGTGCATTAATTAAATTAGCGTGAACATACCCTCATCATGGAAAATGCAAAAAGAAAGGCATATGATGCATTGCTATTCTGTTGCTAGCGTGTTGTTACCATGTTGCTACCGTTTTACCGCCGCGTCACAGGCACCGTTTGGGAAGAAAGTTATATTATTATTATTATTGTTAAGTTATATTATTAAAACTTTGAAAACTCTCTCTGTGTACCGTCTTTCTTTGTAAATATGTTGACATGTTTTAATGTGGGCACATGCGGCTTATATACAGGTGCGGCTTGTGTATGTACAAAATTGGTTTTCCTCTAAAAATGTAGTGGGTGCGGCTTATAATTGGGTGCGCTCTATCGTGCGGAAATTACGGTAATTGTTTATTTTTTTGGGGAAGAAGAAGGAAGGAAAATCATTTTAGAAATCTATGTTTATTGTACTGTACATTGCTGTCGTAACTGTAACTGTGTTCATTAATTTCCCCAGCAAGAATCTGTGAGCTGCATGGGCGGAGACGACGGTCTCTCTGCGTTCCGCCTGCTTTCTTTCTTTGTTGTTTCAAAGCATTTTCCACATCTCGGTGAGCCAAAGGCCTTTTCTCTTCAGGCTCCGAGTTGCCCCAGTCGTTGCCACGTAAAATCTCATTCGCAGTACAAATGTGTCTGGGCGACTGAAGCAGAACCGGTTTTAAAATGATGCTGAGAAAGTATTTGAATGCGCGCATCTTCTCTGACCGCGGAACGGACGGACGTCACCCTTCACCCCTCAGTTTGCGGTGCTTCTGGGAAATTGTAGGAGAGGGGTAATGAGCCCACGCCGATGCACAATAGCGATGTCTCAAAGCGCTAGGTTTGGGACTCACCCTGTCTCCATGGCAATTGCTGCGGTGATGACAAATTTGCAGTTTCAATAAAGAAAATACAATTCCGGAGGTTCAACTGATGCCTCACCGTCGTGCGTGTCACTGATATTATTACATGTGCAACACGACGGGGACGCGCAGGAACACAGGGGGGGGGTTATTGTTATTGTCATTTCTTTTTTTTTTTTTTTCCCTGTTCTCGGCTGAGTAAACCAGCATCGGTGTGTCATTTGGCATTTGCCGTGTGTGGGTTCCGATTGGAAGTCATTGAAGTACTTCAGTTGACGCTGCAATTTGAGAAATGTTTATTTGCAATACTACCTGCACCGTACAGCTCATTCTCCCGAGGATGAGTCATCCAGTCTAACATGGAGTACATCTGAGGTGGGCTTTGGATAGGCTGTCTGAGAACGGAAAGGGGCAAGACACACTGCTGAGGCATCACAGTGCTACTGATTTTCTGTCACATTGTTTCACAACAGGAGACAATACCTGCTAAAGGAAACTGTAACATCCCCCCACACACGCACACAACCCGCTGTAACCACGCCACAAGGTCCTGCCAACAGTCCACAGAGTATTGATAAGTGGCGTCTTGTGTTTGCCTCACAAAACCCGTAACAGGACGATTATCACCTTGAAACCTTCCCATCTGTTGAGAAAAGATGAATTAAAGTCTTGCGGAAGGCAACATAAAGAAGTGATGTAGGAATTGTTATGAGTCATCTTGCCGGTATTTCAAACGGGCAGATTTAGAACCCTTGAAAATGCACTCGTCTGGTCGCATAAACATCCAGAGTTCAAAAAAAATGTCATACATAATACGTTACTTTCACATATCTCGCAAGAGTTCCGATGACTATTTTTGAAATGATAAGTTGAAAGCAGACATTTGTACGTCCTATTCCTTGCTGTGACACAATAAGCTTATTGACAAGATGCTCGCATGGCATTAAAAGAAATAGAAGTCTACCGTAAATTATACTATAAGCCGCTACTTTTTCCCAAACTTTCAACCCTTGCGGCTTATTCAGTGATGCGGCCAATTTGTGTAATTTTTCTAACGGCCACCAGGGGCGCTCGAGTAGAAAAGGTAAGATTAAGACCAGTGGAATATATGCGTCGAGGAAGACTGCAACTTCTTGTCTTGTGCATCAATTAAATTAGCGTGAACATACCCTCATCATGGAAAATGCAAAAAGAAAGGCATATGACGCAGCTTTCACACTAAAAGCAATCAAGCTGTCCGATAAAGAAGGAAACAGAGCTGCTGCACGTAAACTTGGCATAAACGACGGCTAGCCGTGATTTTTACAAGTACCGGTATGTTCTTTTACCAGACCTGTTATACTGTGTTGCTATTCTGTTGCTAGCGTGTTGTTACCATTTTGCTACCGTTTTACTGCCGCGCCACAGGCACCGTTTGGGAAGAAAGTTATATGATTATTATTGTTAAGTTATATTATTAAAACTTTGAAAACTCTCTCTGTGTACCGTGTTTCTTTGTAAATACGTTTACATGTTTTAATGTGGGCACATGCGGCTTATATACAGGTGCGGCTTGTGTATGTACAAAATTGGTTTTCCTCTAAAAATGTAGTGAGTGCGGCTTATAATCAGGTGCGCTCTATAGTGCGGAAATTACGGTAATCAGAAAAAAATGTGTATTTTTTTAAAAAGCAAATTTAGTGCTCCCCCCCTTCGTTCACAGCCTCAGCAAAACCGTTTGGCAAAGCTAGCTCCTCCATCACTAAGTGACATACTTCTAAATGTAATGAAGAGGGTAACACTTTGGTGTGCAGAAGGGGTTTTGTTCTACCAAGTTATCAAAACAGGTTCTGTATAGAATTGTAAGTTAAAAAAAAAAAGCAGTGTAAATTTGGTACTTGGAGTGAGAAGCATTCCAGTCTGCAATTTTAGGAGTGGAATCAGTACTTCTACCATGACCTGAGTCTCTTTGACACAAGTATCGACACTTTGACTTAATGTGTACCTGTGGTGGTCAGAAGGAACATATATCTGGTTTATCAAGGAAAAACTGCCTCCAAACGTGTTTTGGGTCACACTGGTTATGTTCAAGCAAATTTATAACAGCTCGCGAAACCTATTTGTCGAGACGCCATGACGGCTAATACGCACAGCCAGACTTGCCTGCAAGAGGCAGAGCCGTGACACAGCGGCGTCAAAAGCCATCTTGGCCCTGCCGTCTCCTCAATTCAACACGACAGATTTTTTTTGCAGAGTCAATACTGACGGAAAGTCCGTCACTGACGACGCCTGCTTTGCCCACTCCGTGTCAGGCCGATGCCGCAACGCATAATAAAAAGATATGGATCAGTCTACATCAGGGGTCTCAAACCTGCGGCCCGCGGGCCAACTGCGGCCCCCGTCTTAATATGAAAGATTAATATTAGTGCGGCCCGCAAGATTGATATGAATGACTCTTGTTGTGTGCTGAGCTGAACGAACCAATCACAGAGAGGTATTGACCCTATTCCGCCCCACCCATTTTTTAGAGGAAATAAAATCAGAATACGGGGATGTGCTCTACTTCACTGAGGTACGTTAGCTCAGGAGGGGAAACGTATTGAAGAGATATTTGGAGTTGAGAGCAGAAGTAAAAGACTTCATGGAGAAGGACGGGATGGCTTCTTTTTAAAATTATTTTGTTTAATTGATTATTTTGTGTTAAAAATAAAGATATTTGGGAACATTGGAATGATTTATCAGCGCTTTTCTTGTGGAAACCCTGATGCGCCCAGCCTCACCCAGACTCTGCCTCCAGTGGCCCCCAAGTAAATTGAGTTTGAGACCCCTGGTCTACATACTACCATTTAAATAAATACATATCCAAGTGTGGATGCCACGTTCGTGGCCATCTAACCGGCCAGGTGGATCCTGGGATATCTCGCTGTCGGAATAATAGAAGCGGACGGCACTGATGTGCTCGTTCGCGGCCCTTTCGGCAGCGGACTTAAAAATGACGGCTTTTTAAGGACACATAGCGAGAAAAAAATGAAGATATTTACATTCACAGGCAAGGGATTTGTCCGCTCATACAATACCAAGTGGTGGGTGCAAGGGACAGCCTAGTCAATGACTTGACGTCATATCCATTCCGTTCCTAACATGGCGCCATGCATTGAAATTTACCATGGGGGATTATTTGGTCAATCTTGCGACTAAACCCCAAAACGACAACAACAGATATTTATCAAACATTACAAAATTGCTCCAATAACAGGAAACGGGCCACCAGAAGTCCACTTCAAGTACAGAGTCTGAGTATTTTTGCCACTTACGCTTGTTTCTGTGTACAATATGGCTAATGTGGCAAGAATGAAATATACACGCAAAGTAGCGGTGAGTTTATCTTTGGGGTTTATGTGAAGAGAATCATCCAGCAAAACGGGACCCTCTGCCACAGTGTTCGTCCCGTGTCTGAAGATATGAAATACGTTTATGAGAGGCGCAGTGAAAAATAAGGTTTCAAAAAATGCAACTGGGTCCAGGTTATTTCATCTTGTGCAACAACCTGACAAAATAAAATGGAGTCAATCGCAGGGCACACAGGATTTTGTTCAGTACATGAACTTTAAAAAGGGCTAATTAAGTTGTCTCACCTCCAGCCCAAGCAAAACAATCGGAATTTGGACCAGTACCGAAATGTGCACCATTAGTCACAGACGATGTATATTTATGAAAAGCAAAACAAAAACACATATATAGATTTGCTTGTATACCGATGTTATTTAAGGTCATCTTGTCCATTCACTACCCTTCCCAAAAATGTGGAAATGATTAGCTCTCACATACAAATGAAAAATCTCAATATCGATACGAAAAACCCATAAAAAAACCTACCCAATATATTCCAGAAACAGTATGAGGTAATGTCACCTACCTTTATATCGCGGTAGTATATTAGAGTACGAACGTCAGTTGAAGTATCCTTCAGACCAGTTCCACTTTAATGAGACATTTACGTTTTAATTTTGGATTTCTTTACTTTCCAGAGTGTGCCGGACTGGACAGTGGCAGATTGGGTGTCAACAACAATCCGCATGGCCCTACTTTACATGCCAAATCCAGTGTGCATCCCAGGAATTTCCATAACCCCCCTTTGAAACATTTGCATCCAGCATCATAGGGCAGGAGCAAAGGCACTTTAGTGTTTGACTTAAGGATGAAGAAGCAATATGCTCACGAAATCTGAAATTATTCAAAAGGAATAATGTCCGAAAATTTAAAATTCTTTGATTTGTGGTAGGGCTCGTGGTGCGCAGGTCCAGGGTTCGATTCCTGCTCTGGCCTTCCTGTGTGGAGTTTGCATATTCTCCACGTGCCTGCGTGGGTTTTCTCCGGGTACTCGGTTTCTGCCCACATTCCCAAAAACATGCCTGGCGGGTTAATGGATCACTCTAAATTGTCCCTAGGTATGAGTGTGAACGCGGATGGTTGTTCGTCTATGTGTGCCCTGTGATTGGCTGGCCACCAGTTCAGGGTGTACCCCGCCTATTGCCCAAAGTCAGCTGGGATAGGCTCTTCCGCACACGCCACCCTCGTGAGGATAAAGCGGTCAAGGACTGCAAGTTGAGCAACTGCCCGAGTTGTTCAACTCATTCAGTACCAGACAATTCTAAACCAAGTCTGAAAAGACGTATAAAAACGTCTTTGGGAGTGAATGAGTTCATATATTTGCAAGCTTTATTAACATGCTTGTGTTCTACACTATGCTCACATGACAGAGTGGAGCACAATGAAAGATCGCAATTTAATCAGTGTTCTAATGTGCGGGTGAAGTATTCTTTATCATCAATACTTGGGCGAAACTTCGTGTGGAGGGCAAGGCACTGGTTTAGGGAGAGGAGACAGACATATGCAGTAACGTGTTTGGGCTGGGGGCTCAACATACAGTCACAGATTTTTGTCTCACCACGCAGAAATAGAGTGAACAACTTTGTGACGCATTTGACAGATGCGTCCCACCCCACCGCCCCTCTCCCCACTAATCACAAGACATAACATGTAATGTCTCCCAGGGAAGCGAGATAAAACAATGGGTCCAACATGATCTGAGATTCTACCTGCAGTTGCTAAGCAACACCCACCTCCAACCCCTCCGTCTATTCCATTGGTCAGCAGGAAAAACGCACGAGCCACCTCATTGGCCAAGAGAAAGTTAATAAACTTTAGCCAAGACCTGCTTCACTGTTGCGCACGCACGCACGCTGGAGACGTTCTTGTGAATGAGCGTCGGCGCTTGCGCACTACAGCGCCGACATACCGTATGCATTGAGCAACTGTGCTAAAAATAAAGATCACACTGAATTGGCTGCTGCTGAATGTTGCACGGCTGAATTGAAAGTGACACAAGTTCACAGAGCAGTCTGGTGCCACACACACACACACACACTCATCGCAGATCAGACATGTTTTCGAGCATTGAAATGTTGGAGTATAACAAAGTGATGCCCTCAAAATATCGGATCACAATGATTTTCATTTTTCAGGTGTTCTTGCACTCAGGCTCCCTTCGAGGGTGTGGATACTCGCGTGCAAGCCCCCCCCCCTCCCCCTCCCACACCAGACCGCTTTTCCCAGAGGCAACTGTGTAAATGACACGCACACACACGGTCGCGTAAACGTACCCGTTAGATACGACAAACAAGTAAACCTTTGGGACACCTCGAAAAGTCTCATAGGGCTCATCTCACGAGTGTCACAAAGTCAACTGCAATTTTTAACCCGTGCCTCGGCACCCACACAAATACCAACGGAGGAAGGCCACGTCGCTTCCGGAACTGAAAGCGCCATCTAAAAAAAAATCTGGTATGGAGACGTCCCAAAGAACGTGTTCGCAATCTCAAACTCTATCATTCACGGTAGCCGACGGTCAGGATGTTGTTATGAAGCAATGATGAGAGCTGTGCGGCTTTTGTAAGGGTTCATTTTCAGTCTGACAACTACAAGTTGAAAGTGTGAGTGCCCACAATGACCAAACCGACTCCATCCACTTTGGTTCCAACTTTGCTTCTGCACATTTCCACAGCCCTGTCGCAGAACTACGCCGTCGCCGACTCGAGCAAAACTCCCAACAACCGCACAGCGCACTATCCTGCAAGAGCTCAGGTGAAAGACAGTACAGTAAACAGTAGCGAGTCCACCAGCCACCAAATAGTATCAACTGTCGAGGATATGGTTCCCCTAAAGGACCGCATCTTTTTTTTCCCAACATGGCGAGTTTAAAATAGATGTTGTAAAGTAGAAGACCAAAGACAAGACATGAGAAGCAACTTCAGTAAGCGGACGAGGGAGTGAAGAAAGGATTGTTTTCAGAGACAGAAGTACGGTAGCATTAGTCAGACTAGCTCCTGCATGGGGCCGGGTGCGAGAATCCTACTCAAATATCAGATTGGTGGAGAGCTGCTAAGAAGTTCTCCCTGGTTGCGGAGAGGCTGGATGGTCATGTTGTAAACGACCGGGACACCGTAGTGATCGATGAGTTGTGCTTGCAGGCGATGATGATCCCAAGCCAATCCTTCAAGTTCTATTCCGTCAGTCCGTTGTCACGACTGCTGCACTTAGTAGGAGCAAATGTACTTCCATCATCAAGAAAGAGGAGCTGTCACAGCCATCAGCATCCTGTGCAGAGCCTTTCAGATATAGAAGCAGAAAACGTAACCGTTGTCATTAACTCATTCAGTACCAGCCAATTCTAAACCAAGTCTGAAAAGACGTATAAAAACGTCTTTGGGAGCGAATGAGTTAAGGACCCAGTAAAATGACGACTCCGTGCCCCCCTCCCCCCCAAAAATATTGTAAATTTGACACACGACACAGAAGTGTCAGCCAAGTTTTAACAATTTAAAATGAAAAAAAAAATAGGGCCACCCTCCATTTTTTGGGTTAATGTTGAACTTTCCCTGAAGTGTCAGAGTAGTGTGGGCTTGCCTGTCACGCTGCGTGCAGGGTGCGGCTGTGGCGAGTCGGAAGTCCCCGACCCGGGTGCACGTGTTGTGCCGGCTACTAGCCAATGGCAGATTGCCGTGGGGCGGCGGATCCACCCGAGTTTACCGCTGCCTTACTTCGTGTGCCATGTGCGGGTGCACAGACACTCAAGCCCAAAATACACAAAAGACCTACCAATTCAGGGATAGTGTAATTTTTTTCGGGATGTAGGTGCACCTTGATGGCTAACTCCACGCTTGTAGTGGGAGAAATGGGCCACGTGATTTGAACTTGTGATTGCGCTGGATAACCACTGATAGAATATTGGGGGATGGCCAACTCATGGCCAGAAAGTAAGCCCAAGCCACAGGGCTCTCCTGGTTGGGTTCCGATACCTGGGAAGCGATATCGGCATCAACAGTATCAATGTTCGATACTTTTGAATGTGTGTCTATGGCGGGGTCGGCAATCCGTGGCTCCAGAGCCCCATGCGGCTCTTTGGCGCCGCCCTAGTGGCTCCCTGGAGCTTTTTCAAAAATGTTTGAAAATGGAAAAAGATGGGTGATGATATTTTAGTTTTAATCTGGTTTCTATAAGAGGACAAACATGACACAAACATTAACGTTTTCCAATGCTGTAAAAATGTGTCGAATAAATATTAAATTTCAACATTTTTGTCAGCGAGGATTTGCGTCATAGCCTGCGACACACGTTTCTATTAGCAGGTTGGGAGGCCAGGCAGGCGGCTGTCGCGCGAAAAAAAAACAGCATTTCATGTACACTGAGGGCACTGGCTGGGCGGCCCGGTAGTCCAGTGGTTAGCACGTCGGCTTCACAGTGCAGAGGTACCGGGTTCGATTCCAGCTCCGACCTCCCTGTGTGGATTTTGCATGTTCTCCCCGGGCTTGCGTGGGTTTTCTCCGGGGGCTCCGGTTTCCTCCCACATTCCAAAGACATGCATGGCAGGCTGATTGATCACTCTAAATTGTCCCTAAGTATGAGTGCGGGCGTGGATGGTTGTTCGTCTCTGTGTGCCCTGCGATTGGCTGGCAACCGATTCAGGTTGTCCCCCGCCTACTACCCGGAGACAGCTGGGATAGGCTCCAGTACCCCCCGCGACCCTAGTGAGGATCAAGCGGTTCGGAAGATGAATGAATGAATGAGGGTACTGGCAAAGAATGGGAACCTGGAGGGCCGAGAGAAGCATTTTTAAACGGTACACGTGAGCTACGACTGTTAACACGCTGCAAAAGTGCATCCCATGACTCGATTATCTTAGCGGCCCTTATGGCTGGCGCTCATTGTGGCATGCGTCTGTGCGGTAACGGGTAGATTGCGGGAGGTTGGTTGATCGAAAAGTAGATATTCCATCAGAAAAGGTTGGGCACCCCTGCTCTACAGGGGAAAAACCATTTAATCATGAAGGCTTATCGTGTATTTGTAGCCAACGTAGTCATTTTCATAGTAGGCTAATATAGCTAATATCGATCCATACAGCATGTGTTGCCTTCATTGCAAGGCTGAAATTTTTTGCAGCTCCAGACATGTTTGTCTTTTTGGTCCAATATGGCTCTTTCAACATTTTGCGTTTGCTGAACCATGGTCTATGGTGATACATGTTAACTTATTTAACGATATGATCTTTTTCAACATTTATTTTTCAAAAAAATACACTTTGACGAATAGCAAAAGAACAGCATGCATTTAAAACAAATGAACCAAAGTGGTTGGAGTAAAAATATGAAGACAAGTAGTAAAGTATCAATACAAACAAGAAATGAAGTGTTACAAAGTACAAAGTGTGAAGCAAAATTCTTGGCAATGAACTGCACAAGCACCCAATGTAAACAGTAATACAAAGACCAAAGATAAATAATCAATGTGTTCGTGTTTACTTCTCTGTTTTTGGCCATGCGTCATTTCGGTGTTGCTTTGTGCGGTGGTTTGCACCTGCCGCTGCAGTTTTCCATGGGGTGGTGAGAGGCTGGCAGGAGGTTCACTTGGGAGGGACAAGGTTATTACCCACCACGCTAACACAAATGCACGTCCACGCACACGCACACACATATGCGCACGCTGTAATGCAAGTTTTAATTTTTGTGCTCCGTGGCAAATTTCATGCATTGTCACATGAATAACATATCTTAACATTGAGCACTAATCCAGTCAGTGTGGGCTATGCAATAACAATTCTCAACTAGGACCGCCACAAATGATTATTTTGCTCGTTGACCAAGTCATCGACAGTAGTTGCAGTTAATCGACTAATGGGATCATGTAAATTGCAGCATATCATCGGAGCACGCAGCTGCGCCAGCATAACCATAATTATATTACAGTCCAAACACTTTAAGGGTTATACGAATGAATAATAAAGACAATTGGGATGAGGATAAGCCGATCCGACGATGGATGGACAATCAAGTTGACTGTAGATTCAATCTTGATTAAACTTGGCATCTTGTTGCACATTTTAAATTGGAACCAAAAGTACTGCACACGATGCACACCTGCACGATGAATTCTATTACATTATCTCTAAATACAAAAAGTAAATATGTCAACATATTTCACTCTTCTCAGGTCTTGGTCGGCCAGGGATGATCAAGTTAAGCATTTGGTAAGGGTGGCAAGCTGCCACCCTGTAAAACCGCCTACGTGGAGAGTGTGCTGATATCGAAAACCCATAAAACATTTACTGTAAAACCCCGAACACCTGGTCGCATTATGTTTAGATACTTATCACTAATCATGCTAAAACATATACTGCCAAAGAGGATCTCTCTGGGCACCATTCAGCACACAGTGACGAGAACCTTGAGACTGATGCACCTGAACATGCTTGTTGCAATCTATTGTTTGCAGCAAGCATAAAAGTGGAGCGTAAAACTGCACTGAAAAGCTCCATCCATTCATTCATTATCTACCACTAATCTGGGGTCGGGTCATGGTGGCAGGAGCTTTAGCAGGGAAGCACAGAGTTCCTTCTCCCCAGCCACATCTTACAGCTCTTGCGGGTGGATCCCAAGGCGTTCCCAGGCCAGCTGGGAGATATAGGCATTTCAATGTGTCCTGGTTCCTCCTGTCACTGGGACGTGCTTGGAACACCTTATCAGGGAGGCATCCGGAAGGCATCCTAATCAGATGCCCGAGCCAACTCATCCAGCTCCTCTCAATGTGGAGGAGTAGCGGCTCGACTCCGAGTCTCTCCTGGATGACCGAGCCTCTTGACCGGTCTCTAAGGGAGAACCAGGATGCTGTTCTTTTGGTCGCAACTAAAATCGTGACTAAAAGGTGAAAGCAGGAATGTAGATAAACTGGTAAATGGAAAATTTCTGCTCAGCTCCTTCTTCACCACGACAGGTCGATACAGAGTCCGCATCAAAGCAGATGCTGCACCGTGTGACTGTGACTTCCTGCTTCCATCCTACCCTCACTCGTGGACAAGATCCCAAGATACTTAAACCCCTCCACTTGGGGCACAATCCTATCCAATGCCTGGTGAGGGCACTCCCAAAGCACCGCCCAGAGAACTATCCTAGGGACACGGTCCCACGCCTTCTCCAAGTCCACAAAACATGTTGGGCAAACTCCGTGGCCATTCGAGGACCCTGCTGAGGGTGTCTCAAAAGGAAATGGAGATTACAATAATGATGCAAAATGACAGGGATTGTCGTGTGCAAACTCAGTGAAAGAGGTGGACCAGGCAAGGTGAGACTTTACAGGGAACACACCATCTATGTGGTTGGAGAACAAGTAGGAGATAATCCTCTTCACCAAGTGACGCAGAATTAGTTCATCCAAACACCTGCACCGATTAATAACTGATTAATTGTTTCGAGCCATTAACTTAAAATTGTCCAAATCCTCAGATTTTTGCCCGTGCAGTAAATAGTCTCTGATTTCTGTCGTCAGTCATGAAAGCAGACTGCTTATGTTTTGTGTTGAATCAAAACAGGCCAGTTGTAAATATCAGCTTTTACATTGGAAATCAATGATCTTTCTCTGACATGTTACGGACTAAATAACTGAGTTATAATCAATGTATGGGATGGGGTGTGGGGTGAAGCAGTAGCACGGATAACCTGCAATTTAGTTCCAAACATTTACTGAAATGTTCCTTATTTGGATTTGATTAATTATTAAACAATAATGATTGATTGATAAACATCCATCCATCCATCCATTTTCCGAACCGCTTGATCCTCACTAGGGTCGCGGGGGGTGCTGGAGCCCATCCCAGCCATCTTCGGGCAGTAGGCGGGGGACACCCTGAATCGGTTGCCAGCCAATCGCAGGGCACACAGAGACGAACAACCATCCACGCCCACATTCACACCTAGGGACAATTTAGAGTGTTCAACCAGCCTGCCATGCACGTTTTTGGAATGTGGGAGGAAACCGGAGTGCCCGGAGAAAACCCACGCAGGCCCGGGGAGAACATGCAAACTCCACACAGGGAGGCCGGAGCTGGAATCGAACCCGGCACCTCTGCACTGTGAAGTCGACGTGCTAACCACTGGACTACCGGGCCGCCCTTGATTGATAAACAGTAACAACAAATTGCAATCCACCTTAATGCACTGTTTTTACTGAAATGGTAAACAACCTATATCAATATTCACATACCTCAGACATTTTCCTCTTGACCGCAAAACGTGTTAAAATGACCAGACACACTCTGAGATTCCCGATCAAGACTAAAGAATGAGAATTTCGGTGCACACACACACACACACACACACACACACACACACACACACACACACACACACACACACACACACACACACACACACACACACACACACTACTGAAGTGGCGACAATTTTTTTTTTTTAAAGAATAAAACTCCTGCCATTTGGCAAACAATACAAAGCAATTTTAACGGTCACAGTTTCATGCTGGCAATTGAGTTGAATCTGCAACTATTTACAGGTACAATGAAACCGAAAGAATCCACTGTCACATTCCTTCCTTGAATGATGTGTTGTGTGTCATGTTACTTACACGATGAACATGTGTCAAAAATGGACTGTATTACTTTCTGGTGCATTCTCAAGACATCTTTATTAAATAGGTGAGCAAGCATTAGGTTTGGACAGAAATGGAGCAATGTAGTCATAAACATTTCTGAAGGAACAATATCAAGGTCCCTAAAAGGCTTCTGACGATGTTACCTCAAGTGGGTTTTAAAGCTTGAAACCCAATATCATTTCGTAAGAGGACAGCAGGAGTGTTTGGCAGGTTGTTAGTCTGCGAAGGCTTTATTAATTAACTTCGACGCAATTTCACCCCAACACGTAAAAACTCTTGTGATGAAGATTTGGGGTTTATCAATGCCATGTAAGTCAGGAGAAAATTGATTACCTTGTACCACTGTTCACCTCCCATGCAATAAACACGGATTAACAATGAGATTATCTTGACTGTGTGTGTACGTGTGTGTGTGTGTGTGTGTGTGTGTGTGTGTTTAACATTTAAGTCAAGTAAAAAATAAAACAAAATAAAATAAAGAGGACTCATAGAGCCTAAAATACTACTTAAAATGTTTAACATGGACATCAAGACATACACTAAAGGGGTTTTTACATCCATTTAGCCACTCGATTGAACAATTGTGACTTCGGTTTGGAAGGTTTAAGCAGGTTCAGATTTCCTTCAGAAATGCTCCTCACGACTCGCTGAGGTTTGTCCTTTCCTGAACCTGAAGAGGACGCATAACAGAGTATTTCAGAAGAAGTAGTCACTGTGGCTGCACTTTGGTCACTCAATGTGGACCAAAACAATCAACAAACGCTGAATTGCATGTGCGTCATTCTAAATGGATACTTACTGGAAAATGTCGGTACCCTCATTGGTCTGGTGGGAACGCAGAGGGCTTTCTTAGTACGCTTTGGTGCGGACAAGTTTTCATCTTTCTCCCTAAGAGAATGGGGGGGGGGGATCGTGTAACAAACAGACAGCAATTTACCATAAAGCTCCAAAAGGAACCCGACTAGGACAATTCATAAAGACAAACTAATGACTCTAGTAGAAAGTATAATCAGTGACATTTATTCTGCAATGTGATATATTTGCTAAAAATGTACAGTATTATGATCCTGAGCGCGGTGCTGCTTTTCCCAGTTGATGCTTCATTACTATATACCTACACGTATGACATCATTAACTAACCACCACTTCTTTGATGGAACTTGACAACCTTGCACTGTATTATAGTGCAAGTGACATTCATTTGATCCAAGAACACAAAAGGTCAGAATGTTTTAAAACTTATCAGCTTGAAAGAGAATTGAATGTGGGGTAAAAACAATTCAAGGACTGCACTTTATTGATGCATTCATGAATTCATCTTTTCCCCTCAGTTTGTTAGTCTTGGGTTGTTTCCAAGCTGGCTGCAAAAGCAACTAAACAACAATTACCTGCTGATCTTACGCTTTCCTCGCGCAGCAGACGTCATGCCCATGTACGTTGGATTGGCTTGTCTCGCTTCTTGTAAGGAGGAGATCTGATGTCTGCACACAGTTAGCTTCCATTAGCGCTACAGTACCTTTCTCATCAAACTCAATGCATTCATCATTTAAGCAGGAGATCATCATAGCAAACCCTGGGGTGGGGGGGTTAAATATTTTGCACCCCCTCCCTTAACACAGCGAGGTGTGCCGCATGATTCAAGAGTCATTTAGACAGTTCCAAGACATCCTTTTTGTAGCCTCTGCAGGAAGTGCCACTTGGGATAAAACATTCCATGCATAATCCTACAGAGTAACTCGTAATCTCTACCAGTGTTACAAAACACTTGTTATTGCAGGGCCAAGTTAAAAATAGATCCGCCCCAAATATTTCTTTTTTTAATCATCACACCAAACCTTTCCACAAAAAAAAAAAAAAACTGTTCCCTTGCAAGAAAAAATCCCCAGTACAGACTGATGAAAAATATGAGCAGTCTTGGGCGGGAACCAAGTATGCTTACTGAGCAGTTCATTTAGTCATCAGTAATATTGATTTGTTAAATGTTACTGAATGATGAAGGTTTATCTTATTTTTCCATCTATGCAACTTTTTTTAGTTTGCCTAACCCAGTGCCAATGTAGAAAAGGGCTGTTTGTACACTAAGATATTACTCATATGTTCTTGTCAACTGGTACCCTCTAATTGTATTGTTAGGTAAATGCAACATGAACTCATTTTGTTCAACTAACTTTTCCATTGTGTGTGTATTTTGAGGATGTGCTCCATTTTGGATTTGGAACGTGGTCATTCTCTCTGTTCTGAACGGCTGCATTCATTTTCAGTTGGTATGCCATTTACCGCATTTAAGTAGAAATGATTGAGGAAAAGAATGAAACTTTCTCACCGCTTGGTAGGAATCTGCTTGGTTTCATTGACTTTGACAGGATTGATGAGTTGGGTTTGACCCGACCAAGCCACTGACTTCATTGCCTGAGAGGGGCCGCTATTGCTTATGATCGTTGCATCTTCGTGTTCAACTTCAAAGGTCATATTGGGATCCATGCCGGTGGACAAACTAAACGGAACACCTTTTGGAGCAGGCTCCGGTGTGCACTGGAGAGGAAAGGTGCCCTCCTCAAAGTCGTGGGAAAAAGCCTTGGGGCTTTGTTGTGGCAGCAACACCGAGAGATTTCTTCGAACGGGCCTTCGGGGAAGTACGTCTTGCTGCAGGTTTGGAGGGCTTCTGCTACCTAAAAACCCAAGCAAACCAAAACATTGAGAAGGAAGGAATGAACGTAAATCATTGAATTGTCTTCATTTATAACACAACATCCCAACTTCATTGGAATTGGGTTTGTATGAACTGCAGATGGAAATGTTCACGTTGTACAAAAAGAACACAGAAGTATCCAAACGACAGCAGCATTTATTTAACTCCTTTGTTTAATTTCAGGCATACTTGTTTTAGAATGGCCTTATATTGACGATAAAACATTTTCAGCATCCTCATTTTGCATCCAATAGTTTGGTAGCAATAAAAGGCTGCAGCAAACTCAACAAATTAATTTGACTGTTTTTTTTTCCCTTTGGAAACTTTGGAAAATAAGTACTTCATTTTAATTTTGTTGTTCAAATGTAATTCTAAATTTAATACATTTTTTCTCACTGTTAATTTCTTTTTGGTTGGTGGCTCAAAATATGTGCGGATGTGCCTGGCGTCAAGATTCATTGAGCGTTTGACACCCCGATAGGCAAACCACAGAAAAACCCAGGAACAAATTTTGAATGCTTCTGGTTAGATGAGGGTTAAAAAATAAACATCCCTCACGCCTCAATAATGACAGCTTACAATCATGCGTGAAAACGAAGGTGACGTTTTTCAGGCCTAATGTGTTAATATGATCTGTGAAAAAAAAAAAAATAATAATAAAAATAACCAGCCGTCTCTGGCCCCATTTTGTGAGAGTTTAAAGAAATCGTAATGTCCAAAGATATGCAACCAATCAGAGAGAGAAGGCGTGACTAAGGAGAAGTCAATCATTTGCAAACTCCTAGCAGGCACAACCCCGCAGCTTCACGCTGACCTGTTAGCCTGGGCTTCAGGAACTCTGCTGAATATATGGCGGAATATCCATTTTTGTTAAATATACAAACATTTTTTTTTTTGCATTGCTCCTTTGCCAAAAACTGTGCAGACAGTGTGCGTGGTTCTGCACAGCAGGTGAGTTTATCACATGATTTATTCTTCTAATCCAGCGGTGTCAAACTCGTTTTTGTCGCGGGCCACATTGTAGTTACGGTTTCCCTTGGAGGGCCGTTATGAATTTTGGGAAACCATATACATTTTTAAATGTTATTTAATTTAATCCCCTCCACATATTACATACACAGCACACAACAAATTGATCAATAACTATTTTTTACAATCAGAAGTCAATAATAATGATTGTTATTGTGCATTACATATTGACAATTTGAAATTTTGGTTCAGACTTTAGCAAGCATCATGGAACTTGACATGCTTCATTTGCTTTCGCAGGCCACATAAAAGGGTGTGGCGGGGCAGATCTGGCCCCCGGGCCTTGACTTTGACACCTGTGTACTAATCAATTGTACATTCTGAAAAAATAAAACTTCAAGCTGATAACAACAGTACCACTCCACTGCAGAACAAAGCAGCCATGGCTAACGTCTAAGACACTGCTCAGAAAAAAAAGTATTGTAACAAAAAACACTTGCTATCGAGAGAGAGAGAGAGAGAGAGAGAGAGAGAGAGAGAGAGAGAGAGAGAGAGAGAGAGAGAGCAAATGTGTGTGTATGTATGTGTGTGTGTGTGTGAAGGGGCTTGATTTTATGGCGGGGTTACGACCATGTCCACCCATGATTTCCATTTAAGAATCGATAAGCCCGATGCGTAGTTTAACTTTTTATCTATTAGAGGTTAGCTTACTGTGATGATTATTGCAGTTTCACAGGGGAAGAAAGTACTCAATGAGAAGTCCCGGAACAGATTGTGTCTGTCGGAACCTCCACTGGAATGTTTCATGCTACTGTTTGCTGTCAACCCGGGCGGCTATCACTTGGCCGCCAACACGAGCTACTCTTCCGCTAACAGGGCATGCCAAACATGCTCAACATTTGAATTACCCCATAAATTATTGTTAAGCATCCTTCCCTTACAAGGCATGATATTAATCCAAGCTACTAATACTACCGTTTTCCTCATCAGAATTAGCGTTGCATTGTTCCGAGTAGGTTTTGAAAAAAGTTTTGCAATTAATTGTTTTGTTTTCATTATTTACTGCAAAATATACACTCACTCAATTCATGATACAGTCCACTTAGCAGCACCTCTATAAAATCAAGATGGTATCATTTTTGTCGAATTGCAAATGAAAAGGGGGTCAAAGCACAGCGTGTCTGCCTCATATGATGAAGACCAATACACTCATTTTCCTGCGGAGGTATGTTGAGGCTGGACACGAAAGAGGCAGTGAAAAAGCAAAATACATATGGGCTAAATGTCACTTTCTCTATTCTAATGTTATAGTAATCAAATGTGAGCGTCATAAAGTTTTCTGAGTAAGGTGAGGACATAAGCAATAAATAGCACATTTGTGTGACAGTGAAATGGTTCCTTCCGATAAAAGGCAGCAGAATTCCTTCAATCACATATTTTTGGCTTGGAGGGGATTAATACATGCATGAGTTGCTATTTCTGGTGGAGGCAGCACTGAATTAGGGTCGCCTGGTTGCCGCTGCATGTTTTTTATAGTGCGCCTTTTCTGGTTGGTGGAGCTGGGGAATTTACGTCTGCTGACGTTTTTTCCTGCCCTGCTGTGGATCTGCATTTTCATGAATGAAGCTCAAGAGGGATTGGGAGTGTTCAATGCAAGACACAGAGTGTGTGTGTGTGGGGGGTGTTGACGACAAAAAAAACATTTGCAGGTGGAAGAGAAAGGCAGAATCAGAGAATGGGATGTGAAGCAACGTGGAAAAGTAAACATGGAAAACATAACAGGAAAACAAAAGGAAACCTTCCAGACACAAATGAGGGGACAAATAAAGACCGCAGAGAATCTGCACATAACCCGAGAAGGACATCAAATGGAGACACGTTTTTAATCCTCTGTGAAGCGCCGTCAAAGTCTATTAATAGCCAGCCAGGCAAAGCGTCAATTCCCCCTTGAAACCCACCCATCCATCCTTCCCTCTCTATATCTAACCACATTTGATTGGTTTAGCAAATTGCAGGGAGGAGCTCTTGCACACATTACGCTGCAGTGCCTATCATAAGGACTGAAAGAGTCGGACACTGACAAAGCAGCATCGGGGTGACATCAGAGCAGTTTGTCGAATGCCGAATCGTCTTCAGTAGACTGAAGCCGCCACTTAAGAAGGGATGTTTAGTGTAGCCGATGACACCGTGAATAACTTGCATTCTTCTACCTATAATGTGAAAACTAGACAACCGTGACAGTGGAATTAGGATTTACAGGACAGGTTGGAGAGATTCGAGACCGAGTCAGTGAATGAATAATTGAGAAGGATGCAAAGAGTTAGGATTTCATTAGCGCAATGAAAAAAATGGCTGCGTGTTCCCAATAATGGAAACTGGAGTGATTAACAGTTATAAAAAGACTGTATATATTACATGGAAATGTACTGGAATGATTTTTGATGTGCTTTCAAAAGTACATGCATGCTTACTGTACACTCATGCTCCGAAAAGTAATGCTGCTTTGAACACGAGGAAGTGGGGAAAAAAGAAATGAATTCCATAAATATATCATGGACGTCTTAAATGTGTGGTGTAAAAGAACTTGTTTTATCGTTTTGGAAATACCTAATGTATAAAGATGAGATTGTCTGCAAATATACTAATGGAGAATATAGAAGCTAAAATGAATAGTTTGCAGGGTGATGAACTACAATGGAAAACGCTGTCCAAGTTTTAACTGTAACCTTTTCAAAATCAGATACAGTATTTTACCAGATTCAAGTAAAAACGCAGGTGGGATGGAACGATGATCTACATCTCCTGATTCGGTTTCATCAAGGTATTAACCTCATGGTGATATTATTGCGATATCGTAGGAAGCGCACGGTATTCCAGAACGCCTCAAAGTGTTGATGGAGTGGATACGTGCACGCAGGAGAACTTAGACCTTTTTTTCCTTGCTGGTCGAGTCCTTCTTGAGAGGATTTTACTTGTTGTCTTCCTACAGGTTTTTGTGCAAAAGACATCCTCAAATCACATACGGACCCAATGCGCTTCTGTCCCTGTCAATCCAATGTTTACATTTGTATACCTCCAAAACGACTGCAGCGCTAGGCATGCAATGGACGCAATAACAAAACTGCTCACTGAGAAATAGCCTGTTCGCTAATTTGATAGTATGTCATATTTATTCATTTTTAACATGAAAAGTGCACTACGGCCTACCAACAGTGATTCCTTTGTTAAAGTCCAAAATTTTAAGTCAAGTCAGAATCAAAGGAACAGTCTTTGAGTAAACATAGGTACGGAAACAGCAGAGTAAGAATAAATAAACTAATTAAATTTGCCCAGTCATTGCGTCTGATCTGGTGGGAGCGGCGAAAGGGGGCGGGGTGACTCTCGCCTTATCGATTGTGAGGTGACGCAAGACAGGCATAGCCCCAGGAGGGAGGTACGAGGTTCATTCCAAGTGTTCAATGTGTCCTCCGATTCAAATTTGTTTTATTTTTAAATGTATTTCTTTATTTTGTTTTTACTACGTAACTTTACTATTTATTTATTTTATGTAATCCAGTGACAGCCGGCACACCAGGCATTTTGTCCACATTATGTCTGCATTCAAATGAAGTAACGTGGGCCAGACAGCTAATAATCAGTCTATTTCTTGTGATGCGGTCACACGAGTTACGCAGCGTGTATACTGCAACAAGTGGCGCGAGCTCTATGCAAAGCAAAGTACCCCAAAACCCCCCCCAAATGTTCAGCATCATGGCTAATTTGGTACAGATACAAGACCACAATGATATCGAGTCACTTTTACTACCTCAGACTTTATTCCGGTGTTTCATGAATACATTGAACAAAAGCTTAGAGATGGTTTAGCATGGCTTAGATTTAAATAAGTCTTTTTAAAAATGTAAAGCCTCTGTTAACAATACTAGTCAGAAGTATTTCTTATTCCCATCATGGAGGAGAAAATTAGAAACTCTGAGAGGAACGGCTATATTTAGCCAAAGCTAGTTTTGTACACGTTACCTCGATTGATTGGTAGAGGCCAAATCTTATGCTAGCCAATTACAAACTTCGAGACTCACTTGCAAACTACCGCACGTGTCATCTGGTCAATTCGGAAACATTTCCAACCTCTGCGGAACAGATAGGAACTACCCTAAACTAAATAATGCCATCCCGGCAAAAAGTCCCGGCAAAAAGTCACTTTTGCTCAATAGAGGAATACGGGATGACAGAGCCCAAATGAGATATAAAAAGCAAGAAAACGTACCTTTTGAAAATGGGGCATTTTTGATTGACGATTTAGTCCGCCCATCTGCACCTGTGTTTAAAAAAAAAAAATACTAATAGTCATTCTCGCTTCCCACCACATTTGAAAATGCGTTTTTTTTATTCAATTAAAGAGTCCGAAAGACTGATGCTTTTGATCTCCGAGAGGATCGCCAAACACAGACGGGTGGTTGCACCAACACGGTCTAGCCTTTTGGGTTTTTTTCGAGCAAACACCTTACGCTTTCATCTCACATATAAATAAATCTTTCAAATCGGAAGCAAGGACGACATCCACTACACCGCTCTCATGAATTTGAACCATCTTTTTGCAAAGCATTCCAATAACGGCAAGGGAAAGCCATTCCATCATCATTGGTGGCCTTTGAAATGCATTTCTAGGTTGCTTCATTCATAGCTTCATGTCTGACTGTGGTATAATTATCTACATGGGGACATAGCATGATTTTAGCAGTGCAGAATGTCAACTTTTTAGCCCTTTGAAAATAAGCCACACTTAACCTCTCACCTTTCAATGGCGTGTTGGCGAATTACCAATAGTAGACACTTAGGATGCGGACTTTGTACAGAAGTAAAAACATGAGCGGTGACAAAAATGAAATAAAATAAAGAGCACGAAGACTTACTGCAAGGGCTACTCTGGAAGTAAAGCAGTTTTGAGAAAGAAAGGACAGGTGCCAATTCACCACCGAAATCCTTGGTTTCTCGTTTTGTTGTTCCAGTAGATGAACCTTGGACGTCTTGGTTGGCTTCTGCCTGGTCTGCCCAAGCCACACTTCTCTCTCTGAGCACAAGTTGCTTCAGCTCATGGTTTTTCAACTCATCTTGGGCTCCAAGCTCAGTGTCACACATGGCAGTGTGGTATCGACCATAAGATGACAACAACACCTTCACCATTCTAGAATTCAATACAGAAAGTTGCAATTAGATTTGCATTACAGAGAAAATGCACAGCCGTGTACTACTTCCAAGTCGAACCGACATACTTTTGCATGCGTTTGTTCTCTTGATCCTGAAGTGCAGTGATTTTGACCATCTGCTTGATGTGTTGTTCCAGATCATTCGCCTTGAGCTCCAGTCTGTGACAATGCAAGTCCTTGTCTAATACCTTAAGAAGAGAGCGAGACCAGGTTAATATAATTTAACTACAGAAAATATAACAACTCTACTCAAACTCAAGACACGTTAAATTGTCCGAAGCTGGTCTGAGATGCTCTTGTCAATGCTTTTCTCCGTGTTTTATTTGAAAGTCTGGAAGCAGTGGATAGGAGGCAGTGGGGGGGTTGGGGACTCTGACGCAAGAAAACTACGAAACAACATCAGCGAGAACATTTGACTGCTGAGCGCGTCATAGTTCTGGGTCAGTTCTTGGAAGAAAGGATAATGAAGAAAAAAAAACATGAACATGGTTTTAGGTAACTGGCTGCTGTGTGAGGGCCGAGTAAAGTGTATTGATTTATTCTCTTCGGTGGTCCACGAGTGAGCTGGAGAAATAAAATGAGCACGGTTCTAATTACTGGGAGAACAGATGGGAAGAAAACAAAGACAGTCACGACACCAGTAGAGACACGGCCTAGCTTCTAAAGTAAACAAACAAAAAACACCAAGCATTGAGTTTTAAGGATGCATCCCATATTGATTAGTTTCCCTTTTTTATATCATGTCTCATTTGTCTGCTCCGATTAAAAAAAAAAAAACAATCCATTGCACCGTATTACATTACAGACTTAGTAATGTGGCATTAGGGCATCATTCTGCCTTTGATAAGCCCGGCTAAATCGATCACCTGAATTTGCACGAAAACCTGTCAAATTATATTACTGTATGAACATAATGAAACGACAAAGAAGATAACCAGGGTTACCCTGGTGACAAAGGTGATACTAACCTCAAATGCCCGATTATTCGACTTCAACAATTTCACCTCGTTCTCGACACGGTGAAGCCAGCCATCATTTTCCTGAAAGTGCATTTCTGCTTCTTTCATCCGTTTACGAATGCGCTCTTGCTCTGAGCTTAGCATCGCAATCCTGCGCTCGTGTTTACAAGTAGCCTGTTGGAAAAGAACAAGGTCAGAGAGAGGAATAAGAACAACAGAAGATCATAACATCTGGCTTTCCTCCAATCATTGTTTTTTGTTGTTGTTCTTTAAAAAATATATATATTAGCATTAGTGCATGTGGCACACCGGTTGCTAGTGACGGTATAAGATAGCAACATCAATTCCTGTAATTTCAGAGACATTTCTAGAGCGAAAAAGATGAAATACAGATTGAATTTAAATTTGCAGAATATGCTGCATTCTGCAAAACAGCATGTCAAAGTGGGACTAAGATTAAGACTCAGTTTGTGAGGAAAGCAAGCAACTCTGGATCAGGACTCACTCAGTCCTGCTGTGGTGTAAATTACAGGCCCAGACTACTATGGAAGGCAGCAAAGTAAAATGATGATTCAGCAATTGCTTTCCTGCAGGGATGATGGAATCTGGAAAGCAGTGTAAGCATCCGCTACCTTGTCTGTCTTTTCGTTGGCAAAGATGCATTGGACCTGCAGGTTGTCCTGCTCACTGTAGTGCTGGCGCAGCTCATTCTCCTTCAGTTGTCTCTCCAGATCCAGCTGCTCTCTCCTGATTTGGGCACGGTTGGAGAAGACTTGCTGCAGAGATTTAGACACCCTAAAGAGAGCCAAGAGTGATGACTGACTTCAACCTTCAAAGAGCCGCCTTTGCAAATTTTACGGGCAAAAAGGAAGACTAAGTCTGAAACATGTGAATCGGAATCATGATCATATGTAACTGGAAAGCTTAAGGTGATCTTAT
The DNA here is from genome assembly GCA_026261675.1 of Hippocampus mohnikei. Lineage (NCBI taxonomy): Eukaryota > Metazoa > Chordata > Actinopteri > Syngnathiformes > Syngnathidae > Hippocampus > Hippocampus mohnikei. The sequence goes on from JAKGUB010000340.1 coordinate 3,053,844, forward strand.
ACAGTGACGGTAAATCTATGCGGTTTAAAAATCTATTTGTGGGAAAGGGAGTGAGATATACGCAAGTACCGGTAAATAAAACTGGAGAGCGGTCGCTGAAATGTGACTGCACTCTTCAATGAAACTCTAGTGACGTAGGAGACGTGGCCTTGCTAGACTGCTGAATTTTTAATGGTGCGAGAAGCGTGCATGCTCTATTCAGAGCCTCTCACTGTGCGAGTTGTGAATTCTGATGCCAGTGAATGAAATGTGTGGGAGTGAGACTCATTCAGCTTTTCTGTGTCCTCCGCCCCCCCCCCCAGCCCAAATACCCTGACAGATGCCACTGTAGCCCTTAAAGATAACATCTCCAGTAAATACAACAGCAGATCCTCGAATGGAAGCAACACATGGAGGAAAAAGACACACTCCACAATCAGTAGTTTCAAAGCAGATCAATTAGCCCCACGTGTGAATACGATAAGAAATACAGTAAAATAAGATGAATATGGGATTTCCAGATATTTACAACCTGCTCACGCAACGAACACAATAAGACATTCATTCACTGTGATGAAAAACACATTTTTAGGGTAGCAACCGTATTGGAACACACACTTAAAATAGTTAAAGTTCACAAAGATGTGATATTTTAAGAAGTGTGAAATTATAACAAGTCCAAGATGGCGCCCGAGTAGGCAGCCGTCGGCAAGTGCTCTCATGAGCCTTGCTTTTTTTTTTGTTGTTGTTTTGTGTTGTTTTGTCACTTTGTGTTTGTTGTTACGTCGTGTGGACCTGATGTGGACTGTTTTCAGCATTTTTTTGGCCAGGACATTAATTAAGGAGGAGACTCGGTGCTCTGGTGGTTGCGCCTTCTCGGCAGCATGGGTATGCCAGCACTGTTTTTGATTTGGAGGAATGTCTGCGCCATTTGACTGTCGTTGATGGACAGCTCCGGGGCGCTTGTGTCTTGCGCCTGTATTGGGCAGCATTTTTCACAGCCCCGCTTTGTTCAGCGGAGAGATCGGTGCTGTTGAACGGTCTGCGGCTGGATGGAAGCAAGGATTGAGGAGCCGACGATGAGATTAAAGGAGCATTAGCGCTAGCGCCAATGCGCATGTGGAACCGGGAGTCGCGGCTTGGAGTTGAAGTGGATTACATGGGACAGGAGAAGTGAACTAATCTCTTTTTGTCAATGGACGCTACAACTTTTTGCTTGCTTTCAAAACTTAGCTTGTAGCAGGCGTGTGCACATTTTCGGCATGACGTTTCTGATCCACTGGTAAAAGGACACTTTGATCCTCTCCTCTTTCATCTATAACTGCTTCAGACAACAAAGTGTATGCAGGAAAGTGGTGAAGATTGCACGACTGTCTGTGTCCTATGTGTTGTGTTATTTTTGACTTCAAGATGGCGCCGCGAGAGTGGCTGCCTTTGCAGCAGCTCCTATATTTTGTTGTTCTCCTTCTTCCTTTCATAACTTTGCTGCTGTGAATTGGGAATTTCTCCATTGTGAGATTAATAAAGGTTTTCTTAATCTTAATCTTATTTTAATTGCAAATCCGATGGTTCCAAAACAGCCAACAAGCCTCTGACCGAATGGCAGCAAACTTTACAGTTGGCCAGTGTAAAGCTCTCCAATTCTTGACACCAAATCAGAACAATATATCGTGTATAGCTTTGACAACAAAAACAATGCCAAACCGTTAAAATAGTGCTTACCTGTTGATGTCTGCTTGTTTCTGGGGTGAGATTGTGTGCACCAAATTTTTGTCCTCATACTCTTTCAATTTTTGCTTCAGCTGCTCAATCTTGAACGAGACAGAACATTGATTTACAGCCATGAGAAATGATAATATTGTTGAATGAAGGAGAGAGAAAAAAAGGCAAGGGCATTTATTTACCTGTTGCCGTTGCCTCTCACAAATGACTGCATACTGGCCAATGTGACTGTCCAGGCTGATAACATTACTTTTTAGCTGATTGGGCAAATAGGAAAATAAAACAAACAATAAAATGATTTACAGGATAAAAATGGCAATATGTGTATCCTAAAACAGAGTGTACAGTATATGCCATCTTATGACATCATAGTTGAATACATACTGAAGATTTGATTTCCTTGGCCCTGTTGGCATATTTCAAAGTGTTTTGTGTGTCGTCGTACGACTTGGATGAGGGGCTGATGTTGGCTATCATGACAGTCCTGCAGTTGCCTCCCAAAGAGTCCTTGAGTATCCGGGTAAGTTTGCTGTCCCTGTATGGTATATGGGCCTTCTTGCTCTAAAGCAAATGGAAATAATTGGCATGAGTCCAAACGTCGCTATGATCAAGGATGTTTGGATTAATATGTCAAGTGAAAATAAGATGACAATCGTTCCACTCTAAAGTTGGCATTTTGATGTACAGTATTTGAATGGAGGATAGGCAGTCGTAAAGGAAAGACACTAAACGTTAAAAATAGCAGACATCTGGAAAGCAAAGCACAAGAGATCTTTGAATTGATAACATTGAACAAGACCCTTTCTTGCTAAAAAGATTCACAAAGGCGATTATTTTATGTAATTTTTTTAGGGGGGCAACCCCCGCTTCTTTTGGAAAAAACATTATTATTATTTTTTGTGTAACACCTCAGAAACCCCCTCCAACTCTCTCAATCCGTGACGTGGGTTTCATTGATACGCAGATTTTCGCTGTTGGTGAGCTGGTTCAGTTCTCATCGGCCGCGAATAGTGAGTGCCAACTGCATATGAGAAGAACACTTTGCCTTGCTAAAAAGCTGTGATCTGCCCTTTGCTCCATATGAACACCGACATGTAATGGGTTCATACTTGGGTCAAAGCAGCTTTCCACAAAATTCAATTTTTTCAGGGTCAAGTACTTTTTGTATAATCCTTCCGACAGGCAGACAGATAGACAACAAAGCAACATGGGCGGACGAAAACATGATGAAAATGAAAAAGGATGAGAATGTGGACTTAACCCAGTCCCCTCATTGCTTCCATAAATAGAATGTAAGGAAAAGATGCTTACAGAAACTATCTACTCCAAAAGACCTCATACAATTATTTTGGCTGTTGACAAATAAACCACTTGACAACAGAGATCAATACAATTACAAGCAACATGCTCGATACCCACTCACTTGGCAGTAAATGGAGAGTACTAACCATAAGATTTTATTGGACTTTTTCTGCATGGCTGAAGTCTCATATTGTAACAGCAACAGCAGGTGACTTTGAAAAACTCGGCTATAAAAAAGGAGGCATGTGGGAAATCTGAAATTTTGTTTGCACACAAACCGTAGTTGGACCTCTCGAGTACCTACCCACCAAGAGCAAAATTCTACAACCAAAGTTGCTAAATAAATAGCTACAAATTAGCTAGATTGGCAACACGAAGTAGCGGCAGCTTTTGCCTTAGATCCGACCCTGTTCATCACGGAAGAGGTAAGAAAGTGAATTTCACTGTAGTTTTTATGTGTGTGTGTGGGGGGGGGGTGCTTTACATTAATTGGCTTGATGTATGAAATATGACACACGAGTTCTTGTTGACTCAAATTGGCAACAAATTGTACAAATTCGACAACAACTCACCTTGGGATTGGCGAGAGCATTTATAACATTTCCCAGGGCGAGGAGTGAGCGGTTGATGTTAGCACCTTCACGGAAGCGTTGCCCTTTGGCATTGGTAGCACTGGCTCTTTCTGAGCCTGCCAGGTCTATTAGGCTCATTTTGGCCACGCACACATTGGGATTTAGGCTAGCAGCCTTGTCCTGCTGTCGCAAATATATCTGGAAAAAAGTAACAGTCTTTGTAAGGTTATCATTATGTGAAGTTTATTTGTGACACTTATAATGAAGTAGCATATGATTATTCTGAATGTGACTTTTAAACCTTTAGATGATATTTCATCGTAAAATCTACCCTTTTGGGCAATTTAAATACCTGGAACACGGCATGGGACCTGGAAGAAGTGGCATTCATATCAGTCGGATGTTGCGTCCTGTTTCGATTACCAGAATCCAAAGCCTGGAGAATGTTCTCTGCAGATTTTGGCTATGCAAAGAAGACATCATTCATCAAGTGTGCTCAGGACTACATACACAAACGACATGTGTATTTCCAGTTTCTAGGTATGAATGTGTATTTTTTTTCCATATAGCTTCAAATTGCACCATTCGACAGAATGCTGAGACATTGTTCACCAAACAATGTGCCGACTAACCTGGTGCAGTGTCAGGCCCTGAACCACAACTCCTTTATCACTGTCCTCTCTTACTGCAAGAGGACCTGCATTAGCCAGCAAATCCCTGATCTGCTCATTGTAAACCTGTGGTTCAAAAAACAATGTTATTTATGGATTAAAACCGACCACAACATCACAAAAGATCATTTGACAAAGTGCATGGTTTGACCAAAACTGTTCCGGCAGCAGTTCCGAAAATACTGGATCGGAACCCAAAAGTGGGTCAGATTCTCAGTTTTCCCTTTCTCACTAAAGTCAACACGACAATTTACCTGTTTCCAAGATAGTGGCAAAAATAAATGAGACAATTCATAGACATGAACTATTCAAATACATCTTTGGACTATCCATAGACACCTACAACATGAAGCAGTTAGGGAGGTGTCTATGAACTAAGAATGGTCTTTTTTTTTGTGACCGCGCGAGCGCACACACACACACACACACACACACACACACACACACACACACACACACGCACACGCACACGCACACGCACACGCACACGCACACGCACACACACACACAGTCTATGGGTTGGTTGGGGGGAAAAAAATGAGCACCAAACAACAACCTCCGGTGCTCATTTGAGAACCACTGAGCATCTTGTCTGTCTCCTTACTGTTACAGGAAGCCCTTTGGTGAATTCACTGACAGCTTATGTGACGATTCAGGCGGTATGTCAGATAGCGTCAGCCGTTTGCACTTGACAAATGCACTAGCATAGGGGTGTCAAACTCATTTTTGTCACGTGGCACATCGCAGTTATGGTTGCCATCGGAGGGCTGTTATGCCTGTGAACCCATCTAAATGTATGAGCGCCTTGTGGTGTCACATATACACAACAAATGGATGCATAGCTAATTTTGAAATCAGAAGCCAGTAAATTATTTGCTCAGCTAATTTGAAATGTAATTGAAACGGGTGGGTTGTAACAAATCCCTTGTCAATCTGAGTGTTCAAACTGAAGACATTTTGATGGAAACAATTGTTGTCGAGGCACATGATGTGCCTTTGCGGGCCACTTAAAATGATGTCACGGGTCGGATCTGGCCCCTGGGCCTTGAGTTTGACACCAGTGCACGAGCACAAGTGACATGGCTTGTTATATTTGACAAAAAAAATTGCAGATTTTACAAGTGACTGTGCTACCAGTCTCATTTGTAGTAAAATATTTCCATATAGCTTTGGAGCCAACATAATTTGCTGCGCCAACCAACCACCTTTTGACTTCTAGGTGCTCAAAGCCAAATATGTGATATGTATTACCGGTAAATAAAAACAAATGTTTGCCATTCAGAAAAAAATATATACATTTGTTTTACACGAAAACAGACAGCCCCCCATAAATGAAGTGTTCTGTTGCTTGAAACATGGTGTTGTTTGACTTTCGGTTTAGAGCCTTTCAGTCAGGGGTGCCACAGCACATTACTCACACGATACAGTACATTTATGCCGGGTGCCTTCTCTGACACGAAGCAGTTACAAAAACTATCAGTGTTGCAGAATTTCTAGTGTTCTAAATGTGCTCTCTATCTCTTATCATTTGCTTATTCATTTGGAAATATACAATACGCAAATGCATAGATGATCAATTAATTACAGTGCATTCCAAAATCAATTTGACACCACCACCTAACTCACGGGAACAGGTTTTTTGGCAAAGATTAAAGAACAAAAGAAAAATCACCTCAAGATAGGAGACAGCAACAGAAAACTCTTTCTCCTCCTTAGCATCGTCCATGCGTTTAAAAAGGTCTTTCATGGTGCGGTACATGACTCCAGGCTCATCTGGTGTTCCTAACATGGTATGAGTTTTGCCTGCTCCAGTTGAACCATAGGCAAAAACTAAAACATGACAAGAAAAAAAAAAAAGAATATATCAATAACCTCACTAAGGATGCAGCATAAACACAAACTGATGTCTTGCCGTGGAATTCCATGTTTAAAAAAAAAAAGGGGGGGGGGGAGAGGACGCTTCACGTAAACTTCAAGTTCTCAATGATTTTGATCAAAACTGGACCAAAAACATATTTTCCAAGGTTACGGAGGAAGTGGCATCCTCTACAATCACACTGTCCACCCATCCATTTTCTAATCCGCTGATTCTTACAAGGGTCGTGGGAATGCTGGAACTTATTATTCCAGTTGTCAGTGTCAAGAGTTATTCTGTCATCATTATTATTGTTATGTTGTGTTTATTGTTTTACTTTATGTTAACTGTTTTGTTAAATTTTGAGTGCTCCATTAACCTGCCACGCATGTTTTTGGAATGTGGGAGTACCTGGAGAAAACCTATGCAGGCACGGGGAGAACATGCAAACTCCACACAGGAAGACCGGAGCTGGAATCGAACCCCACACTTTTGTACTGTGAGGCGGACGTGCTAACCAGTTGCCTACCATACCCCCAATCAAACCGTGAAAGGGTAATTATAAGTTTACTGTATTTAGCATCTTTGTTCACATGATCACACGATGGCTTTTCTGAGCTAATTTGCGCTTTATAAACAAAAGAGCTGTCAGCAATTATTTTACATCAGAGATTGATATTGGACATTAAATTATTGCTTTTAACCTATTAAAAACTTGTCACAAATAAATAAACAAAATAAACAAAGATGACAACTTTGAATTCTATGATACTCAACATTTCGGGAAAAAAATTACACTATGGATTGTGTCTCATTACCTGTGCAGTTGAAGCCATTCATGACACCATCCAACACTCCTTTGGTGGTGTTCTCAAATACATCGTCTTGAGTGGAAGTCTCTCCAAAGACATGGTCAAAAACAAATTTAAGGTCTTTGTTGGCCCTCTTGTTGATATTCCTTTTCCGAACTCTTTGGGAACCAAAACAGGATATGTCCTCTTCTTTTGGATCAAATACCAACATGTGTTTATCCACAACCTGGACCACCTTGCGAACATTTTCATTCTTCTCATTCTCATTGGTTGGTCTCACCCGAACGACCACTTTTACGTGGCTGCATACATTACTTTCCATTGTGTTTCCTCACCCGGTGACTAAAGCATTTCTGCAAAGAGAATCAACAATTTCTGCATACAAACAACAATGATGATATGATTAAATGCATTTTGTGTTTTGAAGCTACTGAGCTTTTCGACACGTACTGAGGGAAGCAGTGGGAAAAGCTTTAGCAAGTTTAGCATTTTGCTGAAATGAAGGGTGGCAAGGCTGGAGATGGCTGTAACGTGTTTAATATTAGCAGATATGATCAAAGGTTTAATGTCCGCTTTCTTCTTCTCGAAACTTTCTTGAGAAAGACAGTTAACCCATACAATTCTCCAATGTGATACAAAAGGTTTACCATTTCTTATAATAGGAAAAAAAAATTCTAAACGGTCCACTTTGCAGTCACAGCCCAAAATGTAGTTCATAGGCGCCCATAACAGAGTAATTTTAATTCGGACACGTTGAGCAGTGAATCGTTCCATACATACAGTTTGAATTAACATAACATCACTGTAATATCTTTATCAAGCTGTTCAATTATTAATCTGGATCGCGAAATTACTCACGATTATATTTGTGTCAGTAATTTCTGTGCTGTATGTTGCACATAGAGCATATTTGACAATAAAGCTGACTTGACTTGAGAACTATATTGATTTCAAAGTCAAAAAATCAGTACCGATTACCAGTGTGTATCAAAACATTACTGTTTACCGTAAATTACAATCACCCACAATACAATGTTTGAACAGCGTAAATATGGGCATTGTTGGAAAAAAAGGCAGTATCCGGCACGGAGACGGTAAGCTAACAAACAATCAATTTTTGCACGTAACGACGATAACGCTAACGTCAAATTAGCAACGGTTGCCTTTCGTGTCTACATGAACTGCCTGGGACAAAGACTTACCTTGTTTGAAAGGGAACACTTTCATTTCATCACGACTGCTTTATTTCCACAAGAGCCCCACGACGTTGGCATATCTTAACCAAGTAAATTGAGCTTGAAGGAAAGCTAACATACACAAGACAAGCGCCAATATTTTCAAAAGCAACCACTCTTCCTCGGTGGATGCAGATTGGGTGTGAGGGACTGGTCATTGGCCGACACGAGTGACGTAAATCCAATGCTGTTTCTGGTGGGTGGAGCTACGCGTTTGCGTACTTCCGGTGAAAACAACTATTGGCCCCCGAAACGTCAATAGGAACTTCACAAGCACAGTTCATCCTCGTTCAATTTAAGTAAGTCTATTTATCTTTGCTGATGATGAATTTGCTCAAGACGCGTTTAACGCGTGCTCTCATCCAATATAATCACGTAGCAAGCATCAAACGCCGATCGCAGGATCATGCTAGATTTTGATCTCATTCAAACACACGTGTTGACGAACAGTTGCAGGAAGCCGAAGCTTCCAGTGCGGCTCTTTCACCAACATTTATATTGATGGGGCAATTTTTTTAGCACGCACAAACAGAACCGATTATTACATCCTAATGTTAGTGTTCTTTTTTTTGCATGTATGCTGTTTTTGAGCAATGTTTTGAGCCAAGTGCCTGAACATTGTCAACCTTTACTTATACACCATTAAAATGGATTCTTAACAGCTTATTTAGTTTTTTGAACTACGCTTGGTAGGGCAGTCAGTCTGAGAGAAGATCAATCACTGACATTTGAAATTCAGTGAATTCATCTGGAGTCACTGACCAATATTCTGTTTATCGTCCCTGTCAGATCTTCTCCATGTATCGGGTTAATTGGAATTTTCAAATCAGTTAAACACTCCGATTTTTAATGTACTGTATCTTGTTGCCAGGATACACCCGAAGTCCTTTTCTATCTATTACAAAATGACTCACTTAGGTGCTTGTTGTAGGCAGTTTTGTGTCGTATGCCAACCTGACTGATAAATGGCTCAGAGTGGTAGTTGTGTATTGTGCTGCTACAACCTGGGAAATAAACATTTTCATGTCTAGTGGCCCTTGTTCATAGTAAATTACTGTGGAGCGAATCTATCATTCAAGCTCATGTTTTCAGCATTTGCCTGCTCTGGCATTCCGCTAACAATATAGTTTATGTTCCCTGGCAGGGATCAATCTTTGGTTAAAAACGTGGTGACCTACTGCCTTGGTTCTCAAACATTTTTGGCTTGTGCACCCCCAAATGTTTTTGTCATACCTTGAGTGCCCCATCACTCATCCGTGTTGTTGGTTCTCCAAAAGTCGAACATAACACTGCTGATTATCAAATGTAATCATTTAGTTTCTTTTCCATTAATTACAATAATATAAATTTACAAACACCAATCTTGTCTTTGTTATATAAAACTCTGAGAACATCCATCTTTCCATTATGTGAATGCTTTATCCTCACGAGGGTCGCGGGCAGGTGTGCTGGAACCTATGCCATCTCAATTCCGGCAGTAGGCACGGTACACCCTGATGCTACTTCCCAGCCAATCGCAGAACTACCTCTTTAAACAGGCATACAAACTTTAACCCTCTACAACAAAACACTGAACAAGAACAATACTCAGGCGCACTATACTGCAGCAGTTATGCTTTCTTTCCATCAGTCATCTGAGCTTTGATGACCGACTGACTTGAATAAGAATAAGAAAACCTTTATTCGTCTCACAATGCAGAAATTCCCAATTTACAGCAGCAAAAGTATGAAAGCAGTAGAACAAAAAGTATAGGAGCTGCTGTAAAGGCAGTCACTCACGTGACGCCATCTTGAAGTCATAATAACATAACAAAATAATACAACACAACACATAAGACACATACAGTTATTCAATCTTAACCACTTTTCTGCATGCTCTTTGTTGTTTGAAGCCGTTATAGATGAATGAGGAGAGAATCAAAGTGTCCTTTTCACCAGTGGATCAGGGACGTCATGCTGAAAATATGCACACGTCTGCTACAAGCTAAGTTTTAAAAGCAAACAAGAAGCTGTAGCATCCATTGACGAACCCCCCCCCAGATTGGCTCACATCTCCTGTCCCATGTAAATCCGCTTCAATTCCAAGCAGCGACTCCCAGTTCCACATACGCATCGGCGCTCTGTCCTGACGCTCCTTTCTTCTCATCACAATGTGACAAAACAAAACACAACAACAACAAAAAAAGCAAGGATCTTGAGAGCACTTGACGACGGCTGCTGACTCGGGCGCCATCTTGGCCTATGTCTAAATCACACACGGCTGTTGTGATTTTGCCACAGTTTATTGATCCATGCAAAAAATTATTATTGTTAAAAATTTTATTTATGTACCCCCTACGATGTGATTATGTACCTGTACCTCTGCTTGGGAAACACTGCCGTATTGGATATCCATTTCATACCAGAAATATTAAAGCAACATGGTTTAAGCTTGTCCACCTGATATGGAAGATTGCAGTCCAAAATATCACCCCTGAGCTTGTTTCTTTTTTTTTTTTTTTTTTTGGGGGGGGGGTGATGTACTCATAGTTAGCATATTTTCCATTCCAAAACTAAAAATTGGTTAATGTCTTGCTATAAATTATATATTGCATAACCTGTGACTCATCATTGCTGTTGCCTTCTCCTCAGGTCAAATTAAGGATGGTGATTTTCCGTGTGCCCACTCCCTCCTGCCGACTGTTTCAGAAAACAGCGCGGATAATGCAGAAATTATGGAATTTAAATTTGCACTCTCAGACAGCTGGCCTTTGTGCCTTTTCTGGTGTTTCAACTGAAAAGCCTCCTCACATGCCTGTGATGCTCAACGAGGTGCTTCAACACTTGAACATCCACCCAGGTCAAGTAAGTTTTTCATTTTTTATGATTTGTCACCCGATCTTGTGCTCCATTGCATTCTAAATTAGCTTCCAGTCAAATTATGATGGAACTAGTCTGTAGATGGTGAATAGCGCAAATGAATTGGTTTCTCTGAACACATACCCCGATCCCAGAAAAGCTGGCAAACATCACTGCTTCTGAGACAGTAAGGTCATATCCTAAAGATTTGCACAAGGATGGAGTTAAGCTCTTTTGCACAAGCTACAACAAGGTTGTTTCCTTTGCTTCTCATTTGAGGAGAAGTGTAACACCAAGAGCTGTTTTAAAAAATGTCGGAAAACTCGTAAGACTCACAATCATCATTAAAACCAAGAGAAAAAAAATGTGCTCTCATATTGCAATTGTTTTTTTTTTTTATGTATTCTAGACTTGTGCTACTTATGTATAGACTACACACAAATACAGTCAGTAGTTTATGTCGCTACTTCTATAGTGATTGATGGTCTCAGATTTATCTCGAATTTCAATGTCGGTACATTTTTCTGCTGTATGAATTGTATTCAAGTGGATGGTTACCACTTTTTAAAATATTTGCTTTAATATCACTTGTTCTGTCTCAAACCTATAGTTTTGTGAAATGTTTTGCACTTCATAAGTAATTCAAATAAATCTGCCCAAGAGGGACAAAGTGAATATAGAACTGCAACGTGGTTTGGTTTTTAATCAGGGTTTGATATAGAATCAGTACCTTTTCTCTGCAGATTCTTGGGGGGGACTACATACTGTCATAAATAACCTTGCTGGTGACCAGTCCTGGGTGTACCCCTGCCGCTCACCCAAAGAAAGCTGGGATAGACTCCCTATCGCCCTTATTATTGTGGCTTCAGTGAAGATGCAGGGCCTGAAGCAATTGTGAAGTCCAACCCATGTAACAGATTGCTAACACCAGCTGCTCGTGCTTGGCGCCACCTAGCTAATTGCCAACTGTCGTCTCTAACAGTGGTTTATTGTAACTGTACTGTAATTTTTCAGGGCAGACCTTGTGAACTTCTTTTTACGTGCGGGAGCGTATAAAGTAGTTTTATTGTTTTGACGTTACAGTGATTAACATTAGTAGAGCAGTTAAGATGACCAAAATCTTACTGTAAAACCTCACCTCTACAGTTAATAAATGTTTTATGATGGCCATAGTTTGATCTGCCGGGGGCCTTTGGACTGGGACTGATTCTCAGTAGGATGCGGCGCATCACAGCATCACAGGGCTGGAAAAAAAAAATATTGACCAATTGTGTCCATCACAAAAATTGGTCAAAACAAAAGTACATGTTGCAAAACGTGTTTTTAATTAAAAAAAAAATAATAATGCGCCACCCGGAACCAATGTTTAGCCTCGTTGATGTTCCGGCGAGGACAGTTGTTGTTGATGGACGCATGCTTATCGCCGCACACCTACAATACTATGTTGTCAAGGTTTTGTGCTTTCTGGGTCATTCCATGCCAAATCACTCAAAAAAAATCAGAAAAATTAATCTAGGCGGATTTAGATTGAAATGAAAATTGATGCCCCTTTTTGCCCAAAAATGTCAAAATTATCCAGGCCACGGCTCCTTCCACTGAATGGTTGTGAAGCCTCTTGAGTTCACTTATCAGAGCATAGTTTACTGCCTTTGTCTCATTGCGAAGTGCTGAGCTGTGAGTAAAAAAGTGACATGATGATTGTGAACGAAAAATAAAGAGCAGGCCAGCGGTTAAGTCACTGCTGGATCTTTTATTGTATTATAGCAAATTAGATTATGTATGGCACAGGTGTCAAAGTCAAGGCCCAGGGGCCAGTTCTGGCCCGCTAGGTCATTTTATGTGGCCCGCAAAAGCAAATCATGTGTGTCAACTTGCTAAAATCCTTACCGAAATGTCAAATCGTCATGTGTAATCAATAACGTTGAGATTTTGCTACCCTGTTTACACTTACTTGAGCAATAATTTGAACAAACTATTACAGTACAATGGACTTGACTGATTTCAAAGCTAGTAGTCTATTAATTTGTTGTGTACAAGCGATCATTTTTGTGGTTTCACTGTCATAGCGGCCCCCCGAGGGAAGACGAAACTCCAAATTGGCCCGCGACTAGAATGAGTTTGACACCCCTGATGTATGCTGTTAGTGGTGTCCTGCGATTGGCTGGCGACCCCCCCCCACACTGCCGGAAGGCAGCTGGGATAGGCTCCAGCACCCCCTCGACCCTTCTGAGGATAAAGCGGATCAGAAAATGCACGGATGCATGTTGTTTGTGGTAACACGCCATGTTCTGAGAAATTCCAGTTCCGAGATTTGGCATCTGCAACGGTCCACAATGGCTGTTTGTGATTTATAATAAAAGGTGAGACAAACAATTAAGGTCAGAAGTCATATCCTTGAGAGATGTTGCATGTTATTTTTTTAAAGTCCTTGTATCCACGGAGCTATGGGAGCAGACTAGCGCCTTCCCCCGCGAGAGAGAACAACAGCATACAATGGTTTATATGAAAGTAAATACCAAAATATTGTTTACTTTTAAGTGAGAATAGTATTAGCATACATCAACCTTGGCCAACCTAAGTGTAATTTGTAGATGTAAGTCTATCACCGTCAAACCATAAAACTGGGCAGTGTGTGTATGTGCGGGAGTGGGGGTGCGCGGGGTGGCGATTACTGGGATTATCGATGGAATAATCGTTAAAATGATCAGATTAGTTTGTGACAGCCTTACTAAAAGCACAATAATAATCGTGATAAAACTGACCATTCATTTATTTGCTGAACTGTTGATGTAAATCAAGTTTTGTACCTTATGCTATGGCAGATGATTGCATCTCTCAATATTGTAATATAATGTTTGGTCTGTATCAATTTGTTCTTTTTTTTGCTGAGAGAGAGGGTGATTATAGCTTTGCTTTTGTAAAATATATGTATCATTTGCACAGATGGGCATGAGTCAAAAGACTTCTGTTGTGGCAAAACACAGGGGAAGTGCTGCCCTACATCTATATGTAGATGTATATACTGTAAATCTAAATCTATGCATATCTGTACAATGCATGGTCAAGACAGGTGGGGGCCACGGGTCATTGAGTTAGTCAGGAATTGCGCCACTGTAATTCTGTTGGCACGACACAGGGTGCTGCGTCGCTCCTGCCTGAACTTTAGCACCTCTAAACTCCTCCGCTGCCCGCCCATTTGCCAACTGTCCAAAGACAGTTTGCCAATCAGATGTTATTAAAACAGTCTGATAGATTTTGTTTTGCTGCACAGTACATGCTGTTCACCACGCTCATTTGATACATTCACAATTGCTGCTTCACCACAAATGTCTGCTCATTCATTCATTCATTCATTCATTCATTCATTCATTCATTCATTCATTCATTCATTCATTCATTCATTCATTCCTTCATTCATTCATTCATTCATCATACTGATGATGTTCCATAAATGATGATGGGGGCTGCCATGTTACATTAAAATGGCTAAAGTGTAAAGCCGTAAAGCTCTGCGAGTGTCAATTGGAGAGAGAATGAGATGAGAAATCTGAATTGGAACATAACTGTTAGAAGCAGCTGTGATTAAATTATAGTCTCAATAATAAATTAATCCTGTAGTAAACCATTCATCGCTATCAGATAGATACCACTAGATATCAGTGTGGACAATGAGAATAATAGCCTGAGTGGCTGTGGAAAAAGAGTCTCTTATATATAATTACTCATCAGCCAAAGTATGGTAAACTGCTGTTTAATCAAACCATTGATCACACGTGTCAAACTCAAGGCCCAAGGGCCATATCCGGCCCGCCACGTCGTTTTATGTGGCCCGCGAAAGTAAATCATGCCTGTCAACTTCATTGATCCTTGCTAAAATCTGTATCGAAATGTCGAAATGTCATGTGCAATAAATAACGTTGAGATTTTTGTTACCCTGTTCACACTCACTTGAACAAGAATTGAACAAACAACAAATTGAACAAACTAGTAATCCATCAATTTGTTGTGTACAAGTAATTATACGATATGATGAAATATATGAAATGAAATGTTTATTCGGTTTCACTGTCCCTCCAAGGGAAGACATAACTCCAAAGTGGCCCCCAACAAAAATGAGTTTGACACCCCTGCCATAGTTTGTATAGCAGTTAGCTGTCTCTGCTACCTTGATTGTGACACTTTTTTTTACTTTGTAAATAATTTTCATCAAGAGCTGTTTTTTTATGTACACATTTTCAAATTTACCCGTTATGCAACTGATTGGATTGCTATCCACCACCTTTTCTTGACCAAAATTGATTTAACCTCAACAAAGGGCTCCGGTTTGTCGCTCCAGAATACTAGGGCTGTGCACCAGTCCACAAAAGACCATTGAACATGGTTTTCGATTCATGGACGGTTGAATTTGAAAGTGACAGATTTTATTGGGTTCGACTCAGTGGGATTACCATTCGATATGCTGTGGCTCCGTTCAAGAGTGTGTGATGCAATGACTTTTTTGTTGCCATTTTACATACATTTGAATGGACTGTCAATGTGCCATGCCTATCCTGATATATTTTGAAGTCGAACAATTCAATTCAGTTCAATTCGATGAGCTCACTTTTAAATCAAAAAACAATTTTGTGGAAAAAAAGTTTTGAGATGATTTATCTTGGGCTCATTTTCATATCACAAAAACCTGGCATTTGAACAGGAGTAGGAGACCTTTTGTATCCACTGCACGCACCTGCGGAATTGTTGGTATAGTACCCTTCTTTTAAAGAAAGAGAAAAAAAATTAATAACCTCAAACTGAGACGGGAATGTGTCAAAATGCATGTTGACCTTTCTGGTCAACATCACATCAGCTCTATGACTACCGATGCAAAAACGGCCACACAAAGAAAAGAACACGGTGGCTACTGTGACGCTTGGAGGAAACCCGCTATGTTCAAGCGCCACTTTGCTGCATCAAGCACAGATTGAATCTGTCAATCAAGTTAAATATAGCGAAATGTGCTGCCAATGTCCGAAAGCTTGGTGCCAGTCACAGGCCACAGGTTGTCCAACAGGATAATCACCTAAATCACACAGCTAAAACACTAAACAAGGCTAAGAACAAAACTTTGGTATATTTTGAATTCGCTGGCTCCCTCGCGGTCGGTCGGCCTTGAAGAAGTTATTGTCCGGGTCCAAGTTGTTCTAAGGGTCGAATGGCTTGTGGTCAGTAGGGCTGGAAGTCATCAAAGGGTTGGAAGTCCATGTTTTTGCCATGTGAATTTCCTGCTTCAGTTCAGTCAGTCACGATGGATTTGTTCTAAAACTATTTTCACCACTTTAAATTTGTTAATTTTACATAAAAATAACGGACGGAGTGGGACCAAGAGTATTCTTTTGTGGACAAAAATGAATTTGGAAATATATTTTGTTCGTTTTGTACATAAGCTTTGGGCCACACAGCGATGATGTGCTGTTTATTCATCGCCCAATCACAAACTATGTGCAGCATTTGTATATGCACTAGTCCACCTTCTGTCTATCCTCCACCTGAGTGGAGTGTGAGTGTGATAGAGAGGTTGACAGAAAAAAAGAATGGATGAAGACATCAGGACTATTCTCAGACACAATAAGAAAACTGCTACCTGTACTTTTCGATACCGAGTTTGAAAACCATACCACTTTGCAAATGCTTTACCTATTTTCTTTTTCACAGTCCTTTTTGGATGCCCGAAGTATTGAAAGAAGAGGCTTCTAAATAATTGATTCTTGAAATTAAATACTCCAGCCAGGGATACCAGGGCTGACTGACAGACGGATATTAGGTCTTGGTCTCATAAAGTTACAAGTTTAGTCTGAGGTTATCAGTGGTCAGAGAAGTCCCTCTCCTTCCTTACCTCATTACTGTCATGAGTAGAACATGTCATTGTGGGATAGTTGGTAGTGGTGTGCTCCGAATGCAGTCCAGTACTTCATTATCCAAAAGGTTTTCCCGAGTCTACAGCGTGCCAGGTTGTTCAGTCTTCCTGAGCAGACAAGTCCTTTGCGGGCACTTTGTCCTGCAGTGTTGTTTTAGTCCTTTCATTTACACATTCTTTAGATTGATGTTGATTTAACAGCAGTGAAACAAATACAGGAGGCTTCCACTTATCTAAGCAGGTGGTTTTCATCACATTCTTGGGTTGTATAAACATCTATCCCACCCCTTAAGATGTATTTTCTCACTTTTCCGGTTTTGTGAAGTGTTCAAAACCGGGCTTTTAGACTGTAACGATGGCATGCTTTGCAGCACCCTTTGTAAATATTGTAGTTGTCGTGAACCAAGCTCGATGTTGCTCTTTGTTTGCTTTTGTTTTCTGTCGCTTTCGTAGTGAATGTGGCTGTGATGTCTTTAAAGATGACAGAAGAAAGGAAGTTTTCAGATAAAAGGGCAAGGGAGACATTGAAGCTGGAATGTTGATTCGAGTGAGGGGGTCGATGTGTTGAGTGACTGGGCATGAGTTGTGGGCAACGGCAACAATTGAATGAATGTGCGTTTTGACATTGTCTTTATAGATAATGTGAACATAAAACAAGGTGCTTCTAAGCTAGGTAATAGTTCCCGGAAGGCTCGCCACCTTATTCCTGCGCGCTCTGTTCGAGAATGATGTCAAAGTACATTGACGTCACTGATGTCAAGGTACATCTGTGTCAGATCGCACCATCCGTTCGCGTTTGAGCCTAAATTGACTTCACAGCAGATGACTAAGGAGGACACCACTGTAGAAATCCCAAACAAAATATTTTATTTTGTGTCAGAAGTAATAAAACAAAATACCGTAAATTCCGGACTATAAGCCGCTACTTTTTTCCCAAACTTTCAACCCTGCGGCTTGTACAGTGATGCGGCCAATTTGTGTAATTTTTCTAACGACCGCCAGGGGCGCTCGAGTAGAAAAGGTAAGATTAAGACCGGTCTTTATGACACTGTTTAATTCCGACACTGAGGACGGTGACTTCGATGGCTTCAGTTCACAGGAGGAAGATGAAGACGGCTCACCGTGATTTTTACAAGTACCGGTATGTTCTTTTACCAGACCTGTTATACTGTGTTGCTATTCTGTTGCTAGCGTGTTGTTACCATGTTGCTACCGTTTTACTGCCGCGTCACAGGCACCGTTTGGGAAGAAAGTTATGTCATTATTATTGTTAAGTTATATTATTAAAACTTTGAAAACTCTCTCTGTGTACCGTCTTTCTTTGTAAATATGTTGACATGTTTTAATGTGGGCACATGCGGCTTATATACAGGTGCGGCTTGTGTATGTACAAAATTGGTTTTCCTCTAAAAATGTAGTGGGTGCGGCTTATAATCAGGTGCGCTCTATAGTGCGGAAATTACGGTAGATTAAATAAAGCATGACATTTCGTAAATTTGACTCAGTAATTGTTTTCCCGAATTGCAATTTGATAATGTGACATCACTTGAAGACAACAATAGCGGGGCTCACGATGGAGTCAGAAATCGATTTGGAAGGCGACGTTTCAAACTTATATGAGGGATCCAGGTGTTTAAAGAGTTGGAGGAAAGGGGTGTTGTTTGCAAGATATATGTTGGACCATACATGTACGAGCCAGATGCTCAGGATGCGGAAAATGTTACGACAGAATGGCTGGACATGGAGTGGAGATGAGACCCATGACATTGGAACAATTGTAAGCTATTTTGACTGCCGTTATTAGCCTAGCGTTATTGTTTTCAATTCGACTCTGTGCCGTGCTGTAAATTGCGCAAAATGGGATTACCTATTTGGTTCATATATTCCCTCTAGCACTGAGAGCACAAGTCATAGTGGGTTGGTGTCCTACATTGTCATTGCTAAGGTAGTTCTGTTGAGTTGTCGGCCACTCCGCACATTATATCCTCAGCGTTTTTAGTTGTAAAGCATTACAGAGGATTCCACCCATGAATGTTTTCATGCAGGATTACATCCATGTACACGTATTATACATTGAATCGAATGTTTTCATAAACAACAGCCAGCATTAGTCATTGAATAGTACACCTACTTTTTTTGCAAATCCGGTTGAGAAAACAGAGGTTTTCTAAGTGCTTGTAACAAAGAATGCTCGTCGACACCGGTGTGAAATGCATTTGCTTTGCGAGAATAAAACTCTATTGTTCCAATTTTCTAGTCCATTTACCTATTCTTTTTTTGGGGGGGGGGCACTCAAACAACTGTTTGCCTGCAGGTGTACAGTGCATCGCCATACAGTGCTGAGGTATTTCGCCGAATAACTTGATAAAAATGGCAAAGAGCAGTTAACGGGGCAATCAACAAGGCATTACAATGACTGACTGGCGACTCGGCATACTGTCAATGACTGGCCGGAGTATTTTCGTTGTCGTTGTGAAGCGCATCGCTATGGGTCTAACTATGAACCTGGCTAGGTTGTGTTAAAAAAAAAACAAAAACAGAAAAACTAAAGTATACTTGAAATATTTATACCCCTAAGGGTTACTCAAAAGATGGCCAAATGCAATGGTTGATATTACCTTTGCCAGATTGCATATATATATATATGTATATATATATATATATATATATATATATATATATATATATATATATATATTAGAGCTATCAAACGATTAAAATTTTTAATCTAATTAAAAACTCAACTGTCATAATTAACTCAAATTAACTAAAATTAATCATGATTGCTCACTCATTTTTATCGTTTCTGAATTTCCTTTTATATTTTTGTCCTATTTTCCCCCATTTTAATGCTCTCATCAACATGGAATCATGAATCAGTTTTCTATGTGCAAAATGCAAATATTTACTGAAATAACAATTTTGATTTTCAATTTTACATGAACATTTTTCACTTGGAGCAGTTATTCACACATTATCTCTCACACAATATTACTGTCCATCAACAACAGTGAAAACAATGTTTTGTCACACAACAGCTGCTTGAACAGCTTTATTTAGGGAATCAAAACAGCGCAATATAACATTATAAAGTGCACATCTAAGGTAAACTAGTACTCAGCCTATAATGGATTTAAGCCATGGTTGCATACTTCGTTTTTCTCAAATTTGCTTTGAACACAGCAGTCAGGCTATGCTGATTCTGTTGGTCCTTCTTGCTCGGAAGTCTCTCTACGGTTTTGTGTCGACATCATTTCGGATTCTTGTAATGGAGGCTCGCTGGCAATCAGTAATGGTTGTTCAGTTAGGGATTGTCGGTCAGCATGGAAGGATCTCTCGTTCTGTTCTTTTTGGATCATTTATTGGAGCACTTTGCAGCAGAAGTAGGAGTAGTAGTAGTTGTAACAGAAGTATCAGAAGCAGGTAATAACCTAAACTACACATAAATGCAGTAAAAAATTAATATATCTATCTTTCTGCATCGCAATGTAAATATGTATATAATTGACATTAATGAATACCTTTATTTAACAATACGTTTAATAAATAATGTAATCAACCCTGATTTCACTATGTATCATTACCGTCATCATTATTCATTGTTTTAAACGTAAGAAACCATTCAACACAAACATAAAGTCTAATCAAACAAAAGAACTACAAGTCCCAATACTCAATCCCGGAAGTGGAGCGCGGCATGAACATATCAAGTCGAATCGAACAAAAGAACTACAAGTCCCAAAGGTCCAACCGGAAGTGGGCGCGGCTGCAACGCAATTTACTTCTTTAAGCGTCAGATTGCAGACGGACAAACATGACAACTATGCACAAATGAGCTAAATAAAGACACCCCTGTTCTAGCAACATTTTAGCCCACGCTGTTTAAATTGCCGATTGCTTCAGCAACTTTGTTCTTTGTCGTGTCATCCATTTTCTTCGCTTTGAAATGATCCATAGCCGTCTGTCTGAGACGAGGGGGGCGGACTACTGACGTCAGCGGTGTGCTTGGCCATTAATTAAGTGGTATTTCAGACTCGGCGTGCTATGATGATAGCTCAGTTTACGACTGCAAAACATCCAGGTCATTTTGGTCTTGTCAGTGGAACAATCTGGCAACTTTTAAAAGTAAACTTTCCATTCATAAACTATTTAAATATCCGTTTCGGTGTCTCGCTGCCGTGGCTGGCAAAACAAGCGTCGTGGACTTGTGCAGCGCGCTTGATGTTTTGTTTCTGGTCTATTTATAGAGCAACGTCACATCCGCTGTGACGTCTGCCGCGTTAATCTCGCGAAAATTTTTGATCCCGATAAAATTCATTTAAATTAATGTCGATAAAAGCAGCTAAACTGACAGCTCTAATATATATATATATATATATATATATATATATATATATATATATATATATATATATATATATATATATATCTCGATAGAAAGATATACAGTAGATATTAACATAGGTGTATCGACAAGTTTGTCCATGTAGGGTCTTGGGTGGGGGATGCCTCACAAAAATGGACTCACCTGGAGATAAACTATGACGAAAGTCCGACTGTGTTTTGTGTGTGTGTGTGTGAGCTTGAGACAGCCTGATGTGTGGCGGAAAGGAGGACAATGAAAAAGCTCCTGTCCATCATAGTCAATCTTAGGCATCTAGTGCATAGCACCATCTCCAGATCTCCAGTCAGAGAAGCAGCTTCAATGACAGCCTGCTGTCACTGCCCTGCTTCACTCTCAGGCTACTGCACAGTACCCAGGACCGACCTACCCTCCTACCTATCAACCTCCCTACATATCACTGGTATCCTCTCTTGTCATATGCAAAACAATGTGAAAATGATTTGGCTGATGTCTGTTTCTTAGCAGAGATTTTCAAGCAATAACATTCTTGGGAATTCTGCACAGAGCAACATTAACGCAACTTAATTTCAAATATTTAATAAATCGTCCGTGTTACTCTCATTTTTTTTTTTTTTTTACAGCCTTTGAACATTAGACCCAAGTGTTTTTGTCTGACCCCCGTAAACCCAAATTAAATCCAAATTACTGAGGAAACTGCATTTCTTTTAAAGTGAGCAAACTGCTCTCTGTGGCCAGTGAAGTGCAGAAACTAACGGAAAACTATATATCTTTTTTTTTTTTTTTTCGATTAAAACAGCCCATACTGTCAGCCTGACCCAAAAACTCAATAGACCAATAAGCTGTTCCCTTTAGTACTCCAGAAAAAAACATGAGTTCATATCAAATAAGTGAAATATTACAAGTAAAAATATTTGACTTCATATTAATGTGTGTCTTAAATTAAGCGTGACAGACACAATCTTAAACCTCATAGCAACTGAAATGAGAAGAGACTCCTGCAGCGTCATCTCAGCAGATAGCTTTAAAAGCAACAACTCAAACTAGGATTCTGAACTGTCTGTATCCATAATTGATCTGTGAAACAAAAGTAAAGGTTATCATTTTCCAATCTTAAATAGATTTTATTACTTTTGGTCTGTTTGCAATAGTTACAGTTATTCCTGGTGTGAGCGTGGGTTCACTAATCAGATACCCTGTGGATAGCTGGATTGGGATGACTCACAGCTGCAACACATGCTTCAGCTGGTATGATTGTGAGGGCCACCTGCATTATCTTAAACTCTCAAGTAAATTTAGGGTCACGATTAATAGGATGCTTGTTATGCATCGCTGTTTAAAATAAGTTAAGATTCGGACAGCATTTATAGTACATGGTTCAAGGGAACCAATCGGGATTTTTTTGCTCCCATGCTGCCCTCTTCAAATATGCATCACAGTAGTGTAGACAGAAAAAGGTCGGATTTGATTCAGGCGTTGTTAACATCTGGATTTAAAAAAAAGAAATGAATAATCCGCCAATATGGCCTTAGTGTAAGTGAGCTGAGTGGGTGCACACCATGTAACATCAAGCCCGACGTCACTGAAATGCGCAGATCAATGACGTAGGGAGAATGCACCCGGGGCACTGCAAAGTGAGGGTTGGCTTCTTTGTCCTTTTCAAGGTCAAAGTGTGGGCTGGAGCTTCTTCCTGCTAACTTTAGGCGAAAGACAGACACACTGGACAGGTTACCAATGAATTATAGGGCGAATTGAAAGAGTTTATCGAGCAGGAATTATTGCAACTTCATCTGCATATGTCATCTTGTGTAACTACTACACTTTCAATGAGATTTTGACATAGTCTGTTGGGGTTTGCCACCAGCAGAATGGTAGATGGAATTCCCTTTGGTGAAGCGAGGTTATAATGTTAGTCAGGTCCGTTGCTTCAGAAGGATTTGGTATGCATACGATGGTGATGAAGCGACTCCCGAAAAACACCACATTTTTTTCAGATGCTCATTTTTGTTTTACCCTGTACAGTATTGTTGAGAACTGGTGCATTTTTTTAACATAAGAAGCATGTTGGGCATTTTGGCTCCTGGACACGACATCACTATTACGCCTTTGTGTTATTGTTTCCTGAGAATCCTTTGCTACCTTGAAATCCATCCGTCCATCCATTATCTGAGCCGCTAATCCTCCCGAGGGTCCCAAGCGTGCTGGAGCCTATACCAGCTGTCTTCGGGCAGTAGGCGGCGTGTACACTCTGAACTGGTTGCCAGCCAATCATAGGGCGCACATCAACGAACAAAAAACATTCCCACTCACAATCACACACACTGACAATTTAGAGTGTCCAATTAAACTACCTTGCATGTTTTTGGAATATGGGAGGAAACTGTAGTACCCGGAGAAAACCCACCCAAGCACAACGAGAACATGCAAGCTCCACACAGGAAGGCTGGAGCCCGGATTCGAATCCCGGATCACTGCACTGTGAGGCGGACTTGCTAACTAGTTTCCATCATCCATTGACATTCTCTCGCTAAAATAGTGGCCCGGTTTTTTGTTTGTTTGTTTGTTTTGGGGGGTGGGGGTGCCTTAATGACCTTTGGATACAAATTGCCTATATCCTCAGTTTATCAGATCATGCAAAGATAAATATTATTAATGAATGTAATATAATCAGTATTTGGTTAAGCTGTTAGTGTTTTACAAAAATAAAGAAAAAAGGACATAAGGCATATTTTAGTTACGGTATGTGATATATCCATTACTCGGTCCTGACCATTAGGTGGTATGGCGAGGCACCTGTAATTGCCACAGTATGCCTGCAAACTGAATACGTTTTGCCACAGTGTGTATTCTTTTGTGTGTATTTCAATCCGTAATCTGCCATTTTGGTTTGAAGCAGCAATTTGGGGCAAATTCAAGCACCCATAGGCTGACTAATCCCACCAGGGAATTCAGCCAATGTGAAAGAAGGTGTATTAAACAGATTGCTGAGACCAAATGTCAATTTTTTAATGGATTTTATTCTGACATTTATTTTGGTGAAGCAAGGCTTCAAAGTTTGATGAGCATTTAGAGACTTGGCAATGAAAAAGCAACTTTGAGGGCCAGTTCATTGCTGATTTTAGAGTTGTTACTGCAAATTTCACAGTCTCAAATCACGGAAGACTTGTGTGATAGAATAACGCTTTTCATCAGCTTTGGCCTTGAAACCTAACAAACGCTTGTTGATCAGAAAAAAGATGCATGCTGATTTCCCAAACATGTATTAGATTACATTAAGGATCACTACAGAAGCAGCATTAGGCAAGCCCGACAGAAATGTGAGACATTGACCTTATCTGTGTGACCAACACAATCTGTGTTATCAGCTTCACCCTGAAAGTGCTGTTATTCCCAGCTAGAGTGCTCCCACTCATTGCTTACTCTGTTTCCTGACTAATTTGCTCGGGAGGAGCATATCTGCTTGACATTACATGGCACTTTTCACCTCTGCAAGAAATGGTAGTTTCCTTGTTTCCGTCTTATCTCCTGCTATACTTTTAAGATGATTCGTAACGCAGTGGCTGTACTCAAGGCTTCTTGTTTTATGTCGTCTGCTTGTCACGTGTTCACGCTAAATATACTTAAGTTACAGACGCAGTGAATTATAATGAACTGTAATTAGTATATACAGTTATTAACTACAAATAATACTATAATTAAATGTAGATTACACAGGATTACCAGCTCTACTGTTCTGATGTAAAGGCCCACTGTTATTCTTTTTTATGATTTATTGATTTCTTTAATGATAACGCTTTTGGAAGAACCATTTTTTTGTGTCAGAGGTCTAGACTTTTCTCCCCGGTTGCACTGGTCCACGCAACTTGCTTCAATGTGACCTGTCAGCCAATTGCTGCATGCCAT
Source organism: Hippocampus mohnikei (assembly GCA_026261675.1). Taxonomy (NCBI): domain Eukaryota; kingdom Metazoa; phylum Chordata; class Actinopteri; order Syngnathiformes; family Syngnathidae; genus Hippocampus; species Hippocampus mohnikei. The sequence goes on from JAKGUB010000340.1 coordinate 3,078,992, forward strand.
GCAGTTCGTGAATATTCGGTGATGGCAAAAGCTACACATTTGATTTTCATCACATGTACCAGAGCTGCCACGTTCTGCACCGAAACGAATAATGTTTTGGGATTCCAGAAATGCAGGCAAAGTGTGATAAGAAAAAGTATTTATTTACAGAAAAGCGCATCGGCAAAGTACAAATAGAAATCGCTGGTCACAAGGAGCCAAGAGAAACAAGGCATAAACGAAAGCGCTTATTAAAGGCAAGGTACTAGCGAACACCAAGAATAGACCAACAAACTGTCAAGAAGCAAATAACGCGAAGCCGAAGCTCAAGAGCAATAAGAAAAAGAAAAAAAACTTACAAACAGGAATCTAAGAATGGCGATAGCCATTGTGGAGAGTGTCGAGAGGTCAAGAAAACAACACTTGAAAGCACTACAGCGAGCAAGGTCAATAATACGACAAGACACTAGCCAACTTGGCAGTCCTTAAATCATAGGTGTCAAACTCAGGTCCTGGAGGGCCAATGCCCTGCATGTTTTCCAACTCTCCCTGTTGCAACACACCTGATTCAAATGAACAGGTTCAATGTCAGACTTCCTCAGAGCTTTCTGATGATCTGATCATTTGAATCAGGTGTGTTGCAACACACCTGATTCAAATGAACAGGTTCAATGTCAGGCTTCCGCAGAGCTTGCTGATGATCTGATCATTTGAATCAGGTGTGTTGCAACACACCTGATTCAAATGAACAGGTTCAATGTCAGGCTTCCGCAGAGCTTGCTGATGATCTGATCATTTGAATCAGGTGTGTTGCAACACACCTGATTCAAATGAACAGGTTCAATGTCAGGCTTCCGCAGAGCTTGCTGATGATCTGATCATTTGAATCAGGTGTGTTGCAACACACCTGATTCAAATGAACAGGTTCAATGTCAGGCTTCCGCAGAGCTTGCTGATGATCTGATCATTTGAATCAGGTGTGTTGCAACACACCTGATTCAAATGAACAGGTTCAATGTCAGACTTCCTCAGAGCTTGCTGATGATCTGATCATTTGAATCAGGTGTGTTGCAACACACCTGATTCAAATGAACAGGTTCAATGTCAGGCTTCCTCAGAGCTTGCTGATGATCTGATCATTTGAATCAGGTGTGTTGCAACACACCTGATTCAAATGAACAGGTTCAATGTCAGGCTTCCGCAGAGCTTGCTGATGATCTGATCATTTGAATCAGGTGTGTTGCAACACACCTGATTCAAATGAACAGTTTCAATGTCAGGCTTCCTCAGAGCTTGCTGATGATCTGATCATTTGAATCAGGTGTGTTGCAACATAGAGAGTCGGAAAACATGCAGGGCATTGGCCCTCCAGGACCTGAGTTTGACACCTATGCCTTAAATACTTGCCAAGTCTTGATGGGGAAACACCAACAGGTGCGCTTGCTGGAGCTAGAGCTGAAACACAAGCAAAACAGACAGAACATGACCATAAACACAATCAATTTACAAGTACATTTACTGACTGAGTGAGCTTGTCTGGATACCTTTTTGCCGATGTCTTTCACATCGAGAAGTGGATGGACAACGCTTGCTATACTTCCTCTGATGACCGCTGTCTGTTTTCCATCTCAACTTATGATGTAGGGGAGAGTTGCAGCAACACTCGTTTCGAAGGAAAATAACAATTAGCATGTTACTCAATGTTTCGAGGAAAGTTTCCATTTCATGGATTTTTTTAATACATCGTGTGTTTCTGAGTTAATGATGCCGATCCATGCGTATTTATTTTTCAATATCAGATTGTTTAATTAGCCAGTCAAAGCATGTTTATAGTTGAAAAGGGATTTAATATTTGTTTGCATATCAGTGAAATTGCTGCACTTAAACATGTTTGTTCCAAACGGAAAATGTTATTTTAAAATGTTATTGTTCATGGCAAAACATTTATTCTATGTCATAAGTTGTCTATATTTCTTTCTGATTTCTTGAGCAATGCATCTTTCTCTGTGCATTCAAGACATGTCGGTGTGTTCCTTTGCTTTAAAAAAAAACACAAAACAAAACAGAACAAAAAAAACACCACACTCCGTCTCCTGTTTTTCTTGAAATTGGCTGTTCTCGTCACCAACCTTTCTCATCACGGCAGCTTTTGAAAAAGGCATGACTGGGTCTGGGTGACAGGCTATCTTTTCCTTCCACTTGGTGTCACTTCAAAATTAGGTTTCACCAAAAGCTGTCATGAGCCTGAGCTATGGCAACCCAAAAGTGATTAAAAAAAAGAAAAAACACACACACACACACACACACACACACACAGAAAAAAAGGTGAAGGCTGCTCTAACATTAAACTTTTCAAGTTGGGGGCCGCAAAAGGCCCCCGCGCTGTGCATTTGTGACCAATGATATTGAGTGAAATGGGCAGGTTGCGAAAATTGGTGGAAAGAAGGGAAGAAAAGATGAAAGGAATGTGGAGGAGTCAGACAGGAAGATAAAGGACAGATGGTGAGGATGCACGTTTGAGAGATTTAAAAAAAAAAAAAAGGAAGGAAGGCTTGGGGATGTTGGGAGGGAAAAAAACGGGAGATGACTCAATTTACCCCAGTCCCATGGGGTAAGGTACACCACAAAAGGACTTTAAAAAAAATTCTCTAGGCTATATCAACAAAACTGCACATTGAATATGCTTGTTTGCGCTCCGGTTCAAGGCTGTCATTGCGCTTTTGCACAGTTTGAATAGGTCAGTCCAGCCCGAATTTAAAGTCAAGTCAGCCGCCACAATGCTTATTTTCCACTTCAAAATAAGAGCTAATTATGGCATTGATATCCAAGTACAGCCGTATTTGTTTCCCTGTTAGTTTGAAGTTGACCCTCGCGGCGCTTTTCATAGTAGCCTTCGTAGAAGCGTTTTGGTGGCATGCTTGACTAGGCTGGCGCCCCACTCACACACCGCTAATGGCGTCATTCGCCGGCGGCCGACTGTGTCTCAGGAGGGCCGCCAGCAAAACGGTTATCTCCGTGTCGCTGCTCCACAGTTTCACCGTCGTCAAAGTATGTCCTTATGCAGAAGCTGTCCGTGGTGCAAAAAAAAATAAGAAAAAGAAAAAAACAGTGGATAGTTGCCTAAAGAGAACTGTGCCAAGCTAGTTGATAACAGGGTCCCATAATGCAAGTCAAAGGTGGGCAATTCTTTTTTCAAACAGCTCATGCAATTCGATTATGGTAAATATGAATTTAATGTCCATCCATCCATTTTCTGATCCGCCTATCCTCACAAGGGTCTCAGCTGTCTCAGGGCAGTAGGCGGGGGAAACCCTGAATTGGTTGCTAGCCAATTGCAGGGCACACATAGAGATACAGGCGGCCAGGTGGTCCAGTGGTTAACGCGTCGACCTCACAGTGCAGAGGTCTCTGGCCTTCCTGTGTGGAGTTTGTATGTTTGGCTGGCAACCGGTTCAGGGTGTCCACCGCCTACTGCCACGACCCTTGTGAGGATAAAGCGGTTCAAAAGATGGATGGATGGATGGACGGACATAGACATACAACCATTCACGCTCACTCTCACACCTAAGGACAATTTAGAGTGTTCCAATAACCTGCCTTTAATGTTTTGGGAATTTGGGAGGGAACTGGAGTACCCAGAGAAAACCCACACAGGCACAGGCAGAACATGTAAACTCCATACAGGAAGGCCAGAGCCGGAATTGAACACTGCACCTCTGCTCTGGGAGGCGGAAGCGCTAACCAGTCGACCACGCGCCGCATGATTTTTTTTTATAAATCAGTCAAATGTAGTTTTAATGAGCTGCCATTCTGTAGCCCTGCTATAATTGTGTTGTTTTAGCTAGGAAATAAAAATGAAAAAAAAAAGTAGAAAAGTTTATTCAGTTATAAAAAAAAATGACATATCTACCCATATTAACGACAAACCTTGTCCAAGTCTTTCAGTTCATCTATGAGGTTGGTGTATCAGAAAAAACCTGAGCACAAAACAACCACCTCTGGTAACTCATTTGAGAACCATGCCGCATTTTTATGTGGACCCCTGAATATATACTCTTATATTTCTGGGAGTAGCATTACAGTTCTTGTTTTGAGTACCTTTGGTTACCATCAAAAACTAAATTATATTGCATCTGTTGGCCTTTGATGTGCTCAGCATTTTCGAAGCGTGCACCTATATTTGGCTTAGGGTTTTGGGAAGGCTACTGGTACTTCAAAAACTGTAAACCTGTCCCATCAACTCTCTGTTTAGGTTCTCAGTTTTTACTCATTTATGTAAGGAGTTACATAATTTGTAAAAGTAATTAAAATTTGTCATTTACATTACTCCAACCATATTTGCTATTATAAACATAGGGATGTCAAATGGCTGCTTCTCAGTAATAAATCTCTCTCTCTCTCTCTCTCTCTCTCTCTCTCTCTCTCTCTATCTATCTATCTATCTATCTATCTATCTATCTATCTATCTATCTATCTATCTATCTATCTATCTATCTATCTATCTATCTATCTATCTATGTATATGTATATCTATATATGTATACATATTTGCATATTTGCATTTGTCCGCTGTATTATACTGGTACAGTGTATTTTTTCCGCCGATATGATAATGATGACAAATATTGAAAGTTGTTAAAGTGAAAAGACTAATTTTGTGGTTAAAATAGTATGAATATCGAATTATATTTTGTATCTCTATGATATGAATAATAATACAAAAGCATAAGAACAATAAATTAATGGCAATACTGTCCAATGATGCCGCTTGACAGTTTACAGAACAATCTCGTAAACATTAAAAAAAATATATACTGTATACCCAAACTGTTTATGCTAGTAAGGCCTAGGGCAACTTGAGTAATTATCTGACCATATGGGAGCAGGAAGAAGCACCCCTGTCAAGCCCCCTCCCTGAAGCCACCTTCACTACCCCCATCTCATCCCCTAGTTCCTTTCATTCGTGACTGCATTGTCACTCCAGTCTTCAAACGACTGGACGCTTCTTCCTAAATGCCTCTAGATGTGTTTTCCCTATTACCATGTCTTCCACCATGAAACCTTCATTTAGCTTGACTCCTCTTTGCTCTCCCTAATGGACTTGGCCCTGTTCTTCTTTTGTCTTCCTTTAGTGCCATGAAATTCACCTTCAGGAGAGAAAGCCATCTTTTCCGATGCTTCTTTACATTTTGTGAATATAGTTAGATGATTCTGCCTCCTCTTTTCTTTTCTGTCTTCTCTTGAGCTTTATGTAGTTTGCATTGTTGCCCTGGCACACTGTATTGACAGCCATGCCACACTTAAAAGAAATCTTTCATAGCTGGCACCAATGAAGCGCATAATCATTTTGAATAGATGCTCTGCGTCATATTTGACCTTATTTCTTGTTTGCTGTAAAACAAAGTTATTCTTTGGGCATTTCTGTTGCATTCTATGGCCATTTTGTTCAATAATATATGTTCTACAATTCTATTAGGTTCAGATATTGGCAACATTCCAGAATGTGTATATGTGGTGTTTTTGTTTTTTCTGGTTTCACTTTAAATAAATAAACCAAACCAAACCAAACCTACAAATTTAGACAGTAGGATATTTTTATGATCACTTGTCTGTTGGAATGATTCTTCAGAATCTGTGGCTGTCTCTGTGGGATTTCAGTCTAAAAATGCCTTTCCCATATTTTTTTTAGTGGGAACTATTTAGTACACATAGGCTACCATTACAAAAACATGCATCATTAAGTTTGTCTGGTCAAAAAGGTCATCACTAAATGACAACAATATAACTATGCAATACACCTTTGGTAGTTACGTACAGAACCATGGAAACAACATGAAAGAATATATTGGTTATTTTTAGAGCGTGTCAAGCCTTGATTATGAGCTTTGTAAACCATTTTACTGTTTGCAAGATGCAGTAAATAACCAAATAATGTGTTCATGGGAAGATACTTGCAGATTATCAACACTATAACATTGTAAATTATAGTACATTATTGCGCAATGTTCTTTGACAACTGTTGTAGTTTCAACAGGTTTCAATGTACTTATCAAAGACTGTCAGAACCAGGTTTGGACACAGGACACAGTTGCAGGGTTCAAAGTAAAAAAGATATATTTATTTGAGGATCAGCGACTGACAACTCAAAATGGCAAGGTTGTGGAAACAAGGCAAGGACTGGTTAGATCTTTGGCGAGATGCTGTTGTGCATGCACAAGGACGAAACACACTGGTACAGGACAAAGGGAGACAAGGACCATTTAAACCACAAGGTAAGGGGCAACAGATGGAAACAAGCAGGGCGGGGCTGACAATCAGACTGGCACAGGAAGAAGGGTAAATGACCTGAAACGAAAGGAGAGTCATTCTTTCAAAATAAAACAAGAAGCGACCAGACAAAAACAAACAACCCTCACCGACGTGTGACAAAGATATACACTAAATCAAAAGTCATTTGTGATCTAAATATGTGAGTGAACGATAACACTGCATTCCAAATTGTTTTGCAAATATTTTCCTCAGATTTTTATCATCCATGCAAATTGACATATTGACAGGTCAAGTTCCATTTTAACGCATTTCTTTGAACCATTGAAATTGCGAGTTTTTGGATACTTCATCTTAAATTTCTTTCCAATATGTCAGAGCACTCTCCCAGAGCTGCTGTTTAGCTGTGAATGGCCTCCTATCATCATAGATCTTTTGCCAGCGTGTCCTACCCTCATTGACCTTTTGCTTACAAGGGTTCATCATCAGGGGAGGATGGCGGCCACATACGTTTCTTTCCTTTTACAGTATGCCCGTAGCAGTGTAAAATGGCGCATTGTCATGCATAACGGTTACTGTTCTTAATTTTGTTTAATCAAAGAACATAGTCAGTCAGAAAATCCACAGAGGTTATTATCACACCTTCAGGGGCCCAAAGGGGGACAACCATTGCTATCCCCACGATTCTGGCTCAAAACATGACTCTGTTACCTCCCTGTTGACGTTGCTTCCTCGTTGGATGGTGGCATCATGATAAAAACAATTCTCGAACGATACATTTTTCTCAGATTCTACCACGATAAAGGATAGTGCCATTGTTGTTGTTGTTTTTTTAATGCCACTGATATACTGATGATGTTAGAGCAAAAATAATTAAAGTACCTTTAATTGAATTCAATTATCTTTCAATGCTCAGGGACAAAAAGTATCTTCAATGAAAAATGTAATTAAAAATGACTTTGAAAAAATGCATGTCAACAAACATTAACAAAATACATACAGTCACATACTATCTGTAGTCTCAAAATAATTCAAGTAAAATGAGATGTCGTATTGCCTTCACAAGGTCACCTGGTTGTAAATTTTTGGGGGGCAGTTTGCAAGGTAGGTTTAAAGTGAAAGAATGACGACAGGATGTTCACGGTGGGATTGTTCTCATGATCTATATTGACAATTTTTTTTCCATCAGAAATACCTCTTTATATATGCCAGCACTGTATAGTGACGGAAAAAAACAAAAACACATGTTCTTCCATTTGAAGGCAAAATGTACAATCAGCCTGTGTAGCCAACCATTGCCAATTATCCAACAGATTTAGTTGGTTCCCTGCATATACATAGTATGCCAGCTTTATGTTCCATTAAACAAGTTCACTACACTTTTCACTACATTATTAGACTATACAAGATCATTATTTTAGTATTCATACCATTTTTTTTTACTCCATCGTTTTGCTGGGTGACTTCAGTGCTCACCTGGGCAATGGCAGTGAGACCTGGAAGGGCGTGATTGGAAGGGATATCCGCCCGATCAGACCTCAAGCAGTGCTCTGCCACTTGGTTGGGGGTTCCCTTTTTAGGAAGAGGGATTGGATAGTGTGTTCCAACTCCAGTATAGGAGAGTCACACTCCTCAGCCTCTCTGGTAAGGACTATTCAGGGGTGCTGGGGATGATGTTCCAATCAGAAAATTGAAGTTCAGATTCAGGAGGAGTAGTGTGGATTTCGTCCTGGCCGTGGAATAATGAACCAGCTCTCCATCTTCGACAAGGTCCTCAAGAGCGCATGGGAATTCGCTCAACCAATTTCCATTTGCTTTATGGACTTAGAGAAGGCATTCGATTGTATACCCCGGAGGATCTTGTGCAAGGTACTCCGGGAGTATGGGGTATCAGATGCCCTAGTACGGGATATTCGATCCTTGTATGACTGGTGTCAGATCTTGGTTTGCATTGCTGGCAGTAAGTCCTTTCCAGTGAGGGTTGGACTCGACCAAAGCTACCCTTTGTCACTAGTTCTGTTAATAACCTTTATAGACAGAATTTTCAGGTGCAACCGAGGTATTGAAGGCATCCAGTTTGGTGGTCTCAGGATTACATCTCTGTTTATTACAGATGATGTGGTACCATTAGCTTCTTCAAGCTGCGATCTTCAACTGTCACTGGAGTGGTTCTCAGTCGAGTGTGAAGCAGTCGAGATGAAAATTAGCACCTCCAAATCGGAGACCATGGCCCTCAGTCGAAAAATTTGTGGATTGTCCTCTCCAGGTCAGGATTGAGATGCTTCCCAAGCAGAGGACTTCAAATATCTTGAGGTCTTGTTCACAAGTAAAAGGAGGATGGAGTAGGAGATTGACAGGCGGATCGGTGCAGCGTAAGCAGTGTTGCAGACTCTGTATCTGTCTGTAGTTGTGAAAAGGAAGCTGAACACAAAGCTCTCGATTTACCGGTCGATCGACGTTCCTACCCTCACCTATGATCACGAGTTGTGGCTGGTGACCGAAAGAGTAAAATCACGAACACAAGCCACAGAGTGTCTCGGCTCTCCTGTAGAGATGAGGTGAGAAGCTCTGTCATCTGGGAAAGGCTCAGAGTCAAGCCGTTGTTCCTGCACAAAGTCCAATATGCAAACCGTGTGGTCGTCGGAAAGTGCTTGGGAGGGAGACTTCTCAAAATTGTTGGTTAATCTGTAAATTATTTTGAGTAACAATGTTGCCTTTATATTTGACATTAATGTAATCCCACTTCAAATGAAACAAAGTGGACATATGTGGTTACTAATTCAGCCAAGCGGACCATCCATTTGTTATGTGCAGCAATGATGGGATGCCATTTTTAGCAAATGTCTTCATGAAATCCGATAGAGGAGCATCTCCTCATTTCCCCAAAATATTTCTACCTCCTCCTGACTTGCTACTTTGTCAATATGAGATAATAAGATGAGCCCCCATCTGTTGGACTGTCCTGCTTTGTGCACATTGGCGTCACATCACAGACGCATTGTGTTCAAATTAGAAGTCGTACAGTGAAACTCCTCTACAACGAAATTGTGTTTGCAGCAAGAAATTTTTCACAACAGGGGGTTTTTCACCATAGCAAATTTGGTCTCAGATTTAAGCACACACACACACCCACACACACAAACGTATGTGTGCACGCACACACAAACGTATGTCTACTCTATTTTTATTCCAATAGTGCATAAGTATGAGCACACACTTATTTGACACTTCATATTGTCAGTGTAGAAAGAAAAAAAAGGAAATAAATTGCGAAATTTACAATCAGCATTCACTTTCATCAATATATTGGATAATGTCTTTTATTTTGCTTGCTCCGTCTTTCATTTTGATCATTTTTACCCTCTCTTCCAGCATCAGACCTCTTCTTGTCTTAGCTGCTTGACATCCAAGCCATTTTAGCATTATAACATCCACGCTCGTCTGAATCTAACAATAACAAATACTTCTGGACCCAGTGGCTTTTCTTTCCACCATCTCACCGTCTCTACCTAACCCTAAGCCAAGACAGCGTTGCTCAGCTGATGTCATGCAATGAACTTTTAAGCCAGCCACTGGACGCTTCGTAGTCCTCGATGGCCACAGTTAGCTCTCGAAGGCTAAAAACCTTACGCTAACTGGAGCCCTAATTAGCGTAAGGTTTTTAGCCTTCGAGAGCTAACTAAGCCATCGAGGACTACGAAGCATCCCGTGGCTGTTTTTAGCATGATAACAAGTAAAGCATTAGAGGAAACGTTCGTTTATTTGAATGCCCGTCGAGCCACAAGCAATTTACTCTGAGCAGCTAATCGGATGCTACGGATCTAGCTTCAGTATGTACACACATAGCCAGTGAGGTCCCTCTTGGCCAATCGGAGGCCAGGATGATGCTCGGTAAGCCATTGGCAGAGCAGCTATGAGTATGTTGAGTCCAGGAAACTTGCAGCTGTGACCGAAATAAACATCGTTCACAATGTAAACCAGTGTGGTGGTTGCTGTTGCCGTTTCCGAACGAACCAGTAGAGGTCGCTGTTGGATAAGACTGTAGTGAATGTCTTCGCGAGGCTGGAGCAGAGAAAATGATTTCGTATAACATAACAGGGGGTTTTGTCGTATGGGGGGCAGGAGAATGGGAATTGTGTTAATGCATAAAGATTTTTTCACATAAGGGGGTATTTTCGCCCATGTAGGTTTCGTTCTAGAGGAGTTTCACTGTACTTGTTTTTGTCATGTGCACGACAACATAAAAAGATTGGATTTAACAACAAATCTAAATTGGGCATCACACCCTGCAGTGTGACCCTTGCCCCTCTTTGCCTATTTAAGTGTTTATGTAAATTTCAATTTGCTCATCTTTCTTTTAATTTTGAAATTAAGCATTAATAAAAATTCTTGGAATATAATAATGGTGAAGGTGAATTTTCATCTGATTTTTGGCGCCCCCTAGAGTCTACAACGTCCTTAGCATCTGCCTAGCTCCCCTTATGAGTGAGCTGACCCTAAACTTAAAGTCCGTATCCCACTGACGGACGATTGTCTGTGAGTGATTGCAAAAGGCACTGAATCTTGCATTCTCGTCAGGGTTTATCAGGGTTCGCTCAAAGTCGCAGATGTTCGCCTGTACTTTTCTTTTCGCAGGGGAATTTTGAACATGTTCAAAATTTCCTTTGACAAGAAATAAACATCATGTTCAAAATATCCTTGCGAAAAGAAAAACCATGAAACTATTAGCGAACGTCTGCCGAACATTGTAGAACGTTTGCGACCTTGAACGAAGTCTGACGTGAACGCGCATTCGCTACCGTAGCCGCCTTCGCCAACACTTGCAAACGCTCACCCCTCAGTGGGCTTGCTACTCCAATAGTTTTCTTTCAAAAGTGGAAACAAAAAAGTCCAACATGAAGATACATTTTTCTCCATTTATCTTTTTTTTTGCTAATTTTAAGTCCATCTGTCCGTCCATTCAGCGAAGCATTCGTCCAATTTCTGTTTGTCACATACAGTATCATGTTTATAGCAATGTTTTATTTGCAGTACAATATTTTTAAATACCATTCCTGTTTGATAATTGTTCATTTGTCTTTGAAAGAAATAATTTCCCATTTCATATACAATATTTTATTTTGGCAAGCTAGTGAGGATGAGCTGTTGAGAAAATGTATGCATTTTCTGTGTTCTCTCTCGGGTTTAGGACGCAGTTAAAGAAAAAGAATTTTTGCATGCATGGACATGTTTTCTCATAACTAGCTCAAATGCCTATTCTCGTCAAACTTTGCCAAAAGACTGCAAACAGTACTGAATAGCTGAGGAATTCAAGTATTTGTTGCAACTCTATTGCATTCCTCTGACAAAAGAAAGATTATTTAAACATACAAGTTGCCATTTTGGTCTGCCTTCTGGAAAAGAGTTTTGTCAATGTGTTCGTGTTCTTGTATGGTTCACTCACTCTTTAGCTCATTTTACACAAGCAGTTTTGTTTTCGCGTAGTTAAAGGTAGGCATCTGAGACCTCACTGTTCACTACAGTATGCACATAAGCCTGACAGACTAATTGTAGGAAGCTGTCACGTCTTTATCAGGGTTTCTACTCAACGAGCCATCTGTTTTGATGATCCCTTTCCCCAATGCTGCCTCCTACCTGTAACACTAATGCAAACAAAGGCTTTCCTCCAAATAAATATTGTTCATAGAAAGAAAGTGAAAATCAGTGTGTCTGTGCAGGGGGACGTTAAACAAACTTGCCCATATGCAGTATACTGTATGTCTGTGTTATAAAAAGTCAAAACTCAGTCTGTCATCAAAACAAATGATTGAGCGCGTCACGAAATGTTGAATTTGAATGCAACTACTCAGTGAAATTGAGAAAAGCAGAAGTTTTAAGTGAGATTTGTCTCCAGAATATGGCTTATCATTCATGATTTCACTACGCTCCTGTTAAACTACCCAAATAATAGTCGTTAAAAAACTCCATTTGTCTCATCATTTCTCTCGCGTCATGAACGGGGTTCCTGTGCAGATGTCTCACCATGAACTCAGTATGCCAGAAGAAGAAACGCAAACCGGTTAGCTTCACTCTTGCCATGGCAACGGACGCAACAAGAAAAGCGATCCCGCACCTGTGTCTCTGTCAACCTGATGGTCTGTCCGTTAGTGTAACAAGATCTGTAAAAACTCCTCTCAATGACATTTTAGATCCCTCACTGTAACTGACCTGGGCTTGGGAGTCACAGGTAGGATTTAGGTGAGTACTCTGGCTTCTCTCAGGTTCCTGCTCCCCCCTAATGAATTTAACCATAAGATGGGCTGCAATCAGGCCTCTTTTTTTTCCACCTTAACCATATGGGTTTCCATTCATCATACTTTTCACAAATACAAAGTGAGACTCCATTTTGCACATGGCTTTTGAATTTAGGAAGGGACAATCTATTTTCACAATATTGTGAGGTGACTGCTGAAGTGTCCTGCAACGTACTGTACCACCTTGCAGCCTCACTGCACCACTCGCCTTACTCCAACTCTCCTGTTCCCTCTGCTGGGAAAGGCAGATATAACACAGCCAAGAAGAAAATACTCAGTCATTAGCTTGATTAAAAACCTACATATAATCTCAAAGGTAGGGAAACGTATGACACCGACGGTCTACTTTCGATATTTTACCGCCAGGGTGGTTCTTTGTTATCAGCACAAATTCCAGACATGCCCATCTGATGGCTTGCCCAAGATGAAGCAAGTAAATGGCCTTGGCTTGTAAACACCGAATGTGTGTGTTGCTGCATGTGCTGAATAGGTTCACGTGGTATCAAACCTCTTGACCTATGTAGTGCAACTACGATTTGTATGTGAATACACATGCACCTGTCACGATAAATACCCCATATGTAAACGGTGTGCTTTTTTTTGTTGTTGTTTTTCACTTGTAGCAATAAAATAAACAGAAACTGCATTTGTTCTTTTGGCTAGATCTTACTCAAGAGGTATAAAAATACTGATGTGACAAATACCGCACACTTCAGTCATGAACTAGTTTGTCTCATGTGCACTTTACGGTATGTCATCTGGTTTTATAAAAAAGCCAATCTTCTTTGCTTTTCCTTTTTCCTTTTTTTGTATTGAATAGCACAACAGGCAAGTTCATTATGCGTGTGACTCATCCCACTAGCCCACTCCCCCTCCCCGTCTGCTGCTGTGCGCTGAAAAGGAGAGGGAACCGCCATTGATCATTTCTTTCCTCACACATTCACGCGCACAGCCCACCTTCCACGTCACTATCGATCGACATGTTTAATGTTTTTGTGAGGAATGGCTCACATTTCCTTGTCATTTATAATCTGAAATGATCAGTAAATTAACCAGACGACTATGTATTCTTATTTGTATGACTGCATTTATTTGTAGTCGAGGCAGTCAGAGTTGGGAAGGCTGAATCTCTTTCTTCCAAAAAGATTTTTTCCTCATTTGTCTGACAGACATAAATTGTTCAGTCATGATACAGCACCTTTATGCGGCCATTTTGGTTGTGCTTCAAGATCTTCAGATCCAGAGGAAAAATGTTCATTCGTTGAAGTGAATCTCCTTTTTTAAATGATCTTGTCATGATATGTAGTTTGAAAGGAAAACAATCCATCCATTTTTTCTTCCGCTTATCTGGGGTTGTGTAGCACACGCAGCATTCTAAGCAGAGAAGTTTTGATTTCTTGTCTCTCCTTGGTAAAGCTTTTCCTGGGGGCATCCTGAAGATTTACCTGGCCAGCTCAGAGACATAAGGGGCTTTTCCATTCACCCCATTTCACACTAAGATGTCCTTGCTTGGCCCCGGCTGTTCGCTTTTCCTTTAGACTTTTTTGGGACCAAGCAACTACAATGGAACCACTTTTGAGAACCATCTCGGAATGCCGGATTTTTGGAGCAGAGTGGGGGCCATGTCGTCAATGAAATCTGATCGGCAAACAGTGATGCAGCAAGGAACTCAGGTGTACACGCCCATTTCCTGGTTTTAGATGAGTGAGACAACGCCACCCGCCAGTCATTGCCAAAGTCATGAAAATTTAGCATCTGCAATAAATATACGTGTTTTACGACAACGGTGAACCATATTGACAATGTCATATGTACCATTGGATGAAGCTTTGGTAAAAATGTTCACAATCGCACAAATCACTCGCCAGGTCCCATTCAACTGAATGAGAGGTGTCCAGCCGCAGCCGGGGGCCTCTCCTCCCCCCACCCCACGTCTTTGGGAGAGAGCCGGAGGGCTTGGGATGTTGGAGAGTGAGGACAACGAGCCGCTGACTCGGGGAGGCAGACGAATGAATGTGACTGAGCTCCCGATTCAGAATGAATCAGCGCTGGTGGCGAGCTCTGCGTGCCGCTCGTGACATCACGATCGCACTATTTCGTCCATAATGCATATTAAATCGTAACTATGGTTCAATCTTGATGTGAAACACAAAATAATGTGCGTCTGTATTCACTGTATTTTTGTCTTGACGGCGGGTGGGTGGAGGGCAGCTCTGTCCCGCTGGTTTAAGACCAGAAAGATATTTTTTGTCTGTGAAAGCTTTTGTACATTTGATAGGCTGGACAATACTTTGCGATGTTGCTCCATCATGCCGCGGGAATTCATATTTTGAAAACAGTGGTTGAGAATGACCACTCGTGAAATGTTATAGCAGAACCCCAACTCGCTGCGAGAGGCTACGGACAGTTCAGTTGATCCGGTCTCATCCCGTCCGGCACCTGTAATGGAAAAAGCAGAGGAGGACGTGCAGTGTGATGCCAGGGCCATGCAAAGTGGTGTGGTGTGGTGCTGTTTGTGGCTAATGGTATATATGGTATATATATATATATATATATATATATATATATATATATATATATATATATATATATATATATATATATATATATATATATATATATATATCCATCCATCCATTATCCGAACTGCTTGATCCTCACTAGGGTCGCGGGGGTGCTGGAGCCTATCCCAGCTGTCTCCGGGCAGTAGGCGGGGACACCCTGAATTGGTTGCCAGCAAATCGCAGGGCACACAGAGACAAACAACCATCCACGCTCACACTCACACCTAGGGACAATTCAGAGTGTTCAATCGGCCTGCCATGCATGTTTTTGGAATGTCGGAGGAAACCGGAGTGCCCGGAGAAAACCCATGCAGGCCCGGGGAGAACATGCAAACTCCACACAGGGAGTTGAAATTGAACCCGGTACCTCAGCACTGTGAAGTCAACGTGCTAACCATATATATATATATATACATGGTATATATATATATATATATATATATATATATATATATATATATATATATATATATATATATATATATATATATATATGTGGGAAAGCTTTGCAATCTGGTGGACTTGTGAGAGCTGAGCCAGGGATTTTTCATCAAGTTATGAAAGAGGAATGTGTTCATGGCTCATACCACCGCCACTGAAATTTTATTTATGTGATTGCACAAAGGTTTTTCAGAACTACATGCCATATCAACAATGACTGGAGATTTTCAAAATTGTTTTAGGTTGCACGAATGTTGGGCGTGGGGGGGGTAGGTCTTTAATAACCAATTAATTAACACCTGACAGCCTCCAACAGTGTTTCTAAATGCATGCCATGGGCAACTTCCATGGTTTCATGAAGAATTCTGCTGGTGGAGAATTTGAAGAAAATTTCAGTTGCCTTTTCCCAGCGCTACACTTTTTAATCAACTTATGATTGATATCAGCTTAATCAACTTATTGATATCAGCTTAATCAACTTATGATTGATTAAAAAGACCCACCGGTAATACACTAAGCTCTTTTTTTTTTTTTTCATTTTTCACTGCACTTCAACACCACCGACCATGCCCAAATGTAATCAACTCAAGTCAGACTCAAGACCGAAAAGCTACTTGACCAACTTCACCCTTTCAGGGACAGCGGTCACTACAATGGACAGCTCATCATGTTATCAGCTTACAGGTGCATGGAAGGGTTAATGCCAAGGTCAACTACCATTCCTCACTTGAGGACAAACCTTTAGAAGTGAAGTGAACTGTTAAGGTTGTTGGTGGAAATTCGACAACCTTCTGTAAATTGACATTTCATTCTTTAAAGGTTTTATTGTGTCTCGAATAGACGTCAGGCATTACATTTTGTCCATGTGTTTCGTAAAATGTCATTTTTCATGTTCTCTCATTGTAGGTGGTCCTCGACATGACATTTGGTGGTGGTGGTCATACCAAAGCAATACTTAAAGCGGTTTCTGACGTGACAGTCCTGGCCTTAGACCGGGATCCCACGGCAATTTCCCTGGCCCATGACTTAGCAAAGGAAAACCCGTAAGTGATTTATTACATCCGATCAACTACTCCTAAACACAAGTCAAAGCCTATGTTACTGACTGTCTAGACAAATGTTTATACAAGATGGTGGTTAATGCTTTACCCTTTTTAACGTCATAATTGACAGCTTCACCTTTCTGAGTAGTGTTTGGTTTGCGGTCAGTTCTGCAAACGTATGTAGGTGTGATATATTATTGCAGTTTTTACAGTGTGTCTCACTACTTGCCTGGGTCCAATCAAATGCTCCTCACTGGTTACTGAGCTACTTTGCCCAATCAAGTCCATTTCCCTTCTTAACTTTCAGTCTCCCCTCCCCCCAATCCCCCTCCCTCACAGAGCTCGTGGGCCAAGCGTGTCATTTGTCAGAGAATGGGCCCACGACTCTGCACAGCGTGAGGGGGATGTTACCTCTCCCGGCGGATCTATAAGATCGGAGAGAGAAAGTGTTTCCGAGTAAAAAGAGGAATAAAAAAATGAAACGACGAGAGCGAGAGTACGAGGAGATACACTGCCACGGTGACAGCGAGTATGCGTGTTCATGAGCAAACGGAGGGAGGCTGAAAATGAGATGTTCCTAAGACCTAGGCGTGGGCAGGAATCCTTTTACGTAGATTCTGGGGAAACCTCTCTCAAGGGATTCTGCAAGAAAAATACACCTGTGAGCAGGGAATGACAATTAGGAGAGAGTTTCCAAACACTATTCTGTCAGCCGCAATGCACCCCTGCTGTAAACTCTGCGACGCCTACTCGTGATGCAAGTTGAGAGAAATCTTGCAATTAACCAATATTATTGGAAGCCTGAGTAAAAGGCCTTCTCATCCTACGCAGTGCAACGTCCACAAGGGCTGGAACATTTTCTCTCTCCAACTATATGTGCTCTCTTATCTGGAGGAAAGTATAACCTCAATGCAAATTATAAAGCACCAATATGACGAAACCTCGTTTCAAGCTAAAGAAAAATCTATTTCCAAAGAAAGTGCCAGCATAGCTTACTTGTGAAAGTCACCTGTTCACTGAATTACGGTCAGCATTTCATTTTTCTTTACATCTCTTGTACACGTTGTTGGCAGGCTCCTGTGTGCTTGGTCTGCTTTGATTTATTTATCTTGCCCACAGTAAAGGTTAAATGTTAAAACATTTTTTGGGGTGAAAAGGCTCTATCTTTTAATTCAGGCATCATGAACTATCAAAACACGGAAGTTGAAAAACCCATGGTATCCAGCGTTAACCTCAATCTAGTTCTGATGACTGGTGGAGCGTTGCGATGCACTGTAGCTGAGTTCAAGGATGTGATGTGACTCCAGGTACTTCCTGCTTCTCAACAGCTTTTTTTTTAAAAAAATAGTGTGCATGTGATGATCATACAGTGTTGTTGTCGAAATCTCTTGGAACAATTGGCTTGTTGTAGATGTATATGATGTACTGGCAAACATTGGAGTCATTATACCATTCCCAAACAAAACTGTTGACTCAGTTAAAGAGATAAAAAAACCCACAATGGCTGTTGAACCTACAAAACGTGAAGCCAATAAAGGCAATTGAAAACGATAAAAGAATAAGAAATGAAATGAACATTGTGGTATGTTAGATTAAAAAAAGAGTGAACCGGAAAATGATTGTACCCTTAAAAAATAAATACCGTAAATTCCGGACTATAAGCCGCTACTTTTTTCCCAAACTTTCAACCCTGCGGCTTATACAGTGATGCAGCCAATTTTTGTAATTTTTGTAACGGCCGCCAGGGGGCGCTCGAGTAGAAAAGGTAAGATTAAGACCGGTGGAATATATGCGTCGAGGAAGACTGCAACTTCTTGTCTTGTGCATCAATTAAATTAGCGTGAACATACCCTCATCGTGGAAAATGCAAAAAGAAAGGCATATGACGCAGCTTTCAAACTAAAAGCAATCGAGCTGTCCGATAAAGAAGGAAACAGAGCTGCTGCACGTGAACTTGGCATAAACGACGGCTCACCGTGATTTTTACAAGTACTGGTATGTTCTTTTACCAGACCTGTTATACTGTGTTGCTATTCTGCTGCTAGCGTGTTGTTACCATGTTGCTACAGTTTTACTGCCGCGTCACAGGCACCGTTTGGGAAGAAAGTTATATGATTATTATTGTTAAGTTATATTATTAAAACTTTGAAAACTCTCTCTTTCTTTGCAAATATGTTTACATGTTTTAATGTGGGCACATGCGGCTTATATACAGGTGCGGCTTGTGTTTGTACAAAATTGGTTTTCCTCTAAAGATGTAGCGGGTGCGGCTTATAATAGGGTGCGCTCTATAGTGCGGAAATTACGGTACATAACTACATAAATACATTTTATATATATATATATATATATATATATATATATATACACACACCACACACACACACACACACACACACACACACACACACACGCACACACACACATATACCCTTAATCCTTGTAATGACCCTTTTACTGTCACTGTATGTGAGACCTCTGCAGCATTTTGACCCACTCCTCAATGGAAAACTACTCCGGGGGCTTTCAAACTACCATGTTTCAGCTCTTCATACGGATTAAAGTTCCAACAAATTTCTATTCAGGCTCTGTTTTTTTCGGTAGTCATTCTTGGGTGTATTTAGCTTTAGTGTGGTCAATATCTTGTTGGGAGACTCGTGACCGATGACGAAGACCAGTTTTCCTGACACAAGGCAATTCAAGCCTTCTGTAAATTGATATTTTTTTCCACTGCACAGATTCAAGGCATTACGTGACTACCCGCCTCTGCTTAACTCCAATGAAAAGACAAAGCCCTGGTTGAGATTGAGGGCTTGTTTTTTCCACTGATGCCCTTCCAGGTCTCATTGTCATTGCCTACGTGATCACGCTAAGTTCCCTCGCAGAATGAACGTGTCTGCAGCATTTAGGGCACATCGGTACTGCCTCCAAGGTGTTCCCAAAAGGGTGGGTACCCTGAGATGCTGTTTAGGCACAAACAAGAATCAGAACCCATCACACAAGCCAATGATGGTGGGAGGCTTGTCCACTGCAACACAACCAGAAGTCAATAATGATGTCCACACCAGACAGCAAGCTTCTTGAGGACCCTGCATAGATAGGTTCTTGGGACAGAGATGTGTGTGTGTGTGTGTGTGTGTGTGTGTGTGTGTGTGTGTGTGTGTGTGTGTGTGTGTGTGTGCATGTTTAAACTTTCTTCTTGTGATGCGAAAGCATGTAACGTAGCAAGTAGTACATTCTTGACACCGATTGGCTGTCGTTGATGCCAAAGAAGAAGAAGAAGAAGAAGTAGAAGATCTGACAGTCCCAAAATAGCGGTGATGGACTATAACATAGCGATGATGGAAGCATGGTTAAAATAACACAAACAAAGTTACGGACTGGCCGACAGTTCTAAAATAGTGCTGACGAACTGTAATTTAGAGTTAATGGAAGCACGATTACAGTAACAATGACAGAGTGACTGACGACGACAAATGTGTGGGGCGCCCACTGGCGAATGACAAATGACATTGTCAAAAGCAACTGACAGTTTTTTTCCCCCGTGTTGCATGCAAATGGTAATGTGCTTAAAATATGGAACAATCTTTCAAAGTATTTTGTTTTACGCTTAAAAGAGCAACTAATTATAAAACCTGTTTGAGATTGATAGCGGCGAAGAAACAATGAAAATTCCACAGAAAATTAAAGCTAAAGCTAATATGTTTAAGTCCTCCAATAGTGTTGTAGATATCCCATATTATATTCATTGCTATTGTGTAAAATGTGCGTGCGTGGGAGAGTTTTGATTACATTTATTTTTGCCCATAGTCTATCGCGCAGACTGGCCACAGATAGATTTTTTTTTTTTTTTGGCTTGGACTGAGGAAGGACAAATTGAAAATATGAAAAAGCACTTGTGCACTGGTGTCTATCTGCGTGTTCTATGTTTATAACCGTCTGTTTTTTTTTTTCCTTCACTGGATTGAAGATATTTTCATCACTGGTCCCCCGCTGAAAGCAATCAATCAGCATCTTGTCTTAGGCTTCAGTGACGCAGGTAACGGAACGGAGCAGGTCAACACAAGGGAGTATTTCTGGCATGATTTGTGAGGAGCAGCAGTATTTTGAACACCATTGTCCTCAGGCTGTAGAGTGTTGGCTTCTTATTAGCCTCTCCAAAATGTTTTTTTGTTTTCAACGAGATATTTTATAGTACAGTAACTTGGAGTGACTCATTTGTATGTTCTAGTCTTATATCTTTGAAAAAAAACAGTCTGCTCAAGTTGATCCCATAAGGGGCACGCCATAAAAATATAGTGAGGTGCTACAACCATAAATAATTCAGAACTCTTAAGTAATTACGAATCCACACTTGGACCTTAGTACATACACCACTAGAACGTGTCCTTTTTAATAATAAAATACCTTACATAAGACATTTATGTATCCAACACTGTGTCGAACACACATAAAGAAATGAATCATTTAAAAATGTTATGTAACTGTTTTGCATATTTTTAGAACCTCATCAGCAATTTTAAAACACGATGTAGATGACGGTCCTTTTTAAAATTAAGGTAGTCAAGGTATTTTATGTGTGCCGGTAGAATTCTCGTCACAGAAAACTAATGGATGCACCATTTCTGCGTTTGGGGTCCGGCGGGGTGGTAACTTCAGGTTGCTAGGATAAAGCATAGCAACAACAATGTCCTGGCGTGTGCTTGGAATTGCACGGCTTCTTTGTGACACTCACCTGCCAACTCAATTTGGCTTATAGGCAACATAAGCAAACACGGCTGCAAAGTGCGGCACACAAGGATTAAACAAAAATAGAATTGAAAACCTTCATTGTCACTGTATGGTACAAATGCAGTGAAATCACAGTGCAGAAAATACGGCGCTCCGTTCCCAAACTCAACCTCACGCTCCCAAGCTGCGGCCGTAGGTGACACGATATGACACACCCACTTTTTGAATGGAAAATCAAATGTTCATTATTATTGCAAATTGTCCGGCATTTAAGTAACCTTGTCTTTTGGAATAACACAACACAACTGGCAGAAGTCAACCACAACAACAACAACAACAACAATAAAAAAAAAACATTTAGTGCAGCCATCCAAAAAGAGTATGAATATTTGAAATAATTTGCCCTTGAATTAATTGTTCTATTGAATAAGGGCAGAATTGTTTGAAAAACGCCATTGAGATAGGACAGTATGGCAGTAACCACTGGCAAATTGTTAGAAAAGATTCAGAGGTGTTTTTTTTTTTACTTTTAATATTAAGATAGCTACTCCTGTTGCTTTCTTGTGCCATCATCTTTGATCACACAATGTTAAAAGGTCGCATGAATTTTTCATGTGTGTGGCTGAAGGATCTCACCGTGCTTGCACGAGGAAGTGACTGAGTGTACACGCCTTTGCTCTGTCAGTTATTGGACTAGGTGAGGCAGATACAAGGCTCCCAAAGAATATCATGTTCGTTTTTGAAATGTACAAGAGCAGAAATATGGAAAGTGGGTGCCGCTATGTTTTTCTTCCCCATTAAATCTAGGGTCAGCAAGTAACGAACAGCTTGTGGAGGCTAAATATTAAATACATTGACTGCCACACCATCTATGGACTCAGACGAAGCTTGTCTAGGTTTGTAAAATATATATTTTTTAAAAATGTGCAAAAAAAGTTAGCATTTATTTATTCGTTATTAATTGTAATATGTTCTACCTTTATTTTTAACGTGGCTCATTTGGTTTTGTTATTAGTCATGTTTTATATGGTGAAAAATAATCCTTGATTTGAAGAGTGTATTGTTCAATAGATTAACATTGATTACTACAAATAACGGGAAAAAAATTGATATGATTAAGTACCACAATGGATTTCCAGGTACCGAGAATGGGAACAGAACCGGTTCAAATATGAAAAGTACTCTTCCCTACTGTTACATCCCATTGATTAGTCCCCCCCCCCCTTCATTCATTTCGGCTTGCCCTAGAATAAAATCTTGAATTATGTCTTGTATGTTTCAGTAGCAATAGTTAACAAACATTGCCCATATACAGAAGTCCAGCATGAATTGTGTTTGTGTATGGGTAAAAGTATTAACCTCTGTTTAGGTAAAAGAGCTCCCAATTTATTGGTTGTACCCCCTTAATATTTTACTTAGTTCACGAAGATTTTCATCATTTACCCTCTAAACCAGGGGTGTCAAACGCATTTTTGTTGTGGGCCACATTGTAGTTACGGTGTCCCTTGGAGGGCCGTTATGACTGTGGATTTTGTGATACCATATATGTCTTATCGTCATCCTGATAATGCCGCACTTGTGAGGTGGGATGGATTATCTCGACAAAGGAGAAATGCTCACTAACATAGATTTGGACCAAGTTGTGAACAATATTTGAGGGAAATGGCTTTTTGAGTAAGTAGAAAGTTTTAGGTGTTTGAGTCCTACTCACGAAAATGAATGAAAGTGCCACATGTACTTTTTCATGTACGTAATAATAAGGGCGCATTCTGAAATTCGATACGACCTTTGTGAGTGTTAGGAGAGACAGACTGGGCTCCTTTTGAATACTGTCAGTTTTAAAACCGCCTCAAAACTCACTTGTATTCTTTGGCATTTGACTCAGCATGATCCAAATGATGACCGTCTTTGATACTGATTTGTAGTTTTGCTTTACTGTTGTATATGTTAGTTGCTCCATGTACAGCACTTTGTGTGCAGCGATGGCTGTTTGAAAGTGCTCTATAAATACATTTGAGTTGAGTTTTGTTTTTGTACGTTTTTTTGTTGTTGTAAGTTTTCAAATCCTTCATCGGCCCACAACCTTCACATCTTGCTTGGACAGCTTCCTTTTTGTCCTGCCTAACGCTTTGACGCCCTTTGCTGTGGGCACCCCCCCTCAAAATAAGCAAAGAGCATAACAACATTCTGAATATCTGAACAGTCACTGTGTATCAGAGTGCATTTCCAAATGCGCCCTACTTAGAGATTGGTCATTACCCAATTGATAGTCGTGAGAGTATCAGTATATCGTTATCACAGAATTGATACACCCATCACTAGTTGCGACTTAACCACTGTTCCTGTACACTATTTTAAACTGCACCTCATGTAATTTCATCGTGATTGAAATCAGCTCTGGACCCTACCTTAATTAAATCACGAAAGACACTGTTGCTGTCATCAAAAAACAAATACAAATGCACAATTAACTGATGATCCCTTCTCTCTAGGGGCCGAATAAAACCCTTACTTGGACTATTCAGCGAGCTTGAAGCCCTGCTCTCTACCATCAACGTTAAAGCGGGCAGTATTGATGCTGTCCTGTTGGATGCCGGATGCTCTTCCATGCAGATGGATGATGCAGAAAGAGGTTTCTCGCTCAGCAAGGATGGGCCCTTGGACATGAGAATGGATGGAGAGAGGTGACGTATTTTCATATTCACAAAATTGGTAACAAACTATGTAGCCAGACATTTAATTGTAATATGTGGATCTGGGGAAAAAACATGACAGTTACTGGACTTAATCCATAATCCTAATTTATATTTACCCAAAAGACTCAATCTCTTCTCTGTATTAAATGTAAAATGTAGATCAAAAAGTAAGAACGATGGCATCCTGAGTATGTTCCAGCAGTATGAGTATCAGTGGAACATATATTACATCTTCACAGCAGTTTTTAGACAAATACAAAAAGAGGTTTCATCTTGGCGAAATCGCATTGTAAGATTATTTCGATGCCGTTGAAATAACTCTGGGTGAAATATCCGAGAATTGACGATCCCCTTGCTTGTTCTGTATTCTGAGTGGTGGCTACAAGAAGAAACACAAGGTCAGTGATCAGGGTAGTTTGGTGTATGCTTTCTATTCTTATCAGGAGCGCTTAACATCTGATGCCATGTGGAAATTACAAGCCAACTTGCGTAAATGTAATAATCATAAGTCATAAGTCATGTCGCTCCGCTGGGTGTATGGCATTTATATGTATGAGTCCGTGAAGTGGATGTCGTTATTATTTTTAGGATTTTTGTTTTATTCATCCAATAGGAAGAACTGGAACAAGGCTACTTTGTGTATGAAAATTCCAAAAGACGTTCATTCATATCGAGGGAATTGCTTTGGCGTGCTTATGAAATGTGGAGCCCACGTATCAAACTGCTTTATATGGCTCGTTTTAAAATAGTATCATAATTTATAATAATTCAATTTGATCAGTAACGATAAAATAGTAATTCTATTTTAGACATGTCATATTGCTCTGGTGTTATATTCAAAGTTAAGGCACTTGTTGACAGTTCAAATGGTGGCGGCCCACTTAAAGACAAACTAGTGTTTAAGAAAAATGTACATGTGTTAACCTTCAAACACTGCAGATAAGTGCATAAATTATCCCATCTACTCATTCAACCCATTAAACATTTTTTTTTCGACATCACGATAAAGACGAGGGCTGGACAATTATGTGAAAAATAATAATGACTGTATGGGTCCAGAGATATGAACTATGTCACTGTTTATGTTTGATATGTCAACATTATCCTGCCTTTATGTAATCATATATAATGTCCAATAAGGAGCTTTCATCCTGGGCATAGTGGACGAAAAGGCTATGCAAACGCAATGTTCTCTTACCGTGTTTTACTGTATGTTTAGTGTTTATTAGTGATCAAAGCAGTCTTCAAAAGCATGAACAGACTCAAGTGGATTACTAACGACCTGGATAAAATACAGCAGATGCGCGGAAGTGAAGTCGGCAGCAAACTGCACTAGCTAAAGGAAGAGAACCTCCTCCTGATCAACCGATTGGCCTTGAAATGAGCTTTCTCCTGCTCTGATTGATTGGAATTTCGAGAAACTTTTACTGGATCGATGCATCGCAATTTAAAACTTCTGAGTACAGAAAGAACATCATTGTTGGAAAGACAGTATTGTTGCTATGACTATCTCAATGTCTTTGTTGCTATGACTATCTCAATGTCAAACAAAGGTTTCATCTCACATCATAAAAAGTAAAAAGAGATACAGCTACGATGGAGCATCAATCAAAGGAACCTCAACGAATGGAATCTACAGAGGAAATCATGGAAACGATGATGGAACAACGATTAGAAAGGACAATGGAATTAAGGAAAATTAAGTCACACAAATAACTAAGAAGGATGAAATACTTGAATTGACGGATGCAGATTCCAACGTGGACCTCATTGACAATAACGATAAGAGTTTTGAGAAGCTCGTGGTAGAATTTTAACATCTGAACATCATTGTTGAAAGACTGCTGCGACAAATAAAGACAGATGAGGTTAAACATTCCAAAATGTCATTGCACGAGATGATGCTCGGATAACACGTGTTCATAGATACACAGAAGTGAATGGCAGCGTATCAATAACGTCATCTAGATTCCAGAAAGTTGAAACGGTCAAATGGCAAGTTATGATCATTGATCAAGTTCAACATATCGGAGCTTGAAAGCAGAAACGATGCAACAGGAAGCTACGTTGAAAGAAGCTGCAGCACCGGAACAGGAAGGCAGGCTGAAAGCAACAGAATTGATGCTTCCAACAGCTGAAGCCAAAGCACATCACATTAAAGAAGCAACACTAGAATGGGAAGCTGAGCTTGAAGCAGCTAAAGCCGCAGCAATGGAACCGGGAGCAAAGAAGGGAGAACTTGAGATTACGATGCAAAATCTTAAAAGCTAAAAGCTGAACATGATTTGTTGCACTAACATTTGAGTGCATATGCATCTCACGACATTCAGTAAAGCATCACATGAAAGAGAGTTGTCAAGGATGAGCCGCACATTTTTGCATACAAAACCAGAACATTTTGCGACTCAGAGCAATGGCACCTGTTGAACAACCAAAGTATTCCGACGCGCAAGAAGCAAGAAATTACAACAGCACAGAGATATTGGGCGCTGTCCTACAATGTCAAAATGATATTACAGAGTTCTTGGTTAAGCAACAGGCTCTCTCAACTTTGCCACCACAGAGCATTACTGTTTTCAAAGGTGATCCATTGGAATATAGATCCTTTATGATGTCGTTCCAACATGGTGTAGAGCATAGGTGTCAAACTCAGGTCCTGGAGGGCCAATGCCCTGCATGTTTTCCAACTCTCCCTGTTGCAACACACCTGATTCAAATGAAAAGGTTCAATGTCAGGCTGATGATCTGATCATGAGGAAAGCCCAAAGATTTAGTCAGGAGCTGTTTGCATATGGAACCAAATGAAGGATATCGTGAAGCGTACTTGGAGGAAACCTTTGGAAATGCTTACACTATCGCTACAGCATACATCACTAAAGCCTTGCATTGACCTTCGATAAAGACAGATGATAGTGAAGCCTTACTGACCACTGCACTGTCGGCAAACATGCGAGCCATCATCAGTAAACTTCCCTACGAATTGAGGAAAACGCGGGACATATTAGAGACTTATTAATGGCCTGTATATTGAGACAGTAGTTGAATATCTGGAATGTATGTCCATCCTTCAAGAGTGAAATTAAACAATTTAGTAAATCTTGTTCTGCTCTTGCCCCACTGTAGATGACAACCACCCCCCACCAAAGGTTTCTCTGCCCATGATGTGATCAGCTTGGCTGCGTTAAGATTCAGAGCCACACTTAAGTGACAGCCGCACCACATTGTCCGTAATTTTATGCAGACGCATTCACATGCAGAGTCACCCGCATCTCCCACAAGTTGGACAGCCATGCTAGCAAAGGGAAACAAAGCTGCGTTGCGTTAGATTGGATGGACAGATTAGCATTAGCTGTGTTAGCTTTTGATAAGGTGCACATATTTCTTTGCTCTGTGACGCTGTCGACGCGGCAAGATTTGTGTCCATCAAGTATCAAGTATCAAGTACAACTTTATTGTCAAATGCACATACATCATAGATGAAATTTCCTCCCTCTTAAACAGACAACAAGAGGAGCCGCTGCGGGTGCCCGCGCCACCATCAAAAGAACACTTAACATAAAATGACAAAATAATACAACACAACACATAAAACAGACAGTCGTGCCATCTTAACCACTTTTTCTCCAATCACTTTGTTGTCTGAAGCAGTTCTAGATGAAAGAGGAGTGAACCAAAGTGTCCTTTTCACCAGTGAATCAAAGACGTCATGCTGAAATGTGCACACGTCTGCTACAAGCTAAGCTTCAAAGCAACAAGAAGGTGTAGCATCCATTAACGAAAAAGAGAGATTGGCTCTCTTCTCCTGTCCCATGTAAATCCGCTTCAATTCCTAGCCGCGACTCTCAGTTCCACATATGCATCGGCGCTCTGCGCTGGCGCTCCTTTCTTCTCATCGTCGGCTCCTCAAGCCATGCATCCATCCAGCCGCAGACTGTCCATCAGCACCGACCTTTTCGCTGAACAAAGCGGGGCTGTGAAAATGCTCTCTCTACTCAGGCGCCATCTTGGAAAAAATCCATGTCCCACATACAGACCGTGTAGTATATGAAGTATTGCCTCCACGAGTAAAACTGCTTTCATTTTCTTTATTTCTATTTTGATTCCCAACTATAGTTGCTTTGTAGTGGGTTTCTCACTTTGGACTCTGCATTTGGAAGTAGAAGCAAGTCGTCAAAAGACAGTCACCATTGGCACAGTAGTTAGACAGGCTAACCCAGCAGTCGGCAACCCGCGGCTCCGGAGCCTCATGCGGCTCTTTCATCCTTATAATGCGGCTCTGATTGGCTTAGGAAAATAAATTACTAATTTTTTTTTTTTTGTATTTAATTGAAGTGTGTTTTATTTGTGTTAGTTTTTATATTATTTTAGTTCTACATTTGAAGATTATTGTGATCTTGAAATATTAAAATATTAATTAAATTATTTGATATTATTTTTCGTCGCTCAAAATAGACGTCACACTGCGGAAGCTGGTATACCCGCTGAAACGACGCGCGCGCCCCGGCGCGTGCCCCGGCCCCGAGCCCGGGTGAGAGGTGCCGAACGGGGCGGAGGAGGACGGCGGAGGCGACGGCGGCGGCGGCGTTCGACGTCGGCCGCGGGGAGAGGCGTGGGGGCGGGCGTGACGGTGGGACGGGCGGGGTGGTGGTACGGCGCGCCGGTCGACGACCGGTCGTCTCCTCTACCCCCGCCACGACCACCCAGCGCCCCGGCCCCGCGGCCCGACCCCGTGGCCGGCGGCGGCGGCGCACCCGGCGCGTGCCCCGGCCTCCCGAGCCCGGGGCGGAGGAGGACGGCGGAGGCGACGGCGGCGGCGACGTTCGACGTCGGCCGCGGGGAGAGGCGTGGGGGGCGGGCGTGACGGTGGCACGGGCGGGGGCGGTGGTACGGCGCGCCGGTCGACGGTCAAAATGTGTTCATTAAATGAATAAAATGTAATTTTCTCTGTAGCACGTGGATTTCATAAGAAACATGCTGCGGTAAAGTAGTAGAAGTTTTTTTTTTTTTCATTTTAGATGTGCGGCTCCCAGTGTTTTCTTTTCCGTGGAAACCGGATTCAAATGGCTCTTTCGGTGTCAAAGGTTGCCGACCGCTGGGCTAACCCCTCAAAACAGGCTAATTTCAACACAGCTATAAATATGTCATCTCTACAAGGATTTCTTAGCGATTAGTTTATAGTAGATGGGTAAAGAGCTGATGCTCAAAGGTATTTACATGAAAATTATAATTTACAAAATTATATGGTAGATGATCATGGTCATAATTATGATATTATTACCATATAATTCAGATTTCATGGTTGGTCGAGTATAGCAGTCGTTATAATACCATCTCTTCATTGATGATTAATATTGACGGCTTATGAATTTTTGAAAAATATTAACATTGATATCAGCCATTAAGATTTTCTGGTGTATCTCACATTTTTGCAGGATTCACTGCTGTCGGAAAGTGCGTGACGTCACCAAATTTAATTGGCTTTCCCTTTGTGCGTAGGTTCTCCGACATGCCCTGTGCTGCTGACGTGGTGAATACCTTAGATCAAGAGGCTCTTGCTTCCATCCTCACTGCATATGGTGAGGAGAGACATGCCAGGAAAATAGCTTCAGCCATTGTGGAGGCACGCCGTGTCAACTCCATCACCCGGACACAGCAGCTTGCAAGTGTGGTAGCAGGTAGCGACTCATTAACCTGATCAATTCCCACAGTTTTATGAAGGCTGTAATGGAATAAACCACAAGTTGAATTCAAAGCCCTTTCCCGATGGAAAATTTCAGAATCCCAAAACAATCATCTTAAGACCCCCTCCATTGTCTTCTGTCTGATTTTTGTCTTTCTCTCCTCTTCCCTTTAAAAGTAGCAATGACTAAAAGCACGAATCTGAACCAAATTGTAGTCAATGCCCCAAAATGACACCACATTTTGACTAGGTACATCTTCGATTGAAACATGCTTTCACACTCATGCGACTCAAGATTTTTGGGGTTTTTGCCATTTGCTCCTACCTCCACCTCATCTCCCTGCTCGCTTGCATGCAGAAACATGTGGCACTTACGGTAACTCATACAAGCTCACACATGACACACATCATTTGTTTGCGTTCTGTTTCTTTGCCATTTTTTCCCCCTTTGCCCCTTTTGTTTATATGCCTCCAAGATCTGAGGTGCTGAATGAGTGAAATGTTGTCCTCAATAGTTATTGCACAGAACAGCATGTGCGTCAGCGTCACCCTGGGAGAACAGGTGTGGGTAAGAGCAGCCGTCTGATATCTTCTGAAGAGCAACAGCAAATCACTGCCTCTGCTTATTTGAAACAATCCAAATAGGTCTTTATTGAAGCAAGTTGCACCAGGGGTTCTGTGACCAATTGTGCCATAAATGCTGACAACAAAAATATGTCATTTGGGGGGGAAATAACATATTTATGAAATTTGGCTTGTGCACCTGCACCCACTTCAACTGTGAGATGTACAGTGTAAAAACATGAAAATAGGACTTGTTTCTTTGACTACTCTTGCTGAGTTTGTTCCTTTCATTTTATTGCAATTTGTTGGGGTTTTTTTGCTGTTGTGTGATGGATTTGCCCGTATTTCGCTCGACACCAAGATTGCTTTAATGAAAAACCAACTGAGGAACAAGAATATACAATATGTGTATTTGTGGTGTGTAGTGGAGAGATGGTTGAATGTGCAATGTCTCAAAGCAAGGTGTTCTTGGAGGTTGTTTTTTTTTTCGACTGCAGCCATCTTGAGAGGTGATACACGCTCTGCACACATGCACACACAGCTGTCTACAGCGATCATCTACTTGTTTTATTATGGCATTTTTATTTGGTATTTTGATGATTTGCCAGCTGATCTACACCCACGATACCGGCAGTAAGCTACTCTGTTTGGAGAAATCGTCCAAGGCAGATATTTTTGGGGGGGTGTAGGGGATTCCGACATTGTTTACTGCCTGGTGTTGACAACATGCTCTGTTGCACACACCAGATGAATGCTCACCAATAACTAGAGCATTCGAGAAGTGTTCCTTCAGTTTTGCCGGTGCGATACTAAAGTTGCTCAACTTGACATGACAAATCATGCAGAGAGGACGCTGAGTCCCATCTCGTTCCGTGATGCATGTGCGGCAACACGTCACAGCGGATGTTACGTTGCTCTATAAATAAACCGGAAACAAAACAACAAGCGCGCTGCACAGGTCCACGCCCATGTCTGTTATGCCAGCCACGGCAGCGCGAGACACCGAAAACGAATACTTGAAAAGTTGCCAGATGGTTCCACTGACAAGACCAAAGTTACCTGTATGTTTTGCAGTCGTAAACCGAGCCATCATCATAGCACGTCGAGTCTGAAATACGACTCAATGGCCAAGCACACAGTTGATGTGAGTACTCTGCCCCCTCGTCTAAGACTGACAGCTATGGCTAATTTCAAAGCGAAGAAAATGGATAACACGACGAAGAACACATTTGCTGAAGCCATAGCTAAATGTATGGCTACTGCATGCAAGCCTGTCAACATTGTCCACAGCTTGACTCAAGATGAAATCATTCGCATTGCATCTAATGACCCCACTACGGATTGCCAGCGAGAGCCTCCATTACAAGCTGTGTACAGAAATTGTACGTAGCGGAGAAGGCTAAGGTACACCAAGCGGGAGAAGACACTGTTTCGGGAGAGAAATAAGAGACTAGGTTGATGAGCCTCTGGTGAAAAAAGCCTTTTGAGTACGATGAATGCCACTGACACGATTGTGACTAGTTCGGAACAATTTTGTGTGGAAGGTTACCGTGTTCCGTGTCCATATAAATAAAGGGGGTGGAGCGTCTCTGTGTCAGTCTGACAGTGACGGTGCGCTGAGGCATGTCGAGAGTTCAGCGGTGCAGTGGTAGCGACCACAGTGAAAATAAAACGTCTCCAGTGTTGTGCCTCGAAACAAGTGTGGTCATCCGAAATGATGTCTACACAAAACCATAGAGAGACTTGCTCAACACAATCAACATAGCCTGACTGCTGTGTTCAAACAAACTTAAGAAAAACGAAGTATGCAACCATGGCTTAAATCCACTATAGGCTGAGTACTAGTTAACCTTAGATGTGCACTTTATAATTTTATATTGCTCTGTTTTTATTTTTTTCACTGTTGTTGATGTACAGTAATATTGTGTGAGAGATAATAATAATAATAATAATAATACATTTTATTTATAAGCACCTTTCAAAACACCCTATGTGTGAATAACTGCTCCAAGTGAAAAATGTTCATGTAAAATTGAAAATCGAAATTGTTATTTCAGTAAATATTTGCATTTTGCACATAGAAAACCGATCCATGATTCCATGTTGATGAGAGCATTAAAACGGGAAAAATAGGACAAAAAAACCTAAAAGGAAATTTAGAAACGATAAAAAATCTGTGAGTAATCATGATGAATTATGAGTTAATTTTGACAGTTGCGTTTTTAATCACGATTAAATATTTAAATCAGCACTAATTGTTTTCTGTCTCCCGATCCCGGTGCTTATTAACTTTGGAATCCGAAAGCAACATTGGTCTTTTTCTCTCCTGGTGTTGTTATAACAGCAAGAGGGTATCCGTTTAAGAGCAACCGAGAACCATGTTATGCAGTCAAATACAAACAGTCAAAATGCTATCCACCCAAGATGGTGAGCGAACAAAAAAAAGCGTAAGTGACTTCACATGCAAGCCACCTTTACATATTATTCTGGTTCTCTTAGCACACATGGTAAGCTCCCCTTTTCTCTGTGGATCCGTCTCTTGGACCTTTGAAAGATGAATTAGAGAGGCGAAGAGAGCACATGGCTTGGTGAGGGGAGACTTGGGCTTGGTCTCTCCGTGCAGGCATTGTATTGATTGCAGTGTGACTCACACCTTAGGCTGTTTAGTGCAGGAGGGAGAAATGCCACATCACTCACTTCCCTATTTATTGCAGTTTCTCTTAAAGGTCTTATATGGGCCTTTATATTAAAATGGTGTAAACCTCTACCCCACAACCCAATATATATGTGTTTTATTTTAAATAGAAACAGCCAAATGTTTGATTGATCAGAAACATACTACACTGTGAAGATAAAACATAGCAGGGTAATGAGGGAAAAAAATTGGAAAAAGACAGTATCAACATTTAACAACAGTCTGAGATGAGAAGCTTTTTTCTTTGAAGACCTGTCATATATTAATCAGTTCATATCACAATTTGTGTGCTACCTTCTCAGGTTCCACTGGTACTGTGTTACTTGTTTTTCGCTGACAACGCTCTTATCGGTGTATGTTTGATGCTTAGACTCCTGTATGGATTAGAGAGAGCCTCGCAAAGAGCGAA
The DNA here is from genome assembly GCA_026261675.1 of Hippocampus mohnikei. Classification (NCBI taxonomy): domain Eukaryota; kingdom Metazoa; phylum Chordata; class Actinopteri; order Syngnathiformes; family Syngnathidae; genus Hippocampus; species Hippocampus mohnikei. The sequence goes on from JAKGUB010000340.1 coordinate 3,112,354, forward strand.
CTTCACTATTTGCATCGACAATTTAGGGTAGATTCTCTTTCAGTACCGTGAATTGTGACTTATAAAGGTTAGGTTTACATTTTGTTGCAAATTTTGTCCTGATGGGCTTTGACTACATTTCAGTTGTTGATGGTTCTTGTAGCATTCCATTGTTGTTTTTTCATATAGTCTTTAACTTTGTAATATATCTCATGTGAGCGAGTCATACTTAGAAACAGGAGCAAGGTGTTACCAGGTCGAAAGGACAGAAATATTATGAGGTTAAGATATTTGTAGAACATACTGTATGTACTCTATGTGCAGCCATCTCGTTACCTCTGCGTCCCGCGTCCTAGACGCATAATTTTCCCGCGGGACGCACAGTTCCAGATAATGTGAGTTTTTGGGCCGCAAGGACATTCATCATCTTCCGAACCGCTTGATCCTCACTAGGGTCGCGGGGGGTGCTGGAGCATGTCCCAGCTGTCTCTGGGCAGTAGGCGGGGGACACCCTGAATCGGTTGCCAGCCAATCGCAGGGCACACAGAGACGAACAACCATCCACGCTCACACTCACACCTCGGGACAATTTAGGGTGCTCAATCAGCCTGCCATGCATGTCTTTGGAATGTGGGAGGAAACCGGAGCACCCGGAGAAAACCCACGCAAGCCCGGGGAGAACATGCAAACTCCACACAGGGAGGCCGCAGCTGGAATGGAACCCGGTACCTCTGCACTGTGAAGCCGACGTGCTAACCACTGGACTACCGGGCTGCCCATGAGCATATTACTGCAAGCTAAATTTTTCCTGGTTACAAGTTCTGGCAGCTGAGTCTAACAGTCAGACAACAACAACATTTGAAATATGAACATGGCATTCATGAATTAGAAACATTTGGTTCCACTGACTTAAGTATTTTAATGACACATTCGCCAGTCAACACCATGTCCATCTGCTCTGCATTGAGGCTCTCGTGGCCCGGATGGACCCGCAGCTCAGTTCTGCTGCCCTTCTGTCACTTCAGTAAGTAATCTCATTTTTGTTGCCGTCAACGCTTGACTCATGCTGCATTAATGATATAAATACATTAGCACTGCACAAGTGCCATTTGCCCAAGCAGAGTATTTATTTAACCGGGTAGCCTTTTTAATGAGGGTCTTCCATGTGTCCCATCTTATCTTTTGTCCCTTAGATCTCTAGATTTAGATTGATTTTGGGGACAGTATTCTGGATTGGTTGGCCCGGTAGCCCAGTGGTTAGCACGTCGGCTTCACAGTGCAGAGGTACCGGGTTCGATTCCAGCTCCGGCCTCCCTGTGTGGAGTTTGCATGTTCTCCCCGGGCTTGCGTGGGTTTTCTCTGGGTGCTCCGGTTTCCTCCCACATTCCAAAGACGTGAATTGCAGGCTGATTGAGCGCTCTAAATTGTCCCTAGGTGTGAGTGTGAGCGTGGATGGTTGTTCGTCTCTGTGTGCCCTGCGATTGGCTGGCAACCGATTCAGGGTGTCCCCCGCCTACTGCCCGGAGACAGCTGGGAGAGGCTCAAGCACCGCCCGCGACTGTAACTGTAAACCATGGAGGACGCCTATGAGGATGAGTTTTAAGTCTTAATGGAGCTACGGAGTTAAGAGTATTTAACAGAACAGCATTGAAATTATTTGGGAGATTATCAATCAATATAAGAAGGAAAGGAAGCAGTTGCCAGGGGCAAGAGCTCAGAGAGCACCGTAGTGTTTGAAGAACTAATATTGCGGCTGCTATAGCTTTGATTGTGGTACACAGTAATGCTATTACATTTGAGATTGCTTAGCCCAGGGCTAGTCCCAAATCCATGGTGTTACCATTTTTGAGACCAAAAGATCAATTATAGTGTCTGTCATGCCATGGTAAGTTGTTCCGACAGGAGATTCAGTCACACACAATTAGTATATTATCTTCGTGAGTCACCAAGTCAGTCACAAGTTGAGAAAAAAAACATCTAAAAAGCCAGTCTAAGTGCCAGTAAGGAGAGAGTAAATGACTGCAAGGTAAAAGTGCAACATGGCCGTGGTTCGCATCACGATAACTTGTTTTAAAGGCGTTGTTAGAGTGAGGGGTAAAATTTAAGTACAGGTTTGAAATAAAGGCTGTGCATTCAAGGTACTCTCACAATGTCGGGGACTCACAAACCCACCGCGCCATTCTGCACATTAATCGTTTCTCCTCATTTTAAAAATCGAGGAGTCAAAATCGAAATCACAATTAAAATTTCGATTCATCATCCAGCCCTAAGGTCACGCTGAACTCAACAGCCGCTCAACCATAATCTACCATACTCATCTATGGTGGTGAGCTTTAGGAAGCAACCAAAAATAAAAGGTCACGGGTGTAAGCATCAGAATTGAGGTTTTGCCGCAGAATGACTGTACGGCCCCTTAGACATAGGAGTTTACTGTCACAGCTTCTCCATGTTAAGAGGGGCAGACATATGTTGCTTGGCTTTTCTTCTTTGTTCTAAGGTTACGCTGCTTTCCAGAAAATTACAACCAAAGAAAGACATTTTGTAACCGAATACGTTCAGGTCCAAAGTTTTGCCCCACAATTTTCAGAAATAAGAAGCTCTTTCTTTTTTACCGTAATTTCCGCACTATAGAGCGCACCTGATTATAAGCCGCACCCACTACATTTTTAGAGGAAAACCAATTTTGTACATACACAAGCCGCACCTGTATATAAGCCGCATGTGCCCACATTAAAACATGTAAACATATTTACAAAGAAAGAGAGAGGTTTCAAAGTTTTAATAATATAACTTAACAATAATAATCATATAACTTTCTTCCCAAACGGTGCCTGTGACGCGGCAGTAAAACGGTAGCAACATGCTAACAACACGCTAGCAACAGAATAGCAACACAGTATAACAGGTCTGGTAAAAGAACATACCGGTACTTGTCAAAATCACGGTGAGCCGTCTTCATCTTCCTCCTGTGAACTGAAGCCATCGAAGTCACCGTCCTCAGTGTCGGAATTAAACAGTGTCATAAAGACCGCTCTTAATCTTACCTTTTCTACTTGAGCGCCCCTGGCGGCCGTTAGAAAAATTACATAAACAAGCCGCATCACTGTATAAGCCGCAGGGTTGAAAGTTTGGAAAAAAAAGTAGCGGCTTATAGTCCGGAATTTACGGTACTTGTGTTTGTAGTACTTCAATGGTCACTATGTAGACATTCCAATCTTCTCTGTGTCTGTCTCTAGGATCTTTTCCTCCAGCTGCTATGTATGCTCGAAAGGACAGACTTCACCGACCTGCGCATGTGGCCACCAAGACCTTTCAAGCTCTGCGCATCTTTGTGAATGATGAGTTGAACCAACTTCACGCTGGTCTACGCGCTGCCCAGACAGCGCTGAAATCTGGCGGACGTCTCTGCGTCATCACATTTCACTCTTTAGAAGACCGAATCGTCAAGCGCTTCCTTCAAGGTGATGATTTGACTAATACATACTTTGGCATGGCAAAGCAAATCACTGGGAAGAAAATGTCAGTGGAGAGAAAAAAGGATGGCGCAATTGCTTATTGGCGTCCTTTGCAAAAGAAGGTGATCACCCCGACAAAGGCTGATGTTCAAGACAACGCTCGAGCGCGCTCTGCAAAACTTAGGGTAGCTCTCAGGTGTTAATCTTTTATTTTTGTTGGTTAGTTTTTTTTTTTATATACTTCAAGGCTCGAAATAAGCTGTCTCGCATCGCTGTTAAGGGGTCAAAATGTATATTTTGTGTCTCATTAAAACATTGAAATTTTCCCAGTCCGTCATTTGTCATCAACTTGGGCACCTGTCCTTCATTGTCAGTCTGTCATTTTAAGCTAAATCGTCAGTCCATCGTGTTATTTTAACATGCTTCCATCATCACCTCTGTCAGTGGAAAAAAAAAAAAACACATCCAGTCCATCAAATGAAAAATCTAATTTGATTAAAATGTCAGCGCATCTCCATAATATGGTGGCTACTCAGAGATATTCACATATGCACGCACGCACGCACACACACACACACACACACACACACACACACACACACACACACACACACACACACACACACACACACACACATTTTGGCCAATCTATTAAAATTTTCAGTACAGCGGGAGCACGCTCGTGGCTGCCTGCCACGGCTTTAACTCTTAAAACGCCAAAATGTTTTAATTCAATGTTGGTCTTACCTTCACCAAAATCCCATGCCACATTGCAGCCAAAAGGTACAATCCTGGTGGATTTATGTGCCTCGTAAATCCTTGTGGAAAAAGAAATCAAGTTGCCATGAGTATGGTTGCTTTTTCTTAGATGTCCTCGTTGTAGTCTTCTTTTACTTCTGCTTCTTCTTTTTTTAATACCTCTGTCTTTTGCTCCACAAAGTTCGAAACGTGCTCCTCAAATCAAGTCATTGATTCACAACAATGTATCCTTGCTCGTCCTTCATACAGCCAAATGTGCAAGTGTTGCTGTATAGAATTTTAGGCATTTATTACTACATTACGGTTTGATGAAAATCTGATCATCACAGGCCAGATTGTAAATATGTATTCAATACTGTCATATTGATCTCAAAAAGTCTTTACAATTGATTAATAAAATGCTACAATTTGGGGAAAAAAATGTTTCGCCTCACTATTTGACAAGGTCTAACGACTGCCACCCTGTTCGGTGTTAAATATTTGATGCTGCAGTCCTTAGGAGCAGACATGTGTGAGAAGTGTAAGAAATTGTTCCTCTACTAATGGGCAAAACAGTTGAAAACAGTGGTTCTCAAACTTTGTACACCAAGTACGACCTAAAAATACTTGGTTCTTCAAGTATTTTGACCAATAATGACCAACATTAAAATACATCCATCCATCCATCCATCTTCTACCGCTTATCCGGGGCCGGGTCGCGGGGGCAGCAGCAAGCAGGAAGCCCAGACTTCCCTCTCCCCAGCTACTTCTTCCAGCTCTCCCGGGGATCGAGGCGTTCCCAGGCCAGCTGCGTGACATAGTCTTTCCAGCGTGTCCTGGGTCGTCCCAGGTCTCTTCCGGTGGGACATGCCCGAACACCTCACTAGGAGGCGCTCAGGGGCATCCGAATCAGATGCCCCAGCCACCTCATCTGGCTCCTCTCGATGTGGAGGAGAAGCGGCTCTACTTTGAGTCCCTCCCGGATGACCGAGCTTCTCACCTATCTCTAAGGGATAGCCGGACACCCTGCGGAGAAAACTCATTTCGGCCGCTTGTATCCGGGATCTCGTTCTTTCGGTCACGACCCATAGCTCGTGACCATAGATGAGGTTGGGGCGTAGATCGACCGGTAAATTGAGAGCTTCGCCCTTTGGCTCAGCTCCTTCTTTACCACGACAGACCGATACAACGTCCATCACAGCTGGCGCTGCACCGATCCGCCTGTCGATCTCTCGCTCCCTTCTGCCCTCACTCGTGAACAAGACCCCAAGATACTTAAACTCCTCCACTTGGGGCAAGATCTCCTCCCGACCGGAGAGGGCACTCCACCCTTTTCCGACTGAGGACCATGGTTTCAGATTTGGAGGTGCTGATCCTCATCCCAACCGCTTCACACTCGGCTGCGAACGCTCCAGTGAGAGCTGGAGAGACCGCTTGAAGGAGCCAGCAGTACCACATCATCTGCAAAAGCAGAGAAGCAATACTGAGGCCACCAAAACGGACCCCCTCAACGCTCGGCTGCGCCTAGAAATTCTGTCCATAAAAGTTATGAACAGAATCGGCGACAAAGGGCAGCCTTGGCGTAGTCCAACCCTCACTGGAAGCGATTCCGACTTACTGCCGGCAATGCGAACCAAACTCTGACATCGGTGGTATAGCGACCGAACGGCCCGTAACAAGGGTTCGGTACCCCATACCACAAGCACCCCACAGAACTCCCGAGGGACACGGTCAAACGCCTTCTCCAAATCCACAAAACACATGTAGACTGGTTGGGCGAATTCCCACATACCCTCGAGGACCCTGCTAAGGGTGTAGAGCTGGTCCACTGTTCCACGGCCGGGACGAAAACCACACTGCTCCTCCTCAATCCGAGGCTCGACTTCCTGACGGACCCTCCTCTCGAGCACCCCTGAATAGACCTTACCAGGGAGGCTGAGGAGTGTGATCCCTCTGTAGTTGGAACACACCCTCCGGTCCCCCTTTTTAAAGAGGACCACCACCCCGGTCTGCCAATCCAGAGGCACTCTCCCCGCTGACCACGCGATGTTGCAGAGGCGTGTCAACCAGGACAGCCCACAACATCCAGAGCCTTGAGGAACTCCGGGCGGATCTCATCCACCCTGGGGCCCTGCCACCGAGGAGCTTTTTAACCACATCGGTGACTTCGACCACAGAGATAGGAGAGCCCACCTCAGAGTCCCCAGACTCTGCTTCCTCAAGGAAGGCGTGCTGGTGGAGTTGAGGAGGTCTTGAAGTACTCCGCCCACCGGCTCACAACGTCCGAGTCGAGGTCAACAGCGCCCCATCCCCACTGTACACAGTGTTAGTGGTGCACTGTTTCCCCCTCCTGAGACGTCGGATGGTGGACCAGAATTTCCTCGAAGCCGTCCGGAAGTCGGCTTCCATGGCCTCACCGAACTCCTCCCATGTCCGAGTTTTGCCTCGGCGACCACGGCCGCATTCCGCAGCCAGTCGATACCGTCAGCTGCCTCTGGGGTCCCACAGGCCATAAAGGCCCGATAGGACTCCTTCTTCAGCTTGACGGCATCCCTTACTGCTGGTGTCCACCAGCGAGTGCGGGATTGCCGCCACGACAGGCACCAACTACCTTACGGCCACAACTCAGATTGGCGCCTCAACAATAGAGGCACGGGCGTGGTCCATTCGGACTCAATGTCCCCCGCCTCCCCGGAACATGGGAAAAGCTCTGTCGGAGGTGGGAGTTGAAACTCCTTCTGACAGGGGATTCCGCCAGCGCTCCCAACAAACCCTCACAATACGTTTGGGTCTGCCAGGACGGACCGCATCTTCCCCACCATCGTAGCCCACTCACCACCAGGTGGTGATCAGTTGACAACTCCGCCCCTCTCTTCACCCGAGTGTCCAAAACATGCGGCCGCAAATCCGATGATACAACCACAAAGTCAATCATCGAACTGCGGCCTAGGGTGTCCTGGTGCCAAGTGCACATATGGACACCCTTATGCTTGAACAAGGTGTTCGTTATGGACAATCCGTGACGAGCACAGAAGTCCAATAACAAAACACCACTCGAGTTCTGATCGGGGGGGCCGTTCCTCCCAATCACGCCCCTCCAGGTCTCACTGTCGTTGCCCACATGAGCATTGAAGTCCCCCAGCAGAACGAGGGAGTCCCCAGCAGGAGTACTCTCTAGCACACCCTCCAAGGACTCCAAAAAGGGTGGGTATGCTGAACTGCTGTTGGGTGCGTATGCACAAACAACAGTCAGGACCCGTCCCCCACCCGAAGGCGGAGGGAGGCTACCCTCTCGTCTACGGTGTGAACCCCAATGTACAGGCACTGAGCCGGGGGCAATGAGTATGCCCACACCTGCTCTGCGCCTCTCACCGTGGGCAACTCCAGAGTGGAATAGAGTCCAACCCCTCTCGAGAGAGCTGGTACCAGAACCCAGGCTGTGTGTGGAGGTAAGTCCGACTATATCCAGTCGAAACTTTTCAACCTCACACACCAGCTCGGGCTCCTTCCCTGTAAGAGAGGTGACATTCCATGTCCCCAGAGCTAGCTTCTGCAGCCGAGGATCGGACCGCCAGGGTCCCGCCTTTGGCTGCCGCCCAGCTCACATCGCACCCGACCCCTTTGGCCCCTCCATGGGTGGTGAGCCCATGAGAAGGGGGACCCACGTTGCCTCTTCGGGCTGAGCCGGCCGGGCCCCATGGGTGCAGGCCCGGCCACCAGGCGCGCCAACGAGCCCCACCCCAGGCCTGGCTCCAGAGGGAGGCCCGGTGACCCACGTCCGGGCAAGGGAAACTGGGTTCCATTTATTTTGTCCATCATAAGGGGTTTTTGAGCCGTGCTTTGTCTGGTCCCTCACCTAAGACCTGTTTGCCATGGGTGACCCTGCCAGGGGCATAAAGCCCCAGGCAACTTAGCTCCTAGGATCATTGGGACGCACAAACCCCTCCACCACGGTAAGGTGACGGCTCACGGAGGGGCCGATTAAAATACAGTACAGCTAAAAACACACACACGCACACACACACACACACACACACACACACGCACACACACACACAAACGCAGAGTATACCGTAATTTCCGCACTATAGAGCGCACCCGATTATAAGCCGCACCCACTACATTTTTAGAGGAAAACCAATTTTGTACATACACAAGCCGCACCTGTATATAAGCCGCATGTGCCCACATTAAAACATGTAAACATATTTACAAAGAAACACGGTACACAGAGAGAATTTTCAAAGTTTCAATAATATAACTTAACAATAATAATAATATAACTTTCTTCCCAAACGGTGCCTGTGATGCGGCAGTAAAACTGTAGCAACATGGTAACAACACACTAGCAACAGAATAGCAACACAGTATAACAGGTCTGGTAAAAGAACATACCGGGACTTGTAAAAATCACGGTGAGCCGTCTTCATCTTCCTCCTGTGAACTGAAGCCATCGAAGTCACCGTCCTCAGTGTCGGAATTAAACAGTGTCATAAAGACCGGTCTTAATCTTACCTTTTCTACTTGAGCGCCCCTGGCGGCCGTTAGAAAAATTACACAAATAAGCCGCATCACTGTATAAGCCGCAGGGTTGAAAGTTTGGGAAAAAAGTAGCGGATTATAGTCCGGAATTTACGGTAATATTGTAGAAATTTCTTCTTCATTTTCTTACGTTAATAAAGTGTTTTTTTAAAATGTGGGGAGGGGAGGGCGGGGGTCTCTACATATTTGAAGTGGCTTAGTTTTAATATTTTGTACTTTGCCCATCTATGAGTACCATTTTTACCAAGTGTATTATCTTAAAAAGAAACCAAAAAACAAAAAGAAAACATTACAGTGCATCACTTTGAATAGCGTGTGAGACAAACGAACAGGTGTCCAAAGAGCAGTAGCCCAAGAACATGTTTACATGTTTACATGTTTTAATGTGGGCACATGCAGCTTATATATAGGTGCGGCTTGTGTATGTACAAAATTGGTTTTCCTCTAAACATGTAGTGGGTGCGGCTTATAATCAGGTGCGCTCTATAGTGCGGAAATTACGGTACTTCATCTCATTAGGTTGGGACACACCGCACAAGGAATGTGACTGTGCTAGAACAACAGGAGAAGCCAGTGAAATACGTACTGTAAGTCTCCCAGGAATGTTGGGCCAATTGTCAAGTACAGTATCTCCATTTGTTGTGTTAGACAGCACAAGCCGCCTTTTGTGAGTAATGAATCAGTGCAATCAATTGGCAAAGGTACAAATGACACTGTGTACAGTACCTGATGATTGAGTGCACCATTTCTCTTAACTGTCAACAGCTCGTTGTTGAGGTTGATACTTCAAATGGAGGAGTGGGGATCTTCCCAGGCGCATGATGAACTCCAACCCCAGAGTCATTTCCTCTCCTCAGCTCAACGAAACTGTTGAGGATGGCACTCAAGGGGGCAACGAGGGCTTGACAGCCTTGAGCATCCCTTAGGGTGAATCTGTTCAAAATATATACTGTACTAAAGCTCAGAGTTTGAGCTGCATGGTAAGACAAGTCCGACTAACATCGGCAATCATTTCAAAGCCATGTCACCACCAGGGCTGTGGTGCTCAAGTCCGCACTCGAGCACGACAGCGTTTTGTTGTCTCTGACTTGAGTTCGATTTGGCCATCGGACTCGCAAAGTAATTTTAGCAATTCCACCAAGTCCAACTATCTTTTTTTGTCTTCGAAATTGACCGTCAAAAATAAACGTGAAGTAAAGTTGATTGATTGATCAGACACTTTTGTTCAGTTTACTTTTTTAAAATACATTTTTGCAGAAGGGTCGATTTCGCTTTGAGCAACACAAAACGACTGATTATCTTTGTGAAAGCGGGTCCCACCGAGATCTCGGTGGGAATCGGGGACAGCTAAACCTGCTGCAGCGAAACATTCGTGCTCATTCAGTAGCTTTGAGTTTGCCGCCGATATATAGCCGACACTCACTGCTCGGTGCAGTTTGCCGCTCCCCGGGGCCCAATTTCCTCCTTGTCTCTTGCCCGAGGCACGACCACCATTAATAAAGCAGCGTTGTTTTTGAAATTGTTTTTGTTGTTTATCTGCACTCACAGTGAATAAAGCAAAAGTTTCTATCCCATCGAAGAAGAGTGTTGATCATAATTAACTTTCTCTAATTTTGTAGTCGTGAAACTATGGACTTTTATGATTCTGATTTGACCTCCACTTGATAAATGTGGACTTGACTCGAGTATATAAAATAGGACGTGTGAACGCTACAGGGGTAGACCCGCTATGACTCGTGAGAAGAGTTGATTACCGTAATTTCCGCACTATAGAGCGCACCTGATTATAAGCCGCACCCACTCCATTTTTAGAGGAAAACCAATTTTGTACATACACAAGCCGCACCTGTATATAAGCCGCATGTGCCCATATTAAAACATGTAAACATATTTACAAAGAAAGAGAGAGTTTTCAAAGTTTTAATAATATAACTTAACAATAATAATAATATAACTTTCTTCCCAAACGGTGCCTGTGACGCGGCGGTAAAACGGTAGCAACATGGTAACAACACGCTAGCAACAGAATAGCAACACAGTATAAAAAGGTCTGGTAAAAGAACATACCGGTACTTGTAAAAATCACGGTGAGCCGTCGTTTATGCCAAGTTTACGTGCAGCAGCTCTGTTTCCTTCTTTATCGGACAGCTCGATTGCTTTTAGTTTGAAAGCTGCGTCATATGCCTTTCTTTTTGCATTTTCCATGATGAGGGTATGTTCACGCTAATTTAATTGATGCACAAGACAAGAAGTTGCAGTCTTCCTCGACGCATATATTCCACCGGTCTTAATCTGACCTTTTCTACTCGGCGCCCTGGCGTCGTTAGAAAAATTACACAAATTGGCCGCATCACTGTATAAGCCGCAGGGTTGAAAGTTTGGGAAAAAAGTAGCGGCTTATAGTCCGGAATTTACGGTACATATGGGTATTGAATGCGTTGTTTTCGTGCTCTGTTGGACTTCCGACATCTTTCATTTCTCTCTCTGATCCTTTTAACGGTGTCTGATAGACCACGGCGTTGATTTGTCCGGAGAAGTATAAACCATGTTTTTTTTTTCGATATGTCACAAACAGGGCGGGGAAAAGGAAGTACACTCTATGCATGCACCTGTTTTATATCGTATTGCATGGGCGCAGAAACTGCCGTGTGTACGCAAGTAGGGCTGCACCGGGGTTAATGTCATGTTTCGGTTTGTGGCCAACAGGTGGCACTGTGGGGCTTTACCCTGCAGCTGCACACCTGTTGGTCGTTTGGTTAGTATTAGTAATTAGTATAAGAGGACTCCCTCCCGACCACTCGGGCTCGGGTCATTGTCGCTTGTTGCTTTTTGGCTACTGTCATGTTTGTTGCCGTTTGTCTGCTGCTGTCAGGTTGGTTTCGGACATGTTTCTGTTATTGAGTTTTTATCTTCAGTCATGTGTTTTGTTTGATACTTTGGACTTTGTTATGGACTTAGTTTTCTCAGTTTCAATACACTTCTTCAAGTACACCCTGTTCCTCTCTTGTGCCTGCTTTTTGGGGTCCACCACCACCACCACGCAACGTGACAGTTAACACGCTTCTCTTTAGTAAGCAGCTTTATACGTGTGAACGCTCCACAAAATTTACACCGGTGTAAGACATATCGCAACAAAATACATCGGTGCAGCACCGATGCAAATGTGTGCCGTGTGAAAACCCCTAAAGGCACCCTTGAAACCTTTTTTACTCTTGAGTTCTCCGACGGCTGCAAAATGGAAGTTAATTTGTCGCCACTATCACGAACAGCAGCAGAAAACATATATTTGTTTTTTAATGCGACCAAAGTAAAGTTCATCCCTTTCTCCGCTGGAACCACTTGTAACAACTCAAGACAACTTGTCCTGTTCTGGGTTCTGTTTGCCACTTGATGTGCTGGATACAAACTGGACTAACATAACTATTATGACATCAGGTCTTGAAAATGAACATTGGCAACTTTGTACAGCCAATGCAACCGACTAGCACCAAGACTGACATAAACACGAGAGGTGTCGGTTGAAACTGGTTGAATAAGTCTGTGACAGTGTCACTCCAAACGGATCGTTATTATCGCGAAAGTAGAATGTTTGATACATATCGGACTTGCTTCGTGACAGAATTTATGCAGGTGAGTATATGCTAACAAATGATTCCGACGTTAGATACTCTTTAGCTCCGAATGGAAATGTCTCCGCATGGGCAACCACTGAGATAAGTCCATCCATCCTTTTTATGTAGAACCTGTCCTCGTTAGGGTCACGGGTGAACTGGAGCCTGTCGGAGCTGACTTTGAGTGAGAGGCAGGACACACCCAGGACTGGTCGCCAGCCAACCGCATAATCAATGACAAGGTGATCAAATACTTGAACAAGTCAGGGAAAATGCAAGGAGACTACGCCGGAACCAAAAGCAGCGAAACAATCAATCTTTTCCCTCCAGAAACGAAGATTCATTTACACCTGACTACAGATTTTTGTGATTTCGCCGTTTCTGACAAAGAGAAGTGAGTCAGGGGACTGTGACCATTAACTTTATGTGTGAGGAGAAGAGTCTGTGGCTTCTTCTTGACAACCTGAAGAATGTATGAATATCACAGTTGTTAGAGAACAGGCTGACACAGAAAGGCTCGAACATCTTCACTTCTTTCCCCTATTCTGCTTCTGTCTGCTGCAAATGTTCTCCAGGAAAAATCAGCGAGGTCAAATCTATTGAAATCATTTTTGCGCGACCGAGGGTGTCATGGAAAGGAAGATCCAAAAATGAAAGGAGACCACCACTAATGTTTGCTCATTGCCTTAAGTGCATTCACTGGAGGTGACTTTCACTTCTTCACTCATTTTGAGGGATTCAAAGACATTCGCTTTATGAATTCCTACGCCGAAAACGACCACACGTCAGCTGCTATTATGTGCTCAGCGTGTTGGCGATTAAGATGATGGTCAGAGTGCCTCTTGCTGTATCAGAGCAGATGGCAGCTCTCCTCCAAGAGGGTCTTAAGCGAGACATAACATTGGCTTGCATGCCTTGTAAAAGCCACTATGCCGTTAAGCACTTGCTTATTTTCTGTCTGCTTACGTAACAAAATCCTGGCAAAGCCAACGCTCACACAATAGGGATTCCCACTAATGTCAGCCGTGTTATTAGTTGCTAAAAGTGAAGGTCCAAATTTGCTCTCACTATATGAGTCCAAGTAGGAAAAGCATAAGTGGAATAAGGTTTCATACATGATACCATGAAATCGTTTCGGTGTATTTCATTACTGAGTCGCACACGTTTGTGAGGGTGGAGTCTCTGGAGAACCACATCAATGTGGAGCTGCACGGGCCTGTTGGCCTCACCCACGCCTTTCGCAAAAGCACATTATAACAGGAAGCAACCGTGAGGAGAAGATGAGCAAGAAGAAATTAGCCTGCAACATTTCATACACTGACCTTTAAACCACATCAACAAATCTGCACTTTATATTTGTCGGGCGTCCGGAAGGTTCCAGACAGAATCGGTCCTTACAAACGTAGACTCATGAAAGTTGATCCGACAAAAATATGTACCGTATTTTCACGACCATTCGGCGCACCGTGTTGTTGGGCACGCTCACCCTTCACTCATTGGCAGACTTCCGCATGCCTGACGTCACTTACGCCCGCCTTTTCTCTATATAAACAGCGTGTCGGCCAGAAGCGCGCTCAGTCAGGCTTTGGACTCGGCTCATACACTAGACTTTTAATGGTGCCCTATGGTCGTGAAAATACGGTACTGTATTTCCAAAAAATGGGCACAAGGCCAACAAAGGACAAATAATGACACTGGACAATCAGCCAGGAATAATGTGAAGAAAACAAAAAGCGCTTGCACAAGGCCAGGAAAAAACCCCAAATGATTTAGATAGAACAAAAGTACAAGAAAGACCAAACCGCATGGAGAACAAACCATGGATACACTTAATAATAATAATAATACATTTGATTTATAAGCGCCTTTCAAGACACCCAAGGACACTTTACAATAACAAAAAACACAAAACAATACAAAACACACCAAGAACTACCTACTTGAATAACAAAGAACATAATCAAAGGCAATAGCCAAAAAAACGGAGAAAACATAAATCAAGGCAAGAGCCAAAAACGGAATAGGAGTAATAAGAGATCATCTAGACCAGGGGTGGTGTCAAAGTCAGGTCCTGGAGGGCCGCTGTACTGCATGTTTTCCAAGTCGCCCTGTTGCAACACACCTGATTCAAATGATCAGATCATCAGCAAGGTCTGCGCAAGCCTGACATTGAACCTGTTCATTTGAATCAGGTGTGTTGCAACAGGGAGACTTGGAAATCATGCAGGACAGCGCCCTCCAGGACCTGAGTTTGACACCCCTGATCTAGACCATTGGTGTCAAACTCAGGTCCTGGAGGGCCAATGCCCTGCATTGCATGTTTTCCAACTCTCCCTGTTGCAACACACCTGATTCAAATGATCAGATCATCAGCAAGCTCTGAGGAAGCCTGACATTGAACCTGTTCATTTGAATCAGGTGTGTTGCAACAGGGAGAGTTGGAAAACATGCAGTACAGCGGCCCTCCAGGACCTGAGTTTGACACCTATGATCTAGACCAAGTGGTTCTTAACCTGGGTTTGATCAAACCCTAGGGGTTTGGTGAATTGGTCTCAGGGGTTCGACGGAGCCTCTGCCATGGAGGTTAATAGCCGAGCCGGGAGTTGGTGGACACAAGTGGAACGAGCCTTAACAAAGTTCCTGGCGTCGTTACTCAACTCCGGCCACCCAAACCTCTGTGAGATGAGCTGGTGGAGCATTTGATACCGGGATCGCAGGCCACCTTGGATGTATGTCCCCAATGGAGAACCTTGGGTGGAAACATGATGGGACAAACAGCCTTCCAGAGGGGCACCCTGTTGAAATCATGTTTTCCACTTGAGCCTACTCTACCCTCAGCTCAATCTCCCACCTAAGCGCCCCCAAAACACAATGAGCGGCCAGGATGTTGTCTGGGTCCGTCCTGTCATCGTTCGTGTCATAAATTTGTGCAAGAGCATAGGGTTTGGTATACTTTGATCCCTTTCTGTATGCAAGTGTGAAATTGTACCTAGTGAATAGAAGCGCCCCCTGCTGGACACTAACAGAACATGATCACGACAATATATATTTGTTGGTTTATCATCACTGCAAATTAAATTTAATGTCGCACTCAAGTATACTGAACTGAAGACACACACGTCACACACACACACACATATATATATATATATATATATATATATATATATATATATATATATATATATATATATATATATATATATATATATATATATATATATATATAAAAATAAAAATCCTCATCTCACCCCTTGGTGGTGTCCGTCCCCATTCAGCTCGGGTCCTCTACCAGAGGCCAGGAAGCTTGAGGGTTCTGCGCAGTATCCTTGCTGTTCCCAGCACTGCACATTTCTGGACTGAGATGTCTGATGTTGTTCCCGGGATCTGTTGCAACCACTCATCTAATTTGGAGGTCACTGCCCGAGTGCTCCGACCACCACAGGCACGACTGTCACCTTTACCTTCCAGGCTCTCTCCAGCTCCTCTCTGAGCCCTTGGTATTTCTCGAGTTTCTCGTGTTCCTTCTTTCTGATGTTTCCATCACTTGGGACCGCTACATCCACTACAACGGCTTTCTTCTGCCCTTTATCAATGATCACGATATCCGGTTGGTTCGCCATTACCATCTTGTCAGTCTGGATCTGGAAGTCCCACAGGATCTTCGCTCGGTCATTCTCCACCACCTTGGGAGGTGTTTCCCATTTTGACCTTGGGGTTTCCAGTCCGTGCTCGGCACAGATGTTTGGTAGACTATGCCAGCCACCTGGTTATGGCGTTCCATGTAGGCTTTCCTGCCAGCATTTTACACCCTGCAGTTATGTGTTGGATCGTCTCGGTGCCTCTTTGCACAACCTACACCTTGGGTCTTGTCTGGTGTGGTATATCTGGGCCTCAATGGCTCTGGTGCTCAGGGCCTGCTCCTGAGCAGCCAGGATGAGTGCCTCTGTGCTGTCCTTCAGGCCAGCCCTCTCTAGCCACTGATAGGACTTCTTGAGATCAGCCACTTCACTTATGGTCCGGTGGTACATCCCGTGTAGGGGCTTGTCCTCCCATGATGGTCCCTCTTCCAGCACCTCATCCTCTGTTCCCCATTGTCTGAGACATTCTCTGAGTACATCATCCGTTGGAGCCTTCTCCTTGATGTATTCATGGAGCTTGGATGTTTCATCCTGGACAGTGGCTCTCACACTCACTAGTCCCGGCCTCCTTCCTTTAAACTGCGTACAGTCTCAGGGTGCTGGATTTGGGATGGAACCCTCCATGCATGGTTAGGAGCTTTGGTCTTAACATCCGTGGTCTGAATCTCTTCCTTTGGCCACCTGATTACTCCTGCAGGGTATCTGATCACTGGCAGGGCATAGCTGTTTATTGCCGGGTCTTATTCTTGCCATTGAGCTGGCTTCTTAGGACTTGCCTCACCCGCTGGAGGTATTTGGCCGTAGCCGCTTTCCTTGTTGCCAGTTCGAGGTTGCCATTGGCTTGTGGTATACCGAGGTACTTGTAGCTGTCCTCAATGTCTGCTATTGTTCCTTCAGGGAGTGAGACCCCTTCAGTGCGGACTACCTTTCCTCTCTTAGTCACCATCCGACTACATTTCTCAAGCCCGAATGACATCCCGATGTCGCTGCTGTAGATCCTGGTTGTGTGGATCAGGAGTCTATGTCCCTTTCGCTCTTAGCATACAGCTTTATGTCATCCATGTAGAGGAGGTGACTGATCGTAGCTCCATTTTTGAGGCGGTATCCGTAGCCTGTCTTGGTGATTACTTGGCTTAGGGGGTTCAGTCCTATGCAGAACAGCAGTGGGGAGAGTGCATCACCTTGGTATATGCCACATTTGATGGACACTTGGGTAAGTGGCTTGCCATTGGCTTCAAGTGTGGTTTTCCACATCCTCATCGAGTTCGCAACGAAGGCTCTTAGGGTCCTGTTCACCTTATACAACTCCAAGCATTCAGTGATCCATGTATGTGGCATCGAGTCGTAGGCTTTCTTGTAATCAATCCAGGCTGTGCACAGGTTGGTATGTCGGGACCTGCAGTCTTGTGCGACTGTTCTGTCAACCAGGAGCTGATGTTTGGCTCCTCTGGTATCTCTACCAATGCCCTTCTGTGCTTCGCTCATGTATTGATCCATGTGTCCACTTATCTTAGCCGCAATGATGCCTGACATGAGCTTCCATGTTGTGGAGAGACAGGTTATTGGCCGATAGTTGGATGGGACTGTACCCTTTGAGGGATCCTTCATGATCAGGATCGTTAAGCCCTTCAGTTAGCCATCCTGGGTGAGTCCCATCCTTCAGCAACTGGTTCATTTGTGTTGCTAGGCGCTCATGGAGTGCTTTGAGTTTCTTTAGCCAGTAGGTGTGTACCATGTCCGGGCCTGGTGCTGTCCAGTTTTTCATATCTGAGACTCTTTCCTGTATGTCTGCCACTGTTATGGTAACTGGGTTCTGCTCAGGAGGTTGCTGTGCTCCTCTCTCAGGGTCACCAGCCATTGTGCACTGCTGTTATGTGCAACCTCCCTCTCCCATATTCCTTTCCAGTACCTTTCAGTTTCCAGTCTTGGTGGGTCAGCTCTGCTGTTAGGACCCTGCCACTGAGCGTACACTTTACGCAGGTTGTGTTGCGAACAGCCTGTTTATTCGCCTGCCCTCATTCTCTTTCGTGTACCTCTTTGGCGACTGGACAAGGCTTGGAGCCTTTGTTTGGCAGTTTCAGTGCTTCAGGTATGGTCATCTGGGTGTACCTCTCAGGAATCGGCCTTTTCATCACACCTCTCTGGGCCTCCGTCAATTGACTCACATCTTTCCGAGCCTCCTTGATCTTAGCCTCCAACCGTCTTTTCCATGGTGGGTAACGTGTCTCATAGTTGCTCCGATAGCCAAGGATATATATATATATATATATATATATATATATATATATATATATATATATATATATATATATATATATATATATATATATATATATATATATATATATGGGCTGGGCTTTTTCACCAAAACAGTGTTACAGTAAAAGCCTTATCAAAGAACCTGTGATGTGTGTTTTACGAGACAGTGGTGCCCCCACCCCCAAAAAAAGATTACAGAGGAAACAAAATGATGTTGAAAGGACAAAAAAGTAGCTTCC
Organism: Hippocampus mohnikei; assembly: GCA_026261675.1. Taxonomy (NCBI): domain Eukaryota; kingdom Metazoa; phylum Chordata; class Actinopteri; order Syngnathiformes; family Syngnathidae; genus Hippocampus; species Hippocampus mohnikei. Next base: position 3,130,818 of record JAKGUB010000340.1, read on the forward strand.
AATCGGGTTGTGACAGGGAAAATAGCAAGACCTTGATACCATGCACTGTCTGTAATCAGCACCAATGAGGCGATATATTGGATCGTGGCAGCACAATCATATAACCACCACTCAAGTCGAGGTAGCGTATACAACAAAACCCAACTGTCAATCCCCTCCCCGCTCAAAGTCGTTAGTCCACTGTAGAGAAAATAGCCTGTTTGAGTGCAAACCTGCAATATTCACAGCGGTCGTCCTTTCAGCTCATGCACAGGAATCATTTCTCGAGAGTGACATGAAACTGCCATCACACACTGCAGTCACCCTGCAGTTAAAATTATAGGCGGAGGCTGACCCCTGTAAGTACTTCTCTCATGAGACACACCAACGTAACAAATTCACATCACAATTTGGATAACGGGTGAGTCAAATGACTGAATTCCAATCTTTTTTAAAGAAACCCCCCCCACAGAGACACACGCTCCCACAGTCTGTCGCTATTTCTTGAACGAAATACCCAAAGTTTCTGTCCGTTTTACTATGTAGAGGTGGCTTCAGCACCTTACATGAGCATTTACTGCTCTCTCTCTCTAATTTATAATTTATCAATTAATTTTTATATTTTGCCGTCTTGAAAAACCCACCACTATCAAGGACATCATTGATAGCAAAAGCCAAACACGCACAAAAGTGGTTGCCAAGCAACTGTTGGTACGATTTGAAGGGCGGCATATACATTTGAGATCTTTATTGTGTTTCCTGTTGTTTGGCCAGTCATCATTTTGCATCCTCTCCTGCCACAATTTCATCTGTCATCTCTTCATTTTATTTCGTCTCTGGTTGCACTGAAAGATCATGATCATGCTATGATTATCAGACCATTGTAAAACGCAGGTTTTGTTTCCAAAGTCTCCTGTGCAAAAACTGTGACTGGACCGCGAGAAATGGTTTTGCATCTCATGGCTAATAATGATTATTTTTTGCATATACGATACTGATTATTTATTTAGACCACACATATTACTCTACAAATGAAATGACTTGCAGAAAATGCCACGAAACTACAACCTTGATTTTTTTCAGGTTGTTTAAATGACATACAGTAAATCAGCAAATTAAAAAATGATTTCTTGATAAGTCGGCAAACCGCTGTTATGTGTAAAAACAACTTTACACAAAAACCCCCCAATATCAAAGCATCTTACAATGTTCTTACTGCGCTTGTAATTTACTTATTCACGATGTAAATTTATATCCAGTTAATTTTTGCTTCAGTAGGACAGTAACATTTAGAAGTCAGTCAGGCCAAAAATTCACGAGGTTTTGTGCAAGCACATGCTTCAGAAACCCAAACCTATGCTGACAGACAACATGAAAGCTTCAGTGCACATTCCAAGAGATGTTAGCTTCCATTGTTCTTGCCATGTAAGATTCACCGACAAGCAACATATGTTTTGCGGGTGCAAAAACATATTGCAGTGTCTCCAGTACATGTACCGCAATTTCCGCACTATAGAGCGCACCTGATTATAAGCCGCACCCACTACATTTTTAGAGGGAAACCAATTTTGTACATACACAAGCCGCACCCGTATATAAGCCGCACGTGCCCACATTAAAACATGTCAACATATTTACAAAGAAAGACGGTAAACAGAGAGAGTTTTCAAAGTTTTAATAACATAACTTAACAATAATAATAATATAACTTTATTCCCAAACGGTGCCTGTGATGCGGCAGTAAAACGGTAGCAACATGGTAACAACACGCTAGCAACAGAATAGCAACACAGTATAACAGGTCTGGTAAAAGAACATACCGGTACTTGTACAAATCACGGTGAGCCGTCTTCATCTTCCTCCTGTGAACTGAAGCCATCGAAGTCACCGTCGTCAGTGTCGGAATTAAACAGTGTCCTAAAGACCGGTCTTAATCTTATCTTTTCTACTCGAGCACCCCTGGCGGCCGTTAGAAAAATTACACAAATTGGCCGCATCACTGAATAAGCCGCAGGGTTGAAAGTTTGGGGAAAAAGTAGCGGCTTATAGTCCGGAATTTACGGTATGTTTATTTTTTTTGTTTTTGTTTTTTTTCGTATGCATTTAAATTTTTTTAAATTATGGCCGGATTGTTCAGAGATTGGACTATGAAAGTTCCACCTAGTTAGGGACATACTCATTTTAATCATGCAAATATTTACCCCAAAATTGTTTTTATGATACCTTATGTGTCCCTTATTCCATGATGTATGTTCTCCTCTCTTTTTTTTTTTGAATAATAACAAAACAAGAATTGTTAAGTAGAATGTGTGTTCAGTGATTAGTTGTACTCTCTAAAATTCAAATGCCCCCATTTAGGGCAGCGGAGCAACATATGCACGTGTTTGAGAACGAGAAGGTTCCTTGGGCCCCATTTTTTTAAATGTTAACCTCCACCCCAAATGGCGATCGTGGAACTTAAAAACAGAAGCTACGTTTACCTTTGAATCCACGGTCTATTTTGGCATATTCATGAATGAAATTCAATAACATCAGCAGAGGGCAGGATCTGTCTCCCTGTTCCTCGATCAAATCCACCAAAATCACACAACAACACCTGTGCCACAGCTTAGACCTTGATCAAACTTTTACATTGTAGTAGAACATTAGCTCGACCAATTCCACATATCTTATCCAATTCAAATCATTCAACATTCCATATATTCCAAATAGTCGGGACATGGCAGCTGTTGTGGATCACATAGCAAACATTCTTGGTTTATCCAGAATATCCTGGGGACAAGAAAGATGATCATTCATAATGGCCCAAACTGATTTACAAATACTCAGGAGAACCTCCTAAATGACTTGAGGAGGAACAGAGCCATAAGGGGAGCTGCATGGTTCCATCTGGTGAAGCACCTTCTCCAGAAATGTCAAGGAAATAGCTTCAAAGAACATTTTACATGGCGGAATGGATAGCTGGGTCAAATGTGCTATTTGAGACGAGAGCCCTAGCTGTAGAAACTTGATCACTAAAATACTGCAGGAATCTATTGCACATTTCAAGGGAAGTGTCTGTGCAAATAGGCTGAGGGGGTTTAAGCACAGAATAAATTGTTTTAAGTAGAACATTTGGATTATGACAATTAGCCTGAATCAGTTTTGACAGATGCTGCCTATAGGCCTCTTTCACTGTGCTCTGGCAACAACCCCAGCACATGTTTCAGATTTGACAAGAGACCTGCAGCGTGTCTTTTTTTTACCACCTGCGTTCAGCTTTGGATTGACTGCGGACAGTTGGACCGGTGGACCGCTGAATTTTACTGACGGAAGCGATGACTGAAGTGTGTTTAAAATAAAATGAAGGACTGAGTGACTGCCGGTTACAGTTTGGTTTGGCTTGCAAAAATGATGGACTGACAGGGTTCCGGGGCCTGCTGACAGATGACGAATGACGGACCGGCAAAATTTTGTAAATTGCCCACCTCAACATTTACCGTAAATTCCGGACTATAAGCCGCTATTTTTTTCCCAAACTTTCAACCCTGCGGCTTATACGGTGATGCGGCTTATTTATGTAATTCTTCTAACGGCCGCCAGGGGCGCTCGAGTAGAAACGTTAAGATTAAGACCAGTCTTTATGACACTGTTTAATTCCGACACTGAGGACAGTGACTTCGATGGCTTCACTTCACAGGAGGAAGATGAAGACGGCTCACCGTGATTTTTATAAGTCCCGGTATGTTCTTTTACGAGACCTGTTATACTGTGTTGCTATTCTGTTGCTAGTGTGTTGTTACCATGTTGCTACCATTTTACTGCCGCGTCACAGGCACCGTTTGGGAAGAAAGTTTATTATTATTATTATTATTGTTAAGTTATATTATTAAAACTTTGAAAACTCTCTCTGTGTACTGTCTTTCTTTGTAAATATGTTGACATGTTTTAATGTGGGCACGTGCGGCTTATATACAGGTGCGGCTTGTGTATGTACAAAATTGGTTTTCCTCTCAAAATGTAGTGGGTGCGGCTTATAATCAGGTGCGCTCTATAGTGCGGAAATTACGGTAATATAGTTTACCTTTTCGCCCACTTTTATATTCATATATTATTGCTAAAAAGCATTATTCCTGTCACCATCACTTGATCATATTTTTTTCAATCCTAAAAACAGCAAAATGGAATCCATAATTTATTCCTATTTATAATTGTTAAAAATGTTTGTTACATTAAAGTAAATTTATGCCAATTGTGTGTGTGTGTTTGTGTGTGTGTGTGTGTGTGTGTGTGTGTGTGTGTGTGTCGGGTGGAGGTTAAGTGATTAAAGGTTAAGTTGCAGTGGCACTCCCCCAAAAATGTCGGCCTCTAGTTTGGACAGACGAATAATAATAAAGGGGGGAAAAAATTGCCAGATTTTGACACGGAAGGGTTCAGCCCGACGCCAGTGAAAAGTGTAACGTGAATCTCGTCACTTTTGTAAGTCAATCCTCCACATACAGGAAGGTGTAACTTTCAAATTCCAAAACTGAATTTGTCGTCAAAACTCAAGCGTCAATTTACATCAGAACATCCCTTGAGAGTACGCTGTCATATTAGCTGTGCACAATCGCATCGAGATTTGCCGTTCTGATGGCACCGATACGTTTAGTGACACAAAAACGCCGAAAGGATTTGGAGAAAGAACATTCTTTTGTGTGGGGGATGGGGGGTGGGGGGTAGGGCAATGATTTTTGCTATTTGTACAAATTGTTCTGAGAAATGCACTTACTGTGTTGCTAATTTCAATTCTGATCTGACAAATGTACCAAAGCAACTGAGGAAAACTCTTAGCGGTTGCTTGTACATTTCTTGTCACTGACTGGCGACCAATCTCGGGTGTACCCCACCTCTTGCCCCACGAGATGGCACGGGCTTCAACTCGCCCAGAGCCGTACTGCAGCAGTACCGTAATTTCCGCACTATAAGCCGCACCTGATTATAAGCCGCACCCACTACATTTTTAGAGGAAAACCAATTTTGTACATACACATGCCGCACCTGTATATAAGCCGCATGTGCCCACATTAAAACATGTCAACATATTTACAAAGAAAGACGGTACACAGAGAGAGTTTTCAAACTTTCAATAATATAACTTAACAATAATAATAATAGAACTTTCTTCCCAAACGGTGCCTGTGATGCGGCAGTAAAACTGTAGCAACATGGTAACAACACACTAGCAACAGAATAGCAACACAGTATAACAGGTCTGGTAAAAGAACATACCGGTACTTGTACAAATCCCGGTGAGCCGTCTTCATCTTCCTCCTGTGTACTGAAGCCATCGAAGTCACCGTCCTCAGTGTCGGAATTAAACAGTGTCATAAAGACCGGTCTTAATCTTACCTTTTCTACTCGAGCGCCCCTGGTGGCCGTTAGAAAAATTACACAAATAAGCCGCATCACTGTATAAGCCGCAGGGTTGAAAGTTTGGGAAAAAAGTAGCGGCTTATAGTCCGGAATTTACGGTAACTGCATTTTTTTGTTCTTTGGCTGGGTTTGCATTCACCTAGAAAATATAAAGCTATCATGGTCTGTTAAAATATTTGGAATATCTCGGCATGTACCTGAATGAATTAATTTCCAACATGAATCCTGCTCCTTTTTGAGTTGTTGCATGAATTGTCGTATTTTACCAGCTAATGTACGTCCACGAGGTAAGAGCAGAACACAACATTGCCGCAGGCAGCCGCACCCTCATGTCCAACCCTTGGGCATGAGTCCTTGCGCATTTTCTCTTGATCTGCCAATTTACAGAGAACAAAAGCATATAGAACACAGAAGCGTCGTATAGCACAGCACCCCCCGGGGTCATGTTTGACTTCGATGTTTCTTGAGTGTGCATGTAAATGTTTCGCATGTAATGAACTCTCATCCATTCAGGTGACTCAGAGGAAAGAGTCACACGCTAACAACTAACCCAATTATTATGGAGGGAGAAAAAAAATAAAATACATCAGCTGCCTCAGATTCGCCTTTTCCACTAACACCGCTGCAATCTGAGAAAATGAACGTCTTTTACCTTTGCGTTCATTTTCATGCATCTGCATTTCCGATAGACTCGAGTGTTTTATAACAATAAGAGAACGTGGATTCATTCGACCGAATGAAGCGCTAACATTTTTTCATCTTCTCCTGACACGGGGAAAAGCTTGATTGATGATTGTTTTATTTTTGTTGTTGTTTAGTTGATGTGTGACCAATCGTTCATTTGCATCAGAGCCGACATGGACGACTGCTCGATGGATGGATGGATGGATGGATGGATGGATAGATAGATGTGAGACACGCTCAAGTGTGGCTGCTGCTCACAAAGAAGTTGAAGCAAAGAAATGCCACAGTGCAGCGCCGAGTGACGTCAAGCAGGAGGCCCCGTGGGGATGAGGTGAGTCAGAGCCAGGGCCGCGGCCTCGCCAGCTCTCCGCAGCCACGAGCGCGTCATCACCAGTCTCACTGACACCCTCTCACATTTCTCTGCATCTGCTTCAATGTGCCTCTGCCTCGCTCCATCCCTCCGCCTCCTCAAGAGGATCTCTTCGCATACGCCAGTCCTAGAAAAAAAGCACGTATGTCCGTCGTTCTCCCTCGCCACTTTCTTTTGGGGGGTGCAAATGCAAAGGAATTTGAAAGGTTTTAGAGCTCATCATGAGGAAAGTTGGTGAAACTTAACGAGTAGAGGATGAAAATACTCGGAAGCTATGCTTACTACACTAATGAAATGTTTCACAATGATGACTATTAATCATCTGCATTAATGATCTCCACAATCATCTACGGGGTTGTTCAGTTAACAACCAGCTTTATTGTTCCATATACTGGAAGTTTGGCATTGTTGCGAAAATAAACCGCATTGTATTGAAAAGTATTTGTGATATTTGGTTTACTGTCGCGGGCTACCGTATTAGAAATATGTATCCGGCATGATGCAGCGTAGCCACACCACAAAATACCTCCCTGACTGTGTCTGATGGAGCTCTTGTGCCACGTTGGGTTCGTTGTATTGCATATATTTATAACATTGTGTTGATGTTTGCACTTAAATGCACAACATAATATCATGCGCGCGCGCACACACACACACATATACGCCCGCATACAAAATATTGCTTTTGAGATGCAATTAAGCAGACATGGCAGACAGAGGAGCACTGCTGTGACGGCATGGCACAGAGGAGCCCCTAGTGGGGAGCCGAGCAATGCATGTAGACCTTGCACATCGAAGAGACAACATTCCTTTTTTGCACAAACGTACAAATCGGCTAACATGCCAAGTGAAAACGCTTGTTTTAAAGCCAGCTTTATTGTGTTCAAGTCCCATTCATGCTTTGGGCTGGGCTTGGGGGTGACCATGAGGGCGTCTGACAAGGGGGATTGGTGGTGGCGGCAGGTTGAGAGGGTGGGTGGGAGTCTGTAGCTTGCCCGGAGAAAGAAGTCTGCACCACACATAACATTCAAGCGGACACCTGACGTCAGTACATCAATAATTAAAGCATTTTATTCATAGCCTGGGAGAAAAAAGAATCAATTGACAAATCACATATTCACTCCAAGTTACTTCCAAAATTCAGACAATTAAGATGCAAAAACATGTCTGGGTTTTGTGTGTGATACCATTTAGCCATTTCTGTATTTATAGGCTCCAGGTTATTTAGGATACATTCATGGATATAACACAAAGGCGGATGGAGAAACCTTTTCTTTTTCTTTTTTTTTTGTTTTGCATTTATGCAAAGGCATCATTTAGCATTCAACCTCTGTCATCAATCATCCAAGCATCGCACTTAAGCACAGGGGTGCACGCAAGAGGTGCACAGGTGCACATGCGCTCTGTTAATTAAGAATTGCGTTTCAGTTTGACAAACAGAGCACCTACGGGACTCGAGTTTTGTTATCTCCCTCACAAACGACGACTTGTTCAAATGAAAAGAAAAAAAACATTTGAGTGAATAAGGAATGGAATCAATTCGTGAAAAGATGCGTTCCTTTCTCAGGTGAGTTCAGTCATTTTATAATGCGTTAAGCTGCGGTGTTTTAATAGGCTGCTACGTGGAGTTAATTTAAAGATAATTAATCGATTACATTAAAATTCTACATTAATTCTAAAAATCTACACACATGAACATTGCACCACATCCATCCATTTTCGACCGCTTATCCGGGTCGAGTCGCGGGTGCAACAGCTTTAGCAGGGAAGCCCAGACTTCCTTCTCCCCAGCTTCTTCTTCCAGCTCTTCCCGGGGGATCGAGGCATTCCCAGGTGAGCTGGGAGACATAGTCTCTCCAGCGTATCCTACTGCCGGTGGGACCTGCCTGGAACACCTCACCAGGGAGGCATCCAAATCAGATGCTCGAGCCACTACGTCTGGCTCCTCTCGATGTGGCAGAGAAGCGGTCTCGACTCTGAGCCCTTCCCGGATGGCCGAGCTTCTCAGGGAGAGACTGGGCGCCCTGTGGAGGAAACTCATTTCAGCCTCTGGTATCCAGATCTTGTTCTTTCGGTCATGACCCAGAGCTCGCGGCCATAGGTGAGGGTTGGAACGTAGAACAACCGGTAAATTGAGAGCTTCACCTTTTGACTCAGCTCCTTGTTCACCATGACAGACTGATACAAAGTCCGCATCACAGCAGACGCTGCACTGATCCGCCAGTCGATCTCCTGCTTTCTCCTGCCCTCACTCATGAACTAGACCCCAAGATACTTAAACTCCTCTACTTGGGGCAAGATCTCCTCTCCGACCCGAAGAGGGCACTCCACCCTTTTCCGACTGAGGACCATGGTTTCAGATTTGGAGGTGTTGATTTTCATCCCCAACCGCTTCACACTTGGCTGCAAAATGTTCCAGTGTGAGTTGGAGGTCCCGGCCTGAAGAAGCCAACAGCACTACATCATTTGCTAAAAGCAGAGATGCAATACTGAGGCTACCAAAGCGACCGCCCTCAACGCCTCGGCTGCGCCTAGAAATGCTCTCCATAAAGGTTATGAACAGAATTGGTGTCCAACCCTTACTGGAAACAATTTCAATTTACTGCCGGTAATTTGAACCAAACTCCGACATCGGTGGTTTAGGGAGACCGAACAGCTCATATCAAAAAACCTTTGCTTTTATATATTTACTTGATGAAGTGGAAAGTATGAAAATGCGAGCAGAGTTTGCACAGCCCGCCCACGAAAACATTAGCAGTTTATCAGCAAATCACTAGACGGCAGCCACCGGACGAAAGCAGCGATCAATTAGGTCATCATTTGATCAAGTAGCAATCGTGTTCACACCGTATGTAGGATCATAACTTAAAAAATATCATTTTCACATTTTAAGATCACACTTTTGTACTTCTACTATTTTCTGTGAAGATTTTAACAGATATGTATTTAGTATTATTTATTATTTCAATATTCCAACACAAAGTAGGGTATATTTAGATTCAAAGATGATTCTAGAAGCCTGGAAATCAAGTCTACTGTAAAATGCAACTGTTGAACAAACAATCAAAACAAACTCAGCTTAACAAGCATCTCATATTCTTCTCATAGAAACAATTCACAAAAGCTTTTCCCTTCCAGATGTGAACCCGCCCACGAGCGCCACACTGCAGCAGCTTGGATTTGTGATGCCAAAGAGGTACGACTACTATGGTGCTTGAATATGGTTTTGCGAAATGCCTAAATTACTTTAGATTTCTCCGACAAGCGTCTAGTAAGTAAAACTTAAAGTTAAAACTACGATAGTCTGTGTTTGTCCATCTATGCAACAGGGACTGAGGTTATAGGGGGCCACAGGAAGTAACTAATGTTAACGGAGTTTTTAACTTTGAATTATCTATCTACCGTAATTTCCGCACTATAAAGCGCACCTGATTATAAGCCGCACCCACTACATGTTTAGAGGAAAACCAATTTTGTACATACACAAGCCGCACCTGTATATAAGCCGCATGTGCCCACATCAAAACATGTAAACATATTTACAAAGAAAGACGGTACACAGAGAGAGTTTTCAAAGTTTTAATAATATAACTTAACAATAATAATAATAATATAACTTTCTTCCCAAACGGTGCCTGTGACGCGGCAGTAAAACGGTAGCAACATGGTAACAACACGCTAGCAACAGAATAGCAACACAGTATAACAGGTCTGGCAAAAGAACATACCAGTACTTGTAAAAATCACGGTGAGCCGTCGTTTATGCCAAGTTTACGTGCAGCAGCTCTGTTTCCTTCTTTATCGGACAGTTCGATTGCTTTTAGTTTGAAAGCTGCGTCATATGCTTTTCTTTTTGCATTTTCCATGATGAGGGTATGTTCACGCTAATTTAATTTATGCACAAGACAAGAAATTGCAGTCTTCCTCGACGCATATATTCCACCGGTCTTAATCTTACCTTTTCTACTCGAGCGCCCCCTGGCGGCCGTTAGAAAAATCACACAAATTGGCCGCATCACTGTATAAGCCGCAGGGTTGAAAGTTTGGGGGAAAAAGGTAGCGGCTTATAGTCCGGAATCTACGGTATCTTTCTTTAATACATAGGACACTACTACTAGAGGCACGGTGCATTTACAGTAGCTAAGAATTTGTTTTATAAACGCTAATTTCAATCAGTGATTGAGTTTCTTGTCGAAAAAATCTGAGAAATTGATGTTAAGTCACGAACTCTGCCGCATCACTGTTTTCACTGAAAGGTTCGAAATCCGCGCCATCCAACGTGTAGCATTTGAATTCATTAACTTGCCAAGCGTGTCCTCCGTGTTCCCTTTTGGACAGCTTCTGACCAAAGCTTTTCCTCAAGGCTCCTGTCCTTTGCCCCTTGTAACTCCCACGGCTGTTTGTGATACTCTTACAAGCGTGTTATTATTATAGTCAGCATCTGGTAGTGAGCTTTGTTTCAGTGTCACTTCTGAATCGCTTACACATACAAACACACACGCAGTCGTCTGGTGCCTTCCAAATATCTGTCAGCATCCTCTCTATTTGGTAGAAGGCAGGACGGGACGCTACCTTCGTGTTTGTTTGTTTGCAGCACAAATCGAGCGTCTTTGGGTTCGGCAACACCTTTCTGTTGTCCAAATTTAATGGGGCTGCGTCCAATTTCATCTTCCTGTTTACAGCTAAGTGGAGTGGTGACAATTTCATTTCCTTGGAGAAGATGAGCGTCGTTATAACACGGAGGCCAATCGAAACCTACATTGAAGGTAATAAATACAGATGCAACACTGTGATTGACACTTCACGCAATTCATCCAACATCTCCGTGAAGAGTCTACGCCTGAGATTTTCATATTCGCAACAATGCTTTGCTCATGTTTAAATCACTAATTCTTCATATGACAACGTATCCATGGCGATTGTGGAGGGATGCAATAAAAAATCTGTGACAGTTACTCAATTGTGACTCAATTAAGTATAAAATCTGCAGCATGGTAGTTTTTCGGTTCACGGTTGGATTCTCGACTCCTTCCCGTGTCCTTCCCGCGTTCCAAAAACCATGCCTATAGTTTCATTGAAGAGTACATCTTCTATAGCTGTGAATGTCCTTGTGCATTGTGAATTGTCTAAATCTTAAATCTAGACCAGTGCAGGACATTTTTCACCCAAACTCATCCAGCTCACCTGCAACCCCAATGGGAATAAGCAGTGTCGAAAATAGAAGGAAGTAAAAATGAAATCGGCCGCTGATATCATGTGGCATTTTAAAATACCCAATGCACATTAAACAATTGACCCTTTGGGAATCGTCATGAAATTCAAGGACATATTTTGAGCTTTTGGGAGCATATTTTTCACAAAAATATTGTGTAGTGCTAACAACAAACATAGACACTTGAATTTGCTTTATTCCATGGAACCTGCTTTGAAATGACAGGAAATGATGACAACATCTGGCTAGTGAAACAGCTGAGAACGTATCTTTGACTCTGAGTGAGGCTGGCCAGGCCTCTGGTTTCAATGGGCCATTCTCTGACTCATGGTGTTGCCTACAGTGGGGGAGGCAAAGTGAGGAAGCAGAGTGTGTGTGAGAGAGAGAGGGAGAGAGAGATAAAGAGAGAAAGAAGAATGAGGGTGGGATGCGGTGTTTTCTCCCCATACTGACTGAAAAGTTGTGTGGTATTGTCACAGCACATACAGTACACTGAATGTAATACTGTATATTTGTTTATTACTATAGTTCAGTGGTTCTTAACCTTGTTAGAGGTACCGAACACAACCAGTTCATATGCACATTGACCGAACCCTTCATTCGTGAAAAAAAAAAGATTTTTTTACAAACGCATTTATTAAAACAGAAAAAGAGTAAACACAATTAGTAGAAGTATAAAGTATACGTTTTTTAATGGTGCACAAAACGTGTCATAACGACCGGTAATTGACATGTTGAGCCCGGTTGGTGGTTTTCACCTCCATGGCAGAGGCTCTGTCGAACCCCTGAGACTGATTCACCGAACCCCTAGGGTTTGATCAGAACCCAGGTTTAGAGTCACTGCTGTAGTTTTAGTTTGTGGTAGTGTTGAGTTGCAATCCATCGTATTCCGTGTTCGACATGTTACTGCCCTCAGCCAAGATCAATGTAAAACGTCATATATTACCAGCAACTGTCATATTACAATATTTTGCAAATTGCAAAGCACTAGCCCCATGATTCCCACCTGTAGTACCCATCTCAGATGACTTTGGGCAGTAGTCAGGGTACACCCTGAACTGGTTGACAGCCAATCGCAGGGCACACAGAGACGAACAACCATTTGCACTCACAATCACACCTAAGGACACTTTAGAGTGTTCAATTAACCTACCATGCATGTTTTTGGGATGTGGAAGAAAACCGGAGTACACAGAGGAAAATCCACACGTGCACGGGGAGAACATGCAAACTCCACACAGGAAAGCGGGGGCCCGGATTTGAACCCATGACCTCTGGACTGTGAGGCGGATGTGTCAACCAGTCCTTGACTGCAAATAATGTAACTTGGTTCATCCACCTTTGCCAGCAACACAGTGACAGGCACAACAATTACATGATATTCGATTAGCTAGCAGAACATACAATTAATCTGTGTATCCACCTTTTGCCATTCATACAACAGGTTAACTTTCTGTTAATCTAAAGGCTCAGGCCCAGATTTTACACAGTTTAAACCAAGCAGCCAGTAAACGAGTCGAGCAAGGGAGAGGATGAGAAAAAACAAATGGAGGACAATGTTGGCGCCTCCCTGCTCAAGCTTTTTCCTTGCGCCACCTAGGGAAGACAAAATAAACACAGCGAAAAGCTGACTGAGAGAAAATCGTCAATTGTAACAGAAATGCCATCGATCCGTCGCATGCACGAATAAAGTGCTACATTTCGTACATGTTTTAAATGAAGAAATTTAACACAGGATTTTACAAATATAAATCTAAGGCCAATATAAAAGCCAATATAAAGCATGATAGAAATATGTTGGATAGGTATAAACTGCTGTTATGAAGCCAAATTTCACAAATATATTTCTGTGTGGGCACCTTTTCCCCGCTTCTCGTGGGTGATTTCATTTGGTATTCGTGTGTTTGACTGTCTGGCTTGTTCAGTCAACAGTTGGATTTGGACTGGCGATTGTGGACGGCATATCTGATGCTTCCTCCTAAGTCAGCTTTTGGCTTACACTAAAATTCAACCAAGTGACAGCCCCTAACCTAAAAAAAAAAAACACATACACTGAATAAAAGGTGTGTTGAGTACCCACACAGGCACAGGGGAAAATGCAAACTCCACATAGGAAGGCCGGGACCGTATTCAAACCCATGACCTCTGCAATGTGAGGCGGACAAGCTAACCAGTCGACCACCGTGCCCCCACATACCAAAAAAACCCCACAATAAAGGCTATAGGGGGCGGCCCGGTGGTCCAGCAGTTAGCGCATCGACCTCGCAGTGCAGAGGTCTTGGGTTCAATCCCTGCTCCGGCCTCCCTGTGTGGAGTTTGCATGTTCTCCCGGGCCTGCGTGGGTTTTCTCCGGGTATTCCGGTTTCCTCCCTCATTCCAAAAAACATGCATGTCAGGCTGATTGAACCCTCAAAATTGTCCCTAGGTGTGAGCGTGAGGGCGAATGGTTGTTCGTTTCTATGTGCCCTGGAATTGGTTGGCAACCGGTTCAGGGTGTCCCCCGCCTACTGCCCGAAGACAGCTGGGATAGGCTCCAGCACCCTGTTCGGGTATTTTGGTGATTATCGGATCTGTTTGATTTCATTTCAGTGTTTTTCCCAATAGATTTCCTAAATATTATTTGTAATACATTTGTTGTGGTGAATACGGCGAAATGCGTTAAGCAATCCATATTTATTATTTACAATGTCCAACCAATAGGCTCCAGCACCCCCGCGACCCTAGTGAGGATCAAGCGGTTCAGAAGATGAATGAATGAATACAATGTCCGCCCATCCATCATTTTCTATCCTGCTTATCCTCACGAAGGTCATGGGTGACCTTGAGCCTATTCCAGCTGACTTTGGGCAAAAGGCGGACTACGCCCTGGACTGGTCGGAAGTTGGTCAAAGGGCACATGTAAAGACAGACAACAATTCAGACTCTTGAGATTACCGTATTTTCACGACCATTCGGCGCACCGTGTTGTTGGGCACGCCCACCCTTCACTCATTGGCAGACTTCCGCATGCCTGACGTCACTCACGCCCGCCTTTTCTCTATATAAACAGCGTGTCGGCCAGAAGCGCGCTCAATCAGGCTTTGGAACTCGGCTCATACACTAGACTTTTAATGGCGCCTTATGGTCGTGAAAATACGGTACATTGGACTTCAATTGACAAAGATGCATTCACACCGTTATGGAGTAAGAACTGAATGCACACTGCCTGCACAGCAGTCAGGCAAATGTACCACGAAACAGTCTCTCCGATGTGCAATGGAAAAAAAAAAAAGGTAATAGTCATTTTTAACATTTCCCAAGATGCATGGACCCATCACCGCTCTCGACCTGTGCAAATGAAAGTAGAGGACACAAGCCGGTTTTGGTGTGTAAAAGCATTCATTCATTTGTAGGATGCAATAAAAAATCTGTGACAGTTACTCAATTGTGACTCAATTAAGTATAAAATCTGCAGCATGGTAGTGTTAGTGCCTCACAGTTTTTCGGTTCACGGTTGGATTCTCGACTCCTTCCCGTGTCCTTCCCGCGTTCCAAAAACCATGCCTATTAGTTGCATTGAAGAGTACATCTTCCATAGCTGTGAATGTCCTTGTGCATTGTGAATTGTCTAAATCTTAAATCTAGACCAGTGCAGGACATTTTTCACCCAAACTCATCCAGCTCACCTGCATCCCCAATGGGAATAAGCAGTGTCGAAAATAGAAGGAAGTAAAAATGAAATCGGCCGCTGATATCATGTGGCATTTTAAAATACCCAATGCACATTAAACAATTGACCCTTTGGGAATTGTCATGAAATTCGAGGACATATTTTGAGCTTTGGGGGCATATTTTTCACAAAAATATTGTGTAGTGCTAACAACAAACATAGACACTTTTGAATTTGCTTTATTCCATGGAACCTGCTTTGAAATGACAGGAAATGATGACAACATCTGGCTAGTAAAACAGCTGAGAACGTATCTTTGACTCTGAGTGAGGCTGGCCAGGCCTCTGGTTTCAATGTGCCATTCTCTGACTCATGGTGTTGCCTACAGTGGGGGAGGCAAAGTCAGGAAGCAGAGTGTGTGTGAGAGAGAGAGGGAGAGAGAGATAAAGAGAGAAAGAAGACCAAGAGCCCTGAGAATGAGGGTGGGATGCGGTGTTTTCTCCCCATACTGACTGAAAAGTTGTGTGGTATTGTCACAGCACATACAGTACACTGAATGTAATACTGTATATGTGTTTATTACTATAGTTCAGTGGTTCTTAACCTTGTTAGAGGTACCGAACACAACCAGTTCATATGCACATTGACCGAACCCTTCATTCGTGAAAAAAAAGAAGATTTTTTTACAAATGAATTTATTAAAACAGAAAAAGAGTAAACACAATTAGTAGAAGTATAAAGTATACGTTTTTTAATGGTGCACAAAACGTGTCATAACGACCGGTAATTGACATGTTGAGCCCGGTTGGTGGTTTTCACCTCCATGGCAGAGGCTCTGTCGAACCCCTGAGACTGATTCACCGAACCCCTAGGGTTTGATCGAACCCAGGTTTAGAGTCACTGCTGTAGTTTTAGTTTGTGGTAGTGTTGAGTTGCAATCCATCGTATTCCGTGTTCGACATGTTACTGCCCTCAGCCAAGATCAATGTAAAACGTCATATATTACCAGCAACTGTCATATGACAATATTTTGCAAATTGCAAAGCACTAGCCCCATGATTCCCACCTGTAGTACCCATCTCAGATGACTTTGGGCAGTAGTCAGGGTACACCCTGAACTGGTTGACAGCCAATCGCAGGGCACACAGAGACGAACAACCATTTGCACTCACAATCACACCTAAGGACACTTTAGAGTGTTCAATTAACCTACCATGCATGTTTTTGGGATGTGGAAGAAAACCGGAGTACACAGAGGAAAATCCACACGTGCACGGGGAGAACATGCAAACTCCACACAGGAAAGCGGGGGCCCAGATTTGAACCCATGACCTCTGGACTGTGAGGCGGATGTGTCAACCAGTCGTCCATCGTGCTGCCCTTGACTGCAAATAATGTAACTTGGTTCATCCACCTTTGCCAGCAACACAGTGACAGGCACAACAATTAAATGATATTCAATTAGCTAGCAGAACATACAATTAATCTGTGTATCCACCTTTTGCCATTCATACAACAGATTAATTTTCTGTTAATCTAAAGGCTCAGGCCCAGATTTTACACAGTTTAAACCAAGCAGCCAGTAAACGAGTCGAGCAAGGGAGAGGATGAGAAAAAACAAAATGCAACCAGAGGAGTGACAATGTTGGCGCCTCCCTGCTCAAGCTTTTTCCTTGCGCCACCTAGGGAAGACAAAATAAACACAGCGAAAAGCTGACTGAGAGAAAATCGTCAATTGTAACAGAAATGCCATCGATCCGTCGCATGCACGAATAAAGTGCTACATTTCGTACATGTTTTAAATGAAGAAATTTAACACAGTATTTTACAAATATAAATCTAAGGCCAATATAAAAGCCAATATAAAGCATGATAGAAATATGTTGGATAGGTATAAACTGCTGTTATGAAGCCAAATTTCACAAATATATTTCTGTGTGGGCACCTTTTCCCTGCTTCTCGTGGGTGATTTCATTTGGTATTCGTGTGTTTGACTGTCTGGCTTGTTCAGTCAACAGTTGGAAGTGGACTGGCGATTGTGGACGGCATATCTGATGCTTGCTCCTAAGTCAGCTTTTGGCTTACACTACAAAGCAATACAATTCAACCAAGTGACAGCCCCTAACCTAAAAAAAAACAAACACACATACACTGAATAAAAGGTGTGTTGAGTACCCAGAGAAAACCCACACAGGCACAGGGGAAAATGCAAACTCCACATAGGAAGGCCGGGACCGTATTCAAACCCATGACCTCTGCAATGTGAGGCGGACAAGCTAACCAGTCGACCACCGTGCCCCCACATACAAAAAAAAAAAACACAATAAAGGCTATAGGGGGCGGCCCGGTGGTCCAGCAGTTAGCGCATCGGCCTCACAGTGCAGAGGTCTTGGGTTCAATCCCCGCTCCGGCCTCCCTGTGTGGAGTTTGCATGTTCTCCCGGGCCTGCGTGGGTTTTCTCCGGGTATTCCGGTTTCCTCCCTCATTCCAAAAAACATGCATGTCAGGCTGATTGAACCCTCAAAATTGTCCCTAGGTGTGAGCGTGAGGGCGAATGGTTGTTCGTTTCTATGTGCCCTGTGATTGGTTGGCAACCGGTTCAGGGTGTCCCCCGCCTACTGCCCGGAGACAGCTGGGATAGGCAACAGCACCCCCCGCGACCCTTGTGAGGATAAAGCGGATCGGAAAATGGATGAATAAATAAAGGCTATATGTCGATGGGCACACTTCAGGGCTAGAAATTGTCACGTTGCTCACCTTGTCATCACCCGCTAGCCGGCCACTGGCCAGGCTTTTGGCCCCGTACTAGAATGGGACAAGGTGAGAATTAGCTCAATTGCATTAAACAGAACCGACTCCAAACAGACTGATTCTCCTGCAATTCCTGTTCGGGTATTTTGGTGATTATCGGATCTGTTTGATTTCATTTCAGTGTTTTTCCCAATAGATTTCCTAAATATTATTTGTAATACATTTGTTGTGGTGAATACGGTGAAATGCGTTAAGCAATCCATATTTATTATTTACAATGTCCAACCAATAGGCTCCAGCACCCCTCGCGACCCTAGTGAGGATCAAGCGGTTCAGAAGATGAATGAATGAATACAATGTCCGCCCATCCATCATTTTCTATCCTGCTTATCCTCACGAAGGTCATGGGTGACCTTGAGCCTATTCCAGCTGACTTTGGGCAAAAGGCGGACTACGCCCTGGACTGGTCGGAAGTTGGTCAAAGGGCACATGTAAAGACAGACAACAATTCAGACTCTTGAGATTACCGTATTTTCACGACCATTCGGCGCACCGTGTTGTTGGGCACGCCCACCCTTCACTCATTGGCAGACTTCCGCATGCCTGACGTCACTCACGCCCGCCTTTTCTCTATATAAACAGCGTGTGTCGGCCAGAAGCGCGCTCAATCAGGCTTTGGAACTCAGCTCATACACTAGACTTTTAATGGCGCCTTATGGTCGTGAAAATACGGTACATTGGACTTAAATTGACAAAGATGCATTCACACCGTTATGGAGTAAGAACTGAATGCACACTGCCTGCACAGCAGTCAGGCAAATGTACCACGAAACAGTCTCTCCGATGTGCAATGGAAAAAAAAAAAAGGTAATATTAGTCATTTTTAACATTTCCCAAGATGCATGGACCCATCACCGCTCTCGACCTGTGCAAATGAAAGTAGAGGACACAAGCCCGGTTTTGGTGTGTAAAAGCATTCATTCATTTGTAAGGAAATTGAAAAAGAAATGTTGACTCATGAGCCAGCATGTGAAAGCAAATCCGCTTGAGTTCATGAAAACGTGTGACAAAGCATGTGACACGCATGCACACGCACAAACTGTTGTGGCCGTGTTTGCGTTTTGATTCTGACGCGAAAAGGCACTTCCACACCCATATATTTACCTTCTAAAAATAAAGTCATGACGTCAAACGGCCGTTATTTCAGCTGGTCAGATAACAGTCGCCCCTCCCTGCCTCAAACACACTCGATAACTGTCGCGTGAAAAAAAAAATTAGAAGCATCAAAATGTTGCTCAGTAAACAAGTGGGGACTAATATGTGACTGCATCTAACTTTATATTCCAATGATGTAGCCAGTCACCGAATGTGAATGATTCATTTCTGTACATTCTCCTCCTGAAGAGAAAACTCTGAATGGACATCCAATATGCTTACGCAAATCCCCTTTCTCATTCCATTTTGAAGCATGCGTCTGCATCGTTTCTGTTGCTATGGATTGAAAAAAGAGCCACGCGTTTCCTCAATCACATTTCTTTCTTACTGTACCCACATGAAGGTATAAACACGTCCGCCATTGCCACCGATTTACTCATTAAAGCCCAAAGTGAAGAAAGGCACATTTCAGATTAATGCCTTGATAAGTATTCACGGCACATAAAACTCTCTGCAGTCAGGCTTCGATATGAGTCATAGTCTAGAGTGGTAGGAGGGCACATTAACAGACTGACTTTTTATTGCCACTCTGCTGAAAACAAATATCTCGGGCAACTTGACAAATGACCGAGGAACAATAATTAGGCAGTGACTAATGAAAGAAAATGTGAGGTAATGTGTATACAGTAGCTTGCAAATAGTTAATAGACAATACATACAACGCACAGTCAATATCTTATTGACGGTGGATAAAATAACCCCGCGTGACATTGTGCTATTTATTTATATACAAAAAGTCACATTTGCCACCACCACAACGCATTTATGAACCGCTCAGGCAACTGTTATGAGTGCCATTTTAACATTTGCAGTATAAAAGGTTTATCACCGGATAATGAGATGAAACAAAACTAAATTAAAGTAAAATTACTCACCTTTTATTGACGAGGGACATAGTGTGACGCATGGCAAATGAGTGACGCGGCGGCAGTCATGCACAGGGGGGATTATTGTCTGTGCCTGCGAAGTGAGTCTCTTCTCATGAGCCTATTACTCGCAGTGCCGAGCCCTGCCACAATTAGTGAAAGAAACCCCCCACCCTCCCCCTTCCAAAATGTGTAGAATTGTCGATATCTATGGTTTAATTATGTCAAAAACCGAGATCCTAAAACACTTGAAAGGTCCTTTTTCAGGTACCCGCCCACTTGGTGGTTGCTCTGGGAAACATGGCTGAACGGCTTTGCATCACTGGTCAACTTCGGAGGAGTTGAGGAAAGAACGGCCTCGATTAGAAATTCAAAAGCATGTCGGGACCAGACTTGGACTGTTTTGTGCTGTGCTATGCACGTTGCCTAGATGTTGATTTCAGCTTTTCACGCTAAAAATACACTTTTGGTTCTCAGGTGACACGGGTAGACGCACCAAGCCGTACAAACACAGTATGCATATATTGTGTTTTAAAACAATACATAACCATATTCATAATTCATATTGACCCATGGAAGCAGACTCCTTCGCCAAAATGCACACAAGTGATCCGCCGGATACAATCGGTGAATGAGGGCAAGTCAGCCTCAAAATAGCCACACCTCTCCTTTATTCTTGCCCATGTCACCTTTCCGTTGCCCGTTTCGTCCTCTTTTTATGGTTTATTAATTGCAAAGAAGTACACTATTCTCCCTCTGCGGTCTCAAAAGCTTACAGGGGGCTCAACGTTCAAGGCATCCATGTTGCTCACTGAGTGGGCGTGTGTCATCATCACTTTGTGAATTGCCGACAAAGCCGGCAAAGACATTGAGACGTTGCCAACTACAATTCAGAGAAAAGCTGTTTTCAAGATTCAATTTGAGGGGAACAATACAATACATACTACCTCTTTATTTACATAGTGTTTTCACAACAGATTCAGCTAAAACAAAGTCCTCTGCAGAAAATTTGACATGAAATAACAATAATTCAAGTGTCCAACTAATCAGAGATCAGTATTTACATATCGAATATTAATGAGAAATCACCCTGTTCAAGATACCGGGTGTTTTTGACCACCTTAAATTACTGTAATTTCCGCATTATAGAGCGCACTTGATTATAAGCCGCACCCACTACATTTTTAGAGGAAAACCAATTTTGCACGTACACAAGCCGCACCTGTATATAAGCCGCATGTGCCCACATTAAAACATGTCAACATATTTACAAAGAAAGACGGTACACAGAGAGAGTTTTCAAAGTTTTAATAATATAACTTAACAATAATAATAATATAACTTTCTTCCCAAACGGTGCCTGTGACGCGGCAGTAAAACGGTAGCAACATGGTAACAACACACTAGCAACAGAATAGCAACACAGTATAACAGGTCTGGTAAAAGAACATACCGGTACTTGTAAAAATCACGGTGAGCCGTCTTCATCTTCCTCCTGTGAACTGAAGCCATCAAAGTCGCCGTCCTCAGTGTCGGAATTAAACAGTTCAGATTCAGATTCAGATTCAGAAAACTTTATTTATCCCCGTGGGGCAATTAGAGTTGTGCTAGAGCGGCTTCTTATAGAGACAGTCAGAACAAAGGAAAAACATAGGATGAGAGTAGCTTAGCACTTGAGGTCTTGAGGTTGTGGTTCCAGCAGCAAAGTAGTTTTGCACATCGAACAGGATTGCACAGTAAGGACACAGTATGGACAGTATTACACAGTAAAAGCTAAGTTGCACTGAGAAAAACAGTATTGCACATCAAGTATTGCACTGTAAGGACACAGTAGAGACAGTATTGCACAGTGAGAACAAAATTGCTCTGTGAAAACAGTATTGCACATCAAAGTATTGCACTGTAACCCGTATTGCACAATTGCACAGTGTCATAAAGACCGGAAAAATTACATAAATTGGCCGCATCATTGTATAAGCCGCAGGGTTGAAAGTTTGGGAAAAATGTAGCGGCTTATAGTCAGGAATTTACGGTACTTGAAATTGGGTATCATGGGCATTTGTCACACAAAAATTTAAAGTACAAAAAAAGAACATCAAAATGTTATTTCAAAATATTTGCAATATGAGCTTTAAAAATCATTTCAAACTGCTGTTAAAAAGACCTACACATGGCTTGATTTTGAAAAAAAGGGCAGACGATAGGTTCATCTACCGACTCAATGCCAAGTGAAGCTCTTCCCGCAAAGAAGTTGATCTCTCAGTTGAGATGGATCAAGTCAATACACCTCCGCCAATAGGTGGGGGGTTTGCTGTAGATTGGCTTGATTCTTTTATTAATAACGCCAGTCCATTGTCGTCGTAGCCATGCAATCGCGCTCTGATGTCGGACAATTCTATCTTCTCCTTAATTGCAAATTTGCCATCTCTAACGTGACATCACAAAACCACACGCACAAACACACACACACACACACACACACACACACACACACAAAGTACTGTAGAAAAGCAAGCCACCCTGGCGGAGCTTATGCATTCTGTCTAAGATAAATGGAGGTATTTGCTGATGTCATGCTGCTTGGTCATAATTTCAGGACTTTTTGAGGAACTTCTGAGCCACTGCATATTTTTCCTGAAACATTTTTGCTTGCACTCCAAATAAAATGACTTTAGAAATATTGGTCTTATCCTATTAAGGCTGACAATAAATCAATCCAACCATGGCAAGTCAGGCTGCGGAACACGAGCAAGAGCTCTGTTCACCATGCAATGGCCCACGGCAAACTGAGGGGTCACTGACTCCCCAACAATAGTCGTCAGCCAGTCGAAACCAGCGTTGCACGGGCATATTATGGGACAGGACTACTTCACTACTACCCCAGCATTGGGGCACTCATGTACTGGATGTAGTTCTCACAAAAAGCAAGCCCAGGAGCACCAGGACTCGAAAGAGATAGCTTTTCATCAGCCGATGTAAAATATCTGGAATGCCGAACACGCTGCGGTTTTATTACTCCCCACGCTTGGCCCCGACGTCTGT
This sequence comes from Hippocampus mohnikei, assembly GCA_026261675.1. Lineage (NCBI taxonomy): Eukaryota > Metazoa > Chordata > Actinopteri > Syngnathiformes > Syngnathidae > Hippocampus > Hippocampus mohnikei. The sequence continues at coordinate 3,153,980 of JAKGUB010000340.1, forward strand.
TGACTTAAGAACACAGTTGCCAGAGCCCAACCTTTGACCTAAATGTATCTGACAATCGTAAATGTTAAAAAAAAGTTCAATATTTACGATCACGCATGAGTACGGTCAACACAAAGAACGGCCGTGCAACAGTGTGATGGGTACGTGAAACAGACGTGGAGTGAATGTTTGTAACGTGAATTTCCCGAGTCATTCACCATAATATAAATGCCGCCGAGAGGAATTTTCAACTTCGACATCATTAACTCAACTCAACTCAACTGTATTTATTGAGAATTTTAAAACAACCATCGCTGTGTACAAAGTGCTGTACATGGAGCAAATATCATATCTACAAAAAAATAAATAAGAAAATAAAAACAAAGACAGTCGAAAGCACAAAACAGTAAAACTAAGATGAAGTCTGAGTCATGCCGAGTCAGTGGCCAAAGAATACAAATGACTTTTGAGATGAGTTTTAACGATAAGCAGCAATAGAACTTGACAAATGTTCACTAGGAGGTCATTCCAAAGAGGGGGCCAGCAACGGAAAAGGCTCGATCCCCTCCAAGCCTCCGCTTAGTTCTTTGTACTTCTAATAATGCCTGGTCCGCACACCCGCAGGTGTGTAGGGCATAAGCGGCCATTATTTCTTTGTCTTCTTATGCTACTACTAATCTTTCTTGTTTTGTATTTTCTAACCACCTCTCACAGGTCAGTCTCTGTCGTATGTCAGACTTCCCACATGGGGAACGAGACTTACGAATGTTTGATGCGCTGTGTTGGTCCTATCGAACACAGCATACACGATAGCTATTATCGTGTCTATATTTCAATTCCTATTTAAACACAGAGGAAAACTTTAAAAAGCTATTGTAATGTCTATATTTCAATTCATATTTAAACACAGAGTAAAACTTGAAAAGGACTCAGTGGCGTGTAGACCACCTCTGCTAAGCTTGAAGTCCAAAGAATTGCGGGGAAAAAAAGTTTACTACGTGGCCAGCAGTTTCTGTCCACGTCATTCAACGTGAAGGTACTTTGAAAAGAAGACAGCGGTTAACGGGTAACAAAAGGTTCTATCTCAAAGTTTGCATACTACTTTCTGTTTTGCGGACAGTGAGAATGTACTAAAGTCTAGATCAGTGGTTCTTAACCTGGTTAGGGTTAGGGTTAGCATGAGTCAAAAACCAAAATGTGACTTTTTACAAATTCAAGACATAAATAACCACATTTATTCAAAACAGGAAAAAAGTAAATACAATTTCAAGACATAAGTTTCATTTTTTAAAATTTTACAATGTACTAACACGACAGTCACACGTTGACGACTGAGCGAACTAAATTTCCGGCAGCCCTGATTGGACAAGCAATGTCATGCGATCATCTGCAGCCAGTGACGGCCAAGTGGGCGTGTCATAACTAATAACATCTTGAGTCGGGTGTGTCTTAACCTCCATGGAAGAGGCTTCGTCGAACCCCTGATACCGATTCACCGAACCCCTAGGGTTCGATCGAACCCAGGTGAAGAACCACTTGGTCGAGATATAATGATTCATCGGGATTGATGGATGGGAATTTTCTACTGCCTTCTCGGAGCAGGGGAAACATCCATCCATCCATTTTCCGAACCGCTTGATCCTCACTAGGGTCGCGGGGGGTGCTTGAGCCTATCCCAGCTGTCTCCGGGCAGTAGGCGGGGGACACCCTGAATCGGTTGCCAGCCAATTGCAGGGCACACAGAGACGAACAACCATCCAGCTCACACTCACACCTAGGGACAATTTTAGAGCAACCAATCAGCCTGCCATGCATGTCTTTGGAATGTGGGAGGAAACCGGAGTGCCCGGAGAAAACCCACGCAGGCCCAGGGAGAACATGCAAACTCCACACAGGGAGGCCGGAGCTGGAATTGAACCCTGGCACCTCTGCACTGTGAAGGTCGACGTGCTAACCACTGGACTACCGGGCCACCGCAGGGGAAACAGTTCCATCATAAGTGAATTTACAAAATGTTGTGGTTTCTTTATCAGCACACATACCACACTCCTCCACAAATTTGGATGAGAACCGCTTCTGTCATTTTTGCATCATCCTAATCATAAACAAACCAACAAACAGTAGTCAAAATAATACATCTCCTATTGTCCTTACAGTTTTCATTTTTGAATCTTTAAAAGTGTCCATGTATAGATCGCTAAAGTGATCTGTATTTTTTTAAAAAGATTAAAAAAGCATTGTTGTTATGTTGTGATTTTCTAAATATAATAACCTTATTTTCAATGCTACCTTAGGTTGATACCGAACCACAGTTTGATGCCTTATTTATTATCCTGTAAACTACATTTTTTGGATGGAACACGTATCTACGATACGCCCAAATGACACTCACCTTTATTACTGAGCACAGTGACAGTGAGTGCCCGGAAATTACCTCCGACACCATGGAAGGGACTCCAAATGACAATGCTCCAGATATTTGAAGAAAGAAACACCGCTTCCGTTGACACCACAAAGACATAGCCCTGCTGCATCGTCACCCTTTGTTAAGTCTGCTGCATTTTTTGATGACATAGAAAAATGTAAATATTGAAATTTGTCCCAATCCGCTGAGGGACGAAACGCCGAGTCCGGCTAGCGGATGTTTGTTTACATATTTGACATCTGAGAAACATTTTGTGAATGAGTTTAACATAAATATCTTACACCGGCCGGCTGAAGGGAGCCACTGAGGGAGAATTTAGCAAACCCAAATAAAGAAGTCTAGCAGAGTGCTTTCGGTAAATCTTCAATCTGTGAGAGACATTTGACCTTTTTGGGGAAGAACTACCGCGCGTGCCGCAACGAGTACTCACGGGTAAGAATCAGGCAAACCCAGACGGCGGCGGCATGAGGCAATTGTTTTTCAGATGTTGTGTCGCGTTTACTAAGCTCACTCACAACTCTACACGTCATTTAATAGGAGGCGCACGCAAATGGTTATTGTGCGTGCTTCAATATATTTTGGATTTTATATTTATAGTGTCATTTTGAAATATGTACCGTACCTGTCAAAAGTTTGGAAACACGTTCAAATTCAAATGGTCTCAAAGACCTTAAGACAGAGGTGTCAAATTCATTTTTGTCACGGGCCACATTATACTTACGGTTTGCCTTGCGTTATGAATTTTTGGGAAACCATACAAATTTGTAATCACCTCCACGTATTACATACACAGAACACAACAAATTGATGAAGAACTAGTTTTAAAATCAGAAGTCAAGAACAATAACTGTTATTGTGGATTACATATGACAATTTGAAATGTTGGTTCAGACTTTAGCAAGCATCATGGAACTTGACATGCTTCATTTGCAAAGCTCTTATCTGTGCAAACTGCTTGGAAGAATCTAAATTGCAAAACACATTGGGTAACATATTTGGATTTACCAAACAATGACATCAATATCTCTCTATAATGGCGATGACTTAAGTATTAACTGACAATTGAGGCAATTGTTGAATAATAAATAAAAGACGAAATTCCAGAATTGGAGGACTATTTACATCCTACCCATTAAACTTTAAATAATCCACATACCAAATATTAAAATGTGTGGTTTCAAAGGAAATTGACTTGTCCTGAGAACAAAAACAAACAAACAAAAAAAAACTGGAGTACCTGGAGTAACTGGAGTAATAAGACAATTATTTTAAAAAAATATTTCTCTCTGTCATGATTTTGTTGCCAGTACGAATGATTGTCGAAATCGTTGACTTTGCCAATTCGCAGTCTCGACGAAACTTCCTCGAGGAGACTCCCTTTCGAAAGTGAGAGACAATTTCTGCCTTCACAGCGAGATCAGACATGTTTTCAGACCATTGGGTGATACGACCGCACAAAGATACCCTTACATTACGGAATGTCTTTCCATACTTATCTGTCATGTCCTTGTTTATCGTAGTTGCTTGTTATTGATGACAAGAGGGTGGCCTGTACGACCAGAGAAAAAAATCCTTGTGTGTTCTAGATACTTGGCCAATAAAGATGATTCTGATTCTGATTGTGACGTGCCCAGGACCGAGCTGTGCCTCCGGAAGTACAAGAACGTATGAGTCGATCAGTAGTGTTTTACTCAGCAATGGAGGGGAATCCCACACTTGTTCAGAACCAAGGTCACGGCGGCAGTTAGCTTCCCATGGTTCATTGTAACGAAGGCATTTTCACTATTTTGTGGGAAAAATCTGGTTGTTGTAATGAAGTTTACATTATAAAGGTGTTCGTTGTAAGTCAAATTGGCAAATGGAAAATGAATTACCGTAAATTCCGGACTATAAGCCGCTACTTTTTTCCCAAACTTTCAACCCTGCGGCTTATACAGTGATGCGGCTTATTTACGTAATTCTTCTAACGGCCGCCAGGGGGCGCTCGAGTAGAAAAGGTAAGATGAAGAGCGGTCTTTATGACCCTGTTTAATTCCGACACTGAGGACGGTGCCTTCGATGGCTTCAGTTCACAGGAGGAAGATGAAGACGGCTCACCGTGATTTTGACAAGTACCGGTATGTTCTTTTACCAGACCTGTTATACTGTGTTGCTATTCTATTGCTAGCATGTTGTTACCATGTTGCTACAGTTTTACTGCCGCATCACAGGCACCGTTTGGGAAGACAGTTATATTATTATTATTGTTAAGTTATATTATTAAAACTTGGAAAATTCTCTCTGTGTACCGTGTTTCTTTGTAAATATGTTGACATGTTTTAATGTGGGCACATGCGGCTTATATACAGGTGCGGCTTGTGTATGTACAAAATTGGTTTTCCTCTAAAAATGTAGTGGGTGCGGCTTATAATCAGGTGCGCTCTATAGTGCGGAAATTACGGTACGTGAAGTCAGGACTTTGTAAGGTGAACGTTATAGGGGAGAAATTGTAAACCGTGTATGTTGAAATGAGGTTAGACTAGTTGTAGAAAAAAATGTATTACTGGGATTCTTATCATTTCTACCAGATTGCTTTATTTAAAAACACTGTGTGATCACATGTTGTGGTTTGTTTTCTTATAAGATTAGTGACAATATTTTGTTAGTCATTGAGAGCTACGAGGAATGCAGAGTGATAATTGCCTAAGACCAAATCCGGCTTCGCCATTGCTCCCGCCATACTGTGTTGCAGTGCTATAATAAAAAAGAACATCTGTAATCCACTTGAGTGTCAGTGATGTTTTGAAGCAACAGTGATGCTTCAAATTGCCACACTCAGTAGTGGCCCGTGTCTCACTCTTTGTCTCTCTCACTCTCACTCACACACACATTTTATATATATCTGCACTCACACTCACGCCTAGAGACAATCTTCTACAGCGTTCAATCAGCCTGCCATGCATGTTATTGGAACGTGGGAGGAAACTGGAGTACCCGGAGAAAACCCACGCTTAGCAGTGTATACACTGTGTGCACACCCAACACACACACACACACACACACACACACACACACACACACACACACACACACACACACACACACACAAACCACATCTTATTTAGCTTCATGGAATCAAATTGCTTCATGTTAAAATGTACCGTCCTATATTCGCATTGTATCCCATTTATTGAGATGTGAATTTGTATTTACAGCCATGCCTTGAAACACAAGTGATCTGACTTCTAAGTGTTTTGTTTTGTTTTGTATTTGTTTTTTTTTTTTTTGGTATGAGCTGTTGTTCGGCAAAAACATTTTCACTGACTTTCAAGCAACATTTCAAGGTACTAAGGAATATTCGGGCAGCGAAGTCAAGATGGTGATTAATTCTTCATACAAAATATGCTTCAAACAGTTAAAGGTGTAGTAGTGTAGATGTTGACTGTCAAAGTAAACATAAGCAAATAGCAAATACTGTGTTGTGAGGTCAAAACAACAGCACAACTTTGGCTTTGCTAGCAGCCTAATGCTAAAGCTTATTATAAAATGCTAACACATAATAGCATCAAGTCATAACTTTGACAAATGATGCATTGACATGTAAGCAGACTATACAACAATTCTCTCATGCGCGTTTTTGTTAGCATCTCCAAAAACACGTGGTTTTTGCAGTTTTTATTGAGTTGCTTGCATTACTTGTGAACGTCTTCCTTTGTGTCTTCATTTTCGTATTATACTTCACAATGGTGCCCAAGTCACATTGAAGATTTTACATTCTATTCAACGATATTGTTATAATAGTGAAAATTATACAGTGCTGCTTTACTTATTAAAAGAAACGATACATTTTAAAATTTTTTTTTTTTTGCTGGCATTTTCGGGGAGCCTGTCTCTCAGCTTCAATGGCATTTCCAGTCTTTGCAACGGGGAGAAAAAAAGAGATACGAGCGATATGACTTGAGAGCGTGATCACGGAACGGATGAAACTCCTCTCTCAAGGCACCGTTGCATACCCATAATTGTCGGGCACGAGGACCTGGAGCTGCAACATTAAAGCTGTGAATACAACAAGGTCCTTGTGGCTCTAGAGCGCGAGAGGATGTAATACGTCTTAATGCCTGGAACTTCAGAGGTGCACAAGGCCTCATTAACTCCCTAAATGCCTCAGGCTTTCCACTGTTCTCACCTTCTACTCACTGCTGACCTATGACTCACCAACCCCTTTCGACTAAAGCTTGATTAAATTACTTTAAACACAGAGCATCACAGGTTGAAGGTTGTTTATCATTGCCTTCTCTTCCCGCAAATGACGTATATGTGACTCGGAACATGCCTGGCCGAATACCTCCCATACCTCAAATTTCTCCAGGATGATGTACGAAACGACAAGATCCTTGTTACGTGAGATTTGCCAGCCTGTTTTGCAAGCTTGGCCAATGTGCCCGTATGACGGAACACTGTTGGGTTTTTTTACGTGCACTGGAGCTCCATTCAGATCAGAAAGTGGTGGAGGAATAGAACACAGCTGTAAAATCGGATTATTTGTTCAAGTAAATCCTTGGTGCAGTGCTGACACATTGATCTCGGGGACAGTTCGGTCTCATTCATTGTGGATTTAATGACCTCCGTGGCACATTGTAATCAGCGTTTCCTTTTTCAGTTGTTCATTTCAAAATCCCATTGAAATGTCACACCTGTGAGTGCGACCGGGTTCTTTAAACAAAAAAATGAATCACTCTGTCGAAGCCACCAGGAATGAAGACGACTGATTTATGGCAACAGAGCTGAGGCTCGGCATGATGAAACAAGGGAAACAGACCGTTGCAAGTCGCGTTAGTTTCCTCGGTTTGCAGAGGTTTTCATCTCAACCACAATAACTGCACTTGCTTACATCCAAGCCTCACTTCAGCTGATGACTCATCTCCCTGCCTTGTTAGAGCCAGCGGCACTCGCTCTCCTTTGTTGGACTACGGGGTTCGCTGCGCGTGCTGCACACGCCTTATCATGAAATTGAGCTCGGGAACGATAAAGAGGGCAAGCAGATTGATTGTAAGCTGTCTTAATGTATCTATCAATGTGACATTTTGACATCATGGGTTTGAATTGTTCTCACGAAAAGGAGTTGAATCAGCATTGCATAAAGGAGCTTTGAGATTGAAAAAAAAAACTGTGGAAAAATGCAATTGTACTGTGTACAGGATATCACAATTGGGTCGATATGTTTGGGCACCATACTCAAAATTCTGCCTGAAATATACTTACCATATCACAAAGTCTGATATGGTGAATGGTATTTTATGTTGGCCCGCCAATGGGAAAATCACAGTGATAACTTGACTTACAACTTTCATTTTTCGGTGAAATTAATTCAAATGACATGAATCCTTTCCGGGTGGCCCGGGGGGGGGTGTCGACTGGTTAGCTCGTCGGCCTCACAATGCAGAGGTGCAGGGTTCGGTTCCGGCTACATTTGATTTACAAGGTCCCAAAAAGGAATTCTTGAATGAGTTTGGTGTGAAAAACTGCACCCAAGCCTGAGCTCATCGCCATCAAATGCCTGTGGGAAGAACTGGAACAGGGACTGTAAACCAAGCCCCCTAAACTTTTAGCTACATAAAGTGAGAGTAAGTTAGAGCTGCTCTGCCCTCTAGTGTCCCAAAATGGCTTAAAATGAATTGTCATGCTTAACCCCCCTCTCGCTTTATGTTGAAATATTCATGTGTGCACATTTCGAAAGTGGCTTACAGCTGTTTGCTGATGCCCTTTATACGGTACTTTCAGTCCATCACCACCTGCGTGTGCACTGAACCCAGTATGTTCACACAAACAAACAAACACACACACACACACACACACACACACACACTTTTTGTTCTGCTCCTTTATGATTTAATCAGGAAGTGTTGGCAGGAACCAAATGGTCAGGCCAGATATGAGTCAGCCAGGCTGCAGTTTGGTGAGCTGAGGTGAGAATAATACTTGGCTTGTAAGGAAGGCAGAGCTGTGGCCAAATCCCAGACATTAGGGTGAGAGGATCCAAAAAAAAAAAAAAAAAGAAAATTCCATTCCGAGCACTGTATTTTGGGAAATTGCTCATCCCCCACACCCCCAACCCACCACCACCACCAACAGCCATAAAATCAAAGAATGCTTGGAATGCACAAGGGCTCCTACCTCCAGAAACACACCATTAATTGTCCTCATTGAAATGTTTAACATTCGGAAAGTCTCTGACCTTTGAAATGAACAGTTTTGTTCCATATAAAGACAAATACAGACCCGTTGATGTGTTTCCTTCATCCGGAATTCTGGGTCTGACTACACTTTAATCTTGCCTGCTCGATGTTATGGCAAAATGCATGTAAATTTGCTTCGGCATACATTACCCATGACATGCATACATCATATCAACATGAGTGATGTTCCTCACTTGGAACATCGGCTCTTACATTCCTTCCATTTTGACCAACTTGACGGCAGTGTTTTCCATGTCTGTGTTTAGTCTCTCCTCACGTCTTTATTTTCAAATAGGACAGAAAAGGTCATCTTAATTATAAAGCTATTTAATACTGTAAAACTGTAAGACTGCAGTTTGCCGAGTGTCATTAGTTGGTGATGAGGCGCCACATTTAACCCTTGTGCTGCAGTCGATGTCAATCATTTTATATAACGCAACATACAATTTTACAAATATTGCAAAAGTATTATTCCTGAATATTTATTTTACTTTCAACCACTCGACATGTTCAGTGGCATCAGCGCTATACATACATATATAGGTCTTATTTTTTTCTTTGTATTTTTGCCCTCTATGTGTGTGCTATGACCAAAACATATACCGTAATTTCCGCACTATAGAGCGCACCTGATTATAAGCCGCACCCACTAAATTTTTAGAGGGAAAACCAATTTTGTACATACACAAGCCGCACCTGTATATAAGCCGCATGTGCCCACATTAAAACATGTAAACGTATTTACAAAGAAAGACGGTACACAGAGAGAGTTTTCAAAGTTTTAATAATATAACTTAACAATAATAATAATATAACTTTCTTCCCAAACGGTGCCTGTGACGCGGCAGTCTTAATCTGACCTTTTCTACTCGAGCGCCCCTGGCGGCCGTTAGAAAAATTACATAAATTGGCTGCATCACTGTATAAGCCGCAGGGTTGAAAGTTTGGGAAAAAAGTAGCGGCTTATAGTCCGGAATTTACGGTAAATATATCTATATATATATAAAAAATGAATTGGAATATTTCATATCACACAATTGTTATGCTTGGTCTTTGATTTAACGCAAAAATCTACAAAAATTGTAGAAATTGTAACACAAGCGTTAAACAAAGCTATTTTCATCCCAATTTTTTTCAAGACGATTTTTGAATCGATGCTCCAAATCTTGTATCTCTGGTTGATAGCCAGTTAAAAGTCACTGATTTTATTATTTGCTTTAGCCATCATGCATTAGGCATTTTTAACTACAGTCCAAAAGCGATCCAGACGTAATGCTTAATGAATGAAAATATTCCAATGTAAAAGGCAATATATGTATTTCTAAAAACCTTCTTTTTTTTCCTCTTTTTTTTTTTTTTTTGGGGTGGGGGGGTCAATGTCACTGCAAGAGCGGCAGCCTTAATCAGCATCCCCAGCCCATGACGGCACAGCTGCCGAATGTTACTAATATATTTATTATATTATATATTTTGTTCCCGAGAACCCGCTCTAACCCGCTTAGCCCAAATAAATATTAGCCCTTATTGCACTCGCCATGTTTGCTCAGTTTAAGCCCATGCCCACAGAAGCCCAGAAGAAACTGATGAGGAACCCAGTACCGTTGCCTACTTGGAGCCCATGCCCACTCGGTTACCAAGCAGCCCGCATTTAGCCTACATGGGTTACAACTGGGTTGGCTGGGTTATAAAAGTGTGGAGAAAAAGTGAAATGTAATTAACTATTTCAGAATGTGGTGATGAAATGTCATCATGACACGGACCGCTTGTGAGGAGATGACAATTGAAGAAAAAGAGGATGACGCATGCATGAGCTACATATTGAGTGATGGACAGAAGAGCAAGGATATTAGGGTGAAAGGAAAGGTTGTGCATGTGTGAAGCAGCCAAGCACATCTGACCATTAGCAAAAGGTGTGAGATTGACTGCTCCCAATGTTCTTTTGCTTGTACATTGTAACAGCCTTTAAAATATACTTTACAGTGAGCTGACTGTTCCATTATAGTGTAAGAAGTGCACATCGGCGGAGAAATCTCTGAAATACCGTTTTTTTTCCCCTCCTCGATTTTGGGAGAAAGAAAAAAAAAATGATCTTAACCCAAAAACTCGATGAATGGATTCAAGCAATTCGGCATCCATCCTTCATGTTACTGCTTTAAGATATTCTTATAGTGGTTATGAAAGTTTTAGACTAAAGAAGTGAATTACTATAGAAGTAAAAATATATATATTTTTTGTTTAATTAAGAATGAAACGGTGTCTGATCTTGATTAAACATTGAATTGTGCATGGCAATCGTAAGAGAGGAGATTCCTGCAGTCGTATCAACATATTGCCTTAACAGCAGTTGCTGTATAAATATGTCGTTGGGCTCCTGAGTGTGAAATTACGCATCCAAGTATTCTATTTATTTATTTATTTTTATTTGAGCAACCTATTTCTAAAAATGTGTCTGTTAGTAAGCCATTCAATTATGCAAATTTAACTAATGCTTCTCCTACATAGGTTTGGTTTCTCCAGCCATGATTTGGCTCCCATACACTGTTTGTTGTTGCATGCGCCACGAAAAACGACACTTACATTGTAATTTGGTGGCTTGGTGATGAAGTGCCACCTCAGCGAGTAAATATGCAGCCAATGCATTTTTTTGTGTGTGTTTATGGGCATTATACTTTTCTTTGAATGTGAAGTTCAGATTCACACTCAAAGCTCTTCCAGCCTTGCTTGTTACAGTAATGCAAAACCAAACTCGCTCCAGAGTGATCAGGGAATGACCTGCATGAGACCCATCCACCGCCCCAACAGAGTTTGACTTAAAATAACACGGTTTTGGTTTGTATTGCATTGCACCGACACGTGATGCAAATCAACAAATAGTCAGCCCCGTTAAGAGTTTTTAATATTTTAATCCTCCAGGCAAATGACACTGTAGACTATGTGTGTCTGATGTTGTTGGATTTAACACAGTGGATCACAGTATTCTGTTTGCTCATTTGCAGCACCTGGTGGGCATTAATGGTAGCGCCCTTGATTGATTTAGGTTCTATTTAGCTGACGGAGCTTTTTTTTGGTAGCTTCGGTTGCTCTGAGTCACACATTCCACTGTCATGTGGCGTTCCACAGGGTTCAATTCTGGGGCCTCTGCTGTTCTCACCATACCACAGGCCGTGATGTGTCTGCTTTTGGGATCCACTAAATTGACACATTTGCATAGGTTGGGGGTCGGCAACACGCGGCTCCAGAGCCACATGCGGCTCTTGAGCGACATCTAGTGGCTCCCTGGAGCTTTATAAAAATGTTTGAAAATGTAAAAAGGTTTTGATAGGCTAATATAGCTCAAATAGATATAGATACATGTTGCAGCTCCGAAAAAGGAGAGCTCTGGTGTTGTTTTTAAAAACGTACACTTTATTTATGCTTCTAACAGTCTCGACAAACACAGACACATCTGCGTCCGACTCCGTGCCTTCTCTCTTCTCGTTCGACTCGAGAGAAGCGTTCAAAGACAGCCTCTGAAAAACGGAAATTAATGATCACTTCACTGACACTAAGAAAAGCGAAAATAATGCACCAAAAAAAAACATCAAGCGAGGAAATTTCAAAATAAATTCTATGGGGGCGTTTGTGAACACACAACATAGGAATGAATAACAAACAATTCAGAGACAGTGCAGTCTCCTACATACATACAGCATGTGTTACTTTCATTGTAAGTTTTATAGAAAGCTTTTACTTTTTGCGGCTCCAGACATATTTGTTTTTTGTTTTTTTTGTCCTACATGGCTCTTTCAACATTTTGGGTTGCCGACCCCTGGCATAGGTCAACATGTAATTCTGCAAGTTTAAGCAGTGTGTCCGACAAAATTAATCTGACCCTGACGTGATTTGAACACGCAACCTTCTGATCTGGAGTCAGACGCGCTACCGTTGTGCCACAGAGTCGCACGCCCCACCCCGCGAACCGTCATAAATTATATCAAAATTAATATTCCAAAAGCGCGCTACCCTGGAAATTCTGCTCTGAACACTTGAGGTTTTCTCAACGGGTAGAAAGAAAATACAAATTAATTTAATCCGTGATTTTGATTTGAATCAAACTTAGATACATTTTCTAGTACTCAGCATCTCTACTGTGGTCATAATTTCACTCCCTATCATTGAGGCGTGACCACTGTCACGCGGTTTGGTTTTCGGACAAGGGCCACGAGTGGCTCTCGTCCAAAAACAAGTCAAAACTCGGAATTTACAGGTTACAGAATGCTGTAAATTTGATGTGTCTGCTTTTGGGATCTGCTGAAATGACACATTTGCATTGTTGAACATGTAGTTCACGTTTTAGATCATGTGGCCTACAAAACATGTCTGACCCTGACGTGATTTGAACACGCAACCTTCTGATCTGGAGTCAGACGCGCTACCGTTGCGCCACAGAGTCACACCCACGGCAGTCAATTCATCTGACATTATATCACATTTGTTATTCCAAAAGTGCTACCATGGAAATACTACAGTATGTGCCCTGCGATTGATTGGGTTCGGGTCCAACCCACCAACGACCCATAGGATAAGCAGCGTCGTAGAAAATGGATGAATGGTTGGAAAATATAAAATGTGTAAAATCAAGTTCCAACAATAGTTACACTGGTCAATGGCAAACTTTAGTCATAGGTGTCTTGTCCCTAAATGCATTTTGATGCTGATTTAAAAATTGTCTTTCCTTTTTATTGAACACATCATCAAGTCTTGGAAATATTCCCTTTCAGGCAGTAGGCAGGCTACACCCTGAACCGGTTGCCAGTCAATCGCAGGGCACACAAAGACAAGTAACCATTCGCTCTCACACTCACACCTAGGGACAATTTCGAGTGTTCCATTTACCTGCCACACATGTTTTTTGGGAATGTGGGAGGAAACCGGAGTACCCAGAAAAACCCCCACGCAGGCACCTGCACTGTGAGGTGGATGTGCCAACCACTCTTCCACCATCATGTTTCAAGTTTAATTTATAGCTTTGACCTTTCAGTAAAAAAAATTCCACCTGTCTCTGAATCTAATGAATAAATATCACTAAATATATTACTGAATGACGTATTATATTATTGTTATTGAATCAGCGCAAAAAATAACATCTACAGCGGTTTACTTGCAGCTCTGACCATCCATCCATTCTGCAGTCGAGTAAATGAGCAATGGGGCACCTGCGATTTGGTGCTTGACTGTCAGAGTTTTTCTTGGACAGTTAAAGAAATGACTCGGCACACAGGGAAAATTGTCTTCAAGATCGGCGGGAGGGATCTCTGAGGGCGAACGACGGTTGTTGCCCCGGTAATCACACTCAGAGCCCCCCTCCGCGAGTTCGAACTTTTATTGTAACATATGCAAAATACAAGAAAAACACTGCCCCCGATATTTGCATACCGCACCCCTCGGTAGTGATTGGTTACCTTGGTTTAAGCTTTGACCCGCCGGTACGTTGATGCCTTTCGGTCTGGTCTACGCTGAATCAACATGTTGCAGACTTTGCGGACGACAAATGCCACCTGGGCGCGACGGATGTTCTCAAATCGTCTTTTGTTGTTCAATCGCTGTTCACGACTTATTCATTCCCCCTTTGTGACCGAGTCTGGCTTTCTCTCCTCTGTTCGCCCCTGCATTGACGTGCTAATCAGCTTAAAAATGAACAGCATTTTTAGATTACCGTAAATTCCGGACTATAAGCCGCTACTTTTTTCCCAAACTTTCAACCCTGCAGCTTATACAGTGATGCGGCCAATTTATGTAATTTTTCTAACGGCCGCCAGGGGCGCTCACGTAGAAAAGGTAAGATTAAGACTGCCGCGTCACAGGCACCGTTTGGGAAGAAAGTTATATTATTATTATTGTTAAGTTATATTATTAAAACTTTGAAAACTCTCTCTGTGTACCGTCTTTCTTTGTAAATACGTTGACATGTCTTAATGTGGGCACATGCGGCTTATATACAGGTGCGGCTTGTGTATGTACAAAATTGGTTTTCCTCTTAAAATGTAGTGGGTGCGGCTTATAATCAGGTGCGCTCTATAGTGCGGAAATTACGGTAGTAAAGTTTGACAGGTCCTACCTTTGAGACAGGAATACATACTGTTGATGTGCCATGACCTTGTGTGACATACGGCACGTTCCTCTGACATTGGTGGATACTTTTGGGTCGTGGGATGCAGGTCATCAATTATGAGACACAAAATACACCTTGGGCAAATTGACCACCGAGTAACCCTCCATGATGCAATTATAAAATAGAAATCATTAAGTTAAACGTGCAATAGAATAAACTTTTGTTATCGAGTATGAAATGATGTTTCCAGACGACCTCTTACCCAAATGTTACAGCTCCTTCAAGTGTTCATTCCAACGCCTCATCATACACTTTACTTGCCTTCTTTGCTGTGTGTTCCTTTGCCTCATGATTCCTTTATTAATTAAGAGCATCTCATTAAACACACAAGCGCCTCAAGGTCTTTAGGAAAGCCTTGCTTAATATACTGGCAGAAATATGTGCACTGGAGACTCCCAGTGATGCGATTCAACCCTCTGATGTCTCTCATTGAGGACATTGGCTTAGAAATTATTCATTGTTTTTTTTTTTTTTTCCACAAGACTTGTCGGAAAGAAATACTATAAGCCATGATTAACTGTGGTTCTCCTTTTTCACTGGTGAGGTACATTTATTATAGATTTAACATTTTGATTTTCTGGAAACACAATATCTCAATTTAGTTTTATTGTAGTGTATATGTAGCGTGTGAACTGAAGTGTGTATTCTGCCCATATTTAGTCTTGCAAGTATTAACGTTCTCATGTCCGCAGTGAAGCTCTGTTTTGTAGCCAAATGTGTCCTTGAAGCACACTACGTCATCAGATAGCCGTAGGAATATGCCAGTTGATACAAGCTAAGAATCGGTTTAGGGGAAACAAAAGTCCTGATGCCCCACCATAAGTTTCAGTAATGCCCTTCTGATGATATAAATATGATGTGAATCCCTTGCTTCTTTGCACTCGTGAGCACCGCAGCCATTGTCTGTAAGCCGCGGGTGCCCGGAATATTCTTCGAAGGTACTGTTCATCGACTCCAGCCTTTATTTGGATAGCCAACAGCTTTACCATCCGAAATTCAACGAACACGCAGAGGAAAGAAGGCCACGTTCCCCCGACAGAATGTTTTTTTTTTTTGTCTGTATGGTTCATTCAATTTAGCTTTTTCTGGATTTTCTGGATCATTCACATCAAATCGTTGGAGGTCATTGGACTTAATCATAAAGAAGAGCAGATTCTCAGAAAATCCACTTGTCTAAGAATTAAGAAGGGCATGATGAAGCTCTCTAATTGGGACTTTCTGTCACGTGGGGAGCGGAATGCAGGCATGCACGGAAATTGAGAATAAAAAGTCTTTCAAACTGCTTTAAATAAGCTGCCGCTGTTGTGAAAGCGCTATACAAATCAGCATGTATTGTATTGTATTGTATTGTGTTATCTACGAAAATACAAGTTAACTACAGAGAGCAGGGCTGGATGCAGAAGAAAGGGAAGCCAGCTGACACTCTGACTGTGAGAAAGCTCGACATACTGACCACATGTCACTGAGTAATCCGAGTTTATATACTGGCAGACACCATATGACCAAATAAAGGATCAAAAGAGGCACAGCAACTGCATAGCAACTGAAACATTGAGGAGGAACAAACAGTCACAGCACCTTTTACTCTCGTATATTCTGAGCCTCCCGCAAAAACTGACAAAAACGATAGTACCGATAGATTGTCACATGACCAAACTGAAAAAAAAAAAACCCAGGTGAACCGTGATTGGTCGTTTCCTGTCGCGCCGGGAACAAATCGCGCCTTGTTTGAGTGGGCATGTAGAGTTACGTACAGGCATGTACAAAGCCTCTGAGTCATGTCAGCTCTTTTTCGGCATGCAGAGAAACCTTCTCTCCCACGCATGTCTTTTCCGCAATATGACTGCCAATATGGCTGTATCAATTTATTATTGTTATTTTTGTATGAATAAAGTGTTTCGGAAAACCCCACAAAGCACTGAAGCCGCAAAAATGTGAAGAGCAAAGTGGCGAAGGATTACAGGTACTGTAATGCAAAAAGATGCAGTGGAGCAGATGTCTAGTGAAATGTTTTCTTTTCACTATGCTCTATTTGCCTTGACAGTCCAAACACGGTTTTATGATTAATTTCGTGTTCCTGGAGTAATAATTAATCAGATTAATCTACCCACCATAAATTTTAAAATGGACTCAAATGACAAACTATTGGGCTGCCTCACAGTTGCATGTTGTGCACTACCCTACCTTCTCATTTTTATAAAGGCCATAAGTTTTAATAATATAACTTAACAATAATAATAATATAACTTTCTTCCCAAACGGTGCCTGTGACGCGGCAGTAAAACGGTAGCAACATGCTAACAACACGCTAGCAACAGAATAGCAACACAGTATAACAGGTCTGGTAAAAGAACATACCGGTACTTGTAAAAATCATGCTGAGCCGTCGTTTATGCCAAGTTTACGTGCAGCAGCTCTGTTTCCTTCTTTATCGGACAGTACCAGAGTTTATACAGCAGTACCAGAGTTTATACTGCTAGTGTTAAGTACCCAGCCATAGCAAACATCGTACATGCACGTACTATGAACACGCGCTAGCACATTATACAGCACAGGTATTACATATAGGCTAGCAGTAAACGAAACTCAAAACATTAGTTTGAATCTCCAACACGCCTTGATAATAAACTTTCAGCTCATCTCAAATTGCTTTTTCAATGTTGACAGTGAGTTTTTGAAACCCATTAGCCGGGGGCACTTTGGTTTGTAGCGCATTTGAAATTAGTTATTTTCGAAAAACTCCTCCAAGTACGACCACGCTTAGCTGGCTTTTCTGGCTACGAACAGAGCTGTACCGCTACACTAGTTTGAGTGTGGCGAGTTGTCATTGATTTGTGTCACGTGCAAATGCAATGCATTGTGTGTGTGTGTGTGTGTGTGTGTGCCCCTACAGGATTGGAGAGACGAGTGGTGGCACGGGGAGCAGGTGCAACCTCCAGTTAGTGGCGTACTTAAACTGATCCCAAACCTCACCTCGTCGCCAGATCAACACTCTCAAATTCGAGTTGGTACACCCAGCCAGTTTTGAGTATCTCAGCATATTCTGATTGCGATTCATCCTGTTACTTGTATCCACAGATTGCTTCTCGCTCCACCTTGTCAGCCAGCCTCATATACTGCACTCAAGTGAGCTTGAAGTACCGTATTTTCCGCTCTATAAGGCGCCTCGGAGTGTAAGGTGCACCTTCAATGAATGGCCAATTTTAAAACTGTTTTAATATATACGGCGCACCGCATTATAAGGCACATAGATTAGAAGCTACAATAGTGGCTGCGGTTGCGTTATGCATCCACTAGATGGAGCAACGGTAAAGGGAATGCAATGCAATACAATACAATACAGCTTTATTTATACAGTATAAGGGCTTCACAACCGCTGCAGCTGTAACAAAGCACTTCCAAGAAATAAGAATTGTGATCCATATATAAGGCGTGTTGGATTATAAGGTGCACGGTCAGCTTTTGAGAAAATTGCGTGCTTTTAGGTGCGCCTTTTAGTGCGGAAAATACGGTAAAACTTGGCTTGCTTCTTTCCACCTTGAACCGTTTGCCTCTGGTGACCACAACCTCCACCATCACTGAAAATAAACTCTTGACTTGAGTTGCTGTTTGTCGCCAGTCTTTCCTGCCATTGGAACCTTAACAATATTGAAGTAAATACACGACAAAGACAATATATTTAAGCTTCAAATTGAAAAGCTTTACTCTTTTTTTTTTCCCCAAACATTCACTCATTTTGAAATTGATGCCTGCAACATGTTGCTATAACGCTGGGACAGGGCATGTTTACCACAGTGTTATGTCAGCTTTCCTTTGATCGGCACTCCATAAGTGTTTGGGAAGAAACGACCATTATTGTCGAAGCTGGGTAGAATTCCTTCCCATTTCCCATTGTTCTTTGATGTGAAATTTGAGTTGTTCAACGGTTACCATTTGTATGTTCTGAGCTTTAGAATTTGCTATGCAAGGCCGGCATAACGAATCAAATTGCACTTTTTTGTTTTTTTGTTTGCTTTTGTTGGGGTTGGAGTTGTTGTTTTTTTTAAGGTATTTTTCAAAGTATTTGTTCAACTGGAAAACAGTCTAGAGATTGTTTATTTTTTTATCAATTTAGTCAACACTACTTATTTGTTCAACGTCGGGTTCAAAACAGTCTAGAGATTGTTTATTCCAAAGACATGCATGGTTTGAGCACTCTAAAATTGTTAGGTATGAGTTTATTTGCGATTTATTTGTTTATTTACCCTTTCAAGCGGTCAACGCTACTTATTCATAATAAGTTGGTTGGGACAGGAATCTTTGGGAAAACCAACTTTTCAATCAGAAATCATACTATACTTTTTTTACCAGGAAATTTAAGTCTGTCTGTCTGTCTGCCTGCCTACCTGCCTGTCTATCCATGTTTTGTTCAGTCCCTCTCAATTCTTTCGCCTTGCTTGTCACTTTGTCTTGTACTATACATCTCTTGCTTCGCTCCCAATTTTTTTTTTTAAATGTATTTATTTTTTTATTTTTTTTTTTTTTTTTACACAGTGAGAATAACGCAGTTTATTTTTTTCCCATGTTTGACCAATGTACACCTCGGTCCCCCAGTACTCTGCAATCCCTGACAGACTGGATGGCTAGATGTGGGGAAAGCCTTTGCTGCTCCAGCTCATTCCTGATGAAAATCTTTGCTGTTCGAGTTCAGTGTGAAGTCACCCATGTCTGCTGGCCCATTGATGGCAATTATTTATGACTTTCTAATTCAACACAGTGAACGAGACAAATAAATATAGCGACCTTATACCAGACTAAAGCGTGTTTAAACTTTTATGGTGTGTTCCACAAAAATCCTTTCTAAGTAGTAGCGCAGAAACAGTTTCATCAACTGACCTTACCACTCGACGCAAATAGTTGTCTGGGACATTAACAATACCTCTTGCAGATCGGTACAATGTTCAATCCAGTTCACAGCTCTACACCATATTCAAACTGGAGAAAAGCTTGACATTTCAACTGCTTGGGGAGGCCGACTGCTAAGAAACCTCAATAGTCAACCTCACTGACAAATTCTACTTTGCTTAGCCTAAAAAAGGGACTGCCCCCTCAATCCTTTACTTGGGAGATGTTCGACTACTTGAGCTTCAAAAACTCTCCTCTACAGGCTCTTCCACATACACTGCCCTGACTTCTGGTGCTCCGTTTAACACCCAATGATGTGAATTGTGCGCCCTGGTTTGTCTGCCTTCTCTTCACTTATGCAGCCATGTTCACTGGTCTATGTTTATATTTAAAAGACTCAAAAACACACCCTATCTACGTTCTCTGCTCAGCTGCACTCTCCGTTCCAGCAGTTTTATAAACTTCTTTGTTTGCAACGTCGGGCCTACTTTTGGTTGAACTTGGGAGAGTAACTGAAGGATTACATCCTGGCTGTGACTTTCCATTGTTGAAGTGCTCTTGGACAAGATACTGCACCCTCATTCGCTCTCAGTGGGTCTGGCGGCACCTTACATGGCCGCAGCTGCCCATTAGTTTATCAATGTATGCGTGAAGGGGTAAAATGTGAGCCTCTGTAAAGCACTTTGGCCACTGCCTGGTGTTGATAAAGCGCGAGATGACCGCACTTCACTTAACATTTCTTTTCAGGTTTCTGCCCCAAACGACTGTAATCTGCTGCAACAAAACTGTTTAAAAAGTTGGTGAGAAATACTGCACAAGGCTCGAAATCAGCAGGTTCACGTTGCCGTTTCTGATTCCAAATTAGCATTTTGCGCCTCCTATGAACACACTGAAGAGCAATACTGCAAACAAGTCGATGTGACAAGCGTGATGTTGTGTCGTGCAATCAAAACGAGCCTTGCTCTACTGCTAAGATCCCCTCTAGCATTCATTTTACCTTGTCTTGGGTCCAACGCAGCCTTTTTACAGTGACATTACTGCTAAAGTACCTTACAAACATGATGTTGTCACTGCGGATGGCTTGTCTGTGGATTATGACTATCGTCAAATTTTGTATCTTGTTTAATACCACGGCGTCATGGCTACACATAACTTGTCAGGTCTATATTGTTCCTAAAATTAAAAAAAGAAAAAAAAGAAAGATTAGTCAAACAGGTTGAAAATTAGCTGAAAATTGGCAGGTAATAGCCATGTGCGGGGGGGGTGTCCAAAGCCGGTCCTCAAGAGCCGCTGTCCTGCCTGTTTTCCAGCTCTCCCAGGAGCAACGCACCTGATTCAAATCATCAGGATCGTTCTAATGCTGCTTCACAGCTGGCTGATGAGCTGATCATCTGAATCAGGTGTGTTGGAGCCGAGAGCTGAAAAACAGGCAGGACGTTGGCCCTCCAGGCGGCTGGACATGCCTGGCCGTGCATTTGACACGCATTGTTGTCCACCAGTGTTTGTGCTTTCCACTCCCCCGACTTGCCAATGCCCTCATAACCCATCAAAGAAAAGAACAGCGATAATGAGCGAAAACGTCGCAGCGCAAATGTAGGATATCGCCGCGACGTACGCGCCTTAGCTCAGTTCAGGGCCGCGGCTAGTCATTTGGATGCCAAAGCCACTTTGTTCTCCTTTTTAACCCTTTCATGCAACCTGATCACATTATAAGCTGTCCACTGAAGTAACCGCTGTCCATGAAAGGGTTCAATCTGCGATAGTGATCTGACTGCTTAAATTACCCTGCTAATATTTTCCACCAAATATTTTAAATATCATCGCTTATCATTTAAAAAGTGTGAATTTGAGAGAATTCTCCTATTTCCTGACCTAGCCCTTAAAATCCATCTTGAGGTTTGTAAACTAAAAATGGAATCATCTCATTACTTTTATTGTGATTGAGGGGAATCTTAATCAACATTTCAAATAGTTTACCTTCTCCGCCACTTTTATACTCACATCTTAGTGATGAAAAGTGTCACTCTCCCCTTGATCATATTTAAATATGATCAAATAAATATTGGAGCCATAATTTAGTAACTATGACAGAGTAATGATTATTGAGTAATGGTAATGTTGTGCAGTTGAACAGTGTGCAGAATCCTTTTTCCCTTTTGCATATTATACTGCAATAACTGTCTCATGGTGGTGTTCTTGATAAAAGTTTAAATTATAATTATTATATAAATATGTAAATTCAGACAATTTGTTCAGGAAGGCGAGTTTCTGTTTGTTGGCAGCTCTGCAACTGGTCCTTCGTGATTAAGGGGCAGCGTGGCTCAGGTGGTGGAGTGGTTGTCTCCCAGCCCGAAGGTTGCGGGTTTGATCTTCAGCCGTTGTGATCATGTTCAAGTGTCCTTGAGCAAGATATTACCCCCAGTTGCTCCTGATGCTGCGTCATCAGCGGGTAAATGAGGAAACAGCGTTAAAGCGCTTTGAGTGCCTCAGGTAGGGAAGCACTACGCAAGTCAAATCCCATTTACCAGTAAGCGAAATCTGATTTTCTCTTTTGTATTCATAATAGCTCTTTAACCAAGCACACACCTACTTTATCTGATTACTTGCCTATCCAACACAATTTTCAGTACAATACTCAAATACTAAAATATTTCGTAGCTGCAATCCTCCACTCAAGTCCCCATGTTATATTTTTATTCTGTAATAAAATCCTTGTCTCGCATCTTTGGAATGAACCCCAAAAAAGTACAAAAATTCAAAATTACTACTCAAAGGAAGTCAGTGATAAGCAAAACTGATCCTTGAAGAAAATACCGTAAATTCCGGATTATAAGACGCTACTTTTTTCCCAAACTTTCAACCCTGCGGCTTATACAGTGATGCGGCCAATTTGTGTAATTTTTCTAACGGCCGCCAGGGGCGCTCGAGTAGAAAAGGTAAGATTCAGATTGCCGCGTCACAGGCACCGTTTGGGAAGAAAGTTATATTATTATTATTGTTAAGTTATATTATTAAAACTCTCTCTGTGTACCGTCTTTCTTTGTAAAAACGTTTACATGTTTTAATGTGGGCATATACGGCTTATATACAGGTGCAGCTTGTGTATGTACAAAATTGGTTTTCCTCTAAAAATGGAGTGGGTGCGGCTTATAATCAGGTGCGCTCTATAGTGCGGAAATTACGGTATGTATTTTGAGTGTGGCTGTCCACAATCGCTGCACGAGTTTTTCGCCAATGGATCTTTGACTCACCATATGCCATATGTGTAAATACATAGCTACAGTATATCACACTTTGCAGTTTGTTGCGCATGTACTTGTATTTGCTTTTATTTTGCTTTGGATTGCGCAGCTGTCTGCAGTCGGGCCGGCATTACATATGAGAATCTGTTCTCAATTGCCTAACCTGGATAAATAAAGATTAAATAAATGAATGTTTTTATTTTTGTTTGTTTGTTTCTACTGTGTATCAAGGCCAAATCCTCTGTAGTCCATCGGGAATACAATGAAGAGTAATCTGCAAAAAGGAACCACATAATCATCCAGTATGCGTTTAGTATACATTTTGAAAGATTATTTTTTTTCTTTTTTTACAGACGAATGAGGTGCACATTTGATCTTAATCAAGGCAAATTTGATGAACCATACTTAATTTGCCCAATAGTATTTAAACTTGACAGTCAGACGCAAGTCATTTTGTTTGCCGAAAATGCTTTAATAGCAGTCCGTAAAAATAGGCTCTAGACTCAGAATCCTTAAGCAGCCAATATGTTGCATACAGTGCAAGGCTTTGTTCAATCATCCATGTACTGTACTTTTATTCAGTTTCCTTAGATCAGGCCGGCGGTTTTAACTGAGGATGACTGATGCATAGTAATGGCTGTTACTGAATCGGTTGATTGATTTATTGATAGTAACATGTTTTAGTGATTGTGCCCACGCGTTGAGAGGGTGTAGTGACTCATATCTTGTTGACATGGAGACCAAAATAGCAGCCAAATGGAAGAGGACATTCAGTTTACCCTTGAGACTTTACACGATGGTGAAGAAAATGGGAAGAGAAAGACTGGCTGAGAAGAGCGACACAAAGAAAGAGAACAGGAGAGGAGAGCTTAGAAAACGATGACGGTTTTTGTTACATAAGCCAACAGTGAATCATGACAACTGATAGAAAATCGTTACTTTTTCTTCTTGGAGAGTGTGTTAACTCTTGAAGGTCAAAAGATGAAATCGGACTATTTGGGATATAAGAAAGACTTCCCTTATGCAGTACACGTCAAGGCCGTTAGAGAATGACTGCAGTGCACCAAGTACCTTACATACAGGTGCTCGTCAAAAAATGTGATTATCATGAAAAAATGTATTTATTTCAGTAATACCATTCAAAAAGTGAAACTGCATACACATTCATTTCTCATGGACTGATGGAATTCAAGCGTTCATTCAATTTTAACCCTTTCAGGGACAGCGGTAATTACAGTGGACAGCTTATCATGTTATCTGGTGCATGAAAGGGTTAATTTAAATAATGATATCTGAAAAACGATTTTTAAAAAAACAATTTTATTTTCTCAGAAAAATATGAATAATACTTAAGACAATACAAAGAAAGGAATTTTAGAAATGTTGGCCAACCGAAAAATATGAACATGAAAAGCATGTACAGTACATGTGAGGACTCAATACTTAGTTGGGGCTCCTTTTGCCTGAATTCCTGCAGCAATGCGACGTGGCATGGAGGTGATCAGGGTGTGCCACTGCTCAGGTCTGTTGAGATATATATATATATATATATATATAAGGTTCAACAACTGTTCCCTTGGCGAAAGTACTTTTTGTGAAAAGATGTGCTACAAGGACGCGGTGGTCTCAATCAGGCACTTGGTGTTTATCTGGAGGACATAGGTCCTATGTCTCTGAATAGTGAGAAAGAACAGGGGGCACTGTGCTCATGCTTCACCAGTACAAGAATATAGCTTGAAACCACAATATCACAAAGTGCAATTTGGGCAATGGACAGTCATCAGGTGCAGGCAGGGTAATTTGTGACTCAAGGTTTGGACATTTTAGCTGAAGTCAAATTAAAGATGAAATGACAATAGAGTATAGCATCTTCTGTGTCTTAATCAGAATCAGAATCAGACTTCTCTTTATTGGCCAAGTGTGTAGAACACACAAGGAATGCTACACAAGCTACCCTAGTATCATCAATAACAAGCAACTACGACACACAAGGACATGGCAATGGCATAATTGGTAACCGCACCTGTGTTTTAAATATATGGAATCATCTGTCCTCGGTTCCTGCTAATGTGTCATCTCAGTCAGTGACTTTTAACAAGCACAGTAGCTTTTGGCCGTAAGACTGGAGTGCAATTTATCCTCCATTGCTACCAAGGAATTATAACATATCCATGAGCAATCTTTAATATATTAAAGTTAGCTGATGGCCTTAATAGTTTCCATTTCTTGGTCACAATGTTCATAAGTGTTATCTGAGTCAGCACAACCTGATCCAATTTCTATTAAATTCTATTTCATTTTGACAAGAGGTTCTCATTTGCGAAATATTAAATTGGTATAAATGACACCTATGAGCAACAACAGCACGTTGAGACTGGACTGCAACATCCTTGTCCTCAAAGGCTCATTCACTGGCTCAAGATCAAGCCTTATTCAAAGGTTATTTATATACAGTAATACAAAATAACACGCACTTCATTTCCCTGAAACCGTCATGAAATCTTAATTTTCCTTCATTCACGGTCGCCCTTTTTGCTGCACTGACCTTTTTCCCTGAGATGGTCCTTATTTTTTGTCATCAGACAAAATTATACGTATTATTTCCTGGATAAGACCGTTCAAGGATGATGGTGATAAGGTGATCAATGTTCCCTCTGGCACATGTATGGGGACAGACAGACATCCATCATATTGGTTCATGGATTTTTGTGGTCCTTTTGAGCATCACACCAAAAAGGTACTCAAAGAAAATATATTTGTTATTGTTAGGGTGTTTTCAGTCGAGATGCGGTCGCTTAAGAAAGATGTTTTGTTAGCCGAAACTCAGTTCAAATGTCAGTGTCTTTCAAATCGGAATGGACCGGTATGAGGTTCCTTTGGGGAGGGAGCAGATAAAAACAAATCACTCAAAAGCATTGACAAGTGATGCTGATCAGAGTGTGCAGCAAATTATTTTGGTGTTTGACTGATCTTAAACTAGATCTTAAAAAAGGTTAAAAAAACCCCCAAAAACTACAATTTAATGTCTGTCTGTTAGAAATAATAGCCACCTTTAGCTAAAGAGTAGTTGGGCTTATATGATTCACATTAAATTAGCAATACAGTGTTCCATTTGCACACAGTCTTCTCTGAGAGTGGGTCTAATCGTGGAACATTTCCCTTGAGGACTGTGAAATATTCGCCAACCCCTTGAGGGTTTGTCAACTGCTCATTTTGGATGCAACTGCTTGCGTCCGCACTTACTGATTTATGGAAAGCATGTCTTTCCATTTGAATCATAACAATTCCATATTGACGACTTCATTTTCTCATTTATGAGCTAGTTTGTAGAGGTCCGCTCTAATATTAGCTATACAATGGAAGATTATTTCATCACAAGAATGTAATAATCATTAGCATGAACCCAACTTTACAACAACTACAAAAAAGAGCAAAAGGGGATGAAAAAAAAACAGTTACCTTCATAAACTTGAAGCAATACATGAAACTTTTTATTGCGTTACAAAAAGTGATCTTGTAGAATAAACTGATGTGTTATATAAATCAACTAAAGATTTTGACCAAAACATCACAATGTTATTACAATTTTACTTAACCGTGTGATGGATATTGCCTGGTGAGGACTACTCTCTAAATACAGTCGTGGTACCGGAGCTGGGCAAGTAGAAGCTAATTAGAGAGTTTTTAAAATGCCATTTTAAATCAACCTCCACTTGGGAACAGGGTCAAAAAGTAAATAAAGCACTCCTTGTGGCCTGAAGTCAAATGAGCATGAGAGAGGAAAATAGTGTGAAGCACTGAGAAACTCTAACCACTGTGGGGTAGTGTTTCCCTTCATACAAATGCAGCTACACCTTCAGCTGTGTCAAGAAATAACAATCAACATTTTAAAAGGCCACTTTTAGAATATTGCATTTGATCACATAGAACAGTGGAGTATACCTGCTTGAAACTCACAGTGTACAGTCTTGATTATCGCTTGTTAGGATTCCGCCTTTCAATACCGCCTTTGAGAAACTGAAGGGTTTTTTTTCTGTTCATACTAACAATTTACTAAATTACCTTTTATACATTTGAAAGTACAGGTCATACTAGCCTACTGTCATTGTTTACACATTTTTTTTTATTTGAAATGCAGACACCAAAGAACATACCATAGTCATATACTATATCACTTTATAGCTGGTAATAAAAGATCGTCTTAAATGAAAATAATGATCCATACTTTGTGTCGGTCATCTATCGTAGAAGTAGTAATAAAGCATTGTATACATTAAATGTCAATTGTACACTAAAAATAGACTTCAACCAGTGGCAGGCGGTGAGTGTTGGTCATGGGCTTTCAGCAAGCATTTAGTGATGTAATCACTTCTTAATAATGTCACAACATCACAAGATATACCAAAAAAAACCACAACAACAACAAACCACTATGACACTACACCACATGTTACTCAACTGTTCCCCAAAACACCTTTGCAGATTCACAGCCAGTTATCTGAAAAGTCTCCCATCCAAGCACTCTCACCCGCATTGATACGAAAGAGGCCCATGTCTGGATATTTGAAGAAGAGCATCTCATGTATTTCAGGATATTACCAAAACAATATAATCCCTCACAATCAAATTTTAGCCAAATGAATAAATAAATAGCATCATACTCACCAGCGATGCTAATGCAGAAGCTCTGTGTAGACTGAGTTGTTCAGACACTGGTGGACGGATTGGATGAAACTATAGACAGCCATGTTTCGCTCTCTCTCGCTCTCATGTTGCTCTGTATTTCTCCTTTTCTTCTCTAACTCAACCGGCCGAGGCAGACAACTTCCCCAAATTAAGTCTTGAGTCTGCTCGAGGTTTCTTCCCAAGAGGGATTTTTTTTATTCTTTGCCTCCATCACCTAGTGCTTGCTCATGTGGGGTTCGATTGTGGCTTGAGGAGTATGGTCTTTGTGGTCCTGAGACCACTTCTATTGGCATTCGGCGTGATATAAATACATTGAATTGCACTCTTGTGAGGATAGGTGGGTCAGATGATGGATGGATGGATGGATGGATGGATGGATGGATGGATGGATGGATGGATGGATGGATGGATGGATGGATGGATGGATGGATGGATGGATGGATGGATGGATGGATGGATGGATGGATGGATGGATGGATGGATGGATGGATGGATGGATGGATGGATGGATGGATGGATGGATGGATGGAATGAAGTGGAATGGAATTGTTAAGGTGGCCAACCGGAGCTGTGTCCATAAAGTGGTCGGATCCTGTCATGGCAGCAATCTCCGAACCTGTTGGTCAGGGATGCCGCCAAGCTGAAGAGGGAGTTCTATCAGGCCTTTTTGGCCAGTGGGACTCAGGAAGTTGCTGATGAGTACTGGCAAGCAAAGCAGAATGTGCACCAACTGGAGGGATTCTATTCAGGGGTTCTTGAGATGAGGGCCAGTCAGGAACTCACATCTCAGGAGGATTAGTATGATTTCTGTCCTAGCTATGGAACAGTGAACTATCTTCAGCAAGGTCCTCGAAGGTGAATGGGAGGTCATCGAACCAATCTACATATGCTTTGTGGACTTAGAGAAGGTGTTTGACTGTGTCCCTCTGGGAGTTCTTTAGACGGTATTCTGGGAGTGTCAGGCAACCCTTGATATGGCCTGTTTGCTCCCTGTAAAACCGGTGTCAGAGTATGGTCTGCATTGCTGGCAGTAAGTCAGGATTCATTTCCACTGGGAGTTGAGTTGGACTTGTGCAGCATCGGCAATGATGCAGACTCTTTATCGGTATGTTATGGTGAAGAAGGTCCTGAGCCGAAAGACGAAGCTCTTAATTTTCCAGTACCATCTACATTTCGAGCCTCACTTATAGTCGTAATCTGTGTTTGTGAACCAAACAAGAGTGCGGATACAAGCGGCCGAAATTAGTTTCCTCTGCAGGATGTCTGGGCTTTCCCTGAGAGATAGGTTGAGAAGCTTGGTCAAGCTGAGCCGAGACGCTGCTCCTCTTCAATGAGATGAGCAAGATGAGGCAGCTTTGGTATCTAGTTACGATGCTTCCCGGACGCCTCCCTGGTGAAGTGTTCTGGGCAGGTCCTGGGGACCTCGGGGATGACCCTGAACAAACTGGAGACGCACCTCAAGACCAGAGGGGCTGGTCAAAGTGGCTCGGGAAAGGGAAGTCTGGGCTTCCCTGCTTAAGTTGCTGCTCCTGCGATTCAACCTCAAGAAAAAGTAAGAAAAAGATGGATGGATGGATGGATGGATGGATGGACCGGCAACCAATCAAATCTCTTGGACCATCCATTGGCTCTGACTCAGTTCCTCCCACTCTTTAGTTTCTTTTTTCACAATTTGAGGCGATCCTGGCGGCAGCGGCACAGTAACCAACTGACAATTTTGTCCTCTCAGTTCAAAGGCTGTGGATTAAATCGTGAGCTGCAGCCTTCCTCTGTAGAGTTTGCATGTTTTCCTTTGTGTCAGATTGACTTTTCTTCAGGTCCATCTCTTTCCTCCAGCATTCCAAAAACCATGCGTGTTAGGTTCATTCAAGACATTACTGTATATCACATGCATTTTATTGTGGCTGTATTCGATAAAGATTAATCTGACAAACTCAATTATATCATCTGCCCATCCATTATCTGAGCCCCTAATCTGAGCTGCATAAATAAAATGGATGGAAAACCTACCCCAAATCTATTGGTGTTTAGGAGAATTTTTTCCTGTGATTATTGGGAGTTTTTCTGCAAGGGGATTAAAGGGCCTGTGTGACCAACCTCTAGTCTGTGACCACTTCTCTCTCTCCACAAGATTTCCCTCAACAGCGAACCATATACCTGCTGCATATCTCAATTAGGCATGTATTTGATCCTCTCGGCTTCGTCCATGACCTGCAAGCGCAGCACACAGTCATATTAAGGTGCAAGAATCCAGACTCCTATGTAGGATCTAAAATAGTGGAAGTTTGAACCAACAATGTATTTTTTTGTTGCTCCTTTGCCAGGAACATAAATTGATCTTCAGCTAAATTCTCATTCTAAAAAGAAAGGGTTCTGGTGTATTTTAAGGCGCGTTCCCACGTTGCAATTTGTTTTATGCAACATCTTGCATAAGACAAATTGCAAATATGATGTTGCAAACCAAATGTGTTCCCACGTTGCAACAGTTGCAAACAATTTCAAATCTCGCGGGAATAGTTTTCCGAAAACGCGTTTAACGTTATTTCGTTCTGCGACTATGGCGGCTAATTGTCAATACGACAGCGACGATTATCTCCTCGAACTGGCAGCTATCGGTCTACTAGCCGAGCTAGAGGAGCCAAAAACCGTGGATCGGGAGACGGAAAGGACTCGGCGCTTACAACGCTCTGATGCAGGAGTTGGCGGCCGAGGACCCCGATAATTTCAGAAATTTCCTTCGAATGGATCGCACCAATTTTGAACTTTTAATAATTAATGAACCTTTCGGTGTCGCCCCGGGGAGAGCTCGATTTTTTGGGATTTCTGTGTCGACGCCATTATACTTCCGCGTTCCGTGTTTACATAACGACGTGATGTTTTTGTCACGTGATAGCGCAACGCTTTCTGATTGGTCGGGTTCATGCCACACGTTGCAAGAAAATAGAGCAAGTCCTATTTCATGCAACATGCATCCAACACGTTGCATGCCACAAAAGTCTGTCCAACTTCGGGGTTCACACGTTGCAATGTGCAAGTTGAGCATTATAAAGAGCATTCAAGTCTCATGCCAATTTCAGATGTTTGAAAGTGGCCAAGGGGGTAAACAAAAGTTATGTTTTCATTTTAGTACGTTGCGATTTTCAGTTTTTGTTCCATTAACTTTAGTTGTATTGGAGTGTAGAGGGTCGTTACAAAAGGTTTTTGATGATGGCAGTTTCCATCAAATTCTTCTTTGTGTTTTCCTGACTTTTTTCAGAAATCTGTATTTCATATTCTCAAAGTGTTCTTTCTTGTAGTTTCCGGTTGTGCTCCTTCCAACCAACTGATGACACCACGAACCAGTGCTTCTTAAGATTCCATTCTTGTAGTTGGAGGAGCATTCTTGTGCTGCCTCCGGTGCCACGTGAGGAGCAGAATTACAACCAAGAGGCAGAAGTGACACAAGTTGTGAAATAAAAGTCTTTATCCACGAAAATACTCGAGTGAGCAGGGCCGGATGCAGAAGACATGGAAGAGAGCTGACACTCTGACTGGGAGAAAGCTCGAAATCCTGACAACATGTAATCCAAGTTTATATACTGCGAGACATCAAACCTATACGACAGAATAAAGCTATAAAGCATAAAACAGCCACAGCAACTGTGTAGCAACTGAAACATGAAGGAACTGAAACAGTCACAACATCCAGGCCCTTAAAATCTGATCACCTCAGCTCCCATGCTTGCTGTCACAGATTCTTCTTTCCAATTCATATGTGGAAAGAAATTATGATGTAAGCAGGCTTTAACTTTTGTTGGCAAACTTTGCCTCGTGCCATTGTCTCGGGAGTGGGGAGGGAGGTGGGGGTGTTGAAGCCATTGATTGTCTGGAAATATCACAATAGGGATATTATACTGCAGACTTTCCAAGAAGCCTGTATGGTTATTGCCAATGTTTTTCTCTCATTTCAACCTTATACAGACCAAGTCATATAAAGGCGCGTTCCCACGTTGCAATGTGTGGCATAAGTTTTGTGGCATGCAACACATTGCAACGTGTGAACCCCGAAGTTGGACAGACTTTTGTGGCATGCAACGTGTTGGATGCGTGTTGCATGAAATGGGACTTGCTCTATTTTCTTGCAACGTGTTGCATGAACCCGACCAATCAGAAAGCGTTGCGCTATCACGTGACAAAAACATCGCGTCGTTATGTAAACACGGAACGCGGAAAGTATAATGGCGTCGACACAGAAATCCAAAATAATCGAGCTCTCCCCGGGGCGACACCGAAAGGTTCATTAATTATTAAAAGTTCAAAATTGGTGCGATCAATTCGAAGGAAGTTTCTGAAATTATCGGGGTCCTCGGCCGCCAACTCCTGCATCAGAGCGTTGTAAGCGCCGAGTTCTTTCCGTCTCCCGATCCACGGTCGTACCCAAAACGACCGTTTGGGTTTTGGCTCCTCTAGCTCGGCTAGTAGACCGATAGCTGCCAGTTCGAGGAGATCATCGTCGCTGTCGTATTGACAATTAGCCGCCATAGTCGCAGAACGAAATAACGTTAAACGCGCTTACGGAAAACTATTCCCGCGAGATTTGAAATTGTTTGCAACTGTTGCAACGTGGGAACACATTTGGTTTGCAACATCATATTTGCAATTTGTCTTATGCAACATGTTGCATAAAACAAATTGCAACGTGGGAACGCGCCTTTACACCTTCTCTCTACTTCTCAAAATTAAATAAACATTGGACTGATCAATCCTGCATGCCTTGGTAGTGTTTTTAGGCAGTCTTTTGGTAAATCCCAAGGAATGTAAAGCTAGCTCGATTTATAGATCAATCAGTTCACTCCAAAGTGCAAAGCTTTAGGTCGAAATTATTAGGCCATGTCAATCTGTATGTCATCGTAATCCCTACAAACTGTTTCAGTCAAATTTGACCTGCATTGACATTTAACACCAATAAAAATACCCTAAATATGATTCTTCCCCTTTGAAATTCCGGCCTTAAACTACACGAAAATGCTTTTCATTCTTTTGTTCAGGTGTTACTAAGTTTATGTATATATTGAAGCTGCTCCCCGTCAAACTTGGCTCGTGTCAACTAAAATTGATTTTTGATTTACCAGCGAGTTAAATTCATGAAAATTGTGGTTATAATCTAGAAACTGTCATTTATTTATTTCCCATCAATGCTCAGACAAGCAATGCAATTTGTCGGATTTGGCTTGGAAGCAACTGTTTCGTACAAAACCTTCAGTAAATGCTTGTAAAAAAACAAAAAGATAAATGTGTTAAATATGACACACTCTACTACTGGTAACACAAACACTTCTGCAATAGATTAACGTCTTTATAACTTCATTTCTTCAATGCATTGTACCACAGAATGCATTCTGAGAACCATAGATATGCAAAACAGGGAGATATGACATGCCCGTGCCACTGGTAACGTTACAACTCGTACAGCCCAAGTGTTGTCCCATTCCATGTCTGTGAATGTCACAAAAAACAAAACAAAAACAACAACAAAAAATCCAGGATGCATTTTCTGTCTTGATAGCACACACTTTGGCATTGACATAAAGGCGTCATGAAAATCAGTTGTGAAATGAGCCATTTATGGCCACTTTTCAACACACGTGTTGCTTTTGATGGTTGGCACCTATGTCCGTGAGCTAGGCTGCTAGTTATGACAATTGAAGTGCTCACGCATTTGTAACAAGCTAATAGCTTGCTGATCGAAGTGGATCATGAGAATAGCGTTCACACTAGCATTGGCATCTAACTTCGTCGCCGCTCAAGTGCAGGTAAAAGACTTCGATCGCCACAGAGATTTACAATAAGCTGAGGTCACAATCTGGGCCTGTTCCGGACGTTTAGAACACAGCACAGGTTAACAAAAGAACAATAAGAAAAACTTGTGAAGCCAAAACTCTGGTGAAATGGTAGGTATTCCTAAATGTTACTCGAAGTCCTGCAGTATTCAGTTGAATTCTTTGCACATAACTGTGTTTGTTGAGGGCGGTACAATGGTCGACTGGTTCGCACGTCCACCTTACAGAGCAGAGAATTTGGATGTTCTTCCCTCCGTGGGGTTGATCTGGGGACAACAGTTTCCTCCCACATTCCAAAAAACATGAACAACAAAAATAAAAGGGCACTGTCAATGATATTGATTCAATCGATCAATCGCAAAAAATATGTGTCGATGTGTGGCTGTGCCTAGCGATGTAGCTAGATCCCAGGGCAGACATTTTCATTAAATAGATGTATCATTACGCCTGCATTGAGCATGCCATTTTATACCATGCAACCCAACTTATAATTATGGTAAAATTAGCATAACAACACTTAATGCCAGAGAACGGCCATCAACCGTGACCAAGATGTACGTTGAGATCCCCATTTATGCCCACTTCAGCCTCTGAAAATATCAGAACGATTGCCCCAACGTTTTTGGATTGAATGCACGCTGCTCTCCATATATGCTTCACTATAGACAAAAGCTCAACTTCTCAACATCACAAAATTGCGAGCAATTAATGCAACAAAACGTCAGAAATAATTAGAACGATCTCCCCGATATTTTGGGTTTCGTGGATGATGACCTTATGAGTGGGATGGAGAGATGTATGTATGTATGTATGTATGTATGTATGTATGTATGTATGTATGTATGTATGTATGTATGTATGTATGTATGTATGTATGTATGTATGTATGTATGTATGTATGTATGTATGTATTTATTGATGTGTTTATTTGTTTATGTATATTTCTATTTATTTATTTATTTCATTAAATTGTACATTATACCACCGTTTCAGTCAGCCTGATTAGTGGATAGTAGTTTAGTGGTTTCTAATCGTGAACTTGCACCGGGTTGGGATTGAAGCTGTCTGAAATGAGTGTGCAAGGATATACAGTAGTGCAGGTTTAACTGTCACACAAGCAAAAAGTAAGCAAGCAAGCAGCCAAGCAGGCAGACAGACAGACAGACAGACACCGACAGCCAGCCAGGGCCCAGTCCTCCAGGTTGTCCGACAGGGTGCCTGCAGAGCTTCACGCATGCTGTTCATATCAGGATTCCGGAGCGTGAGGGAGGGAATCGGCAGTGAGCGGTGCAAAACAAAGCAGGGCGGCAAATGAGTGTTTGCTTCGCTCAACTGAAGCTTCCAGAAACACTTGAAAGAGGCTTTTCGCTTTTTGGCACGAGTAAGCGCCACTCGTTTTGTGGTTATTTAATGGGGCGACAAGGTAGGTTACCGCGGCTGTCGCCAGCACTACAACTTTATCTTCGTAGACTAATGCGACGCACAGTCAGTGTCTGAATTGTCTCTCCGCAAGGAGTGTCGCACGTCTTCGGGGACCGTGTTGGTTTTTTAACAGTATCGACGCGTTTACCGTGCATTTTGGTTTTTGGTACAAAGCGCGCGAACGCTTAACTTCGATCAGGCTTCCTCTCTTCATGCCGGACCACCACATGAGAGGTCGGCGTCGATAAGACTACAAACAAAGGCCCCCCTGTTTTTCCCCCCCATTTATTTATTTATTATTGGAGTCACCTGAATCTACACGGGGGGGAAATGCCTTTGGGTCTGTTCTGGATGTGTTTATGGTGCTTCCTTCGTCCCGGAGCCACCGGCCAAGGACAGTCGACTCCGGCTGTTTGTTCGCTCTCATGCAGCTGCGATGAAGATGGAGGTGCCGACTGTTCCGGGAGAGGACTGACCACCGTCCCGTCTGACCTCAGCGCTTTCACCTACTACCTGTGAGTTTTCGCTCAAGTCGACACCGAAATTCATCACCCAAACACGTATGACAAGCGCGAGCACTGACTCGGCTTTGGGATACGATTGCCAGAAAACTCCATTGATGGTGTTTTGTGGTTGTGTATCGACTATTTCATATCTTCAGGGTTCACTAAGGCAAGTTGGTGAACTGGCAACTTTCTATTGCAACAGCAACTCCGAGGACGTCCTTTTTGTAGACTCGTTTTTGCACTGATTGAGCTCAGGGATGGTTGTTAAGGAGGTGTGTGAAGTGTCACATAGTATTAGAAAATGCTCCAGCAATATTGGGTACACTTGCACGAGCGTATGTCATTTGTTCACGCATATTTACTCATACAAATTTAAATATAATCAATAGTGTTCAGTATTCTACATATATTAGCGTGTTATGCACGTCGAACAGCACTGCAACACACCGAGAGGAGCTGTTAATATTTTGGTGAACTTATTACCTGTCAAGATAGTTGAAACGGAAGAAACGGGTCTCTCAGATGCAGTGCAGTCGAACGCAACCATACCGTGAGTGAAAATGTTTCAGATTGGGGGATTTTCAGGAAATAACGTGATCGATTCTTCAATTGACGATGGTATTTGTAGTCACAGCGTAAAGGTTTGGTTTAATTTCTATGTTTGTTGATCTAATTCAGCACTGCCTTGTTTCAATGTGCTACATGTGCAAATAATCCCGTTAAAATTAGTAATGGGATTTAATAACCATAATTGAAGTTTGTGTCCATCTTACACGCGCACCACCAGACATGTTCAAACTTAATCGCTTGTAACTTGATAGACATTAGGGGTGTCCCAATACCACTTTTTCACTTAGATATATATTGCAGCCTAGAGTACTGTCCCATACCAATATAAACCCGATTTATCAGCAGGAATGTTACCTGCTTTAATTCATGTTTTAGTATGAGAGTGCTAGAAGAGACTTGATCAAGTGATGCTATTCAATCGTCAGCAACAGCAGGTATGAGGAAAATAGTGACCAAATGATTCCAAACATTTGGGTTGGGTGAATTCAACCTCAAAGAATGTACTGCGCTTGAATAAAATACATACAAATGAAATTAAAGTGCCTGGAGAAACAACCCTACTAAAATCAATGAAAAGAAATGATACTCTTTGAAGTGCAAAAGAGCAATTCAAGTTGACTTCAGTGCATTCGGAATCATTTTTTATACATTTGGTATATGTGGGAACGGAGTCTGTAACGGACTGCTTGCTAACATCAAGGATTTGGGATGTAGACCAATATAACCCGATATTGATTTTCTGCGCTGATATTGTACCAATATCCGAAATCAATATCAGATCAGGACACCCCTCTTAGACAACTCATGTTTGTAAGCAGCACAACTGGCAGGTCTGTTTTACACAACACTAAAGATGCTATTAATGATTGCTCCAAGAAGGAAGCTTTCCAGTTTGTTTCACAACTTCTTGGCGTTATTCATTAACTTGTTTAACTACCTTGGGACGTGCATTGAGAACACTTCATTTAGTATTGCGGCATCAAGAATGGAACTCATAAACTAACCGGCCACAAATTCATCACCACTGATTCCAGGAAAGGAAAAAAAAAAATCCAATAATGCAGGGTCCATTATTTTGATGCAATCATTTCTATTTTTGTTCCCTTTAGAATCTGAAAAAGAAAGAAATGCAGCTTTTGTTTCTCTTGAGCACAACCAACACTAGGCTAATTGAAGTCGCCATTGTTAGGAATGTTTTCAGAATAAGTAAACAGAGGAAGTGAAGTTATATACGAGTCCATCAAGACATGATGTTACACTCGGCGTACTCTGGAGAGACCAAGCACATGTCCACAGTTTTTGCTTTTTGAAAAGACTCCTGTGTATTACTGCTTTGCAATCTTACCAACGAAGCACAGTTTTGACGTGGTATCACCGTGTTGGCGAGCGCTCAGCTGTTTGTTTTGTCCTGCTGATGGTGTTTGCAGGCTGATGTGAACTTCTTATGTGCATACGCATGGCTATTTCGCCACACGTTGGTCGATCTGACAGCGAGCCGCTTCAATGTGCAGCCGAAACTCTTTTTGCATCGTGAAAGGTTGTTTGTTCCCACTCGCTGTCTTTCCTCATTTGTTCTCCCAGTGTCTTGAACTTTGGTTGTCCTCTACCACTCCCTCTGCCTTTTGTATGTGGAGTGCTGGGGTTTGGGGATCGTGATGGATTAGTGAGACATATTGCAGCTGCAAGAGCTCTTTGTCTCTGGGCTAATGCCTCCAACAATCATTTGCTCCACACGTGAAGGTTAAATTGCACGTTTTTCGTCATCTCTGATTGTGCTCACCGTAGATATATTTCCTCATCTCGGGAGCGATTCACACATGAAGCTTTTGCCTTTGTGAAAGGTTTGCTTTTGCACACCGGCATTGAACAGATTCAAACAATTCACTTCAAGGGAGACAGTCAAAGTGTCAAATGATTTTCTCAGCCTTGTGCATGAATAGTGCATGCGCACAGATTGTATCTTATCCTGTGACTGCTCCAATTTTGTGGCTGTGGTGATGCCGTGCTTCTGAGTTATCCACTTGTCCACCGTGAGCCCACATAACACCAACTGGCAGTTTTTACGTCTTAGTGGTGTAAGCGGTCATGTACTGAAAAGGGGAGATTACGCGTTATGAAAAGTGGCTGTATTCAGCTCTCACGACGTGAATTGCCTCTCGGTCCGAGAGACTGACATTTTATTTCGCTGATTTCATGGTCTGCTGCCACTAGAATTCAACTCTGTAAATGATTAGCTTGTAATGCAACTTGATGTGGGCATGAATGGTAACCGTCAGATGGAGTCGGGTCATAATCGGCATCATAGTGTCGACGATTTTCATTGGTCCTCAATAAAACACCACAACAGCACAGTGGCTCAGTAAACAGGAAAATTATTTTGGTTGTTGTCCAATGACTTACCTGGAAATGATCTCAGAACAATTCTCAGCAGGAAGAGCAATTTGAAATGTGGTTTTCAATCCTCCTGTTTGCCAGATACGCTTCACCTGAATTTTAACCGATTCCAAGTATCGATATATTGCGTTGTTTAGCACACCGAGACAAAGAATGGAACGTGCGCACTCTGCGCAGGAACAGGTCCTGTGCTTTTTTTAAAAGCACAAGTGTGCTGAAATTATTGACAGTTGTTTGCAGCAAATATGTACGGTATGTTGTGAACTTAGCAAACTGTTTTACATTTTGACTGTGAGTGAATAGGTATTTAAATTATGTGTTACTCAGTGTGCTAGCTGTTGTACCAACCCCGCAGTCGTCACCTCTGAGGTCCGTTTCACAAAACAGGTTTAGTGATAACTCTGAATCTGTTAACCCTAAAATGAGGGAAACTGATTTTAAACCGAGGTCATTTTTAAACCGGAGAAAGAGGGGTAACTCTAGCACTTTTCAGAGAGAGAAGTAACTGAAGCTCTCGGCCAGTTACCGCAGTAACAGAGCCTTTGAACCTAACCTGGTCTGGAACAAGGTTTTCTCAATGAACCTCAAGGTTCTCTCTGTCTCGACCCTCTTTCAGAACCACATGCTCTATTTCATTTCCTCATTCATTCAGTCACCAGACGAGTTTTGGCGTAGCCTAACACTGCCGCCTGTCATCTAAAAAAAAAAAAAATCACAGTCAGTCTACAAGAGGTCTAATAGGCACATTTGGTGGAGACAAACATGGCATGTCCTTTTGAAAATGATTCCGGGGATGAAGGTGCAGCATTACTGTGCAGAGAATCGAATATTCTTCAGGAAGTGGTTATCAGATCATGCATAAACGTTTTACCACTGTTTTTTGGTTATTTACTGTATTGTCGTCAACTTCCGCTATTTGCTGGGAATGGAGCCAGTTTGGCCCACACAATTTGCGCATAATTGACGATGGTTGAAATGCATTGGGGAAAAACAATAGCAATTAAAACCTAAAAATTCTCCCCAAAACGCTGATGAAAATTCTATACACTTAAATTGATTGGGGGAGGGGTTGCCAGGGGGGGATAGGCAAGCCGAATTGGTGAACAGGCAAGTCAAGCTCCCCGCCAGGCCATGTTGCAGGCCAACTGAGCTTTTATTTTGAAATTGGCCTTCACTTTGGCGATGTGTTATAAGTATTTTAAGAGCTTCATTGACACATCCAAATGACTCCACAAACCAAATGAACTGTTCCTCGAGGTAGGAAAAAAAAGTGAATATAATATTTAATATTTATTATTTTGTTAGAATTTGATGGACCCAAATTACCTCGTCATAGTTTACTGCGTTTCTATTAACACTTCTGCATTCTGAATTTTCAAAGGCAAGCTTAAATACTTCTACCTCAATCTGTTTTGTCTTACTTTTGCCTGACCAAGGTGGAGCTTGTGGAACGGGTGGCGGCCGGGTATCAGTGGTCCTGTAGTGAAGCCCATGCAGCCTGCCCGCATTGCCGCTGTACGTTTTGAAATGAATGATCGCCTTGTTCTTGGTCAGCAGAGGTGAAAAAAAAAGTCAGTCGGTTAAAACAGCAGGACTTCTGAAAGGAAAATATTAGCGTTATTCACTCCCTCTGACTTCCGAACACTTTTCATGTATCATCTTTTACTACCGTCTTCGACAGTTTCTCCTTGTGCCGGGCTATTTCTGTTTTGTTTTGACATCGACCACAAAATTGTAGGTTGACGTTTGCTTGTATCTGTTCAACAG
This sequence comes from Hippocampus mohnikei, assembly GCA_026261675.1. Classification (NCBI taxonomy): domain Eukaryota; kingdom Metazoa; phylum Chordata; class Actinopteri; order Syngnathiformes; family Syngnathidae; genus Hippocampus; species Hippocampus mohnikei. The sequence goes on from JAKGUB010000340.1 coordinate 3,194,040, forward strand.
TGACTGATAGTGAGAGGTTAGGGTTGAGGTTTTTGCCGTATTTTAACAGCTGGTTACAGGTTGGTCATTGAAAAAGCAAGTGATTTATGACACTTCATTGTTGCAGCAGCACTTTCATGATATCTGGCTTGTTCACATGCACAATACAAATGTAGGCCGATTTGAATTTGCATGATGGATATGCGGCTTCTCTCAACTGCCACAATAATATCGAAGCGTGGAGACGTTTTTCGATTTAAAAAGTGACAGTGATGAAAAAATTCATTTCTGTTGGGCTGATTGCATGTCGTGTCTCATTAGTTTCGCTGTCCTTTAGCTTGCATACCCTACTTAGCCTTTGTGTGTTCCCCCATCTGTGTCGAGATCTTGACAAAATGCACGCGAATAAATGTGTTCAACAAATTTACAATTTTAGTCCATCTTTTTAGTCCGTCTGGCTCTTTTTCTGTCAGGGAATTGTGTTTTTTACCATTGGACTAATAATTGAAGATGTTGCTTTTCTCAAAACAAGTCCGCTAATTGTTTCAGCTTTTCGGCTTTCTCTCTACGTAAATAAACAGCACATGGGATTGATATTTAGCAATACCAGGTTGTAAAACCATTTAAACAATTCATCATTTATCACAGCTGCATTTTGAGTGACCTCTTCAATCTATTTTAGCAAGGACAGGACAGGACAGGCCAGGGACCTTGATGAGCAAAGCAGCCAGAAAGTGAGGGAGAGGGATCATCATGCAGCCCTCCCATAGGCTACGTTTCTCTGTGTGATTACAAAAATCGGTAGATTAACTCGCAGAACATACTGTTCGCTTAGGAATGTGTTTGGAGGATTCCAAGTAGTGGCAGATCCTCAGTAACGGTTGCATTACTTGTGTAGGGAAAAGCAATAACAATCAGGCTGTTGTCTATCCAGTAACTAGAAAACTGGGTAAATGTCGACGGGACATGGATTTGTAGGGACGTTGAGCGTTCTGGCATGGAGCCACCATGTAATGCTGCCGTGTGTGTGTGTGTGTGTGTGTGTGTGTGGGGAGTGTAGTTGGAAATGCAGAGGAAGGGCAATATGATCCTTGTTGCATTTCAGAGGCCCACAGAGGTCCGAGAGAGATCTGGCAATGAAATTCGAGATGACTAATTTGAGAGTGAAAATGAATGAAGGGTGCAGGATGCCACTTTACTTCAAAATTTGGGATGTTCTTCAAAATTGATGCTTTGATTGGTGACTTTTGTCTGGAAAGCATCTTTGTGGATCCCTCGTCAAATTTATCATTTTTTGCCATCACGGTAGTCTCTATTTTTGGATGTGAAAATATGGCACTTTGTTATTTTTTTGTTTTTGTTTTGATCTCCTGCATGCATCTGTGATCCTTTAACACATGTCCTGATATTAGCTTTTGTGTGGAAGCAAATCAAGTCCTGATGCATATTTGTCATGCTGCTACATGTTTATCTTGAAGGTGGATTGAAAAATGAGCATCCCTGGGGCTGAAGTGAAGTAAAAAACTTAAACAAATATATATACCGTAAATTCCGGACTATAAGCCGCTACTTTTTCCCAAACTTTCAACCCTGCGGCTTATTCAGTGATGCGGCCAATTTATGTAATTTTTCTAACGGCCGCCAGGGGCGCTCGAGTAGAAAAGGTAAGATTAAGACCGGTGGAATATATGCATCGAGGAAGACTGCAACTTCTTGTCCTGTGCATAAATTAAATTAGCATGAACATACCCTCATCTTGGAAAATGCAAAAAGAAAGGCATATGACGCATTGCTATTCTGTTGCTAGCGTGTTGTTACCATGATGCTACCGTTTTACTGCCGCGTCACAGGCACCGTTTGGGAAGAAAGTTATATTATTATTATTGTTAAGTTATATTATTAAAACTTTGAAAACTCTCTCTGTGTACCGTCTTTCTTTGTAAATATGTTTACATCTTTTAATGTGGGCACGTGCGGCTTATATACAGGTGCGGCTTGTGTATGTACAAAATTGGTTTTCCTCTAAAAATGTAGTGGGTGCGGCTTATAATCAGGTGCGCTCTATAGTGCGCAAATTACGGCACACAAAGATGGGCAACATTTAGGGTGGCTTTTGACTGAAAAACTTTCAAGTTTAATATAATTCCTGCAAAGCTGAACTCGGGGAAAATCAGCAGGGGAGCTGAACGATTAATTGCATTTGCAATTTAACCGAGGTATGATTAAAAAGTGATTTGCTAGTTGCAAAGGCTGCAATTTGACTGGTTACCGGGAGCGGAACGAACGTCAATGCCGTAATTAAACCGTGCTGTGCAAGATGTGTGTGATTTTCGTAGATTTCCATCTCATGAAACCTTGAGTCGAGTCCATGTTTGTGCGGTCCACGTGTTTTTATCTCGTATTGTGAAAATGAAAAGTTGGTATGTTGAACTGGTAAAGCCACAGATTTGTTTGCATTATTGTTGTAATCTTGACTTTGTGTGATATCTTACTTATTTACAGTTCAGTATATACTTATTGGCGCCCGGTGGTCCAGTGGTTAGCGCATCGGGTTCAATTCCAGCTCCGGCCTCCCTGTGTGAAGTCTGCATGTTTTCTCCGGGTACTCCGATTTCCTCCCAATTTCCAAAAACATGCGTGACATGCTGATTGAACACTCAAAAATGTGAGCGCGAATGGTTGTTCATTTATGTGTGCCCTGCGATTTGCTGGCAATCGGTTCAAGGTGTCCCCCGCCTACTGCCCGCGGATAGCCACTGGCACTATTCCATTTTTATTTTGAAGGCGCAAGCCACAGACAAAAGTGGCATCCGTGTTGATCGTGACCCTTTCACCTCAGAAGCGGAATGTTCACTCAACTCTGCAATCAGCCAATGAAATTGTGTCCTGCTTGGATGTTTTTTCAAAAAAGAAAATAGCTCATTATCAGTGACAGATAGTATCAGCACTTATTGAAACCTTGACTTATCAAAACCACGGTGAGCTGTCAAACCGGAAATTGGCCAATGCCTAAATTGTTTTTATTTATTGTGATTTCAATATCATTCAATATAATGTGAATTTTATCTTTACCATAATCGCCCAATCTTATTCCACCTCCATGCTCGCCTTTGGCATGGCATGGTACACTGAATTGGTTCCCAGCCAATCGCAGGGTGCCCATAGACAAACAACCATTCACACTCACACACAGGGACAATTTAGAGTGTTCCATTAGCCTACATGCATGTTTTTGGGATGTGGGAGGAAACCAGAGTCCCTGGAGAAAACCCCCAAAGGCACAGGGATAACATGCAAACTCCACACAGGAAGACCAAAGCCTGGTTTCGAACCCCTAGCCTCTGTCGCGTGGCGGACGTGCTAACTAGTCGTCCACTGAGCTGACCCTCATGAAACCTTTGCAAAATATAAGCTTCCATCACATTTTTATGTATGTAAACACACACACACGCCATGATGCAATGCATATCAAAATGTTTTCTTTATTAAGAACCATCCCTCTCTGACCTCTAGAGACCCTCAAACCGTAAAGTTGTTTTCCGTGTATTTTCAACACGGGTGAGCCATGTCAATGCATTTTGTGTATACAGTCGACAAAATTGTAATCTAATATTGTTTTTAATTCCTTTTTCCGCAGAGATCTGAGCATGAACAACATCACTGAGCTTCCAGCAAATGTTTTCAAGAACTTCCCTTACCTTGAAGAGCTGTGAGTGCATGCCGTCTTGTTTCATTGGTGGTTCTATTGACACAGTACAAATGCTGACATGAGGGTTCGGCCTGATGGTATGGACCTGGTTATTTGAGTGAACACTGCAAGGCAGTACAGCCGGCACACCGTGTTTTACTTGCCTGGTTAGGAAAGAAACAAAACAAGTTCAAATTATACACTTCACTGAGCAAACACAAGCAGTTAAAACACAATTTAAAAAGATTAAGTGAGGTCTTAAATCCATAATAAAGTCACGTGACGTCTTATGTCATTCTTGGGCATTTTTAAGTGGCAAATATCTAACCTCTGCGAGTGTTTGTCAAATACTTCTCGTTCTGGCTCAGTGCTGGAGGGAGTTGGCAACGGTATCAGCCTACCTGATATCAAGTGTACCTAAATGAACCCCTGTGATTCAAACTCCACTTGGCCTTTGCGGGCATGCTTTTTTAGCTCTCTTGGATCTTTCTGCAAACGCCTCTTTTTCATCCACCTCAATCTGCTTGAAATAATAAATAGTCATTTATTGTCATTAGTCATTTATTTACTTTTCATCATGCTGTCCAGAAGAATGCATGGGAGTAGCGGTGAAACAAGTCCTCGAGTAATTTTAGTACCTTGATTTAATAAATACATTTGAAAAAAAAAACTAACTTTGTCCCTCAAAAAACAACCCTACCCCAAACCCCCCTCCCCATATACAGTATGTGTGTGTACATATATATGTATATATGTATAATGTATATAATGTATACATTATACCTGTATATAATATATGTACACTCCTTGAGTGCCCTTTATAGGCTGGCCGTTCATTATAAAGTGGAATGTGTTATTTTCTCTTCCATATTCATAGTTGTTCTTTAACCAATTAAAAAAATATATATATATTTTATCCCAATATGCGATTATTTGATAACATTTCCAGAAGGATATCCAAATCCCCAAATCTTTTATAGCGGCAGCCCTTCTTGGGAAAAATGAATTGGAAAAAAACAATTGTTTCCATAACCAAAGACCTACTCCATCGAGGCAGTGCTTGTTTCTGAAACTGATCAAAATATTTGTTGTGGTGTCCTCTTTTGAGAAAACTATCTTGAATGACATGGGTGTCAGTTTGTGTGCACGTTTGCTTAACGTTTTTCTTGGAATGTGTCTGAAGACTTGTTTCACCGAACAGTGCTGTAGGGCCTCTTTGCTTAAGGGCTGTTGCAGTGTCAGTGAACCAGAGCGGCAGCCCTGAGGGGTGAGAGAGTTGACAGAAAAGGAGATCAGGGAGGGAAAGGAGGGCAAGTCATACCTGTGCAAGACAAGAACTGACACCAAGAAGGAATATTCCCTTCTTCGTAGTCACGCAACGTTGCTCTGTTCTATTCTTTCTTGCCAAATGCACAAACAAAGCTAAAAATATATGATGACAGATATGCCCTGCCTACTGAACAGTGTGAATTTATTTTTTAAAGTAACCAGGATTCTAACGGTACACAATAAAGCAGGATGTAGGTTTTCTTTTTTTGTCTGTCTGTACACGTTGTACCTGTACATTTGCTATACACATAACAATATAAGAAGTGGCTACATTTCTGCAGGTCAAATGAGAAGGTCACCAAATATTCACTTCTGTTATTAGGGTTTGGTGATTTTTGGTCAAGTTTACCCAGACCCTATAATACCTGGTTTTGGCCCAACTTCTAGAATGAACACAGCACAATACAGATTGTTGGGTTATGATTGTGATTATGAATGTTTTTAGAAAACCAGAAAACACAATGACACTGTAGCAAAAACACTCACCCAGATGTGTGAACAGGCGAGCAAAAGCAAAAAGACCCTTCATCAAATACTAAAATAAAAGTGACAGGCAGAAACCAGAATGTACCATTATTTAGGCATTTTTTATTGTTTTATTTGTTTTCATTTATTTTCTTTTTTTTATAAATGCAAATATTGCCAACCCCAAGGTGTTTTACTCTCCTAAATGTCACCAAGATGTGTAACCTCAACATTAACCAAGTTGTTTCTTCATGTTTAACCTGAACCCGTTTTCCCTTTCCACCCTTAGAGGTACACTGGATTGGCTTGAACATTGCCACTTGTATAATAGATCACTGTAAAAAATGATGTCATCACTAAATTCCCGCCCCCCCACCCAAAAAAAGTTTTGATCCGATGAATTTTTTTTGTTCTCACATTTAGCACATCTTAATGATGGCCCTTTAAAAAATTTGTTATATATTTATTTATTTTTGCATCTCAGCCTGTAAATTGAGGGAAGGAAGCAAAGCTTTGTAATCCTGGCTTGTTTTGTCAAGTTCACTTGTCACCTAGTGTCTGAAAACAGTGACCGCTGGTCATCAAAATTCATATGCAGGGCTCTGCTCCCGTCCACTTCAACCAGTAAAAAAAAAATAAAAGCGATCTGCACAATATTTTGGATTTTACTTAAACTAAATATGAGGTCCTATGAGGAAACACTCTTATCTCACTACATAATGATACAGCCACGGTTAGCGGTGTGAAATTATCGAAGGCCAGTAAGAGCTTAATTTCATACCGCTAGCCTTGGCTGTATCAGCAACCGAGCGCTAATTGAGCTCTAACAGCTGCAGAGCTGCAGTGGCGTGCGTTAGCCTATTAGTTGAGGTGGGCTTAATGGCTGCGTGCCTCTGGAGTCTAACAAAACTTTAATGTTGCTAATTGAAAACTCAACCAATAAAAGCTGCTATAACTTGACCCAGATGACCCTGTCTTTTCAAAATTTGATGATAGTCCCGTCAGAAGACATCCACAAAGTGGTAGCGCCACCGACAGGCTAAAGGAAATACATGTTCTCATTCTTTCATGTTTTTCTCCTCCGGGGAACCAGATCTATCTACCTCATATTTTATCAAAGGAGTGTTTAGCCCTTTGGGATTTTAAAACCATGTTGTCAACAAGAATGGGGCGTTTTGAGAGGAGTTGGGTATTAACTGATTTCTCCAAAACATCCATCCATTTCTCTACCGCTTATCCGGGGTTGTGTCGTAGGGGCAACAGCTTGAGCAGGCAAGCACAGACTTCCCACTTCCCAGCCACTTCTTCCCAATCTTCCCAAGGCGTTCCCAGGCCAAACGGGAGACGTAATCTCTCCAACATGTCCTGGGTTGCCCCGGCAGCCTCCTGCCGGTGGCACATGCCCGAAACACCTCATCAGCGAGGCATCCTGAACAGATGCCTGAGCCACTCTGAGTGCCTTCAGGATGACCGAATTTCTCACTTTATCTTTAAGGGAGTGCCCGGACACTCTGCGGAGGAAACTTATTTCGGCCCCTTGAATCCGTTCTTTACACAGTTTGTGACCATAGGTATGGGCAGGAATGTAGATGGTGGATGATGGAGCTCACAAAATAAAACAAAAAAAAAAGTCCCCCAAATAATTTGATACAATTGGAAATGCAAATCAAATATCATTGTCCTGATGAAAGAATACAAAAAGGGAGTTTTTTAATGAAAAATGTGGCATCTGGGCATGTTGATCCCTTTCAGAAACAGCAGCAGTGATTGCTAGTTTTTGCTCACAAAAAAATGATATTTAAAGTTTAGACATCTTTCATAATCCATTTATTTGACTGAAATTATATTTGGTGTCTGAAAAAATGTAAGCAACCCAAACTCCCATCAGATGAAAACAAATCAAAGAAGAGCTAAAGCTTCACCCGTGCACAGTCAAGCCCTCTTTGTCATGCTTTCTGCTATTTTGTTTGCAGACTCAAATCTACCTAAGTCAAGGAGAGGCCTTAGAAAGTGTTTTAGTGTCTCATTCATTACAATGAGTGTTATTTAGAGATAACTGAATTCCAAAGCTGTTTGCTCTCCTGCGTTTGTTATCTCACATGATGGTGTAGGTCAGAAAAGCAAAGATTGGGCCACTGCAGTGTATCTTTTTTTTTCAAATGTTTTATGATTACATTGTGACAGCCGGAAAGACAAATCATTTGAATGAATTGAATATACTGTTTGTATTTAGCTCTTGTTTTGACGGTTCCTCGCCTCTGGGTCATGAGAGGCATGTGGTCCTCTAAACACAGTCGGCCTTGATTCTCGGACTCACACCCCACAGCTCTTGTTTCAGGAGTTTTAGTCTGGTCAGACTCATATTGCAGGGTGATAAATCTGTTGCTAATCTCTCGGGACTGATGGTATACTTGGACAACCTTTTCTCGACACACACACACACACACACAGACACACTTTCTGAACAACTTTTCTAAGCAACAGGAAAGGGAGGTGTCCTAACTCACTTTTATGGGTGCCGTGAGGATTAGTTAAAAAAAACAAACCTTGTTTATATACATACACTAAATAATCTATTAGTCTTCAGAGAAATGAATGACTGTATTCACAAACTGGCCCTCCATCATTTCGAGATATACACTTGTTTCATTCTCTCGACCAAATAAAATACTCGGTAGGGGGACCAGAAAATAATTTGGGGAGGGGATATCTGGAAGTAGTTCTAATCCTGTTTGGGTGACAGACAAAGTGACAACAGGCCATGACAGACGTGTCTTTGACACCCTTGGCCCCCGTCCGCCGTGTTCAGCGTGATAGCTTGAACCCCAGTCGAGGTGTCGACACAGAGACCTTTTCAGTTGAAGGCCTCACTTTGTTTTCCTCAGACATGAACTGCATATGTGTCTCCATTTAACATGAAAATGTTATTCCATATTATTGTAAATTTATACTTATGTTGTCTCCCTAGGAGACTTGCCGGGAATGACTTATCCTTCATCCACCCTGAAGCCCTGTCTGGACTGCATCAGCTCAAAGTCCTGTAAGCACGCACCCACCTTGCCGCCACCGCTGTCAACACTCTCATGTAGATACAAACACACACTGTGACAGTGTGAAGTTTTCCACCCACGAGGTGGGGGAAAAGTAAATATTTCACTATGGGGTGGTCCAACTTTGTGGCTCTGTTCGTTAGAGATATCCCAAAACATATAAATTCATTCTTACTTGCAATGGAGAAAATGCTATTTTTGTCCCTGGCCCAACGACTGTTTTTGTTTACACGTTTTGTGTTAAGATTAGTTCTGCACACTTCACATTTGTCTGCACAGTGCAGTATACCTTCAAAAGCTCACATGTTGAAAAGTATATAATATTTACATCCAAAGTCCCGTTGATATAAAAGTGAGCTATTTCCTCAAGACCCTAAAAGTAGTGGTCCTGTAGTGCTCGAAGTACGTTGCATCTTGTAAATACATGGATAAAACAAAATGATTACATGTACATTATAGTGCTTTGCGATATTTTTATATATCCAATAGAGGTAATTTTATATCCTGTGGATAATATATGTCCCAACATAGTATTTGTCTATAAAACAACATGAAATGAACAACAATTTCCTTTATAGGACACATACTTCACAGAGAAAACACATTAAAGCGAATAAAAGATCAATACAAATAAAGAACAAATATCCCATGACCAAGGAAATAGAGTTCCAAATATCTGGTAGTACCACCAGTTTACCAGGAATACAATTAAGTGCAAAGAATTAAAACAAAATTAAATAATAATTCATTGGGGTCTGCAATCTTGGGGGGATTTTGAGAGGGAGGATTGAGTACGACTTCAGACCATGGGTCAACATGAGCTTTCTCACTTGATTCACTGAGTCTGTGCTGCAGTTCTTACTCTATATGAGTACAGTACGGTCCAATCCAGCAATCAAGGCGTCGCGCATGCACGGATTCCAGTGTGAGGATTCTCGGGTCTTGGGTAAGGGTGATGAAGGTGTTTGTGACCTCATGAATGGCAGCTCACTCATTCCATGAAGCCTTTTTTGCCAATGCCCAACATCGCCGATAGATCACTGCACTTTGTGTATGCTTGGAAGGGGAGCGCAAGCCAATTTTGAGATTCCATCATTTGCAAGATTTGGTGGATTGGAATATTTGTGCATGGTTTTCCTGATTCAAATCCGCCCCGCCCCATTCGACAAAAGTATATTACAAAGCTGAATAAAAGGAAGAGTAACCTGCAAGAAACAAACCTGCAGGATTTCCTTCGTAGGGGTGATGGTCTAACATCTAAAATAACAATATAAACGATAAAGGGTTGCAACATACGGTATGGTTTTTTTTTTTTTAATATTGCATCATATTGTTATGTTGCACCGCTCTAACCCCGAGTTTGAACCAAAACAGGTAGGCTATGCATTTATTTATGGGTACATGCTAATTTGTGACATTTTGTCTACAATCAGAATTTATCAACAAATTGAAGACATCCTACAGAGCTTACCAATACAGTTGGTTTGCTTGTACTGTATCTGTTAAACCAATTGGTTTGATTGAAAACATGGATATGTTTTTTTTTTCAATCTTTAGAATGCTCCAGAATAATCAACTTAAGACTGTACCTAGCGCGGCCCTGAAGAATCTTCATTTTCTCCAGTCTCTGTGAGTTAACCTCTTTACTTGCACGCACACAAACACACACTCAGACAGTCGAGATGGGCTTAAAGTATCATTTTTTATTATTATTCTTATAGCTATATTATAAGGCACAAATTCACTTTAAAAGTTGGAAAGTGAGAACATCCTCGTTTTATTTAAGATATTATATAAGTTGTGCTGTATCATTGCACTTGCTGTACTTCAAAGTCTGCGTACTGTTATACAGTACCTGTATTTGATTTGTGGATAATTAGTTTTTCAATGTTAAATATATTTTTTGGTTGAGTTTTTAACCACACAATACTGAATGGTGATGGTTTTTGATTTTTTTTTGTTAGTGTTGTACACAAAAAATTACACCGTATTTAAAAAAAAACTAATAAAATAAAAGTCATAACTAAACTAAAAGCAGACCATAAAAAAACCCAAACAACTACTACTAAACCCGCTCCGAAAAATAATTAGTTCGCTACATTTGAAATACAATACTCAAACAGAAATCAAAACTAAGTATGATTTTTTTAAAATCCCCAAATAGTGTAACCCTACCATGGAAAAAACGTAGGGTTTTTGACAGGCTTATGAAATAACTGAAAATATTTACTTCTCTTGGAAATAAATTCTCAAATGTCTCAATGTAAACAATTTACTGGCAGACCCTTGGTTGGGAAAAACTGCAATAAAGGACAACAATGCATGTTCATGTATAAATGTATTCCCCACAAAGGGAATTCAGGTTCTCTTGCTGTAGTAATATGTTCATGTGGAGCCAGCGCTCACTTTGTATGAAGCCCCATCGAGCTAAATGTCAATCAAGACTGTTTTTCCTTCCAGCACAGACACTTGAGGAATTTTGAGGGAGGGCGAGACACAGTGAGAGGAAGGATAACGGCAGAAAACAGCTCGGTGACAGTGTTAAAACACTTACACGTCCAATCCAAAATCATTTCTTTTGTCATTCTCCTTTTCCAAATTTTGAGCCAACTCACCCAAACCAAACTCCTTCGAGTAATCAGAAATGAAATAAGCACAATTGCACCACAAAAATCAAAGTCGGGAATACAAATAATACGTGTAATTTGACAACTTCATGAAGAAGTTTTTTAAGGGCAAGTGTGGCATAATCCTTACATTGGATGGGCTCATAAACATGTTCAGCATTACCTACACCAAGGCGACAAGACATTGGTTTCGATGAGGTGGGGAGACTATTGCGGGAATATTAAAGATTTTGTCATTCTTGGTTAAAAATTGGATGTTTCATGTGGTCAACAAGAGCTATATGTTCACTTATACCATATATAAAACCATGCTGGACAAAATAAGCACCCCAAATATATTATTTTGTCTAATTCCTGTCTTATCCCCCCCCCTTCTACCCCACATCCCCACACCTGTCTCCTTTAGTCGACTCGATGCAAACCATATTAGCGCAGTTCCAGACGACAGTTTTGAGGATCTCCAGCAACTTCGGCATCTATGGTTGGATGACAACAACCTGACGGAGGTCCCAATCGGTTCTCTTCAGCACCAGACAAACCTACAAGCGCTGACTTTGGCACTGAACCGCATCTTGTACATACCAGACAACGCCTTTGCAAACCTCACCAGTCTAGTTGTGCTGTAAGTTTTATCGCGTTACTGTTGTAATTGTCATGTTCAATTGAAGCGCCAACTAAACAACTTGAGGGTTTGACCGTTGTGACAATTCACCTTTCCTGGGTTCATGTGTCTCCATATTTAATTCACTTTATCCCTTGCATTTCTTGAAGCTATAAAACCTTTCCGTTTGATAGCCAGCTATTTACTTCCAAGTTTTAAATCAAGAAAACTGACAGAAATAATCACTTCACAACAGATAAATGTGTTCATAAATGCCAATGAAGGAATTTACTGTTAAATTAATTTAACGTTATGTAAATAGCAACATTCTATATAATAACAATGTAAGTGGTATACAAAATTTGGGGACGGATCTTTTATTATAATGTGTGACACAGAGCACTTGACATATAATTTAAATAATGATTATATATTTTTTGAATTGGCCCACGCAGAGTCGGGTAACTTTCCAGTGCGTATATGATAACAGAGTTAAAACTGGATCGACTTGCTTACGCGCTTTGTTAAACATTAATTAAGGAGACCGACTGACAAAGAACATTCCATGCTTTACTAAAATAACCTGAGGCTGGTAAAGGATGCATGCCTGTGAGTCACGATCAACAACATTACGACAACAGAAAGTTTGTATAATAGTATTTTACTTATTTTACTAAGAATTCAAATATGTAAACAAAAAAAAAAAAAAAACAAACTATTCAGATGTGGTGATCCTTTTCATACCCGAGTGGTTGATCACTCTGAGACGGTTGATGTTCAAAATCTGTGCCTACTTAATACAAACTCCCGAACAGGCATTGGGCCAGATTATGCAAAACCACATTCATCAATCCAGTACACCTGGCTGGCAAAGCATATTTGTCATATGCACTGCAGGTGAAGGTGTTTTTTGTTGTTGTTGTTGTTCAGGCATCTTCACAACAACAGAATTACGGGGATTGCCAACAATTGCTTCACTGGTCTTGAGAACCTGGAAACACTGTAAGTCATGATTTCATGTGAGTTGGAGTGTATGTACGTGTGTGTGCATGTGTTAACAACTCCCCTGCATGCCCCCCACCCCTACCTTTGCCCTGGTCCTCCAGACATCATTGTCTCCACTTCCTCCCGTAATTGCTGAGGATAAATAGAGCAAAGTACATGATTCTTATCAAATCTGCCCTCCCACTGTTTGCTTCTTCCTGCCACGCAGCCGTGAAAATCCTTTAATGACCGCCACAGCCATAGTGCATGTTAGACGTCTTTACTGGTTAACAGAGAAGTCAAAATGAGCATCTATTGGCGCTAACTGCATTTTCCGACAAGGCAATGCATCACAGAATTCTCTCTTTGCCTTAAATCAGCCTATATTGAATCAAATGTATTTGTTTGTTTGTTTGTTTGTTTATTGAGCATATATAGTACACACAGTAACAGATTAACAAAAGGCAAGCAACATTTATGAAAGGAACATTTGTATGTAAAAGTATGTAAAGGTAAAAAAAAAAGCATGTAAAAGAAAAACACACATCATCACAGTTGTATGCTCAAAGGAGTAGGAAGAAGTAAACTACTTATCTAGTCCTACTCCTTATTGTGTAGAACAGGGGTGTCAAACTCCGGTCCTGGAGGGCCGCTGTCCAGCATGTTTTCCAAGTCTCCCTGTTGCAACACAGCTGATCCAAATGAACAGGTTCAATGCAACGCACCTGATTCAAATGATCAGATCATCAGCAAGCTCTGAGGAAGCCTGACATGTTCATTTGAATCAGGTGTGTTGCAACAGAGAGACTTGGGAAAACATGCGGGACAGCGGCCCTCCAGGACCGGAGTTCGACACCCCTGGTGTAGAATATGAATTGATCATTTTTCAAAACAAAGAAGAAGAAGAAAAAGTCTACATATCATCAAATACTTTTACCATTGTGTATACTATACTTTTCTATTTATACACCTTTCGGTTTGGATATTTATAATTATTCTTTCTCCTTTTTGTTTCAATTTTCTCATATTCATTATAATTACTGCATTTCTTGAGTACAAATGATAAATTGATCAAAATCCAAAACAAGAGCAAACAGCTGTAATACTATATTTTATAAGTATATCAAATTTATCTTCTTGATTCTGATTCATATCGTTTTTTTGTACTAATCTTTTGAATTTATTTTTGAACTCCTCCAGCGATTTACTCCTTTTCAGGTCCGTTTCAAGCTTATTCCACAGGTTGACACCTGTTACTGATACACATCTTTGCTTAATGTTTGTTCTTGTTCCGGATTTTTTGTATTGATTAGTACCCCTTAGATTATAACTGCTCTCTCTAATTTCAAAAAGCTTCTGGATATTTTGACAAAGGAGATTGTTATGTGCTTTATACATTAATTGGGCGATTTTGAAGTCAACCAGATCGTAGAGTTTCATTGTGTTTAATTTGATGAATCGTGGATTTGTGGGTTCTATATATTTAGACCTATTGATTATTCTGATTGCTTTTTTTGGTAGTTTTAAGACAGGGAGTGTGTTTGTTTTACAGGCGTTCCCCCATATTTCTACACAGTAGGTCATATATGGGAGTAGTAATGAATAATATAATGTATATTCAACACATGCTTAGTTTTGTGGAGTATCCCGATAGTTTTGGATATTTTTCTTTTAACGTTATCTATGTGTGGCTTCCAGGATAGTTTGGTATCTATTACTAGTCCAAGAAATGTATTTTCATAAACTCGTTCCATTTCAATTGAATTTATCTTTATTTTAACTCGGTCTTTGATTGGTCTCGTGCCAAAAACAACTATCTTAGTTTTTGTTAAATTTATAGATAGTTTATTTATGTCAAACCAGTTTTTTAATTTGGTTACCGTAATTTCCGCACTATAGAGCGCACCTGATTATAAGCCGCACCCACTACATTTTTAGAGGAAAACCAATTTTGTACATACACAAGCCGCACCTGTATATAAGCCGCATGTGCCCACATTAAAACATGTCAACATATTTACAAGAAAGACGGTACAAAGAGAGAGTTTTCAAAGTTTTAATAACATAACTTAACAATAATAATAATATAACTTTCTTCCCAAACGGTGCCTGTGACGCGGCAGTAAAACTGTAGCAACATGGTAACAACACGCTAGCAACACAATAGCAACACAGTATAACAGGTCTGGTAAAAGAACATACCGGTACTTGTAAAAATCACGGTGAGCCGTCTTCATCTTCCTCCTGTGAACTGAAGCCATCGAAGTCACCGTCCTCAGTGTCGGAATTAAACAGTGTCATAAAGACCGGTCTTAATCTTACCTTTTCTACTCGAGCGCCCCTGGCGGCCGTTAGAAAAATTACACAAATAAGCCGCATCACTGTATAAGCCGCAGGGTTGAAAGTTTGGGAAAAAAGTAGCGGCTTATAGTCCGGAATTTACGGTAATTCATTTTCCACAATTTTCAGGAGTTGTTCCATGTTATTTCCGGAGCAGTAAAAGGTTGTGTTATCGGTGAATAGGACACATTTGAATTGAATTGAATTGAATTGAATTGAATTGAATTGAAAAACAGCCCCCCACACCCTACGCAGTCACATCTTTTTCACACTGTTAAATACATCTGCAGTTCAAGTGATGGTGGCTTGTCAACGAGTTGTGTTTGTAGATAATGTATTTGTGTTTAGAGGTAAAGATTCTGTCACTTCGAAATGCTGGGGAACTGTTTGCTTATCGGTATGTCTTTTCTCATTGAAGGGATCTTAACTTCAACAACCTGGCTGTTTTTCCCAAAGCGATAGAAGCCCTGCCCAAACTGAAAGAACTGTAAGTATATATGTATCCCTTTTTGTATTATCGCTCAGATTTTTGGGGTCATCTGATGACTGTACGGGTATTGTTGAATGTGCCTCCAAACTCCGCCAAGAACGACGTTTCTTTCACGATATAGACGCTACCTTCTTACAAACATTTAGACATTAGAACATACTGTGGCATTTGTTAAAAATGTTTTGGGTAATACTTGTGCAAGTTTGGATTTTTGAACTACAAGCCTTCAGTGTAGTACAATTCATGCCAGGTAGCCATGAAGTCTACTCCATCAAATCCGTCAATTGTTGGTAATCGGAGCTAATTGCAAGTATAATGCAAGTGATGCTGGTGGCAGTGCTGCGAACCAGTGAGCAATCGCAATGGAAAACTAAGGTTTCCATAGTTGGGAAATTTGATTTTGGTGAAATGTGGCACCTTCACACAACTGTCTGGGCCAACAAAAGAGGGGTTCCAGACAGTCACTTTTTCTGGGGAGCAATGTGAAGAAAAAGTGTGCACGTTCTTGTTCAAGCCCCCGTCACACCTTGACGATTTAGCCAGCGTATGCCGACGTATGAAAAATTTGGCAAATACGCTGGCGTACGTCGAATAAGTTATGGGTAAGTTTTGTATACGTAACAGCACGCTGAAGCACGTTGGTATACGTGGAAGTACGTCGAGGTCGTCGAAAAATTTTGTGCATGCTCAAAATTTCTCAACGTATGTCAGCGTATGGCTATACGTCCCGTATACGCAGGCCATAAGTAATACGTAAGTTATGCGATCGTTGCACACGTTCAACCACGTTAAGTGTAGGTTACTCATAAGTCCAAATATCGCCGAGAATACCTACTAGCTGTTCTCCAACATCCGTGCCTTCGAACTTGCGCTTGGACATGCTGACCAGGCTGTCACGCACGTAGTTGGCGAAGGCTGCAGTGGCTGTGATGGGCTGAGGCTGTGCGAGACCTTTGATGAGCTCCCCAGACTTTTCTTTGGCATGACGCTGATGTTGTTTGGTTTATTAATGACACAAGTCATAATGGCGTTTGATTGCTGCTTTAATAGCGTGAATAGCAACTCACAGTAACGATGGCAAGCCGCACCTTGCCTCTTGGGTTATACCATTTTAACTAGACCGGGGTAGTCCCAAACAGATGTTGGTACTGCAATGTCTAGTGCAGTTATGATTTGAAACGTCGAGCGCCAGCCTTTTATAGACTACGCCACGTGATCGCCGGCAATACGCTGCTGCACGCTATGCATAAGTTAGACTATCGTTGGGCATAAGTTGTGTACGCCGGCAACACGCTAGGCATTCGTTGGAATAAGTTATCTATAAGTTATCGAAACGTTCTATATAATTTACTGATACGTTATGTATAAGTCCAACCCGTTATGAATACGCTATGTATACGCCCAAAATTGAAAAAAAATTCGATAATTCAGCGTATGCCAGCGTTTTAGGGAAATTCTGATACGTCGGCATACGCTGGCTGAATCGTCAAGGTGTGACAGGGCCTTCAGAGATGGCAGCTGGGAATAATGACGCCACTGTTCTCTCCCTCCTCCATACATTGTACATCATGGGTTGGTCAACGACTGCGAGTTTTGATGTGCCAAATATGCCAATTTGCACCATGTGACAGTAAGTGACGAGGCAACGAGCACAGAAAAAGGCAACGGAAAAGTTCCCAGGCACACGGAGGGCAACAATCTCGTGGCTATAAGAGGGAAAAATGATAACTTTAAGTCGGAGTAGGGTAGCATTTGTGTATACACTGCACAATACAAAAAAATGTCTACGGAACTCTCAGCTCAAGGTCCTTTCAGTCAGTAAAAAGCAGCCAGCATGCATTCCTTTCATTTCCAGCATGTGTCAGACTAAGGCCTTACCGCTACCCCCCTGTGATGTCCATTGCAGAAAATGCAAAATTCACCTGAATGTGGTTGACCTTGCCTCGTGTGTTTTACTTACCTAACATATGTCCCGTACAGGTGTCCATTTTATGTATGCCAAGTCTCTCAACCTGTCCATTGTATTTGGTGTTTTTCTTGCAGGGGGTTCCATAGCAACGATATTGCTTCCATACCAGATGGGGCTTTTCATAACAACCCCCTGCTAAGAACCATGTAAGACAAACATCCACCCCTTAAAGGACAAATCCCACTGTTCAGTGTTTGCATACATTGTCCAAAAAATGGGCCCATTCCTGTTTGAAAGAAATATTTGTCCCACGTTGCAGACATTTCTATGACAACCCGCTGTCCTTTGTGGGTGCCACGGCTTTCCAGAATTTGTCTGACCTCCACTCCCTGTAAGTCACACATTTTCCTGACCAAAGCCCCGTCTAATCTAGCCAATGTCAATGTGCGTAAAGGTTTTCTATGTGTGTTAGGTTGTGTTTGCTTCAGTCACATTTCCATTGCCGTCTTCTGCTTTGGTCTAATTATTTCTACATTGTGTATTTTCTCATCACGTGTCTCCCAGGATGCTGCGTGGGGCCGGAATGATGCATGACTTCCCAATCCTCACGTGGACAAACAACATTGAGAGCCTGTGAGGGAACCTGAATGAATCATCGCCGCTTATTCGATTGTGTGCGTCACAGTGGTGGCTGATGAGGTTTTTGCATTCCCAGGACACTTTCAGGGACCAATATATCGTCTGTCCCCGCTGGGCTGTGTGACGATCTAAAGCTGCTGAGGACGCTGTAAGAAACGTTCCCTTTCCATTCCTCGTGTGTTGACTCTCCCTTGTCGTCGCGCCTTCATTTCGGATGTTCCCAGTGAGCTAATTAGCCCTCTATGTTCCCCTCGTTAGAGATTTGTCTTACAATGAGATCAAGGAGTTACCATCCCTTCAGGGCTGCATCCAACTGCAGAAGATGTGAGTCTCGATAGTCATAAGAATGCCGGAGCTTGAAAATGTCCTTAAAATGAAAAATGTATTCATATCTTGTTCAAACAATGAAAGTCTTCATGGCCTCTTGTTTTCAATCAACAGAACATTTCAGCACAACCAAATTCAGCAAATAGGAAGAGAACATTTTCAAGGTCTTACAGCTCTCCGTCAACTGTAAGTCAGTTCACTATTTCTCTCTCTCTCTCTCTCTCGCTCTCTCACACACACACACGGATGCCCTGAAATCTTGCATAACTGAATTGTTCTGTTTTTTTTCCCCCCAGAGACCTGAGTAGAAATGAAATCCAATTCATCCACAATGATGCTTTTTTCACCCTTGCCACGCTCACTAACCTGTAAGTATAAATGATTCCCTTATAACCAGGGGTGCACATAGGACTGGAAATTGAATATTGCGCACCAGTTCAAGTCACAGCGGTTTTGCGCTCTAAGAATTAGGTTTGGGAGGTATTACGGTAGTACGGTATCTTGCGGTGTCTAAAAATACCAATGATGTCACTTTCAACACCGTCATTTAAAAAAAAAAATAAATCTTGTAATACTGTTTCGTGTACTGTCCCTTTAATGAGAACTTAATATGTATGACATAGCTCGCTGGGGAGTGTGCCTGCTTCTTGCAAGCATGGGAAAGACAAGGCCAGGCAGTTTTATTAATATAGCACATTTGATACACAAGCAAAGGCACAACACCTGCAAGCATTTACAAACATGACAGTTATCGACGTTCAACAGCAAAGGGGAGAAAACAAAAGCAGCTTCCAAAAATTACTAGAATGTACTTTGACAACATTTAAACACACTAACAGAAAACATTAAAAGTAAATAAATAAAAGTGGGTTTCTAAAATAACTAAAAGCAAAAAAATGTTTAGAGAACCTTTATTAAAGGTATGAGGGAGGGGGTGGGCAAAGTTTTTAGCCAAGATTTAAAAACATTTACCGTAATTTCCGCACTATAGAGCGCACCTGATTATAAGCCGCACCCACTCCATTTTTAGAGGAAAACCAATTTTGTACATACGCAAGCTGCACCTGTATATAAGCTGCATGTGCCCACATTAAACATGTCAACATATTTACAAAGAAAGACGGTACACAGAGAGAGTTTTCAAAGTTTTAATAATATAACTTAATAATAATAATAATATAACTTTCTTCCCAAACGGTGCGTGTGACGCGGCAGTAAAACGGTAGCAACATGGTAACAACACGCATTTTTCTGTGCACCCCTGCTTGTGAACACCCAGACTGCCACTCCGTTGAAGCTAGAATATGAAATGGCTTCGTTATAATCATTCCCTGCAGGGATCTGAGTATGAACTATCTGACTACGCTTCCAACGACTGGACTGCGTGCCCTCAGTCAGTTGAAACTCTCCGGTAACCCACAGATGAAAAACGTTCTGACTCTGAGCCAGTTACCCAAACTCAGGTGAGGAAACGCTGTAGAATGAATTCACGTCACTCAACCTGTATGCGTTTTTTTAAATATTTAGCACAGTGGCTTAAAACCAACATACGGCCATTTTACAAGGACGATGTATATTCCTGAAAAGTTGGATAAAAACAATTGTTCCACGTGTTTTGAGACGAAAATAAGATTTGCAAGGGTGAATATTTTTTTCCGAACTAAATGCCGTGTCTGCTCGCAGGTCCGTTTCCGTCCCTTATGCCTACCAATGTTGTGCATTTGTCGGATGTGACTCTGGGACAAGTTCCTGTGGCGAAAGTGACATGAAGCGATCCGCAGGTGAGAATGCTGCAGTCACACACCCTTTTCCCCTTTCAAAAAGTAGCGCGTAAACTACAGATATGGAAACAGCTCCACTTCATTTCATGACATTGCTATGAAGTCTGAATATGTTACTCTAGTTGAGCCGGATGCCCTTTGTGACTTATCTTTCAGACTGGGTGGAGGAAGAACCAATTTCAATGATTATGCATTGCTCACCCTCACCAGGCAAGTCCATTTACCCCCCCCCTTCATTGTACCGCAGCTTAACTTTTGATTCAAATGTTTTCCTCTTTCTGTCTGTCTGCAGGTGCCTTTAAGCCTTGCGAGCATCTTTTAGGGAACTGGATGATTCGCCTGACAGTCTGGTTCATCTGCCTGGCGGCGCTGGTTTTTAACAGTCTAGTGCTGGTTGCCACCTTCTCTCCTACACGCTGCAACTTAGGCCACTCCCACTGGTGGTCTCCCTCCCTCCCCCCAGCCAGGCTGTTGATGGGGCTTCTTGCCTTGGCTAACCTGCTCACAGGCATTTACGTGGGCGTGTTGACCGTGCTGGACGCTGCGACTTGGGGATCCTTCGCCGAGTTCGGCGTGTGGTGGGAAACGGGACCCGGCTGCCAGTTTGCGGGCTCGCTTGCGGTCTTCTCGTCCGAGTGGGCCGTTCTGTTGCTCTTACTGGCAGCGGTGGAGCGCAGCGTGACCGTGCGGGACATCGTGGGCAAAGCGGCGATGTCGCCCAGGAGGAGCAGCCTCGGCCGCAGAGGATGCTGGAAACGAGATCGACGCTTCGGCCAGGCAGCGGCTCTGTTGGGGCTGGTCGCCGCCGCTGCAGCCTGCCTGCCTCTACTGAAGTTCAGCGAACGGTCCGCCTCGCCTCTCTGCCTGCCCTTTGCCGGGGCCGAGAGTCCGGCCCTGAGTGTCACGGTTATCCTGGTGCTGCTAAACGCGCTGGCTTACCTGTTCACGGCGGCCGTCTACACTCAGCTGTACTGCCACCTCGGGAGGGTGGAACTGGTTGACCCGGAGCAGACGGGCGCCCTGCGGCACGTAGCTTGGCTCATCTTCACCAACTGCATCTTCTTTTGCCCCGTGGCCGCTTTCTCCTTCGCCCCGCTCTTAACGGCGGGTCCGGCGCCGGAGGCCCCGAGATCGCCAAGTCCGTCACCCTCATTTTCTTCCCCCTGCCCGCCTGCCTCAACCCGGTTCTCTATGTTTTCTTCAGCCCGGCCTTCAGGGAGGACTGGCTGAGGTTGCGTAGCTGTGGACGATTGAGCGGGCAGGCAAAACAAATGCGAGGTGAAAGTCACGGAGACGATGGCGGCGGAGACTCTGAGCTCACGGTCGGCAGCTCCTCCGATCAATTCAACTTTGACCGCGGAGTATACTCTCACCTTTGCGGAGGGATGGTTGTCTGCGAAGAGTGCGAGGCGACGCTGCATGCCAAGACCTGCTCTTCCCGCTCGTCCTCCGCAGTCTGCAGACACATGGTGAAGTCTCGCAGCTGTCCCACCCTCCTGACAGGGGCGACCGCGTGCCGGCGCACGGAGGAATTTTGGCCGGAGAGCAGCACGCCGTCCGCTCAGTCCGAGTACGCCGACGAGGGCGACTCGTTTGTATCCGACAGCTCAGACCAAGTTCAGGCGTGCAGCAGAGCCTGCTTCTGTCAGGGCAGAGGCCTCCCGCTCGTGCACTACTCGTACGGCATACCTCGCGTCAAAGACTAAGACGGCCTCGGTCTGCGCAAAGATGTCCGGTACATGAGAGGGACAGAAACAATTCCCTCGGTGAAAGATTACAGCAAGCACTTCGGTTTGTTTTCAGTGTGTAAACAGACGCAAGCAGTCATTTAAAGGGAACGTCGACATTTGTGGAAGGGAAGGTTGTGTCAAAAGCTGGCCCACGAACAGCGCAAGACATCTCGCCACCCGTGCCTGCTTCTCGCCTCGGAACGAGGCGTCTTCATGTGCGCTCATGAGCTTTTTCAAAGTCCTTTGATTTATTTCGAAGGCCTGCCGAATGCAAACGCACCTCCGCAGCCAAAGCTCCTTTAAGACTATTTTATTTTTTTTTACATCAATGTAGACAGTTGTAGAGTTTCTGAATGTATAAGACCGGGTCGTCTTCACCTTAAAGGTGAAAAAAAATGAACGGTCCTGTGCAAGCTGCCGTGTGATTGTGATGGAACAGTGTGGACGACGGTATGAGAGTTGTCAGTCAGACACTTGCTTTGTATTAAGTCACCAAGACTAAGAATGTGATCAAGTAGCAGATATCACTGTTTAGAGCAACCCCGCTCCGCTTGCTTGTTTTGAGTGCTGGTCTTATTTATTGTTTGAGCGGCAGTCCTGTTTGGATGGAAGTCGGCGTCGTATGAACGGCAACCTTGTTCGGTCACCAATGACCAGCTTTTGTCAAGCTGTTGCAAATGGTGTCTTTTTTAAAATGCATGAACTGGTACATGTAAATAGGTGACGCTCAGCTCGTCTGATGGTTTCAAACGCGAAAACTGGAGACCCTTCGTCGTCAGGCCGCAGATTATGATCAAACACCACTCGTGGTGCCTTTTAAAATTTTTTTTTTTTTCAAGGCAAGATCAGGTTGCTTTAATGTTTCATTGCTTCGCTGACCACTGTGCACTTTTATTTTGAACGCAGTCGGCACTTCAAAGACCATTTGGAATCAAGTTCAACGTAATTGCATTGAGCAAATTGCGGCCGATCCCTGTTTAACTGCTCCATCACTCTGACCTACAGATAATTAGTCAATTCCTTCATTGAACATTAATTGCGGTCCATACTTTTGAACATCTGAAATGAAATATATGTTTGCTGGGGGATCATATCATGTCAAATAAGGCTCTTCAAATCGACTCCACTGTACCAGCGTCATTAAAACTGTAGGATATTTCATATTTTTATTCCATCTCTTTTCTGTGTAAACGGTCTGAAGAGCATTGCTCCGACGTTATGCGTATTATTCTCGTTGCCAAGTCAAATGTGACTGTATGCGAGGACTTGGCTGGGAGTAATTTGACACATTAAGTGGGTCCCACCCTCGGAGCATGTATCTACAAGTGCTCAGGAATGTAGCCAATGGAATGTTGTTTTTACCATCAGGACGATCTGGAATCCTGAAGTGATTTTTTTTTCTTCTTCTTCTTCTTCTTCTATTGGGGCACACGTCAGCATTGTCTAGACTGCCTTTGTTGTCTGTCGCACCTGCCAAAATGTCCTTTGATTTATTGACATATCTCCTAACCGGTGAAGAAAGTACAAGTCTTTTTTGTCGTTAGGTTGATGTTCATCAAGAATTTAGGTGTTAATGACATTTTTTTTTTTTTAATAGCTGTCTATAAATTATTTGAACAAAACTATCAAGACATCAAGACTGGGATGCCACTCTAGGAAACTACCTCCGTGGGTGTAGTTGACAGCAGTAATTTACAAAAGAACCCCCCTGCCCCCCGCCTCTCTATTTTTATTTAATTTCTGTTTGTTGGCATCCCTGGCTTTATGTTGACTCTTAAATGCTATTTGTGGGAGGAATCTATGCTGTATACTGTGATTTCATTTTTTTTAAACCAAATTATACACTACGAATTTGTTATATACATAAATGTGCTGATTACTTGGGGGTCATTTCTTTAATGAGATCTTCCCAGGCTGTATTGTTCCATCTGCTCATGTAGAAAAAAATGTGAATAAATCTGTGCAGACAAAAACCGTTTCGTGATCGATTGTAGTTCCACCTCAGACTAGGAGAAGCTACAAATGAGCCTTTCAAGCATTTTTTTCGGACACCGTGAATAGGTGGAGATTACGAGTGCATTATACGGTGAGAAATGTTCACTACCGTGGACTTGTGCCTCATGAATCCATCCATTAATCGCTAATGTTCTCCATTGCAAGACTAATTAGAGGTTTTCTTATCTTATCTTATAATCCCCACTGCACCAAACAGTGTATTGCTTTGGGAAATGTTTTGTTTATTTGCCAGTTTTTTGTTTTTGTCCGGATTCAGACAAGCGTTTCTCTAACACCGACTGTTGTAGTTGTTCCAAGTTGCAGTTTATTCTTCCGTGGGTGGATTGGAACCGTGACCCCGCAGTCCCAAAGTCAATTATTTACTGCTACAACATAACGGCCTCCCAACTACAGTATGCAAGCGTCGCATTCGTCAGGCTACTTTGCAGCCATAAAGATTCCTGAGATAATGGAAATCTCAAGTATATAGTTTTATCAAGCAGATTCATTTTTATGCTTATGGTGCTCGGTTATTAATGATACGGTCTGTCCAAAAGCGCAAGCATCTTTTGGGCATTATTTGGTAAACAACTTGAGTACGTAATTGGAAAACCAGCATGAAACTTTTGCACGCATGAAATAATGGCAACCATACAGATGACATTAGCAGGAGTAGGGCCAATACTTGCTCTGAGACACACACTTGGTTGTGGTGTTGGTTCCAATGTGATGATGTGTTCTTTTTTTAGAACAGCAGGCTACTGATGAGGGCGAACTGCTCCAAAGTGCTTGACATAGTGGGATCCGATGGTCAATTTCAACTTTTAATGGTGCGTGCGTGCGTGTGTGTGTGTGTGTGTGTTTCTAATTGTATTTATTTAAGAAGTTAAGTGTGATTTTTAAAAATTGCTCTCCATTTGACTTGTTTACAGCTTTCATTTGTGTCATATACACCTTCAAAACCGTCCGTTCCATTGACGGCTCTCAAAATTAACAGCCGCTTGCAAAACTTCTCCAAATCACGTTTGAAGGTGCATTTAAGAGGCCAACGGCGCCATTCAGTTGTGAAGTCCTTTTGCCAAGGCAATTGCATAAAGAGAAGCGGTGTTACCGTTAGTGATGTTTTGCAGCATTAATGTTGAGAATGGAGGAAATAGTTCTTGAATAAACGTGTCGTAAGAATAATTAGGCGCACAAACCCTTCACTGTGAGAAACAAACCACCATGTGTTAACACTTCTCTCTCGCACACGTGCTCTGTGGTTGAAAAGACATGTCAGCTATTTGGGACACACACACACACACGCATATGTCCCACTGGTGTACACACGAGACACATGCCTCACAACTTTTGGCTTTAGCGAGGCTCAGCGGCAATAAAAAAACACAGTCAATGGCAACTCAAATAGCCCCTCCTGTGCATGCTGGAAATTAGCAGCACACTTCTTGCATTTGCTACAAATCACAATGAATAGCAAAAGATAACTCGGTAATGTGCGGCGAGGTGGGGGGGGGGGGGATGTGTGACAGACAGACAAACATCGGATTTATGTTTATTGTGATATAGTTTGACATGTACAATCCATCTTATGGAAACATGATCCGTGACCAGGTGTGAGATGATTACAGAGGTAACTGCAATGCAGGTAGAAAGCCTCTCATGACAAAAAAAAAAAAAAGTGAGAGAAGCTCAGCAAACGGACCCTCCCACCTTCTTTTCTTCTTTTGCAATTTGAGCTGCAAGGAAGACAAATAAAATACAAAGCTCTTAGCACTCCAAATCTCACATGGCTGAGGAGGTGAGATGACATCATCAGTGCCAATTTGAGGATATTGACCCTGAATTCCAGAAAAGAAAAAAGCAGATCCCTGCGAAGCGGCTGTTAAATAATCCATTCCAATTCGAGCAAAATGAAGGATAGGCTCCTCCCTCTTCATAAGTGATGGCGAGAGTATCGACAACATTACGATTAAGCCTTTCATGCGCCCTGTAACCCGATAACATGGTAAGCTGTTCGCTGTAGTAACCACTGTCCCGGAAAGGGTCAAATTGAATTGACAGCTATCATAGGCTTATTTACATTTACGTGTCTATGTATAAATGAGAATGGCAAACTAAGCATTAAGTCATGACACATGATATGCAAAGGTCCATGTATAATACCGGTACGCTCTTTGTTCACACATAAGAGTAAGTTCAAAACTGAGCCTGAGATGACAACTGTGACAAAATTGTACTACTTTGCATGTAGCATGTAGTGAAGTGCTAAATGTTAACTCGTGCAATGTTATAATGCCATTACAAGAACTGTCTAATGTTCATCCAGAATGATTGTACGACCCAAATTAGATGTTATCAGTTATGGAAGTCTCATTCTTTTGATTTTTTTCTTCCTCTTAGTTATTTCAAGATTTAATGGAGCCCAAATGGATATCTATTTGGCCATCATTCATACAAACCATTCATTCATCCATTTTCGAAGCTGCTTTAGCCTCTAAAAAAAACAACAGCAAAAAAGCTGGGATGGCGTTACAGTATGTCAAAGGTTTTCCATCTGTATACTTACGGCGAACCTCCAGCTTACACTCCACGATGTCTTCCCCGCTGTCGTTGACTGCTTTGCACGTGTACACCCCTCCATCGAATGGGCAGGGCTTCCGGATCTCCAAGGTCAGAACGCCGTGCTTACTGAGCATCCTGTATTTGGCTTCATGGGTGATGTCCATCTTGTTTTTGTACCATGTCACTCTGGGCTAACGACAACAAAAGATGTCACAAATATTTATACGCCGGTGGTTCGAGACCGTTTTATTTGGCGTGGCGAGGGGGTGGCAAGTTCAGTTGGGGAGGGCGCACTCAAATGCACACACATTTCTAATTCTGGTTTCATTTTCTGCATGCCCTAGCAAGTTTTATGCTTTTCACCCAAAAGACAATGTGTGTCTCACACACACACACACACACACACACACACACACACACACACACACACACACACACACACACACACACACACACACACACACACACACACACACACACACACACACACACACACACACACACACACACACACACACACACACTTTCTGGTAAATTGGGGTGGGTGGCCATATGGCCAATATGTCAATTTTCCCAAACGACCGGTGTATTTATGGGGAGGGTCCTGGGCATCACTGCCGCCCCCGTAAACAGCTCTAATTGAAGTAGATAAATAAACGTAGATATTAATTCATGGTTTATTTGTCAAGCATGTTTAAAAATGCATGATAAGAGTATGAATCACATATTAGATAGCAATCAAAATTAGATTTTTTTCTCCCCAGAATCGTTCAACCCTATTTTGGAGCCAATGAAATCACGTGCGAGTATCGAATCTTTATTGAGCCTCCATTGCAAAACAGCAAGAGAATAAAATCATTGCTGGAACTTTGATATGATTAAAGAAATAAAATGTTCACAACCAAATCCTTAAATCGCCTTATGTCGGTGAAATGAACTCACTGACCTTGGGGACGCCGCTGACGGAGCAGCTGAGGGTGGCATTGTACCCCGCTATGACAGAACGGTTCACCAATGGATGCGTGAACTTGGGAGCCTGGGAGAAGTCAAGCTCCTTGTAGGTGGCGGGCTTCCAGTCCATCCCTGCGGATGCATCATGTTTACGTGTGCAGATGACATCAAGGTAATAGCTCAGTGTCCTAATTGCACCTTGAAAGTTCCACCTACCGGTTTTCTGGATGTAGATGCTGTCTTTTGTGTTGCAGGCTTCTGGGCTGTGTCCCACCAGGTTGATGGCAAAGACTCGAAAGAGATACTCATTCCCCATGATGAGGTCGGACACAACGCAGTTGGTTCTGCGGTACTGATCGAAGACTGTGAACCATTCCTTCAAAGGGGTTACATGAAAAAGTAAAAGTTATTTCATTGAGACGACTCAAATATTTTGTTGTTCAAAGTGTGTCTTGAGATGCCCACTGGCCAAATAAAACGGTGTGCCATTGTTAATGCTGCTTTAATCGTGGTGTACTGTATGTAATTTAACCCTTGTGCAGTATCTGTCCCAAATTTGGACATTTTAATCATGCTCTTAGACTCCTAATTTGATTTTAATTACAACCATTGGAGAAATTCTGTGTGAACTCTGAAATTCGGAATGCAAACAAATACAGAAACATGTGGGTTGGAATGACTTTGAATAGTATGGAATGATAGTGAAAGATAAGGAATGAGGTGGAACTATATTTATAGTATGGAGTGATTGTTGAGAAACGTGCAGCACCTTGGTGAAAATTGTTTCATGTTGGGGAATGATATGGAATCATATTGCTGGAAATGTGGACTTTGTAACATATGGGAATTTCTGAAATGTTGAGAATCATTCCCCAAGGTAAATGAATGAGATGAACATGTACATTTCTGAATGAGAACAATGTGAATCTATTCTGTTGGATGTGCCATTGGGAATGAATGGGGAATTTTGGCAAACAGAATGTTTTCGAACGAGGAAAAACAATACCGTGGATGGTGTGAATCTTTGCGATATGTTAAAGTTGGAATGATGTGAATCGATAGAATTACGTGGAAGGAGATGCACATTAAAAAAGTGGGCGGACTATAAATAATAAAAAATAGGAATAATACTCTCTGTGTAAAAGCCTCAGCATTTACGCAATTGGGAATTTCGTACTACCGTAAATTCCGGACTATAAGCCGCTACTTTTTTTCCCAAACTTTCAACCCTGCGGCTTATACAGTGATGCAGCCAATTTATGTAATTTTTCTAACGCCCGCCAGGGGCGCTCAAGTAGAAAAGGTAAGATTAAGACCGGTCTTTATGACACTGTTTAATTCCGACACTGAGGACGGTGACTTCGATGGCTTCAGTTCCCAGGACGAAGATGTAGACGGCTCACCGGGATTTTTACAAGCACCGGTATGTTCTTTTACCAGACCTGTTATACTGTCTTGCTATTCTGTTGCTAGCGTGTTGTTACCATGTTGCTACCGTTTTACTGCCGCGTCACAGGCACCGTTTGGGAAGAAAGTTATATTATTATTATTGTTAAGTTATATTATTAAAACTTTGAAAACTCTCTCTGTGTACCGTCTTTCTTTGTAAATATGTTGACATGTTTTAATGTGGGCACATGCGGCTTATATACAGGTGCGGCTTGTGTATGTACAAATTTGGTTTTCCTCTAAAAATGTAGTGGCTGCGGTTTATAATCAGGTGCGCTCTATAATGTGGAAATTACGGTACTCTAATCAGACATATTGTGTGTGCTATCGTCTCGAGCACTAATCACAAACTTGCTGGAAAGTTCAATTGATCCCTCAGTCAAGCAACAGCAACTGTGTAGCCAGAGCTGCAAGGTAGATTGAGATTAAGCATTTGGGAGATTGAGGACATTCCTTAGATGTGGCAGAAAAAGGGGTTGTGTCAACTCTTGCAAGCAACTCCTTCTGTCAGCATTTGCTGATCAAAGTGTCATTAAGGAGGCAACTCTTTGTCAATGTCCAGCCAGATGACAAACTTCGTGTTGCAAGATCAAAGCCGTTGATTCAGCATCCTCACAAGTGAATGCCCCCGGCTTGACCTCATGCGATACTAACCATGGTCTTTTTGTCGGCTTTCTGAATACGGTAGCCAGCTATCTCGCAGTTTCCGTCGTCTCTGGGGGGCTTCCATTCAAGTGCGACATTGAAGCCCCAGACATCTAGAACCTTCAGGACCTCAGGAGCTCCTGGGACATCTACAATCAAGTGTCAAACATGTTAAAATTCACATTTATATTACAGTGTGGACAGTACAGGTGGACTGCTGCTAGATTGGTTGTTTTAACCCTTTCCTCAAATCATGTATGAGGGTCATTCAATAAATAAGGTGATTTATTTTCGGTATAAGGACTCCTAATAAAGATAGAAGCTTAATTAAAAAAAAATAATAATTCAACGTAGTCTCCCAGCACTGTCACACACTTTTCTCATCTGCGCACAAGTTTCCATATTCCCTCAGCGTAAAAATCTTTGGACCGATGGACACTTTTGACTTCATTGTCACTTTCAAACTTGGTGCCAACTACTGTGAACTGCTGAGGCAGGTCAAGAAAGACAAAAAGAACAAACGCAGGGGTCAGCAGACAGAAGGAGTCATCTCGCGTCACAAGGCCTCACACAGCAGCCCAAACGGTGCAGACCATCGACGAGCCGGGATGGGAACTGCTCCCTCAACCCCTTTCCAGCTCAGACCTTGTCCCTTCAGACTTTCACCTGTTTGGTCCCTTAAAAGCATTCAGGAGAGGCACCAAGTTTGTGTGTGACAGTGCTTAGAGACTACAGTGATCCCTCGCTACTTCGCGGTTCACTTTTCACGGTTTCAGTGTATCACTATCGATTTTTCAAAAGCATTCATAAAAAAAAAAAAAATGTAGCGTAAATGCCGCAAAAGGTTAGCGAGAGGCAGCGAAAGTCAGCGAGTCACATAGAGCAACATATACAGTACTACATGTATATGTTTACTGTATTTTGTTATTTAAACACTAACCTCACCTAACTTAGTATATAGCCTTAAGTCATGTTAATTACTACCGTATTTTCACATATACCGTATTTTCACATATACCGTAAATTCCGGACTATAAGCCGCTACTTTTTTCCCAAACTTTCAACCCTGCGGCTTATACAGTGATGCGGCTTATTTATGTAATTTTTCTAACGGCCGCCAGGGGCGCTCGAGTAGAAAAGGTAAGATTAAGACCGGTCTTTATGACACTGTTTAATTCCGACACTGAGGACGGTGACTTCGATGGCTTCAGTTCACAGGAGGAAGATGAAGACGGCTCACCGTGATTTTTACAAGTACCGGTATGTTCTTTTACCAGACCTGTTATACTGTGTTGCTATTCTGTTGCTAGCGTGTTGTTACCATGTTGCTACCGTTTTACTGCCGCGTCACAGGCACCGTTTGGGAAGAAAGTTATATTATTATTATTGTTAAGTTATATTATTGAAACTTTGAAAATTCTCTCTGTGTACCGTCTTTCTTTGTAAATATGTTTACATGTTTTAATATGGGCACATGCGGCTTATATACGGGTGCGGCTTGTGTATGTACAAAATTGGTTTTCCTCTAAAAATGTAGTGGGTGCGGCTTATAGTGCGGAAATTGCGGTACAAACATTTACTTCTACATGCATGTATACCATTAAATTTGGCCTTACAAATATATATACACACTCATACACATGTACATATGCCTGTACAGGGGGGGGGGGGTACCTACTTCGCGGATTTTCCTCTTTCGCAGGAGGTCTCGGTCCCCATTTACCGCGATAAGTGAGGGATCACTGTACGTTGATTTAATTTTTTTTTTTTAAGTAAGCCTCTATCTGTATTAGAAGTCCTTATCCCGAAAAATTCACCTTATTTATTGAATGACCCCCCCGTACTACTGGTACATACAAATCTAACAACAAATGACCAGAAACAGTTCTCGGTATTTATACTGTGCATAGCGCCTGGGCCAATAATGAACCGGAAATATTTGAGTAAGAATTGAGACACGCAACAACGCTAATAATGCTTCATGACATCTGAACAGCGGTCTGATAAAGTGCATTATATCGGTTTGGCCTCCATCCGGTGGTACTGCTCACCAACAATCTGCAGCGTCACTTTGGCTTTGGCTTCCACATTCTCAATCTGCACGTGGAGATCATACTGCCCCGAGTGGTTCCTTTCTGACTTGCGGATGAATAGGATCGTGTCGGTGTCGCTATTTCTCACGCTGACGAGCGCAGAGTTCAGCGGCTGCCCGTCTTTACTCCAGGTCACCTTGGGCCTGGGTTTACCCTGCGTAATGACAAAACACAAACAATCACAGAGGACTTGAACAACTCTGTCTTATCATTTTCTTTATGTAGTGGATCAGCGTCTCAGGCGATTGAACTTAGCCGAAAGTAAGGAGTTTTATGTGTGAATCAAGCCTACTGCACCTGGAATGGAATCACAAGGTTGACAGTGTCACCAACTTTCTTGATCAGAGTCTGACGAAGATTTCGGGGAAGACAAATTTTAGGCCGTTCTACACAAGAAAAACCAACACGAATCACAAATCGTGAACAGAACACGGCCATAATATTTCCCTTTTCCATGATTTCACTCCTGAACGTTGATCCAAGGAAGTCTTCACTCACGCATGATCTCCCTGATCGTAACGGGCTGAGCCAGGCAGGCCGGGGCGCTTGGGCCAGCCATGTTGAACGCCCGCACACGAAACTGCAACTTTTCTCCCGTAGTGAGCTCTCTGATTGTCAGGGAGGTTCTATCGGTCAGACCCTGAATGGCGGTATCCACTCATCCGCTGTGCTCAGAAAACACACAAATGAAAATAGGACACAACTTCCATAAAATAAAAATTAAAGCCAGAAGTTTTGGTTCACAAATCCCTCTTCGAGAAGAGCTGATTAGGTGTGATTAGCATCATACTTTTACTAACCCTTTCATGCACCAATAATGATAACCGGTAACCTGATAACACGAGAGGCTGTTCACTGTAGTAACTATGTTGTCCCTGCAAGGGTTAAATTGTTACTCGTGCTGTCAAGAGATTTAAAATCTTGGAACCAATTCATCACACAGTTTTCCGTAATTAATTACAATTCATCATATTTTTCTACTTCTACTATTTTATTACAAAGTTTGTTACAGATATAGGGCAGCCCGGTAGTCCAGTGGTTAGCGCATTGACCTCACAGTGCAGAGGTACCGGGTTCGATTCCAGCTCCGGCCTCCCTGTGTGGAGTTTGCATGTTCTCCCGGGCTTGGGTGGGTTTTCTCTGGGTGCTCCGGTTTCCTCCCACATTCCAAAAACATGCACGACAGGGTGATTGAACGCTCTAAATTGCCCCTAAGTGTGAGTGTGGGCGTGGATGGTTGTTCGTCTCTGTGTGCCCTGCGATTGGCTGGCAACCGATTCAGGGTGTCCCCTGCCTACTGCCCGGAGACAGCTGGGATAGGCTCCAGCACCCCCCGCGACCCTAGTGAGGATCAAGCGGTTCGGAAGATGAATATGTTGATATTGTGAGGTTTATATTCTGTTAATATCGATGATGTCAGGAAATCAATGACATCCCTACTTTTAAACCCGACTGCGTTCTCTCTTCGTGGCTCTGACTTGGGCTGCTTCGACCGGATTTTTTGTCTTGTATGTTAACAGTAGTGGATACGAGTTCATATTTTGGTCCATTAAAAAAAAGGTCCCAATTTGTCTCCAGCACTTACAGCCCTCCTTGCAGTACTCAACCCCGTAGCCCTCCAGGTCAGCTGAGCCGATCCGTTCAGGCGCTCTCCACTTGAGTGTGATGGAAGTGTCACTGATGTCGTCCACGCACAGTCCGATGGGCTCGCTTGTTGGCGCTGAAAGAGGCGCAGAGGGCAGCTTGAAGGGCTCGATTGCCAGTTAAAACATTACAGTGATCCTATTAGAGCGAATACATGAACGGAGGCCACGAGTAGTTGACTGCCAGCGAGATGTGTTTGGAAATAATCGGTGACCTCCTAATAGCTTCTCTCATCGCTCTCAATTGCTATCCTGTACTGTATACCATAGAAGCATAAAGAGGTCCAGTCAACAGTACCAATGGTAAAATCCCAACAGGACATAATTGGACTAATTAATAATGACGGGAGGAATCGAGAAAGGAAAGCACTGCCATCTGAGCGTTTTTTTTAAGTCGCAGCTTTGTTCATTACAATAGCTGACACGTCGAAAAACCAACAACCGTTAACACCTGCGAGTTCTTCACCAATCTGCGCACAGCGAGCAAGCGAAAGCATTCGATTCTTGGTCGCCTCTCTCATCGAGGCTCTTCTCACAAAATTGCTCATGTTTGCTCTTGGCAGAATTACGTGAAGCAGAAACGGTACATTTCTCTGAACTTGTTGGACGGTTCCTTGAACCACATCTTGCTCTTTTCTTTCTTTTTTTGCGATGGTTGTCCAAGCACGCCGTCTTTGAATTCTTTTATTAAGATTTACTGTCAAATGTGAATATTTAATTGATTTGAAGATATTGGCCAGATACACTGTTGTTCTTAAAATGTCTCATTGCAACATCATAACAATTACCGGTATATAAAACACACACACTTAAATATACATACCGTAAATTCCGGACTATAAGCCGCTACTTTTTTCCCAAACTTTCAACCCTGCGGCTTATACAGTGATGCGGCCAATTTATGTAATTTTTCTAACGGCCGCCAGGGGCGCTCGAGTAGAAAAGGTAAGATTAAGACCGGTCTTTATGACACTGTTTAATTCCGACACTGAGGACGGTGACTTTGATGGCTTCAGTTCACAGGAGGAAGATGAAGACGGCTCACCGTGATTTTTACAAGTACCGGTATGTTCTTTTACCAGACCTGTTATACTGTGTTGCTATTCTGTTGCTAGCGTGTTGTTACCATGTTGCTACCGTTTTACTGCCGCGTCACAGGCACCGTTTGGGAAGAAAGTTATATTATTATTATTGTTAAGTTATATTATTAAAACTTTGAAAACTCTCTCTGTGTACCGTCTTTCTTTGTAAATATGTTTCCATGTTTTAATGTGGGCACATGCGGCTTATATACAGGTGCGGCTTGTGTATGTACAAAATTGGTTTTCCTCTAAAAATGTAGTGGGTGCGGCTTATAATCAGGTGCGCTCTATAGTGCGGAAATTACGGTACATATAAATGTAGACATACAGTCATATGCTGTGGATATATTATTATTTTTTTTTTTTTCCAAAAGATACTCTCACTTAGTGACGTCTTGTATAAAACGACACACCTTTTTTTTAGCTTGAATTAAAAAAACAACAACATGAACTTGAAAAGAAAAGTCCATGGATGAACTTCTTTCTCTGCCATCAGCTTTTTTTGGTTTTTATTTGTTTTTGTCTTGACCCCGAGTGGACAGACAGTTCAGCGTGCACATCTTGTTTATCACACATTGACAGCATTTCTAACTGGAAGGTGTTAAATCACAGCCATAGTCTGGCCACCGCTAAGGCCAAGACTTTCTGTGACAGTAACCAAGCGGCAAGCTGCGCCAGAAATGCCGGGAATGTCTTTCACAGTAGTCAAAGGTTAGAAAGTCACAGGAACAGGAAATGTTCATAGTTTAATAAAGTGAGGGCAAACCATGCTAAGCGCTCGGAAAATGTCTACCACTGAGCAAAGGAATTCATGTTTGACCCCTTGGTTACACCAGCAGGAGGCCAGAATGCGGAGAAGGAACCTTTATGGTCTCTCGCTGTGTGTCAGTCCTCCCCCCCTGTCCACCTTATTTAACCAAAGCATTCATCTTCTCTTCTTATCGTATTGTCTGTCTGCTCTGCAATCATTGCGCCAACATAAATACTGTATCAGCAACTTGGTCAAATCCTGACCTCAACAACTTTGGATGGGATTCCATGAGCTCAAACGAAACTCAAGAGGATATCAATCGAAAAGAATCGTGTCGCACTGCTGAACTGACAGTTCCACTACTCTTCTCACAAGTGAAATTAAGGACATGCATGTTTTGTATTCACAGCATGTAAGTATGTTTTTATTTTTTTCTCACAGTCGATCGATTAATTTTGACACCGTCAAATAGACAGTGGTATTACCGTAAATTCCGGACTATAAGCCGCTACTTTTTTTCCCAAACTTTCAACCCTGCGGCTTATTCAGTGATGCGGCTTATTTGTGTAATTTTTCTAACGGCCGCCAGGGGCGCTCGAGTAGAAAAGCTAAGATTAAGACCAGTCTTTATGACACTGTTTAATTCCGACACTGAGGACGGTGACTTCGA
Source organism: Hippocampus mohnikei (assembly GCA_026261675.1). NCBI lineage: Eukaryota > Metazoa > Chordata > Actinopteri > Syngnathiformes > Syngnathidae > Hippocampus > Hippocampus mohnikei. The sequence continues at coordinate 3,229,820 of JAKGUB010000340.1, forward strand.
TGGCTTCGGTTCACAGGAGGAAGATGAAGACGGCTCACCGTGATTTTTACAAGTACCGGTATGTTCTTTTACCAGACCTTTTATACTGTGTTGCTATTCTGTTGCTAGCGTGTTGTTACCATGTTGCTACAGTTTTACTGCCGCATCACAGGCACCGTTTGGGAAGAAAGTTATATTATTATTATTGTTCAGTTATACTATTGAAACTTTGAAAACTCTCTCTGTGTACCGTGTTTCTTTGTAAATACGTTTACATGTTTTAATGTGGGCACATGCGGCTTATATACAGGTGCGGCTTGTGTATGTACAAAATTGATTTTCCTCTAAAAATGTAGTGGGTGCGGCTTATAATCAGGTGCGGCTTATAGTGCGGAAATTACGGTAATTATTTGCATAGACGCACCCTGCAAAATAAAACTTGCATTTTGGACTCACCGACAGGCACAAAGGGTTGTGAGGCGGGACTGTGACGAGACATGCCAATGCCGTTGACTGCATAGACCCGCATTTCGTATTCCACTCCTTCGATCATCCTCTTTGCCTCGTAGGTTGTTTCAGTATAAAGGTCAAAGTTCAATCTCATCCACCTATAACTCTTCTTTTTCTTTCGCTCCAACACATATCCTGCGTATTCCAAAAAGAAAAAGCATTTTGTTTTGGTTAAAACAGCGCTTGTTATTTTGAGCAGATTAAAAAGAACATTTCACATTCTGCTTTCTTTACCAGTAATTGGCTGTCCTCCATCAAAGAGAGGGGGATCCCACTGGACTACACAGGAGTCTTCTCCCACGCTGAGAATTCTGGGAGCTTGGGGAGGATCTGGAACATCTGATGGGGAAGAACATCTTTAATACAAATGTAATTAGCCAAAAGTCCAATCTTCACTTGATCGTGTTTGTATAGTTTGGGGTGTTCTTACTCTTTGATGTTAGTTATCAATTGTGACCTTGAAGGGTGCCCGCTCATGTTCTTACCAACAACTTTCACGTTGATGTCGGCAGTATCCTCCCCAGCAGGGTTACGAACCACAACTGAATAGATTCCTTCATCCTGCCTCTCGGCCCCTTCAAGAGTGAAGATACAATGGCCTTTGGTGGTTTCCACCTGGACTCTGCCATCTCCTTCGGTGATGACCTGCATTATGGAAACAAGAGCTGTGTCTATTTTCAAGCTTATCAGCTGTCCGTTGGATCAAAAATGATACTGTTTGATCATGCTTTGTTTTGGTGTTGGTGTGGTTTTTTGATCGGTTAGCTTTATCATGTTTTTTCTTTATATGGGTGTGAGGGATATCTCATTCATCCTGGATGAAGTATAGGTACAGTATATACCGTATTTTCACATATACCGTAAATTCCGTAATATGTTTTACGTAATACACACAACAGTGTGTGTGTGTGTGTCATATATATATATATATATATATATATATATATATATATATATATATATATATATACCGTAAATTCCGGACTATAAGCCGCTACCTTTTTCCCAAACTTTCAACCCTGCGGCTTATACAGTGAAACGGCCATTTTGTGTAATTTTTCTAACGGCCGCCAGGGGTGCTCGAGTAGAAACGGTAAGATTAAGACCGGTGGAATATATGCGTCGAGGAAGACTGCAACTTCTTGTCTTGTGCATCAATTAAATTAGCGTGAACATACCCTCATCATGGAAAATGCAAAAAGAAAGGCATATGATGCAGCTTTCAAACTAAAAGCAATCGAGCTGTCCGATAAAGAAGGAAACAGAGCTGCTGCACGTGAACTTGGCATAAACGACGGCTCACCGTGATTTTTACAAGTACCGGTATGTTCTTTTACCAGACCTGTTCTACATTTAGGTGCAGTTTTTCTTCACAAACCATCAATATTTTTTCTTTCTGACTACCCCAGGTACACTTTAACAACAGATCAATGATCCATCTTAGGCTACATAGGCTCTTATTATTGACCGACATTCTGTTTTGAACACTGTCCCCAAACTTTGAACAGTGGCCGACTCGCATTTTGCCTTGATAGTGGAACAAATGATGATCAACATATACCTTCCCTCCTTTGGTCCAAATAACAGTTGGAGCAGGGTCGCCAGTTATCGGGACATCCAGGCGTAGTTTATTGCCAGCAACCACCACGATGGTTGACTCAGCTGTGTGACCCTTACAGTCCAGGTGGATCTTGGGAGGGTCTTATGAAAAGCAAAATTAATGAACACACACACACACACACACACACACACACACACACACACACACACACACACACACACACACACACACACACACAGAAGTAGATCCTCATCCAAATGCTCCATTTATTAAGCTAACTTGAAATGCAATTAAAAGAGCGTGAAAACAAATTGGTGAATGCCACACTCGCTGGGAAATGTGAAATGTGTTTTCAGGAACCGTTTGTGTCCCCAGATAACATTGGTATAATCTCTAACGGGGCTCACAAGACTATAATTTCACTTTTGCAATGAAAATCAACGTCAAACTTGGGAACAAGTACAGACGCTCCCCGACTTACGAACATCCGAGTTACGAACAACGGTACATACGAACATTTTTACGGGTATGTCGAGAAAGAAAAGAAAAAGTTATCGTTCGACCATCGGTACCATTTATAAACAGAAATATCGGGAGCTTCAAGCTGAAGTCGCTGCCAGTTTACCGGGCAGCTAACCCTCGAGCCCTGAAGAACGTGACGAAAAGCTCTCTCCCCGTTATCTGGATGTCAATATAAGCCTTAAACATACATTCCAGACAAAATATAGCACTGAAACAACTTACGAACGAATTCACCTTACGAACGATCGTTCGGAACGTATCTCGTTCGTAACCTGGGGAGCGTCTGTATTCATTCAATAATTGAGCAAAGTTAATCAATGGTCTTTTCACTGATGTGTTCTTCCATCACGGTTTGGTTTGGGGCCGCCACAAAGAAGGACAAAATCCGACTTCAACGGACAATTAGGACGGCGGAAAAAATCATTGGCACCGCCCTACCCACTCTTGAGGACTTGCACACCGCAAGAATCAAGACAAGGGCACGGAAAATCCTCCTGGATCCCCCGCATCCTGCCCACCACCTTTTCCAGCTACTCCCCTCAGGCAGGCGCTACAGATCCATGCGCACCAAATCCAGCAGACACTTGAACAGCTTCTTCCCTCTAGCCATTAACTACCTAAACAGTCACTGAAGTAGTCACTCTTCTTGTACAACAAATATTGTATCTCTCTAAAATGGTTCAATGATTTTCTGCACCAACTGTACAAACTGTAATAGTATTGTATTCTACCACTGATCACTTTAGCTCTGCTTGAAACTGGTTCACTTACATTATGAAATGTCCTTCCATACCTATTTGTCATGTTCTTGTTTATGATGATACTAATGCAGCATGTATACCGGAGACAAATTCCTTGTGTGTTCTACATACTTGGCCAATAAAGATGATTCTGATTCTGATTCTGATTCATCCCACTGAGAAGTGTTTCTTATCATTTTGTTATATGACATATTCGGTTAGGACATCCGTTCAAGAAAAAAATATATATCTCATTAGCTTGTGAATGCATGCGTAACTTTTGAGTGGTTGCTGTATATAGAAATACCTTGACGTGGTACAAAGTCAATCTTCACCTCTGGAAAAAGGACAACGGACATTTAATGAATTAGGGAGAGACCCTGGACGGTTTGGAGAGTTGACCGAGTAGAAGCTTCAAGTAAGTGGAAGGGCTCAGTCGTACCCATGAAATTTAGTTTTGCAGAGAGGTTGAAAGCGTAGCCATCAGGTTCAAACGTGTAGTCTGCCTCGTCGTCAGGTTTCACGTTGTCAATGGTCAGTTTGTGGATCCTGTCAAGAGTCCAAGTTTGAGCCTTCCTGGCAATACATTTGGCAAACGACACATGAACCTAAGTAACCTCACCTGCCAATATGTGTGATGTTTATTCTGGCGTCCGGCTTGACTGCCACTCCATTCTTGTACCAAGTTCCCCTCACGTTCTCATCCGACACCTCGCACTTGAACACGGCTTGATCTTTCGCCTTCACTGTGAGGTCAGCGATGCTCTGGTAGACTTCCAGCTCTTTCTCTGCACAATCGAAACAAACCACTCTGTTTACATAGTAGAGGGTCTGAGATAAGGCGGAACTGAGCAAGAGAACCACAGTAATAGGCGAGACAATAAAACTCATCACTGAATTGACTTCACACTTTCCATCAGACGTTTAGGAACGATGAAGCCCAATGTTTGTTTCCTGGTAGGCTGCTGTATGAACATCTGTCTGGCCCGAATCGGATGCACAACTTGCCAACTCATCTTGCCTGGTTTCTCCTTCCCTAATGTTACGCATTTTGGCAGCGGCAAAACAAAGTCGTTGTTGTCTGCCAATTTCAACCAACTACTCCCAACGCTTTGGCTCACAGACGCTTGATGTTTTTTTTTCATTTACTAAACCCATTTACTAAACTAAAATGCAGTCAAATGAAATATTACGATGAAAAATAAAAATCATTAAAAGACCTGCTCTAAAATCTAATGAAAAAGAATTCAATTTGAACAACAAAAGTCAAAATGAAACAATAACTATCTGTAACGAAAAATCCTAAGCCATTATAAGGCGGTATTTAATGAGCAAAGACTAAGAATTAAGGTGAACTAAACGAAGTAAAAGTACACCAAAAAATAAAAACAAGCACACAAAAAAATCACTGGGTTGTACGGTTTCACCTGAAGGAGTGCATTGTCATTTGAAGAGCTTTTTTTTCCAAAATGCCAAAAATCAATTTCATCCAATCTATTTACCGTAAATTCCGGACTATAAGCCGCTACTTTTTTCCCAAACTTTCAACCCTGCGGCTTATACAGTGATGCGGCCAATATGTGTAATTTTTCTAACGGCCGCCAGGGGCACTCGAGTAGAAAAGGTAAGATTAAGACCGGTGGAATAAATGCGTCAAGGAAGACTGCAACTTCTTGTCTTGTGCATAAATTAAATTAGCGTGAACATACCCTCATCATGGAAAATGCAAAAAGAAAGGCATTTACCAGACCTGTTATACTGTGTTGCTATTCTGTTGCTAGCGTGTTGTTACCATGTTGCTTTTACTGCGCGTCACAGGCACCGTTTGGGAAGAAAGTTATATTATTATTATTGTTAAGTTATATTATTAAAACTTTGCGTACCGTCTTTCTTTGTAAATATATTTACATGTTTTAATGTGGGCACATGCGGCTTATATACGGGTGCGGCTTGTGTATGTACAAAATTGGTTTTCCTCTAAAAATGTAGTGGGTGCGGCTTATAATCAGGTGCGCTCTATAGTGCGGAAATTACGGTAATTTTCCTTGATCTCTAAATGTTAAAAAAAACATACAATAATATATATAATTGAAGCGCAGTTACGTTCTTCTGTGTGAGTGTATGTGTGCATGTGACTTTTGTTTTTTTAAAGAGTTTGCAGTGTTCAGGAAAGAGCTCACAAAGTCAAAGTTCTTGCGCCAACATCGCTGAGTTATTGGTTGAAAGAGCGACGTTTGACAATAGCGTCAAGACGTTATTGTTTCGACAAGTCATTCTTACTTCTGTGAACGGCATCCAAGGTGCCACCAAACAAAGCCACGGCTGTCCTCCGGGTGTCACGCGGCACATGATTGTACAAAATAACCGAATACGCAACATGCAATTAAGACTCACCCTGCACCATGAGCTCAGCCACAGACTCGCCACCATTGGTTTTGACCTTATAATGGCCGCAATCTTCTTTCGCCGCCTCATTAATGATCAGAATATGCTTGCAGCCATCTTTCTTAAAGCGATACTTGAAGGATTCGTCTCTTGTGAGTTCCACGCCGTCCTTCTCCCTGTTGGATCACACCTCCATCAGCATTAGCGGATTGGATTGAAGTGAATCAAGAAAATTGACATCATCAAGCTACAGAGGGTGCCCATTACGTCGATCGCGATCGACCGGTAGATCGCGGACTGGTCCCAAGTCGATCGCGAGGGGTGCAGAGGAGACAAATAACCAACAACCATTGTGTGTCTTTGTGCATGTTAGTAATATTTTTTGTGATACTAATAAATTTCTTGCTGCTGTTGAGAACTCCGACAACTCATACGGTGACTTGTTACAAATATTTGCCCCCCCTCCCCCTATTCAATTGTGCTTGGGTATTGAAAGCATTAAACCCAAGAGTGAAGCTGAATCAAAAGGCAGAACCAATTTTCGGCTGAAAAGAAGAAGAAGAAGATCTCACCATTTCACATTTGCGCCTTCCTCGGAGACCTCACACTGGAACTCCACACGTTCCCCCTTCATGACCATTTGATCCTCCAGGTTCTTCACAATCACAACGGGAGGCTCTGGAGCAGACAGATTAGAATGAGCAGAACCAAAGTGAATCTTCAGCACTATTTTGAACATGTTTGTGTGACCGTGACGCAAACAGACCTTTAACAAAAAGCTCCGTGGTGCATTTCTCCTCTCCCAATACGCAGCAGTAGGCCGCATCGTCAGCCAGTGAGCAGTGGTTGATGGTGAGGTAGCGCATGTTTCCCACACTCTCAAAAATGTACCTGAACAACGGATACAATGATTCCTTATCCAGTCATGTTCCCTACATTTTATACATGGACTGCACTCTGTGACACTTACTTGCTGGTGATGCAGAAGAATGACGGGCATGGAGGGAAATTCGCACGATAAGAGTGAATCATTTGTCATGTTTCAAAACTCAATGATACTGCATGGATTGAAAGATGATGAATTCGCACCTTCCCGTGGGTTGTATTTCTTGCCCATTCTTCACCCATTTGACATCAACATCCGGATTGGCGACCTCAACGGCCAACTTTATTTTATGTCCCTTTGTCACTTGGTAGGCGGGATCGAGCTTCTTGAGGAAGGCTGCAAACAGACGCGTTGCATTGACGTTCGAATCAGTCGTCGGACAGCGAAATGTCGACTTTGCAACCAACCTGCACTTTTCTTCTCCTCTTTCTTCATCTTCTTCAGTCTTTTGAGCATGCCCCTCAAATCGGTGATGCCGTGCTGAAAAGCAATCTTCTCATATTCTGAGGCAGGAGCATGGCTGAGAATATCCCAGACGTCCACATCAGGCTCTGCGCTCATCTGCACGGCTCTGAAATATAGGAAGCAGATTTCAAGACATATTGGACACGTACACCTGATTTTTAAAATTTGTTGGGAAAATGTCCAGCCCTGTGTAAATAAAGGGCATTTTTCGAAGACTAACACAGTGGTCGACAGCAAATTTATCCCAAAACATTGTTGATGCTGATTTCTTTTTATCACAGGGTTTGGATGTACCGTAATTCATTTGGTTGGAAGCATTTTCTCATAAGGGTAGCAGATAAACTGTGGTCTAACGCAGCTGACTTACACTCTGGTCTGCCTGCCGGTTAACTGCAGGGCACAAACAACAGTTGACGCTCATTTCTACACGCAAGGCCAATTTTGCGCCTTCCGTTAACTCACCGTCCATGTTCCTGAAATGTGGGAGGAAGCTGGCATAGCCGGAGAACGATGTCCATGCATGCAAGGGGAGAACATACAAATTCCACAAGATCAAGCACGAGCCGAGGTTCATAGTCAGAGCCTCCCGACTGGTAGTTAGGCAGACGTGCGAACCGTTTCTCCAATGCGCTGCCCTACCACAAATAGCTCCTCGATCTATTTTGCGCCATTATAAAAAGATTGGAGTGACTTTTAGCATCCTCCAAAAGGTAAAATTCTAATCAACTACAGTATATAATTGTAAACGCGTTGGATAATGTCTGTTTAGCGCATGGTGTCAAAGTCAAGGCCCGGGGGCCAGATCCGGCCCACCACATCACTTTATGTGGCCCGCGAAAGCAACTCATGATCACTCCTAAAACCTGTACCAAAATGTTAAATTGCCACGTGGAATAAATAAAGCTGACATTTTGTTTGCCTTGTTCCACTTTTCTCTACAACATAATTGAGCACCAACAAACGAATGGTTGACTTGAGTGATTTCAAAACTAGTAATCCATCCATTTGTTGTGGACACGTAATAATACATTTATTCGGTTTCACTTTTGTAACGCCCCCCCCAGGGAAGACGTAACTCTAAAGTGGCCCGCGACAAAAAATGAGTTTGTGGCCAAAGACATTTCTGTCAAATGTATGAAATGATACAAAAATAATCCATTTAAAAAAGGCATTTTCAGATAAGATACATCCAGTGACTCAGTAATATTTCTCTGTCATTGACAATTTTTCCAGGGTGAAAGTAATTTGGGAATTTGTTGTATGTCCTGACTTAATGGACAAATAAAATGCATGCAAACACAAGCCTTCCACCAAGACACGAGACATCGTGCCAGCAATTCCTTACCGATTGGAGGATTTTAAGAAACTGCTGCTCATTCACAGGTAGAACCCAAGCAGCAAAACAAACCAGACAGGTTAAAACACAGCATGTCAAAAGCAATTCCAAAAGCAATTCAAACAGCATTTTACATTGATGATCGGAAAATGTAGCAATCAAATGCAGTAAAAAAATATATTAAAAAATCAATGGAGCATTTCATTTTGTTCAGATATTAAATGAAATCTTTCAGTAAAATCAATTGTGATGCTTGGTAGTTAGATTCAAATTTCAGATTGACTCGTTTTACATGCTTTGTTCTGGTTACTGAGAATCGGCCAAAGGGGAAGAAACTGTTACAGTGAGAGGAAGTCTTGGGTCATTGAGAACATTTTGCAATTGTGCATGTGTTGTGTGTGTGTGTATTAATGCAACTTAGATGGCGTTAACAGTGAAGACCAAGAGGTGAGCAATGTCATCCAACCTTTGTTATTGAGTGAGCTCATGTATTGCATGTGTTGCGTAAGCAAATGATTTCAGGCGGCCAGCGGTGTGATTTTGTTACGGCGACGGTGTTGCTTACTCTCTTTGGACGTGAAATGATCCGGAATGAGAGAGAGAGAATAGCATTGTTGAATGCAAGTAAATGTGATGGGATATTTGTCTTCATCAATCATTCCAATGCTGACCTCTTCTTCAACAATGTACTGAAGTCCAGTTCTCCCGAGTCTTCTTTTCCTTCGGTGCTACTGCACAAATATCAGTCAGAGCAACACTTTTCATTCGCATTCACATTGTACATGAAAGATACAGAAACTCCAGGATGCATCACGTTGCACATATACAATCTTAGGCCCTTCTTGAAAACGCCTATGTCATTATAAATTTCATTCTTGAAAATATTGAACACAACACGTGAACAATTTTTCACACTGTGGGCCCTATTTTCATAGACAGGCACCTGTGGGGCAAGTCTAGTTTACCGTGTTTAGAACCGGGTTTCGCCTTTCTGGGCTTTCCGGCAGACGCACTTGCCACGCCCCTGGCGCACCTGCCAATTCGGTGATCAAATTAGACTAGATTTGACATTTGTTGAAAGCTAGTCTAAAGGCGCGTTCCCACGTTGCACTTTGTGGCATAAGTTTTGTGGCATGCAACACATTGCGACGTGCGAACCCCGAAGTTGGACAGACTTTTGTGGCATGCAACGTGTTGGATGCGTGTTGCATGAAATAGGACTTGCTCTATTTTCTTGCAACGTGTTGCATGAACCCGACCAATCAGAACGCGTTGCGCTATCACGTGACAAAAAACATCGCGTCGTTATGTAAACACGGAACGCGGAAGTATAATGGCGTCGAAATCGAGCTCTCCCGGGGCGACACCGAAAGGTTCATTAATTATTACCCATTCGCATGATTGCTTGCGGAACGTCAGGAGCCAGTTCCACTCAAGGAGGGAACACCGACAAGCCGCCGACACGAGCATATCGGAGTTGATGGGCGACTGCATTAACAGCAACGTTAAACGCGCATTCTGAGAAATATTCTCGCGAGATTTGAAATTGTTTGCAACCGTTGCAACGTGGGAACACATTCGGTTTGCAACATCACATTTGCAATTTGTTTTATGCAACACGTTGCATAACACAGATTGCAACGTGGGAACGCGCCTTAAGTGGTGTAACGCGATTTTGGTGGATTTGATCGAAGCACAAGGTAACAGATTCTGCACTCCTCTGCGTGGTGGATGTCATCATATTCCATACGGAAATATGACAATAATGTGCGATAATCCCTCTGAATCACTGTAGAAATCCATTCATTGAAGGGATTATTATCATTATCATCTTAAAAATATTGTCATTGTATACTCCTGACCTCGCCCGCACAATTCTGGGTGGTGGTGGAGGGAAGGAGTGTCCATCACACTGGGACGCGCAATTGGGGGTGCAAGGCGGTCTCCAATTGTCGACTACGTTACCAGCAAGGGGAGATCTTGCAGTTTGTGAAATAACGACAGGATCAAGTTTGGCACGACGTAAAAGTAGTAGGCCACAATTACATTTTCATTTTAATAACCTTTTGAACATCTTCAAAACCAAAAGGAATGTGGCATGTCATTTTTCTCGAGGATTTGCATAGAACTGTGTAATATATTTACTCTATTGATTAAACTCAAGATTTATTTAAAAAAACTCAACTGGTTACAGCCGCCAATCAAAGCGGCTCCTCTCATCCCCTTCAAAATGTAGCCCGTCTGATGGTCTTGACGAACTCTTATCTTTGTGAAAGAGGACGTTGTGTCATCGCAGCGACCCGTGTGTGAGTGGAGCATTGTCACACAGTGTGGCAACAGACAATGTGGGCGCCTATACAGAATAAGCCGGTGACTTCGATATGTCCGCAGAGATGTCTTCATGTGCCCCAATCATATTCACCCGAATCACGTTACCTTGCGCCAATTTTTAGACGTGGTTTAAGCAGGCAGAAATTTCGATCAACTTTCTGTCGGCAAATTGTCACTTCGCCAGGCGCGGCCCCGAGGCCACACATTCGCCGGTACAGAATGTCCAGCTTGGCGCAGACGTGTCTGCCAACCTGAGAAAGATGCACCAGTGAGCCTCGTGCCTGCACAAAAATCATGATCGGACGTCCTTCGCCCCCCTCGTCTCAGATGTGCCGTTTACGAAAACCGAGCCCTCAGTTTTAAATTGAGAAAAAAAAATGTGGTCAATCCTTATTTAAGTCAAAAGCTATCCGGTGCGTGTGTTGATCTTCTCATGTTGGACAGAAAGCAAACATTTCCCCCATAATGTTTGTTTATGCCATGAGAAGCATTCGAATGCAAGTCCCAACAGAAGGCACCGCATTTAAATACGGAGCATGAAAGAGAAAAGGAGCCGAACCAGTATAATTGCGCATGCCTTTCCAGAAGGTGAGTGCCTAGTTTGTGCAGTGCGGTTGCAATACCGTAAATTCCGGACTATAAGCCGCGGCTTATACAGTGATGCGGCCAATTTATGTAATTTTTCTAACGGCCGCCAGGGGCGCTCGAGTAGAAAAGGTAAGATTAAGACCAGTCTTTATGACACTGTTGAATTCCGACACTGAGGACGGTGACTTCGATGGCTTCAGTTCACAGGAGGAAGATGAAGACGGCTCACCGTTATTTTCTTTCTTTGTAAATATGTTGACATGTTTTAATGTGGGCACATGCGGCTTATATACAGGCGCGGCTTGTGTATGTACAAAATTGGTTTTCCTCTAAAAATGTAGTGGGTGCGGCTTATAATCAGGTGCGCTCTATAGTGCGGAAATTACGGTACTCCTTAAGTGTGCTCCCTCTGTGGACTAAAGCAGTGGAGGAACTCGGATACCGAAAAGCCCATGTGTCTTAACACATCCAGCACTTTCAGTAGGGCCAAAGCTTCCGTCAAAGCTGACTCTGTGGGATCGCTGTTTGTGCAGCTGTCACTGCTGTTTTTGACCGAGACCCAGAAGCGGATCAGAGAGAGCTTGTCTCCTCTAACGTGTCATAATACGACGGCGGACGGTCAGGGTCAGCGAAACCCTCTCTGCTGGCCTAAGCACTATCTGCAGCAGTGACCTGTCAATCACATACAATCAAAATTCGAATGATTATTCCTACTAGTCTGTTGTCTTCATTTCTGAGCATTTCTTTTGACTGGACCGCTCTGTGTGTTTTCATGACTAAACATGATGTGACAACGGCGAGTTGGAGCGCAATGGCGGCTCCAACGTTGTCGTCGTCATTTCTATAATTTGAGCCTTCTACCTTTTCGGCGAGCTCTCGCATTGGTTCCGTCTTCTGAGTTCCTTCAAAATTTCGCAGCTTTGACGTTGCACCATTCTAAACACGGCTTCTGTTTCATTTGAAAGCAGAGAAGAAAGTGACCACTTTGCTGAAGGAGTTCTTCAATCTCGGTTCTCCTTTCTTTCCTCGAGAACACTCCATAAAATTTGACTTTGTGCCTCGGTGGATCCAACCTTAGACCTTGACTACCTTGTTGGTGCTCCGCTTCTCTTCACATCAGCATCGCTCCTAATAGGTTAGCATTTCCACAGTTACCGCACATATAATTGTACAGTTTTGCCTTCTGTGTGTGGTGTTTTCTGGCGTAGAGGTCTGATGCAAAAAGGCGTGCAATACAAAATCGAACTTTTTCTTTTCTTTCTCGACATAACCCGTAAAAATGTTCGTATGTACCGTTGTTCGTAACTCGGATGTTCGTAAGTCGGGGAGTGTCTGTATAACTTTGTACGTATAACGCTCTGCAGGGGCAGCCCCGGTGCTACACCGGAGTAAAAGTTGCCGTGTGAACACCCCTCCCTCATGTTGTACATCATCAGGGGTCAAGAAGGAAACTCTCTCAATTTGGGGAAGATGAATGTAAAATATAAAACAGAGTCACGTAAACATATCAACCATTGCTCAATCAATCATCTTGAGAATGTTGAAGAATGTTGTCAGGACGTGAGAGGCAACAAACCGCACGGAAGAGCAGACGGAGCACACGAACTCCACACTGAAACGGATTGGTTTTAGAAGATTAAAAAAATACGGTAACTTACGTGCGTCGAAAAGCGGCTCTTATGTCAAAACCTTCAGCAGTGAAAGCCTCTGGTGTGTAGATATAAGGAAAAAAGAAAAAGCATTTGGAATGAAAATGGATGTGATTGATTCAAAGAAGTCATTAAAAGCATGAAATAATCAAATAAACACAATTTCCATACACTTACCATGTACAGTCAGTTGAAAATTACAGCTGTCAAGCTTGTCTCTGGACAAAACTTCACACCTGTAAGCTCCTGCAAAGTTAGGCTTGGCTTCCATGATGTGCATCTCAAACGTGTAGACCTGTTTGAAGGTTGATTCACAAATTTGATTACCGTCAATTCCGGACTATAAGCCGCTACCTTTTTCCCAAATTTTCAACCCTGCGGCTTATTCAGTGATGCGGCCAATTTATGTAATTTTTCCAACGGCCGCCAGGGGCGCTCGAGTAGAAAAGGTAAGATTAAGCGTCTTTATGACACTGTTTAATTCCGACACTGAGGACGGTGACTTCGATGGCTTCAGTTCACAGGAGGAAGATGAAGACGGCTCACCGTGATTTTTACAAGTACCGTTTTGTTCTTTTACCAGACCTGTTATACTGTGTTGCTATTCTGTTGCTAGCGTGTTGTTACCATGTTGCTACCGTTTTACTGCCGAAATTGGTTTTCCTCTAAAAATGTAGTGGGTGCGGCTTATAATCAGGTGCGGCTTATAGTGCGGAAATTACGGTAGTGGTACGCTTCTTTCCTGGTCTTTCATGGACAAAGCAGTGTAGGCCTAAAAACGTTCACGATGAGCAAATCCTGCTGCTTTCTTTTCATGATTTTCTTGACTTCTGAAAATCTGAATTAAATGTGCCAAATATAGAATACAGATATAGTCAATGACTTGAACTTAAAAAAGAAGAAAAAAACAGGCAACAACATGAGTTAGTCTACTTTGGTGTTGCGGTCATAGGACTCCTTCAGCTGCAGGTGTTTTCCAGATTTGCTGGCGAGGTCCATCCACTTCCCTTTAAACCATTTGATGGTCGGTTTCTTCAACAGTGATTCGGCATTGACTTTTGCCACAAATGTGATGTTTCCACCTAAACAGGAGAATGGAATAACGTATATGTCTTTATACGCTCAAGCTTCCATTTTGTATTTTAAGTCACATTTCTTGGCGTATTGAGAATCCCCATTTTGGATCACACAAACAGGAACTCTGTCCACCAAACCGTAATCCCACATATTGTGTTACTTATTCCAAAGTGTTTTCAAGGGTCAATTCTCCATGTGCAGTATTTTCACAGTATTTTAGTTTGGAATTTGGATGAGATCTTTATCCCAAACATTGCGTATTGACAAACTCCCGCAGTTACGGCTTCTGCGGAGACCACACTAGTGGCTCATTCTTCAACAGAACCGTGAGTGTTTCAACATTGACTTGCAAGATGCTCACCTACAGTGACCTCTCCACTTTGGGGCTTCTCTGTGAAGAGGCCAGTGAGGTCCTGTCTGGTGTCTGGAGGCTGTCCATCTACAGTACATAATCCAGTGTTACACAAAGGTAAAATCGACGGAATATCATTCAACCTAATGCAAATAAAATCTAATTAAGATTAGACACAAGAGAGAAAAATATACTACTATATAAATATGATTTACCATGCTGCACCACCAAGCACACATTTCCACAAAAATCTTGAGCAGAGATGGGCCCCGGTAGCCCACCTTATTGACTAAGAATAATAATAATAATAATAATAATAATAATAATAATAACAATGTATTGTTTTTAACAAATGCCCACCTTTTCTCTGAAAAATGGAATGGAATGGAGGGGGAGAAAAGGGGAAAAACAACACACACAATATACGGTATATATATGCTGCTCTTATATATACATAAGAGCAGCTTTTCGACGCACGTAAGTTACCGTATTTTTCGTGTGTGTGTGTATACATATATATACTTTGTGTGTGTGTATACATATATATATACACACACACACAAACACAATATACGGTATATACATATATATTTATACATAAGAGCAGCTTTTATATATATATATTTATGTGTGTGTGTATATATACATATATATACTTTGTGTGTGTGTAGCATATATATATACACACACACACACAGTATTTATGTATATGTGTATATACATATATATACTTTGTGTGTATGTGTATATATATATATATACACACACATATATATATATATATATATATATATATATATATATATATATATATATATATATATATATATATATATATATATATATATATATATATTATATGTGTGTGTGTGTGTATATATATATACACACACACATACTGTATATATATATATATATATTGTGTGTGTGTGTGTTATTTATATATATATATATATATATATATATATATATATATATATATATATATATATATATATATATATATATATATATATATATATATGTGTGTGTTGTTTGCCTTAGCCAAGACAGACAAGATTATTGAAAGCAGGTAAGGTGGAAAAAGCAGGAGTCAGGACGTGAGATGAAAGAGCAACAAGCAAAGCACGTACTCGAAGTGCGAGTCGAAAGGATTTCACAGAGCCATATGTGATACAGAAAGTCGAGGCATCATCTCGAACTCGATATGGATGTGAAATTTGAAACATTTTGGTCACGGTGCATCGTGTGTAAGACTCATCTTACCGGTACATGACATTTATTCCGGAAAGTAATGATTAGAAAGTGGAGAGAGCCGCGAGGCAAACAGAAGCCGAATTAGCGACTTCAAAAGTACTTTGGCGCAAAGAGCGTGTTGTGAGCCAAAGTCATGGCACGAGCCTCTAAGCACTGAGCCACAACGTAATAGACCAATTTGCCGCCCTTCAAAACAAGCGGCATTGTTTGATGCATCCACCCATCAAGTGGCGTCTGCTGGCAATGGCAGTTGTTAATTCGATTTTGACGACCTTATTAACTCCTCAAAGGCAAAGTTTTCTCTGGAACTTTTTATTTGTTAATTGTAAATGATGGGCTTGGTTCCGTCTGTCACAACACAGTGATCTTTGTTTGCATACAGTTTTGCATGCACCGTAACTACTGTACAGATGCTTCCTGCGTTTGTGTAAAGTATTTAAAAAAACCTGACTGAAATCACACTACAAATCCAATGTTAACGTTTTCACAGCACGATCAGTCTTTGCGAGCTCCTTACGAGACTCTGTGTTAGCGTGCTGCACTCGCTCACATACTGAAGCAATGATAAACAATTGTGGCCCCCTCAAGCATTTAAGTTGCCCATCCCTGCTCGAGAAGGAATTGAACTAAATTTAGAAATGACTGTCTCACCTTCTGATGGAGGGACATCATGTGTTGGGGCCGTGGCCTCATCTTCTCTTGGTGCAGCCGCAGGTGGAGCATTCTGCTGCTCTGGTGTTACACTTGATTCTTCTGATGCGGTAGCAGAAGTTTCTGTGTTCGTGTTACCATAGAGAGACAATGCACATGTTAGGCTTACTGCAGACTTACTGGCCGAGGTGCTCCTTTTAGTGACGTTCTTCTCGCAAAATGATCGTAGCAACATAACATCAACAACATCTGCAACTACTATAAAACAATAAGGATTCATATACATATGTACCGTAAATTCCGGACTATAAGCCGCTACTTTTTTCCCAAACTTTCAACCCTGCGGCTTATTCACTGATGCGGCCAATTTGTGTAATTTTTCTAACGGCCGCCAGGGGCGCTCGAGTAGAAAAGGTAAGATTAAGACCGGTGGAATATATGCGTCGAGGAAGACTGCAACTTCTTGTCTTGTGCATAAATTAAATTAGCGTGAACACCGTCATCATGGAAAATGAAGAAAGGCATTATATTCTGTTGCTAGCGTGTTGTTACCATGTTGCTATTATTCACAGGCACCGTTGGGAAGAAAGTTATATTATTAAAACTTTGAAGTTAACTCTCTCTGTGTACCGTCTTTCTTTGTAAATATGTTGACATGTTTTAATGTGGGTACATGCGGCTTATATACAGGTGCGGCTTGTGTATGTACAAAAAATGGTTTTCCTCTAGAAATGTAGTGGGTGCGGCTTATAATCCGGTGCGCTCTATAGTGCGGAAATTACGGTACATCTTTCTTTCTAGCTATCTATCGATCGGTCGATCTGTCTACCTGTCTGTCTACATTAACACAGTCGGGTCCATCAATGTCCATTTGGGCATTGGTGCCATTTTCAGCATTGCAGCTCTCTGCAATACGACAATGGATTGGATTGGATTTGAAATGAGACAGCCAAGATGTTCCTCCAAATTGGAATTGGACAAACTAATTGAAATCATGAATCAGATGATCACTTTTTAATACTTTGTTGCAAATGCTTTGCAATCAAGGACAGCCTGAAGTCTCAAACCGATGGCCATCAACAGATGCTGACATTCATTTCTGGGGATACTCTGCCAGGTCTGTGCTGCAGCTGTCTTCAGTTCCTGCTTGTTTTTTGGGCATTTTCCTCTCAGTTTTACTTTCAGCAAGTGAAATGCAGCCCGGTGGTCGACTGGTTAGTGCGTCGACCTCACGGTGTTCGATTCCGGCTCCGGCCTCCCTGTGTTGAGTTTGCACGTTCTCCCCGTGCCTGTGACGGTTTTCTCCAGGCACTCCGGTTTCCTCCCACATTCCAAAAACATGCTTGGCAGGTCAATGCAACACTTTAAATTGTCCCTTTGTGTGAGTGTGAGCGTGGATGGTTGTTTGTCTATGAGAGCCCTGCGATTGGCTGACAAGCAGTTCAGGGTGTCCCCCGCCAACTGCCCGAAGACAGCTGAGATAGGCTCCAGCCCCCCTCCGAAACCCTTGTGAGGATAAACCAGATCGGAAAATGGATGGATGGAAGTGAAATGCATCTTGAATCGGATTCAGGTCAGGTGATTTGACTTTGCCATTGCAGAACCTCCCACTCTTGTTACCTTTAAAAACTTTCTGTGGTCATTGTCCGTCTGTGAGTTTTGAAGCATTTGGCTGAATATGACAGCTCATATTGCCCGAAACACTACAGAACTGATCCTGCTGCTTTTATCAGCAGCCGCATTCATCAATAAATAGAAAAGACCGAGTTCCACTAGCAGCCATAGATGCCTACGTCAAAACACTACCGCCACCATGCTTCACTGATGAGGTGCGGTATGCTTTGAATCTTGAGGGGAAACCTCCATATTTCCTCTCTTCGTCTGTTAATTTTTCATTTGGAAACAGATACGTTGTCCCCACCAACGTAGTCACCATGTCGTAAGCATGTCCAATAGCTGAGCTGCGAGAGCACTGGTGGATCTCGTCTTTTATTCAGATCTGTGACTGGTACGATCTAAATGCAAAGCATATGGAAGAAAACAGAAACCACCGGAGCTTTGAGACTTCACAGCCCGAGTATGAGTTTGATGTCAACCAAATTCAAACAAATGACTCGCTTCAGGACCAAAAATAGTTCTTCAACAGCGGACAAGCTTCACAAATTAAAAGTGCATTACTCTGTATTATAGAAAACTATTTGTGGGAGAAGATCAAGGGTTAGAAAATATGCCACAGTAAATAATGATGTGATCCAATTTTTTTTTGCCACACAGAAACAATTTAAAGGCAATACTGTTCTGGACAAATAAAATCCTAAAATGGCACTTTAACTTTTGGTCTGTTGAATTCTGGCCAGGGACTGTCATGTTTCGGTTTGTGACCAACAGCTGGCACTGTAGGGCTCTCCCTGCAGCTGCACACCTGTTGGTCGTTAGGTCATTAGCTCTTTAAAAGGACTCCTGCCCGACCGCTGATTGTCAGGTCATTGTTTGCTCTTGGCTACTGCCATGTTTGTTTGCTGCCATTTGTCTGCTGCTGTCAGGTTTCTTTCGGTCATGTTTTGGTCACGGTTCTGTTTTAGCTTCAGTTGTGATTTTTGTTTGCTACTTTGGACTATGTTTGTTTTGGATTTAGTTTTCTCTGTTTCAATACATTTCTTCAAGTACACCCTGCTCCTCCATCCTCCCTGCTTTTTGGGGTCCACCACCATCTCCCAAATGTGACAGGGACTTTCTGTTTTCCCAAGTATTTTTTGTTGAAATGCAATTAAATACATTTTTTCTCCAGAGTAAAAAAAAAAAAAAAAGTCTGTCTGTTGTTTGGTTCAGTTGTCCACTCAAATCCGTTTGAATTAAAATGGGTGTTTTTAAATTTAAAAAATGTTAAATGGTGGTTAATCAAGTTTAATAAATCACAAAGGTTGGAATGAATTAGATTAATATACTAAGTCCCACCCTTAATTCATATAAAGTGTGTGTGTGTGTGTGTGTGTGTGTGTGTGTGTGTGTGTGTGTGTGTGTGTATACCGTAAATCCGTAAATTCCGGACTATAAGCCGCTACTTTTTCCCCAAACTTTCAACCCTGCGGCTTATTCAGTGATGCGGCCAATATGTGTAATTTTTCTAACGCCCGCCAGGGGCGCTCGAGTAGAAAAGGTAAGATTAAGACCGGTGGAATATATGCGTCGAGGAAGACTGCAACTTCTTGTCTTGTGCATAAATTAAATTAGCGTGAACATACCCTCATCATGGAAAATGCAAAAAGAAAGGCATATGACGCAGCTTTCAAACTAAAAGCAATCGAGCTGTCCGATAAAGAAGGAAACAGAGCTGCTGCACGTAAACGACAGCTCACCGTGATTTTTACAAGTACCGGTATGTTCTTTTACCAGACCTGTTATATTGTGTTGCTATTCTGTTGCTAGCGTGTTGTTACCATGTTGCTACCGTTTTACTGCCGCGTCACAGGCACCGTTTGGGAAGAAAGTTCTATTATTATTATTATTGTTAAGTTATATTAGTAAAACTTTGAAAACTCTCTCTTTCTTTGTAAATATGTTGACATGTTTTAATGTGGGCACATGCGGCTTATATACAGGTGCGGCTTGTGTACGTACAAAAATGGTTTTCCTCTAAAAATGTAGTGGGTGCGGCTTATAATCAGGTGCGCTCTAGAGTGCGGAAATTACGGTATGTACAATGAATCTCCTTCGATCGTATCACCAGAAAGTGTTCATATGGCAGTTGTACAAAAAGGCAGTTGTTTATAAGGACTTAGATGGCAGTGACATTTGATTCTCGAAAAAAGGAATTTCGCGATGTCATTCTCATTTCGAGATTCCAAAACGTCATGGCAACATAAACAATTGAAGTCAATACCCACCCCAACCCCGAAAATATTCTTCATGAGGTATTTTTCACTTCAAGCCTCAAATGTTATCGTCCTTGGTTGACTGACAGTTTTTCCACGTGCTATCAGCCGCCTCTCAGGCCTATCCTGAGAGTCAGTGAAGTGCTGCTTACTCATGATGAAATCATGTGCCAGCGGAAGGTCAAGGTGACTAAACTGACACAGGCAGGAGGGTTGCAACATGTGCGACACACAACTGTGAATATCTTTGAGCGTCGGCTCCACCTTATCTGACGCAAGCAACGGACAAGCATTGCTCACGGGTTTATTTCAAGGCGGGTATTATAATTCCTGTACTTTTCGCGTGCCAAAACACGATGCGTTCAACACAAAATCCCGTTTTAGATAATAATAGTAGATATCGTTCCTGACGACTGCTGTCAGGCTATTGAATAGAACGGTCCTGAAAACCTGGACTCACCCCCACTCACTCAGTTTTGATATGCTTATATTTATATTTTATATTCTATATTTTATATTCCTCTTTGGCGGGCAAATATCAGAATAAGCTTTCATTTGACTTTCAGGGTGATTGTTACTGCTTCATATGATACACAGATGAAAAATATCTTTTGTCATGATCAGGGTTGATATTGATATGTCTAGACATAAATACTGTGCATGCAGTGCAAGGTCTGTACAGCCTGCTGAGTGCTCAGGCCGCGCAACATGTCAGTCAACAGGTAGAAAGACCACAGCCAAAGTTTCCCCACCTTTCTTTGACAAGACTTTCAGCTCAAACTTGACCTTTGAACTCCCCGCAATCACAGCATAGATATTGGCGTCTTCCGGGCTCAGCGCTTTGATGGTGAGGGAGTGCTTGCTTCCGTTGGCTGCGATCTCGTATTTGGTGCCGCCGACAAGATCTTTTGTGTTGCACTGCCATTTCACTTTGGCATCAGGCTTTTCGGTTTCTGCTTCAAAGATCACCGAGGAGCCCTCCTCTGCTTCCTGTGTCTTTGGCTTCTTGGTAAAGGCTGAAACTGAAACGACAAACTGACATTAGGATCTTTGAATTGTAGTCTTCAAGACATCGACCTCTCTTGTTGTAAAAAAAAAAAAAATGACAAACGGTATTTTCTCAAATGAGCACCTTATAATTGTTTACCTATATAAAACGCATTAGATAAAATAATTGTTCATGCTGTGACGTAGTGGATAATTTGTGTGTGTGTGTGTGTGTGTGAGGGGTGGGCGGGGGGTTTGGCAGCACTGTTGTTGTTTTCATTGTTAGCCAACAACAACATTTTAGGTTTTGTGAAGAAGGTGACTGGGTTCTGTTCTTTTCCACAGTCTGTTCGCACGTTCACTTGTGGCAGAGCCAATGAGTTTAAATATAGGATGCATATGTTGTGGACTAATGAATGAGTGCGGCAGGTTGAAGTTGCACGACAGCCACAGGAATCAACAGCAGCGGGATTATCTTGAATCTATTTTTGCACCTTTAGACTCATTGAAATACTTGTGGACCCTTGTGTTTCTGAAGCCGGGGGGAGGTTGTTTCAATCTGGCAGGACTCCTTAATAACCCCAACTATCTTATTTAAAATTCCAACTCGAGAGCAGTCTAAACACATCTTTTAACAGCATCCCTTTTTGACAGCCATTGTGGAAATGCAATACTGTCCATACTGCATGAAAAGTTGATGATTAAAAATAATGAAAGAGAAATACAGTCGTGCACTGAGAAATGACTGGCTCAATTTTTGCTATGACTGATTTTAGTTATTTTTTGCTTTGACTTGTGAGCGCAGACTTGAGCTCCAAACATTGAATGGTGGCAGTGACTCAACTCATTTTGCAACAGCAAATTCTTTAAAAATGAGGCCTCATCCTGTTTATTGTCACTCCCAATTGTAGTTTGCTGTCAAACTAAACATCAAACAAAGGGAATTACTCTTTGTATCGTTGAAACAACCTTCTTTCAGTCCACTTGTTTAATGCTAATGCTAAATAGCATTTATGTTGCAATGCTAAGCATCACAACACAAATGGTACAACAACACATGTAGACACAACCTAACAGAGCCATATATTCTTTATCTTCTGCAAAGAGCACTAATAGAAGTGCCATGCTGATGAGCTGAGAGGAGTTGGGACATTGCAATGAACAGTATCTCCCTCCACGTGTTTGTCTTTTACTGCCCCCGGAGTCAGAGCTGAGCACATCAGTCAATCGATGCTGTGCTAATAGAAGAAAAATGTGAAATATTTATTTATTCTATTCAAGTATGTAATTACTCGATATTTTCATCAAATACAGCATTATCGAGTGCTCGTTAAAGTACGCAAACATTTTTTGGTTCCATTATGAAGGGGCGGGGGAGTCCTGTTACAGATGAAGTGCGTTTCCATTCATTGCAATGAGAAGAGATGATTTGGAGCCTGATCAAGTGAATACAATTCATATTTCAAGGCACTACTGTATATTGAGCTTCAACTTTTATTATAGAAAATTTAGTGGTAACATATCTAAATTAGAGAAATGTTTAAAAAAAAAAAAAAGAAATCAAAATGTGAAAAGCCTTGGAATGTCGGCCTACTCAGTTTCTGTGTGAGGGTAACATTTTTCACCTTTTTTCTGCCAGACAAGTAGAGGAAAAAAAACACCTCAATGCCTTTAAAGTATAAAATAAAATGCAAATGTTACAACATTTTGTGGTAAACGCTTATCTGTTTTAGCAGTTTGACTGTGGTTGATATTGCTTAAGACAGCTGTGAGTCTGCACTCAGTCAGGCTATTTGTTCTTGTGTCTCAAAAGGTTGCGTTTAGTCAGAGAGGAAATGTTCAAGTTCAGGAGTAACAGTTGTATGGTCTTAACATTATTAAAAGGATATAAGCCACACACTCACTTGTTTTTTTGACTGGCTCTGGCATCTTCCCTAAAGGATGTCCTCTCCTCCACGAGGTGAATTACGGTACTCTGCTGTGTGTCTTGCTCTTTTGCCTTTAATAGAAGTGCCCCCACCATGCAGCACCACCCCTCTCTCCAGACACCTTAATATGATGGCCAAAGAACAACAGCTGCCCCCACACGTCCCATCAAAGCTCATTCTGTCCCAGGATCACTACAGCACGTATGCAACACACATGCATGCACACGCACACAGAGGCTATATTTCAACCATCATTTCCTCCAACACCTCGCCTGAATGACAGGCCTTGAGGGGGCAGGAGGGGGGGGGGGCATGGATGTTGGGCACCAGTTAAATTTAGAACTTAAATTTAAAAAAAAAAGAAAGAAAGAAAGAAAAAAGGATGACGCTGTCTCTGTGCTGTAGCTACATAGAAATTTGAACACAGAGAAAACGAATTAGCGCCGGCAGCACCCACTGTCCATTTATTTGGAGTTGTGTTTAAATATTAACGGAAAGTGTGTTAAAATATAGAATTGACATTTCGTTTGGACAAGAACGAACAACTGAATGTCTTTGACCTATTTTTTAAAAAAGTACCGTAATTTCCGCACCATAGAGCGCACCTGATTATAAGCCGCACCCACTACGTTTTTAGAGGAAAACCAATTTTGTACATACACAAGCCGCACCCGTGTATAAGCCGCATGTGCCCACATTAAAACATGTCAACATATTTACAAAGAAAGACGGTACACAGAGAGAGTTTTCAAAGTTTTAATAATATAACTTAACAATAATAATAATATAACTTTCTTGCCAAACGGTGCCTGTGACGCGGCAGTAAAACGGTAGCATCATGGTAACAACACGCTAGCAACAGAATAGCAACACAGTATAACAGGTCTGGTAAAAGAACATACCGGTACTTGTAAAAATCACGGTGAGTCATCGTTTATGCCAATTTTACGTGCAGCAGCTCTGTTTCCTTCTTTATCGGACAGCTCGATTGCTTTTAGTTTGAAAGCTGCGTCAGATGCCTTTCTTTTTGCATTTTCCATGATGAGGGTATGTTCACGTTAATTTAATTTATACACAAGACAAGAAGTTGCAGTCTTCCTCGACGCATATATTCCACATGTTTTAATCTTACCTTTTCTACTCGAGCGCCCCTGGCGGCCGTTAGAAAAATTACATAAATTGGCCGCATCACTGAATAAGCCGCAGGGTTGAAAGTTTGGGAAAAAGTAGCGGCTTATAGTCCGGAATTTACGGTAGTTCATTTCTTTTCCCATTTAAAAATGCTGGGACATTGATCTGGCAGCTCTTCAGCTCTTTACTACTGTAGTGCAAATCTATCCGATGACAATAAATTTGACAAGAAAACTTTAGAGTGAGCTTAGGAGCTGAAAAGAGAAATAATTGTTCCTTTTTTTTTCAATGTGGAAAATAAAACCCATGTTGTAAGCACTGATCAAACAATAGTTGACCCCGCATGGAACACACTCTCTGATCACAGAACTAATACACCCGCCATCCCAGTTTTGCTCTCATTTTGACAACCCACTTAAACATTGTTGGCCCTTACACCAATAACTCGGCCAGTTGTTGATCTATTTATTTTTTCAAAGGACAACTCTCGTGCAAAATTCCGTTTTGTGATTGGTTCACTTCCATCTTGACCATAGAGGGGAGCTGTTTGCCCTTGGCGAGGGTTGCACAGCAGTGCAGGATATTGGATATTTCTAGAAAGCCCTTTAAAATGTTTTGCATGATTTGGTTCATCTTTTTTTTCACAGGGTTTGTTTGAGGAACTCGGGTTACATCTGACCAATGCATCATCCAAGAAAACGTGGTTACAGTCTCATTGACGTGGATGACATCGTTTACCCACCTACAGTGTCATACGACATCACGGCTCCACTTGGTTGTGTACAACTGTTGGTGGAGGATGCCAAACAGACATCGCGGATCGTGTTTCTTGTTCTTTTTGATTCAAATGAGTACAACAAACATCGTGCAACACAAGGAACCACGTGGTGATCGCCTCTCCCTCACAGTCCTTTTCTGCCTTTGATTCTTGCCTCAAAGCCTGATCGTGTGGCATTTGCATATTTTCGCCACGCCTGAGTATTCGGTCTCCCTTCCACATTCCAAAAACATGTATGTTTGGTTCATTAGGTTCATAAATTATAGGCGTGAATTCGAGTGGTTGGTTGTTTGTACGTGCCGTTGCCGAGTTTCAGTTATGTCTCATAGAATGCAATTTTCCAACGTGTTTTGTTTTCAACATTGTGGCCTGGCAGCATGCGCCTAACTTCTGACGCCACGAGACAGCAAGGAGTTGACGGTTGTTTCATGGGGATATTTTTTTTTGATATGTCAAATTGGTATAATATAATGAAATGATGTGTACTGCTAGATAATGACTACTGCTAGACCTTCCCACGAAATTTCCGTTTTCTGTGTCATTTTATGAAGAATAATTCGAGCCAAGCTGCCCAACATGAAATATGCGGGTCAAAGTTTTCCGAAACATGGCCCGGGGGTCCATTTGCATCTGGAGGACCCATTTTTTAGCGGGTCCACGACATTCACTCAAAACCACAACTGACTTCTTCCATTTTCCTGCATTGTTCTGCTTATTTTATACACACGGATTGTTGCCCCAAGCCAGCCGGGATATTAGCCTCCAGCACGCGGCTTGCATGAGGATAAGCAGTTTGGAGAATGGATAGATGGATGGATGAATGGTAGACCAAGAAGAAAAATCAAACAAATCTTAAGATTCTGCGAGGAAAATGAAGGTTAATACATTTGGCCTCTGTTTCTCCTCCATCTTTTTTTGTGTTTGATGCAGGTGAGAGTAGCTGTGACTGCATGTGTGGATACCATTTTATTCAAATTCATGATGTCTTCCACTTGGTTGGTTGGTTGTCTGCCAGATGCAAACACATTAAGAGGTCAAATCTTTAGTTGCACCAAGACTACATTTCGGTGGCCTTCAAGCATAACTGTAAAAAAAAAAAAAAAAAAAAAAGAAATCATTTATTGATTTATTTCTGGCGGCCCGGTAGTGCAGTGGTTAGCACGTCGGCTTCACAGTGCAGAGGTACCGGGTTTGATTCCAGCTCCGGCCTCCCTGTGTGGAGTTTGTTCTCCCCGGGCTTGCGTGGGTTTTCTCTGGGTGCTCCGGTTTCCTCCCACATTCCAGAAACATGCGTGGCAGGCTGATTGAGCGCTCTAAATTGTCCCTCGGTGTGAGTGTGAGCGTGGATGCTTGTTCGTCTCTGTGTGCCCTGCGATTGGCTGGCAACCGATTCAGTGTGTCCCCCGCCTACTGCCCGGAGGCGGCTGGGATAGGCTCCAGCACCCCCCGCGACCCTAGTGAGGATCAAGCGGTTCGGAAGATGAATGAATGAATGATTTATTTCTTTACCGGTGTTAATCTGTGCTCCGTTTTAATGTGAGGTGAACAAACGTCATTTTGAGCGATGGTCACCAGAGGCCACAATTTACACACTGCGTATCGGACTTCAGGCGGCTTAAAAAAGATCACATTTAAATGAAGAAAAGTAGGGCTTCATTCATGCACTGTTCTTCGGAACAATTATGTTCACATGTCCCACGTGTGTACCTTGCAAAAAGCATGTGGTGTTCACGCAGCGTTGTCTCATGATTGAAAAAAAAAATGTTTATTGCATTTTTGGTGATTCAACAGTTTTATTGTGTTATACAAAAAAAAACAAAAACAATCCCACATTGAACAAATGCATCGGTGAATCAGGTCCGGAATTTCAAGTCTTTAAATAACAGGTTACATCGTTCATATTGAAGGCATGGCCTTGTTTCCACATGGATACTTTGCTGGACGCACACTTTCCCGGCTCTGCCTTTCCCATGTCGCTGAATAGGCAAAGCAGTAGACATGGACGGCAGACACTGGCTAGACGTATCTTTATACTGTATTTCTATGATGTGGCAAATAAATGAGCTGTGTAATAACAGCGTAACCCGGCTTATGTTCCCTCCGGATAGCTGTCACGCCTCGATGCTATTTACAAGGAATGGTGACATTGAGTGTTACACCACAAATCAAACGTACCGCTTTGCGTGATACATAATTCAGTCTTCTGTCTACATGTACGGCTTTCTCTCCAAATGCGTCTTCCCCAGGACCTCGTCACTGAACTGGTAGGTCAGTTTCTTCTTGATCTTTTTGACCTCTCCAGTTTTACCATAGTTGCGCAAAGCCCGCGCCATCTTTTGATAGGTCATTTTTTTGCGGTTGCCCTTTTGGATTCCCCAGCGGTGTGCCAGAGCCTCCTTGTGTTTGGATGAGAACTGGAACATTCCTTTGTCTCTGTCCACCCACCAGATACTGTCCTTCATATCGCCGTTCCGTAAGAGGTCCAACAGGAACTGATACAAACGAATCTTCTTTTTGTTGCCTTTGGGAAACATCGACAAAAGTCGCACAATTACTACTTCCGTATGATGCAAGACTTGATCGATCCAAGACGGCGTTCATGACATTTTTTATGCAGGAACAACATTATGGCTGAAGAGAGTGTGTCGAGGCAAAGGAAATGCTTCGCATGTGCGATTGAGTAACGCAATGTCAATTTCAAAACATTTGGGAGTGGAGTGTAAAGTACCTACATCACAATTTCAAGGAGTATCGACGGTTTTGCCGACATTAGGTTGCAACGCGTCCTGATTTATTGTGTGACTTCTGAACTAGATAACGAAGTACCGTAGTAACTTGTCGGCATTGAATTGAAATTGAAGAAAATGTTCCTACATTGCGTAGCTACAAAAATGGCGTAATTGAAACGTTTCCAATAGCTTGACGTGCGTTGGCTCAATTAATGAGGCCTCACTTGGTAGGCTTGTCACCCAACCAACAAGTCTTTAAAACATGCCAAATTAGTTTCAGTTATAAGAGCATCAAGTCAGTTAATTGCAGTGACCTTTCCTCCAAAATGTTTTTAAATAGGTCTTGGGTGTTTTGACCTTTCCTTTCAAGTGTTTGGCTTGTGACCGCAGTTTGTCTCGTGTTTGTCCAGAAGAAGTTCTCAAAACTTGTTTGGTTGTACTTGTCTGAGTACACGTGAGTAGCATCTGGTGTATGAATTGCAACGAGTGATGACGCAGTTTGATTGCACCTTCTGCCCTCTAATGGAAGAACATTTGATTGTTCTGCCTTTCGTTTTACATCACCGGTATAGAAATATGACTAATGCTACATTTTGCAATTATTACCCCTTATACACAGAGAAATAGAGAACATGGGAGGAAAACAAAATTTAGCATCGAGTACCAACACCAACAAAAAAAAAGGACTTGATTTTCTGTTGCGCAAGATTAAAATGTGTTCAACATATGATCGGTTTAGCACATTTTAAATCCAAAGCACTATTTTTTTTTCTGTGTACAAGAGCACGATATAAATATGTTCTAATTTATTCAAGTCAAAGTAAAGTGGGGACAATTTTAAAGCGGTTAAAAGTTTACGCTACAATAGTGAGTAGTGCAGTTAACCCCCCACCCCCCACCCCACACACACACACGAAAAGTAACTGCTCAGTCTCCTGATTAGTCATTAGAAAAAGGAAAAAAAAAAAGACATTGTCCTGACACTATTTTAGAAGCTTGGAGGCAAGCAAAGATTTCGAGCGATTGTGAAACGTCCGGTGAGGTCAGCTCCTGTCGCTTGACGAAACATGAAGCACACATATGCTGTAGTCTGCAAAATGCAGTTTGCCACAGAGAGGAGCAAAAACCCGATCCCGATACAATACGATTTCTCCCATTGGCTCCGTACTGGCAAACACATTTCAATTAGAAATCTAATGAGGTGAATTTGGGCCTTAACTGCATTGCCTGACAATTAAAATGACGATTAATGGCGATTAATCAAATGAGCTGAAAGACTAATCAGCTCCGTGACGTTTGCGGAATACGCGTAAAGAACATTCTCAGCTCTCGTATAGTATCTCGACACGTAATCCTGATGTTCTTAACTCATTCAGTACCAGCCGATTCTGGACCAAGTCTGCAAAGACGTTTTTAAACGTCTTTGGGAGTGAATGAGTTAAAGGGGAAGTCAACCCCCAAATGTTGTTTACGAGAATATGTTCTACAGGGCCATCCTAGTATCAAGACATCAACCGGATTAATATCAGGTTTGTGGAATATGAATTAAGCGGCAAAATCGACTCATTTTTATCCATCTCAGGTGGCGGAACGTTCTGGTCAAGAAAATGTGGGAATTGACTTCTGATGTGGTGCTGTCTTCATATCTCGTCTCCGTGCGCTTTTGAATGGGCTTTCTCACCCATCTCTCCAGGTATGACGTACGGCGCTTGATCTCGAAGACACTCCTCATCAGACACCTCCAGGGGGGGACTTTGACGTCCGTGCTCTTCATCATCAGTGCTGTGTTGGGACACGTGTGTCGGATACACCGTCCGGGGGAAGAATGTGACCTTCAAAACAGGAGAGCAAGTCCCATCAGTTCCCAGAAATACTGTAATGCGTCTCATTAAATAATATGATGACATAAAGGGATCCGTTATAAATGTTTCCCAGAGGAATAGCCCCCAAAAAAAGAAATCAATAAAAAGACTTGCTACATGTATTCTATCCACGTGCTTTCTAATTCTTTTATGTTTGAAGGTAACAGGTGAAGTGGACTTGGGATGGCATGGCATCGAGTCCTTCACTAAGCTGAGACGAGAGTTTCTGGATTGTAGGAGGAAACCTGGAGATCTGAAATAGTCAACTCAACACAGAAAGGCCAGACAGAGCCAAGTCAAATCTATTTATATCGCCTTCATCACCAAAGAGTTTCAATGAGCTCACAAAACATCTGCAACGGCGGCCCTTGGTCTAATTTTCCGCCTGGATCATTTTGCGGACACGTCGGCGCATTCTCCACGTTGCCTCCGAGCTCATTGCAAAGCTGTCTTGTCAGGATGATACAAGAAAGCTTTCGTCTGTATTCGATCTGTTGCCGAAGCGGCGGCGTGACAAGAACTGAATCAAGCGGCTCCTTATGTTTTCATATTTCATAGATTGAGTTCGTCGACATCTCGCATTCCCAAGTGGCCACTTTGCCTGTTCGTGGTCGGCAATTGCCCAAAAATATTGGAGTTGAATTACATTTGCCAGCATTTGCGTTTTACATCCGTACATTCGATTGATTTCTGAACAAAAAAACGACTGATTTTTAAAGTAGAAGAAAATCAAATAGTTGGTGTCTTGCTGTAAAGTGAAAGTGATATCCCACGACATCTTGCACGGCTTTTCTGCATTTCGCATTATTGAGCAACTTGAGATGAACAAAAGTAATGCCATTCGAGAGAAAGCCTTTACACGTGTTTTAGTTGATTTTTTTTGGGGGGGGGGCGGGAGTTCTTCTTGTAAGCACAATATTCTATTCAATAAAAATACTTCAGTATTCACAGAAACAATGAAAGTGTTGACTTTTTCCTTCTTATTTAAGACAATACTTGTGTAATCACATTACAAAGAGATTGACAACCTGAAAATATTGCTATTTAGAAGAAATAATTGTCAAATGAAAAGTTTCAAGCTTTCCTAAAACACAAAGGTGAAATTCCTGACTTTGTCAAAGGCGACTTAATTTTAAACAAATTCCAGAATGCCCTCTCAGGAGGCAACAAAACAAAAACCCCAAAAATGTTTTGTTTCTTAGCTCAGCGGGGGATGACAAAAACATTTTGTTTTAGGAAAGCTTACTATTCTAGAAATTTCCCACTTGTAATGCACTCAGAAACACTGAAACGGGTGTCAAATTGGGAATCCTGACGCCTTTCATTGTGCGTCCTTACTCTTTTGAGCGTTTGTCTTGTAGCATTTGTCCACAATAGAGTTTCCCAACAGCTCTGTGCAACTAATATGAACCAGCATGAATGCATGAAAATCAGCAATCTTCATGAACTACGACAGAAATACACAAACAGGAGATGGATTTCCAGCACATAGTTTTTTTCCCTTGTTTTTATGATGAGAATATGCTTTTACTGATTTAGTGACAGAAGGACTTACTGGTTGCTGTAACATATGAGAATGTGCCCCAAGGTTGGGATCCATTAGATTTTCTGGATCGTAGCGCATGACCTCGTGCCGGATGAGACCGGGCGGGTGCAGGGCCTGCACACTTTGCAGCTCTGTGAAGTTTGTCTCTTGAAGGTTTTCAAACTCTGTCGGGTGTACATGACTGTGACCGCCGTGATAGTCCCAGTGATCTAATTAGAGAACACAATGAAACATGGGATTACTTCAGAAGGAGTTATCAAACCAACAGTGAGATTTTCGATGGAAAAAGGAAGGTGTTAGACAAGAATATTATATATCTCAATATATTGAATGATTGCTGCCAGATTCAAGATGATGCCTTCTTTTAAAATATTGGATTCATGAAATGTACTATCAAATGTGCAAGATATAAAAGAATCAAAATATATTGTCAGCATGTTCGTTGCATCAGTGCTCCCTCGTGCTACATTGAGGGGAAATCATTTTTTTTTTTTTTTTCGACACAATGACAAGAGGGATACTTATTTGCTGTTCACTTCATTAAGTCTGTTTTTGGTGGAATATTCAAAACTATTGCTACCAAGAGAAAGTCAACAAAACCCCTTGGGGCGAATTTTTTTTTTTCTGTGTCTGTAGGTGCAGCAGCCCAAAAAATAGCATCTGTTTCCTGTGCGCTTCAGCTGCACGCATCGTATTCCCCTCATGTACAACAGCAAAAAAAAAAAAAATAAATAACAAGAAAAAAAAAAAAAAATCATTTTTTTGTTCTTTTTCTCTAAAAACATATCCAAATGGAATTAATTACTCATCAGGTTATAAGGTTTATTTTCAAAAAAATATTCCTTATTTTTTTAACCATGATTAATTTTATAAAACTTTTAAAAAACATATCCAAATGGAATTACTCATCAGGTTATGAGGCTTATTTCTAATTCATTAAAACATGTTTTAGTTAATATGATATATATATATATTTATATATATATATATATATATATATTTTTTTTTTTTTTTTTTTTTTAAATATATATATATAAATACACATTTAGTTTCAAATTCAGCATAACAAGACACATGTCATCATACTTTTAAAAAAAGATCTCAATAAAAGGGCATGAAATCCAGGAGTAAAACTGACCTGCCTGCATCTCTGTATCCAGAACATATGGACTATAATAATCCGGAATTTGATGTCTGTAGATCTCGGGATCATACATTTCTTCTGAGGACTAGAAGAGCACATTCAAATAGAACACCGTCCGTCAGGTGTGAAAGCCATAGGTGAAACATACGTCAGAAACAACAAAGTTTAGTTGGAGTCAGTGTATTTAAAACGTCTCTTGTATTAATTGCACGTTTGCTAAATGTATTTCATTTTGTATGTCATCAGGAAAATGCTAACTATGTACATATACATATATTTAGTTTGATAAAATACAAATCAGGGTTTCTTGATTTTTAATTGTTTTTTTTTTTTTGCCACTGCTATTCTGAAACTCTCAAGAACTTTGGAGTTTCGTTTTCATGTCGCCTGTAGTATATAGGGCTGTTAGAGTTGACATCCTGTACACAAACAAAGTAGAACGCATGGTAATTCTTCAAATATGACAGGACTACTCTTACATTTGTAGTAAAAAAAAAAAAGAATGTTAAAAAAAAAAATGAAGAGCGGGTAGATATTTTCTACTAACCATGTGACCGTTCAGAGCCTTTGGAAGACAATTAAAAGAAAAAAAAAAAGATGTAATACTTACAGGTGTAATGAGATAACTCTCCATTCTGTAGGGATGCAACATGGGGGCTTCTTCTCCAACGAGTGGGCTCAGACACCTTGCAGACCAAAAGCTCTCACAACCTTTCAAAACTTTTGCAGCACCATTGCACAATGTTTCAAAATTTCCTCTCATTTAACGATAACCAAAACATGTCCCTCCGTCTCCCTTATTGTATAGTTTGCGCTCGTGAGCCCAACCACTCCAAGAGGCCTTCAAGAGGATCAAATACAAATAGAAAATAAGCAAAAGGCTCACTCTTGGCCAAGTCAAGTGAAAAAGGAACTTTTAACTTCTGTAAATTGGTAGTGGGTGGGAGCAACAGAGTGCGTCAACTGCATTAGGGGAGCCTGCAAAACTTCACATTTATCACCGGCTCTATTTTGCCACCTCCCTTGGTGGCCAATCATCGGTGACCGTGTCTCCCATTCAAGGGCCACTTAATACACCGCTACAATGATTGAAGTCAGATGTAACGCTTCAGGAGATGATTTGGTTTCACGGCTTTTCTCTTTTGAGGCGTTGAACATACGATTGCCGTAAAAGTGCCCCCGGATGTCTTGTATAAATTCCTCATATTTGTGTTGCTTCAGTTATCAAATGGCACCCGCTTTGAAAAACCAACTCCATTTTGTGAGTGCATTTGATCACATCGCTTCTACAAAAGCTGTGACAACTGTTTCGTAACGTCATCATAAAAGAGCAATCAAACAAGAAACCAGCAACTAAGATACACCTAATTATACACTAAAACCACATCTCATTCTTCGACCTTAATCCCCCCCACACCCCACTTCAAACAACATTCACACCCATATAATCACACACATACCCGTACATGACTGGAAGATAAGATGAAGCGACAGTATCAGTTTTGGAGGTTCTGATTATCACAAAGGAGATACGGGAGTTTCAGAAAATGCCAAAGGGGGATCTAACCCCTGCTCGCTACCTCCTTTTAACAAAGAAACATGCATACCTTGGCTTGTGAGGATGTTACCCGAAAGGACTGATAACCACTTTTTTTTTTTACCAATGGGCAACTAATAAATGTCCAGTCCGCAATTCTCCTGTTTTAATAAGTGCACTATTTGTTTTTTTTTTTTTTATTGCCTGTTTTATTCATAGTTATTGTCCGGTTTGCTCTTTGTAATTGTGGCTGTCTGTGGGCTTACTGCAACACGTGTGCCTGTATTCCTGCTGGTTACATTTCAGGTAATATCACACTCTGGATATTATTGAACAATATTACTGAGTGTTTTGTCTCCAACTAAAGTAGTCCAGAATTTAGAATTGACTAAATCAGAAGCAATTGAGGCCAAAATTATTCATTCACATTTTCAATGGTGTTTAATTTGTTGAATGGGGATCATCTCTTTCGAAAGGCTGTAAAAAAATAATAGCAATAGGAATTCACAATGTTTGGCTTTCCATAGTTTGGTTGGAAAATGTTACTTTTCATTTACATGTATTTATAAAATTCTTCCAGAACGCAATATTTGGTAAAAGCTATACCTCTGAACAACAACATTCAACCAGCCATCCATCTTATCTTCATGAGGGTTGCGGGCATGCTGGAGCTCATCCCAGCTGTCTTCGGGCAGTAGGCGGGGGACACCCTGAACTGGTTGCCAGCCAATGGCGGGGTACTTCAGCATTCCAGAAAATTCCATTTAAACCAATGGATATGCATAAAAGGCCACATTCTCCCATTTATTTACCGTAATTTCCGCACTATAGAGCGCACCTGATTATAAGCCGCACCATTCTATTTTTAGAGGAAAACCAATTTTGTACATACACAAGCCGCACCTGTATATAAGCCGCATGTGCCCACATTAAAACATGTAAACATATTTACAAAGAAAGATGGTACACAGAGAGAGTTTTCAAAGTTTTAATAATATAACTTAACAATAATAATAATATAACTTTCTTCCCAAACGGTGCCTATGACGCGGCAGTAAAACGGTAGCAACATGGTAACAACACGCCAGCAACAGAATAGCAACACAGTATAACAGGTCTGGTCAAAGAACATACCGGTGCTTGTAAAAATCACGGTGAGCCGTCTTCATCTTCCTCCTGTGAACCGAAGCCATCGAAGTCACCGTCCTCAGTGTCGGAATTAAACAGTGTCATAAAGACCGGTCTTAATCTTAGCTTTTCTACTCGAGCGCCCCTGGCGGCCGTTAGAAAAATTACACATATTGGCCGCATCACTGTATAAGCCGCAGGGTTGACAGTTTGGGAAAAAAGTAGCGGCTTATAGTCCGGAATTTACGGTATTAGGATTTTTTTTTCCAGTGCCTGATCTTGCACACATCCAGACATCCAGAATTTGGACACTCCCACACAAGTATATTGCTAATGATTGCAACAGGGAGTTATTGACAGCGTAAGTTGCATGGAAATCCGGAAGTGCAGTGGAGTGCATGCGTTTTTATTTTATATATTTGATTTTATATATCCAATATTTGTTATCACATTACTGTGATCATGACTGACTGCGTGTTTGGAGTTGCATCAAAAACAAGAGGTGTGCCTCAAGTGCCTTTGATCAACCTTTTTTTTGCGCCATGGACCAACTGTTTTACCGTTGTTGTTTCACACTGACGCATTGTGATGTACCGCCATTTAAACATACCGTAATTTCCGCACTATAGAGCGCACCTGATTATAAGCCGCACCCACTACATTTTTAGAGGAAAACCAAGTTTGTACATACACAAGCCGCACCTGTATATAAGCCGCACGTGCCCACATTAAAACATGTCAACATATTTACAAAGAAAGACGGTACACAGAGAGAGTTTTCAAAGTTTTAATAATATAACTTAACAATAATAATAATAATATAACATTCTTCCCAAGCGGTGCCTGTGTGGCGGTAAAGCGGTAGCAACATGGTAACAACACGCTAGCAACAGAATAGCAATGCGTCATATGCCTTTCTTTTTGCATTTTCCATGATGAGGGTATGTTCACGCTAATTTAATTGATGCACAAGACAAGAAGTTGCAGTCTTCCTCGACGCATATATTCCACCGGTCTTAATCTTACCTTTTCTACTCGAGCGCCCCCTGGCGGCCGTTAGAAAATTTACACAAATTGGCCGCATCACTGTATAAGCCGCAGGGTTGAAAGTTTGGGAAAAAAGTAGCAGCCAATAGTCCGGAATTTACGGTAATAAAGACAAATGATTACATATATAACTTAAAATGATAAAATGAATTTTGTTTTGGAATTAGCGGGTGGCCTGTGCACATTTCTATTCAATGTAGTCTCGTTTTTCTTTAAGAAAAATCCAGATTTGTCGACACCAACAGGGAACATGTTTGGAGCAGAATCACTCAGTGCAGGTGTGGGTGAACATTGTCTAACAAGCTATGAAAAAAAAGTCCGCTGGCGCAGACATTCACCAGCGATACATACCACAGCTAAGGATCAACTCGATACATTTAAAAAAAAATCAATCTCCCTACACATATTTCATAGCTTTCTGCAAGTCTTATTTCTAAGACTATTAATATGTGTAAGCATTAATGGTGCGCAAGTGACCAATGGCATGGGCACTAATACACCCATCACAGTTGCTGGCTTTTAAAATTCTGCGCTAGTGACAAACTGGAAAGTCCACTGATCATGATTGTGATCTCGTATGTGCAGAGCTTGATGATTTGCTGATCATTTGCATTAAGTGTGAGGGAACCATTCTAAAACATGGCCAATAGTGGCCCTTGGGGACCGGAATGGCCCCACCCCCAGGTAAGAGTTGTGAAACAACGTCCATGACTTCCAAAAACAATTTGAAATGTGGATTCATCAGACCACAGCCCACTTAGTCTATCTCAGATGAGATCGGGCCAGAGGTTGATGTATGACTTTTGCTTTACAGTGGTTGTCTGGAGCGTTCCTGAGCCAATGAGGCAGTATCATTTACACAATGATATTTCTAATGCAGTGCCGCCTGAGGGGTCGAAGGTCACGGCCATTCAATTATGATTTTCGCCGTTTTGTGCGCGGATTTGTTCAGATTCTCTGAATCGTTGGATGATATTATAGACCAGAGATAATGAAATCTCAAAATTCCTGTAAATTGTAAATTGAGAAACGTCATTTAACCCTTTCAGGGACAGTGGTTACTACAGTGGACAGCTTATCATGTTATCAGGTTACAGGGTGCATAAAAGGGTTTAAAACTAGTTGTTCACAGATTGCTGAACCTCACCCCAGACTTGCTTTGGAACAACTGAGTCTTTTGGGGATCTTCTTTTTTTATAACCAATCATGACACTCACTAGTTTCCAATGAACCATTTCACCTGCGGAATGTTCAAAACCGTTTTTTTGGTATTTTAACTTTCACCTCAACTTTACCAGTTTTTTGTTGCCCCTGTCCTGTTTTTTTTGGTCATGTGTTGCAGGCATCTAGTTCGAAATGTGAGACTCTTTGGAAAAAAAATGAAAAACATTAAGAAATGGTTTGCAGTTCATTCAAATGAATATTGGTTGTAAAAGAATTCCCCAAAAGATTCGGTTTTTATTTACATTTTATTCGCACAACACGCCATCTACGCTGGAATTGGTTTGAATATGAATATGCTGGCTGCAAGGATTTTTTTTTTCAGCTTCCAGGAATTGTGCATAGATCCTTGCCAACCTGATGCCATATCTGTTATCTGCCATCTGTCCAGCAGAGTGTAAACTGGCATTCATCTGTGAAGAGGGCGACAGGCAAGTGAGTGCCATGTCCACATGATTTAGCGACATTCAGTACTGCAGTCAGGCTAAGACCCCGGTTAGCCGACAAACATTCATCCTGATGAAGGTTTCTGACTCTGTAGAAATAAAGTATGATGTCAAATGTTCTCTGTGGCTGACCTGGCATGGCGTGGTGTCGTTACATGTGGTCTGTGTTTGTGAGGCCTCTCGGATGTACTGACAATTTCTCTGAAATGATGTCTGCATACAGGCGCTCCCCGAGTTACGAACATCCGAGTTACGAACAAACGGTACATACGAACATTTTCACGGGTATGTCGAAAAAAAAAAAGTTAGATTTTGTATTGCGCGCCTTTTTCCGAGTGCCGAACGGGGCGCAGGAGGACGGCGGAGGCGACGGCGACGTTCGAAGGCGGCCGCGGGGAGAGGCGTGGGGGGCGGACGTGTGACGGTGGAACCGGCGGGGAGGCGTACTCTCCCCCACTGAAGCCGCTGCTAGTTTACCAGGCAGCTAACCCTCGAGCCCTGAAGAACGTGACGAAAAGCTCTCTCCCCGTTATATGGATGTCAATATAAGCCTTAAACATACATTCCAGACAAAGTATAGCACTGAAGCAACTTACGAACGAATTCACCTTATGAACAATTGTCCGGAACGTAACTCGTTCGTAACCTGGGGAGCGTCTGTAGTTTAGAGCTGGCTTTTCACGGGTCCATGGAACACCACCGCAATAATCACACACTTATCAGCATCTTGACATGACTCACCTGCCAGGTGAGCGAGTTATTTTGGGACGGGCTCACTTGTACGATTTTCAACAAATTTAGGAAGAAAATGAACATGTTGAATAGAATCATTTTGGCTGCTGAGACAACACTTTCAAAAGGAAATACTTTGGCAATCAATCTTGCAAACTCTTGGGATTTGTTACTGGTGATGATTATCTACAAATTGATTACTATAAATAAGAGTGACTACGTCGGTGACTGTTTAGGGAGTTAATGGCTAGAGGGAAGAAGCTGTTTAAGTGTCTGCTGGATTTGGTGCGCATGGATCTGTAGCGCCTGCCTGAGGGGAGTAGCTGGAAAAGGTGGTGGGCAGGATGCGGGGGATCCAGGAGGATTTTCCGTGCCCTTGTCTTGATTCTTGCAGTGTGCAAGTCCTCAAGAGTGGGTAGGGCGGGCCAAATAAAACAATACTTTTTTTTCTTACTCGATCGAGGCGTTCTGCGATCTGATAGTGACAACATGATTGCTCATAGTTGTAACTCTGGCCTTTCCATGACTAACTAAAATTCATGACCAAAAAAAAGTTTAACCCTTTCATGCCCCCTGTAACCTGGTTATATGATAAGCTGTCCATTGTAGTAACCGATGTCCCTAAAAGGGTTATAAAACACCAAGATGAGGATTGATAGTGATTGTTAGTGCATTTAAATGTCTAAAACACTTGAATTACTTTGGATAAAAAAATGTGTAAAATGGAGTGCTTCTATTCGACCCTCTCCTTCAGTTTTGTTTGCAAAGTGAGTAAATACTAAGTTTGCTGCAAAGATGAAAAATATATGAATAAATAGCTTCAGTATATGCCACATAAGGGCGTCAAATGATGGGCTCGATATAACAGCAAGCACATGGAAGATTTCTGTTGGCGCTCCAGATGTGACTCATCATGGCTTCGGACAAACTCTGCAACACGTTTGTGCAAAAGTGTTGGCAAATCTCTCTCAAGAAACAACCGAACGCTGTCAATTGAAGTGAGAACTTTTACAAGCCGTTTATAGAATTGGCAACATCATATATATAATTGCATATACAGATTAAACTCATCACTTTTATTATTTATAATTTTATCTGTGGTTTTATTGCTCTTTTTGATTGTAAAGTGTCCTTGGGTATTTTGAAAGGCGCTTATAAATAAAATGTATTATTATATAAAGCATACAGGTTGGATTTTGAGTGTGATATCAAGAGTATAAGATCATTTTAGACAATTGTTTTTTAATTCATAGTGCTTTTTACAAGGTCCACTTATATCAACATACATACTGCATGGTTAAAATGATGTCACTGAAAGCAGAAAACATCAAATGGTTCAATGTTGTAATAGCAAACACTCATAGAATACACACAAAATATAGATTAAGCTCATTGTAAAATAGTACAATTCCATCCATAGCGGCGTCTTAAACGAATCGTCTTTTATGTGAACTGTGCAGAACACGACGCACAACAACAGAGGCATAAAAGCAAAATGAGGAACTGGAAACTCTTCTTTCGGATTTGACTCTATGAATGTCTTACAACGAATCCGTGTACATGTCACAGTGTTTGGAGGATCCTGATTTTAATACTGTAAGAGTTGGATGTCTTCTTTGGTCTTTTTCTCTATTGCAGAAGGAAGGACGGAAAAAAGAAAAAAGATTAAAAACACGTAGATTAAAAGAGTTCACTTTTTGGCAACAACAACACCCAACAGAGCTTCACTCCTTCTCAAAATACTATTTTCTGCCCCCCCCCCCAAAACAAATTTACATTAGGAAAACAAAATAACCAATGTGAAATACAAATGTACAAAAGTAAAATAAAATGTACAAAAGTGAAAAACAAAAGTGTTACTTTTTTGTTGTTCTTGCACTGGCAAACTATTGTTGCAAATGCTGTTTTGTTTTTTAAAGAAAACAATAATACACCAGATGAGCCTTTTCCAGTCAATGTATAGTCATGTTTTTTTTTTTATCAGGCTCGAGTCTAGATGAATGTCCTTCTGCAAAAAAAGTGTATTGAAGGTGCATAAATGATCAATAAATCAATATTATTGGCAGAAATAGAAGGCCCTAAAATCCTAATTTTGCATCTGGCCCAAAATCCATTGCTACGGGCCCCATGTAGCTGTCCTATGTTATGTCTAAGTGGGAGTATAATCAGGGCTTGTGACAATACAGTAGATCGAAGATCATTGTTGCCTCAAAGCTCACATCAAAGCATTGCATTTACAGTACATTATAATCAGTGTGATTAATAATTCAGTGTCTGATTTGTTGACATTTTGACAAGATGTTCACCACAGGGCAGTGATATGCTCAAAACATTGTGTTCATAATCTGCGGTTGTTGATGCTTCGGCTTCTTCCTTGACCTTCACTCCAACGTGAAATGGGGCATTGAAATCGTTACTGTAAAGGCGCGTTCCCACGTTGCAATTTGTGGCATGCAACACATTGCAACGTGTGAACCCCGAAGTTGGACAGACTTTTGTGGCATGCAAAGTGTTGGATGCGTGTTGCATGAAATAGGACTTGCTCTATTTTCTTGCAACGTGTTGCATGAACCCGACCAATCAGAACGCGTAGCGCTATCACGTCACAAAAACATCACGTCGTTATGTAAACACGGAACGCGGATGTATAATGGCGTCGACACAGAAATCCCAAAAAATCGAGCTCTCCCCGGGGCGACACCGAAAGGTTCATTAATTATTAAAAGTTCAAAATTGGTGCGATCCATTGGAAGGAAATTTCTGAAATGATCGGGGTCCTCGCCGCCAACTCCTGCATCAGAGCGTTATGGCGCCGAGTTCTTGCCGTCTCGATCCACGGTCGTACCCAAAACGACCGTTCGGGTTTTGGCTCCTCTAGCTCGGCTAGTAGACCGATAGCTGCCAGTTCGAGGAGATCATCGTCGCTGTCGTATTGACAATTAGCTGCCATAGTCGCAGAACGAAATATGTTGCTTAGCAACGTTAAACGTGGATTCGGAAAAATATTCTCGCGAGATTTGAAATTGTTTGCAACTGTTGCAACGTGGGAACACATTTGGTTTGCAACATCATATTTGCAATTTGTTTTATGCAACACGTTGCATAACACAAATTGCAACGTGGGAACGCGCCTTAAGTTACACGCTGACAGAATTGTAACTCGGCAGCGGTGGCTGTGACCAGGCATTATTTTCTGGTTTGTTCTCTAAAAGATGTACTTCTCCGTTTTCTATCCACAGTGACAAGATTAAGCTCTCTGCAGATTGTTGCAACATTCAAACAGTTACGGTGCCTTGTGCTACCCTTGTGGGTTTGGGGGGGCCAGCTTGGGGGGGGGTGTTAATTTTATCACTGGCTTCGTATTTAAGACGATAAATATGCATTGAGAGACACAGTCAAGATATCACATTTGATCAGTCACAATGTATGACATTTAGAGCAACAATATCCATCTATCCATCCGTGTACTGTACATTGTCTTTGTATGTTTTTTGGAGGGGGGATTCTAAAAGTGTGGCCCTCTTGCCTGCGGCAATCTGTGGAATCATTTTCTACATGAACGTGACACGACATATTCG
Organism: Hippocampus mohnikei; assembly: GCA_026261675.1. Taxonomy (NCBI): domain Eukaryota; kingdom Metazoa; phylum Chordata; class Actinopteri; order Syngnathiformes; family Syngnathidae; genus Hippocampus; species Hippocampus mohnikei. The sequence continues at coordinate 3,271,775 of JAKGUB010000340.1, forward strand.
TACTGTATCGATTGTGTTTGATTAGTTTCGCTCAGGGTCCGTCAACCCACGCCAGGCCCTACTGTTGCCATACAGTTGCCGTGATGTGAAGGGTCGAGTTAGTTTTGTACTTCAGAAGGGCTGAGTGTTTTTACATTTGGTCACCACACTACATTTAACAAAGACACATAGACCAGGTCAAAAAGAAGTCAGTTATGCAACAGCAGGCGACATTGCATTGAGAAACAAGGACACCCTATTCACTGTTGGTCAATATCTTAGGGCGGCTCAGCTTGTTGCTAAAAAGCAGAGCGCTTACAGTGTTACATTGAATGCAAATACCGTAAATTCCGGACTATAAGCCGCTACTTTTTTCCAAAACTTTCAACCCTGCGACTTATACAGTGATGCGGCCAATTTGTGTAATTTTTCTAACGGCCGCCAGGGTCGCTCGAGTAGAAAAGGTAAGATTAAGACTGCCGCGTCACAGGCAACGTTTGGGAAGAAAGTTATATTATTATTATTGTTAAGTTATATTATTAAAACTTTGAAAACTCTCTCTTTCTTTGTAAATATGTTTACATGTTTTAATGTGGGCACATGCGGCTTATATACAGGTGCGGCTTGTGTATGTACAAAATTTGTTTTCCTCTAAAAATGTAGTGGGTGCGGCTTATAATCAGGTGGGCTCTATAGTGCGGAAATTATGGTAATCTGTTGTCAGCTTGGTAATACTTTTCACTATTTCAACCGAATGTGTGTATAAAAGTGACAGCATTCTTGCATAGAATTGTGTGTTCAGTACACTGACTTATTGACTTACCCATTTCTGCTCTCAAATGTCATATTATTTCACTGCAACAGTGACAAAAAGTGAAAAACTGGTTGAATGGCAGTGTGTTGAAATGTGAATTGTGCTTGCAATTTGTGGACATGGGATGGAATCCGATTCCGGCCATGCCTAGGTGGGATTTTCAAGGGTACTCCGGTTTCCTGCCATTCCTCCCATCTCTGTCCATTTTCAACACTGCTTATTCTGAACAGGGTTGTAGGGAGTTGCTGGAGCCTATCCCAGCTGACTCCAGGCAAAAGGCAGGCACTGGTCACAAGTCAGTTATAGGACACATATAGAGACAAACAACCATTCACATCCACAGCGTCACAGCATTGGGAATCGATCCCACGCTGCCTGCACACAAGTCGGACAATTAAATATAAGTTGAACACAATTTCCAAATCATTGATATTAGCTCCTTCTGCCATACAGTTGCAGAAGGAACAGATCTACACCAAGCTGGTAAATATTCAGCAACGACAAGCTACACATCGGTCAGATCCACATATCTAGCCAGCTAATGGTCGATGCGTGACTCCGCTGACTTGAAACGGCTGTTCTCATCATATCGCATTGTTTCAGTTGGTATCCCACCTTATTCTGCCATCATATACTGTTGCCGTCAACGTCAGCACAACACCATCCTGAAATCACATGCGATCTGTAAATTGCCGTTCGGCCGGAAAAAGACGCGAGTGCCCAGTTCGATGGATTACTTTCAAAAGGTAGTTTAACGCGCAAAAATGAATGTGATACTGACAGCCTGACACGGGTTAAGTTCCTATCGATCCGTTTTCAACAAACCAGGATTTCGCTAATGTGCTGTGAACAAGGCAATCCATCCATCCATTTTCAGAACCGCTTTCTCTTCACAAGGGTCGCGGGGCGTGCTGGAGCCTATCCCAGCTGTCTTCGGGTAGGAGGCGGGGGACACCCTGAACCGGTTGCCAGCCAATCGCAGGGCACACAGAGATGAACAACCATGCACGCCCACACTCACACCCAGGGACAATTTGGAGTGATCAATCAGCCTGCCATGTATGTTTTTGGAATGTGGGAGGAAACCGGAGTACCCGGAGAAAACCCACGCAGTCACGAGGAGAACATGCAAACTCCACACAGGGAGGCCAGAGCTGGAATCGAACCCGGTACCTCTGAACTGTGAGATCGACGAGCTAACCACTCGTCCACCTGGGCACCCCAAACAAGGCAATGCGCTACCATATTTGATACGTCACCCCTGGTCCGTCGCTGATGATGAATGACCAACATTTTCTTAAGAAGGAACACATTTTCTCCATAAGATGGCACCCACTGGACCCATTCGCATAGCTTGTGTGGTTTGCCTCCAGATACCTACAGGGAGTGTAGGTATCTGCCACCCGAAACGCTGAACAGAAGAAGCTATACACAATTGGTTTGGAATGGATGGATGGATGATTATGGCAATGGTTTGAGTGTTAAACTTTAACTTTGAATTGTTTTGGTTTTAGACAAAAAAAGTAAACTGCCCAGTGTCAGAGAAGTCTACTTTTAAAGATTACAGAATATCTTTTTTAAAGAGGCAGCATATACCATTCAAAGCTTGGTTTTTGCTAAAAACACAAGGGTGAATCAGAATAGCCAATAGGCCTACATTGGTATTATAGTGGGAGGGTGGACAAAACTTTTACTTTTCAAAGGTTTCTTGAACCTATAAGGTGAATTCAGAGATGTATTTCTGAAAGCAGTATATATGTTTGAAGAGAATTGCAAAAAACATGTTGTGACTGTTTGTTCCTCCTTATAGTTGCTGTTCAGTTGCAACGGCTCGCTTATGCTTTGTGTCTTTTTTCTGTCATATAGGCTTGATGTCTCACAGTAGATAAACTTGGACTACTCAGTGACAAGTTGTAAGTACGTTGAGCTTTTCACCGGCGTCAGCTCTTTTTCCTGTCCTCTGCATCCAGCCCTGCTCTCTGGAGTTACTTTGTACTTTCATAGGTAAAGACTTTTACTCTTCATCTTCCGTGTCATGTCTGCTCCTGGGTCCTTATTCCGCTTCTCACGTGACAATATGCGTGCAAAGACTGGGAATAATGTAGTATGAAAAGAGTTTCTGGCAAGAGTCGACCCTCCCCCACCATATACTGTATCCTAGTAATGAGCGTCAGTGGTTATCCAGTGTACCGTAAATTCCGGACTATAAGCCGCTGCTTTTTTCCCAAACTTTCAACCCTGCGGCTTATACAGTGATGCGGCCAATATATGTAATTTTTCTAACGGCCGCCAGGGGCGCTCGAGTAGAAAAGGTAAGATTAAGACCGGTGGAATATATGCGTTGAGGAAGACTGCAACTTCTTGTCTTGTGCATAAATTAAATTAGCGTGAACATACCCTCATCATGGAAAATGCAAAAGAAAGGCATATGTTATACTGCATTGCTATTCTGTTGCTAGCGTGTTGTTACCATGTTGCTACCGTTTTACTGCTGCGTCACAGGCACCGTTTGGGAAGAAAGTTATATTATTATTATTGTTAAGTTATATTATTAAAACTTTGAAAACTCTCTCTGTGTACCGTGTTTCTTTGTAAATATGTTGACATGTTTTAATGTGGGCACATGCGGCTTATATACAGGTGCGGCTTGTGTATGTACACAATTGGTTTTCCTCTAAAAATGTAGTGGGTGCGGCTTATAATCAGGTGCGCTCTATAGTGCGGAAATTACGGTAATTGCGAGTTACTTAAAAATAATAATGATGACTTGGCCCATTCATTCCTACCACTGCAATAGTTAGCAAACAAGCTATGCTTACAACTTGAAAAACGCATGTGATGTGTTTTGTGTTATCCAGGCTACAGAGTTTCTGTCATATGTGGCCATGAGCTTACTCGCCTGCTAGGTCACTAGGTAATGTGGACTCACACATGACACCAAATCACGTGAGGCGGTGACTTATGGGATGACAAAGATGCCATGTCCATGACTGATGGGCTAGCCCAGTAATTTGCTGACCCGCTTCCTCATTCGCTCACTTGCTTGTGGACGGTGTCAACGTTGTTCAATAAGTCACCGCTTCACTCGGGTTTGTGTTTTGTGTGCGTCCATACCAGTCCCGATGGTTCTGAAATATGGACTCGTCAGACCACAGAACACTTTTCCAATTTGCATCAGTTCATTCTAGATGAGCTTGGGCCCGGAGAAGCCAGCGGCGTTTCTGGGTGTAGTTGATACCTGGCTTTTGCTTTGAATCGTAGAGTGTTAAGTTGTAGCGCCGTTACGGACGTTGGGTTGCTGAAGTTGTCCTGAGTGAATGTGGTGATTGATATCCTTTACACATTGACGTCGCTTTCTGATGCAGTGCCGCCTGAGGGATCGAAGAGTCACGGGCATTCAATGCCGGTTTTCGGCGTTGGCACTTACACGCAGTGCGATCCCGCTGCGTTCTCTGAACCTTTTGATTTATATTATGAACTGTTGACCTTAAAATCCCTCAATTCCTTGCACTTGTATATTGAGGAACACTGTCCTTAAACTCTCCAACTATTTTCTCATGCAGTTGTTCACAAAAGCTGAACCTCGCCCCATCTTTGATCTTGTGAATGGATGACTGAGTAATGGCCCCCACCTGTTCCCATTTAGGCTGTTCACCTGTGGGTTGTTTGAAACAGGTGTTTGATGAGCGTTCCTCAATTTACTCTGTCTTTTGTTGCCGCCTGTCCCAGCTTTTTTGGGAACGTGTTGCAGCCATAATATTAGTTCATGTTTATTTGCTAAAAACAAAGTTTATCAGCTTGAACATTCAATATCTTGTCTTTGTTGTGTACTGTAAATTCTGGACTATAAGCTGCTACTTTTTTCCCAAACTTTCAACCCTGCGGCTTATACAGTGATGCAGCCAATTTATGTAATTTTTTTAACGGCCGCCAGGGGCGCTCGAGTAGAAAAGGTAAGATTAAGACTGCCGCGTCACAGGCACCGTTTGGGAAGAAAGTTATATTATTATTATTATTATTAAGTTATATTATTAAAGCTTTGAAAACTCTCTCTGTGTACCGTCTTTCTTTGTAAATACGTTTACATGTTTTAATGTGGGCACATGCGGCTTATATACAGGTGCGGCTTGTGTGTGTACAAAATTGGTTTTCCTCTAAAAATGTAGTGGGTGCGGCTTATAATCAGGTGCGCTCTATAGTGCGGAAATTACGGTATTCGATTAAATATAGGTTGAACGTAATTTGCAAATCATTGTATTCTGTTTGACGTATGATTAACGTCCAAACTATATTGAAGTTGGGTTTTTATATTGGATTGCAGTGAAGCCGTCATATACAGCAAATCCCAAATCTGTTGCAAGCTAGTGATGAGTAGTTGACACGGCATCTCAAATGACATTTGAGCAAGATTCATTGAAACTCCGTGTCAAAAAACGTTTTAACAAGCACTAACATTTGTCAAAGAAACATTTCAATTGCATCACTTAACTGTATTCATTTTCTTTACAGCCTGTTGGGCAGTCATGGCACTCATAAGAGTCACTTTGCAATAGTCAACCGATTGCAAAACCCACGCAGCTGACATGGACAGTTTTTATCACGGACATAACGGAGTCTCCCCGTTGTTGAAGTTTCAGAAGCCTCACAGCACAGGATCACGAGATTGTGCCCACGCAGGTTTGCATAGGGGAATGACACGCATGACCACTGACTGTGGAAAACAGGATACAGGCAACGTCGCAACAGGAAGTGTTGCGCTCCTCCTCAGCAGAACATCAGTTTAGCCAGACTGAGAGCTGGTTGATGTCCAAACTCTTGAAAATCCTGCGGTAGTGCACGTATTTCGTAATCGCCCTCGCTCAACATTTATTCTTAAGAAATGCTGTTTAAAATAAAAAATAAATAAATAAATAAATGATATGTTGAAATCATATAAAAACCCGAGTTACCGTTACATTATCATTAGATTTTTCTCAAACATTTTTAAAGTCTTGTCAGTGCTTGTACTTGTCTACCAACATCAAGCAGGCGGTTAAACCCACTTGAAAATGGCACATTGTGACACTACAGTATATCTTAATGCAGTGACATTTTGGAATGGTTTGATCAAACGGTGGTGGGTGGAGGATTAAGTAAGATTTAGTTTGATTTAGAATGGCTTAACACTTCCGAGGCAACCTTGTGTATACATCGCCTGGCTTTTCTAAATTTAATCGACCTGATGTTGTCACTCACATTATCTCAAAGTGGATGTTAATCGTCATTTAAAGTGTGATATTATGCAAATGAAACAAGAACAACAAAAACTAGGTTGTAAAAAAAAAAAACTGGAAATAGTTTTAAAGTAATGAAGCTGCAGGTTAAACACTACAAAAGAGATGTGTGAACACACTGCGGTATTTGACGGTGGAATCGACAAAGTAATACTAAAAGATCAGAATGTCCCTCCAAGGTAACGCCCACAGTCTCTCAAAGTGCAAAAGTTATTTGGTCTTACCAGTTTGTTGTGTTAAATCATCCAGTGGACAGCGGATATATTCCCACAAAAGTCACTTCACCAACTACTGGAAGCAAATTGCCAAAGGTGGTTGAAAAATGCAGCTTTCTATATATCTCTGAATTAGCAGGGGAACTAAAAACTTCCTTAATTCTGCCAATTTAGGTTGAGTACCATAAGGCTTCTTCTCCTATTTCTTCTTCCTTATTAAAACAAGAAGGTGACAAACTTCCTACAGAACATGTTGTTTCAGGCAGTCGGTCCACAGTGAACGTTAGACAGTATTACTGGTTACTTTACATATACATATATATATATATATATATGTTGTATTTTGAGTTAATGGTATACACACACAAAAAAAGAAAACATTTTAAAATCACTTAATTCAACACTTGTGTTTTTTGATCAAGTGACTACTTTTTTGTGTGTGTGAAATTGATAGTTTTATGATATGCGACTGTACATCTTGTCCAGGTCAGGACAAAACTAACAATGAATGAATGATACAGCGGAAAGAAAGTAAATGCAATTTCAAGTTGAATTAGTAACAGTAACATGACTTCCAAAACGAACCAACAAGTTGCATTGCCATTAACTCATTCAGGACCAGCCAATTCTAAACCAAGTCTGAAATGACGTATAAAAACGTCTTTGGGAGTGAATGAGTTAAATATATATTTTTTATAAGCTAAAATAATGTGGAATCAATATTGCATTTCATTTCTGTGGGTGGACAGCGCACAAAGAAGACCGTTGTCCTTGACTGACACTCAGCAGAGGTTTCAGTGTCCATTATTTGTTTCACAATGACATGGAACAGTTGCCTGACATGCGTGCTAGGGGACATCCAGCTCTCTCACTTCTTATTCCTGATTCCTCATTTTCTCTGGACTCCTCGACACCAACCCTCAGCTAAGGTCGGTGGATATTATTAGACAAGTGTGAATCACAAAGTACATGGACAAACACTCACTCAAGCACAAAAAGGGATCAACCAAAAACTGGGCGCGAAGAAGCCAGCATAGGCTGTTGTTCCAATCATTTATTTTGTTTATTTGAACACGCTGTTCCTTGTTTACTGGATGTTCAAGTCGCAACAACTTTAAAAAAAAAATGCACATTTAGAAATGTATACCATATAAGGCTTTCAGCTCCTATCTCTCTAAACAACCCAAGTTCCTCTTTTTTTTTTTTTTTTCTTGTTGCTTAAGCCAGACAAGGATGATTCAGTGCGGATATTAATCATGTGTTTTGTTGTTGTTCTTTTTCTGCTGTTTTTATCTTCATATCTCACCAGACCAAGTCTGGAACAGTAATCTGTTTTTTTAAAATAAAGAGAAAATGTGTGAATAACGTGACATGTACACATCAAGAACTGTGCCATCAAACTGACTCTGACAATAACACGGGATAGATTATTTTCAGTTTTGCTGTCATATATATTGTAGCTTTAAAAAGTATGTGTGATGGCAAAGCACTATGGCAAGATATGGAATAAATGCTCAAATGGCTTGCCATAAAGCACCCTATGCTGTACAAAGTTTCCCATACTTGTTTTTTTTTTTTCTAAATGAATCATTTTAATGGACTGTATGTGACGTTTTCTTGCCTGGTCTCAGGGCAGTGAATTGCTATTGCATGCACCACCTAGTGGCCGCATACATTGAGACACGAAATAACCATGGAAGCAGGGGGCTTCTTTGTCCTTTTCTCCACAATGACCTGCTATCTTGACTCATTCGTGTGCACAACCAGCCCAACATATCCGCGCACTTGCTCAGAGGGCCAATTATTTCGATTAGCAATTCATACAAAACTGTGACATGTGCTTCTGACATTCTAATAATAAGAAACCTGCTCAAGTCTCAAAGAGTCAATGTTTTGTCAAGACCACATATAGCATTTCCCCCTCATCTATTAAGTTTGAAACAGGGTTGTATGAATATAAGATGAATATGTATTTAAATGGATTGTTCTACATGAGAAGGGCACACAATAAGGAATGATTACTAGGACTCAGGCGGGTGACTCAGAAAAACATATATACAGTTTGTTGATAGACTCACAGCATAATTGCAGTCTTTTTTGAAAATACCAATATACTTGCTAAAAATTTCGTGTTTTTCTTGTTTTCTGAAAACATTTCATTATGTCTTTGGCAATTGTTAAATAAGAACCCTATATAATAATTTGCCTACTCCACATTGAGAAGAAGCATTTTGAAAGATGCTGGTTACCTGTGCAGCTTCATTACATCATGCTACACACCCATTTGCTTCAGAAACTATTGTGGGTTATTTTTGAAAACATTTCAAACATAATTTGCAGCGTTCTTGTTGTGTAGGGAACGCATTAACAGTAATGGACAAGTTGATGATTGGAAGAGAGAGGCAATGCAGTTCAATACATGTAATAGTACAGAAGAAAGTATACAGTGGGCAATGATCATTTTACTGTTTACCCCAGCGAGTGCCAGGGACTCGCTGATCAGAAAAGTATGAGTCCCATTATGCATTTAGAGAGTCCCAAATTTCGAATTCTGAAATGGTCTACTTATTCAATCGCATATGATAATAACACAAACAACAACAATATCCATTGATAATAGGTTTATTTCTTATAAACAAATGCTGCAAACATTTTAAATAATTCAGGCATACAAGATTAACAATGAACATCAGCAGCTGTGTACTCCAGGTTTATTCAACAAAATAAATGGATCAAAATATGTTGTACTCGTATGGCATTATGAATACAACATAGCACAAAATCAGTATTTTTTCCAGTCTCACACTGCAAAGATTAATTTACTGGTAATCATTAATACAGGAAAGTATTGACGTGGATTGACATCCTCTTCCCAAGACGATGCATGTGTAATCTATCAATTTGACGAAAGAATCTACCACACATCATCGTTAGTTCTACTGACAGTTAATATTAGCATTACTACACCTTGTGACGATTTTTTTTATTCATAAAGTCACCATGCTACAACCAGTAAATTATAGAATAACAAAGACTGTTTCATAATATTTTTTATAGCGATTAGCCTATAGATCTAATGACCAATTTGCCTCGTAATCGTCCCTCTCGTCGTATCTCGCTCTCGGTTCTGTGCGTACGTCACAGGTGAGTTTAGTGATACGAAAAATCAGACTGGCATTCCCATTTCTTAAATGTCGTATTTAGTAGACCATTGTGTTTTTTTTCGCCGCCATCTCAAACTGTCATCCGCACGTGTGTGTGTGTGTGTGTGTGTGCGCATGTGCATTATGTGACTTCAATAATCTTATTCGGTGTTAGTTTAAAAATATATATAGATAGATAGATAGATATACACACACACAAACACACATGCGTGCGGCATGCGACTGGTTAGCGCGTCGACCTCACAGTGCAGAGGTCGTGGGTTCGATCCCGGCTCCAGCCTTCCTGTGAGGAGTTCCCCTTTGCTTGCGGGGGTTTTCTCTGGGTATTCTAGTTTCCTCCCACATTCCAAAAACATGCATGGCATGCTGATTGAACAAATCAGCCATGTCCAGCTCTGGGCCTGTAGGGCCACTGTCCTGCCTGTTTTTCAGCTCTCCCGGCTGCAACACACCTGATTCAGATGATCAAGCAATCCTGATTATTTGATGTGGGTGTGTCGCTCCTGGGAGAGCTGGAAAACAGGCAGGACAGCGGCCCTTGAGGACCGACTTTGGACACCCCTGCTCTAAATTGTCCCTAGGTGTGAGTGTGAGCGCCGATGGTTGTTCGTCTCTCTGTGCCCTACGATTGGCCGGCAACCAGTTCAGGGTGTCCCTCACCTGACAGCTGGGATAGGCTCCAGCAACCTTCCAATACAGATCGAAGCTTCCTTAGTTTTTTTTTTTTACTTTTCAATGTAGTCTACCCGCACTGTGACACACTTTTCCCATCTGTGCACAAACTTCCAAACTCCTCAAAGCGTAAAAATCTTTGGACTGATGTCCAAGCCAGTCACTCTATTGACTTGATCGTCAACAACAGTTAAGATGGTCTCAAGGCCCCCCATTACCACCCAAGTCTGTCTCTGCTGCATCGGTTTCATCACTACACGCCACGGCTCTTCAGCCATCTCAGGCAGAGAGGTACTCCAGTGAGCAAGGGGAGTGCCGTCCTTTTATTGTGGAATGTGAAATACACTACAAATATTTGCCATCAGCCTTGACTGTTGAACAAGGTGGGATTTACTGGGGTCACATTTCTGTGGGAGGGCTAGGGCATCAAATGCCGCGGCCCTTCATGATATCTTTTCAAAAAGGACTCAAGATGTATTAGTTATCAACCCTCAAATCCATGACTCATTAATCACATTAGCAATAAGAATGGACTATCGTCAACAGGAACGCAAGAGAAATCGCCGTCGTCAGAGCAGTGCTGTGGTGTCAACAGGCGCGGTGTCTTAAAATTTCCACAGTGAGTTGACTCAGCGGAGAAAGAGGAACCAATCCAGCTGGGATGAGCCTAACCGTCCATGGAAGAGCATTGTTGCCACCTGCAACAAGGGAGACGTTTCTATTGTGGGCAGTCGGGTCATCTCCTGTGTGTGAGTGGGTTATCTTCGGGTACTCTGGTTTCCACCCACATTCCAAAAACAGGCATGTCAGGTTAATGGAAAACTCTAAATTGTTTCTAGGTGACTTCAGGGGGATCACTGTACTTCGAATGGGAAAAGTTGTTATATGGATTCAAATGACATGTCCAATTTTTTTACACCAGTCTGAAAAAAAAATAATACAACCTACCACCTGTAATTTTTTCAGATAATGTTTTTCATTTACCGTAAATTCCGGACTATAAGCCGCTACTTTTTCCCAAACTTTCAACCCTGCGGCTTATACAGTGATGCGGCCAATATGTGTAATTTTACTAACGGCCGCCAGGGGCGCTCACGTAGAAAAGGTAAGATTAAGACCGGTCTTTATGACACTGATTAATTCCGACACTGAGGACGGTGACTTCGATGGCTTCAGTTCACAGGAGGAAGATGAAGACGGCTCACCGTGATTTTGACAAGTACTGGTATGTTCTTTTACCAGAACTGTTATACTGTGTTGCTATTCTGTTGCTAGCGTGTTGTTACCATGTTGCTACCGTTTTACTGCCGCGTCACAGGCACCGTTTGGGAAGAAAGTTATATTAATATTGTTAAGTTATATTATTAAAACTTTGAAAACTCTCTCTGTGTACCGTCTTTCTTTGTAAATATGTTGACATGTTTTAATGTGGGCACATGCGGCTTATATACAGGTGCGGCTTGTGTATGTACAAAATTGGTTTTCCTCTAAAAATGTAGTGGGTGCGCCTTATAATCAGGTGCGCTCTATAGTGCGGAAATTACGGTAAAGGCTTTGTTTGTAAGACAAACAACTTATTTGTGGGGGAGAGGCAATCTGGAAAGAGCTAAAGAGGGCAGTTCTGACCATCCCAGGTCGAAAGAGACTCTCGGTTGGTGCAGATTGTCATGGACATGTTGAAGGAAACGGGTGATTAAGAAGTGATGTGTAAATTTGGTATCCTGGCAAGTTGGAGGAACAGATGGTGGTGGACCTTGCCAAAAGATTGGCTATGGCTGTGGAGAACATTTTCTTCCAGAAGAGGCTGGTAATCAAGAAATCAAAAATAACTTTTGGGGGGGATGAAGATTGAGAAGACAAAGGCAGAGCAGAGAACCATGCAGTGGAAGCTGAAAAAGGAAGAGTGTCATGCAGCTATTCAAGAAAAGAGAGGTGACATGGCTTTCGGGTGAATAGGGGTGGTTTACAGAAGACTGTACCACAACAGCCAAGGTGATCCAAGAGACAGTCAGGAGATTACTTGGTATGTGTTCTAGTAGGAAAGGAGAGAAGGAGACTTGGGTGGGGAACCAGAAAGTGCAAGAAAGCATATCAGAGGTTAGCCAGGAAGTGGGTCAGTGAGAGCACTGAGGAGAGGAGACAGGAATACAAGGAGACGCAACATCGGGCAAAGGCGGTGGTGGCTAGGCCAAAAGAAGAGGCATTTGATGACATGTGTGTGATGGCGGACAGTATAAAGTCAGTGAGAAAGATCTTTACAGGTTGTTCAGACAGACACAGATGGAAAGGATGTACACCAGGTTAGGGGGAATAAGGATAGTAATGGAAAAAGTGTTGATTGGTGCATCAGGGAATGTTATTTATTTATTTCATTGGGACAGTGCATATTAATGTAATCAGTGACAGATTTAGCGACATCGTTCACATTCATTTCATGAAAGATGCTCCATTCAGTAATCATGAAGCATCGTTTGCTCCTCCTTTCAGTCTATGAGGGTGTTTGCCATACTGGTCCTACATGTGCTTTGTGGAGTTGAGCATTTGTCCATGTCCCCCCCCCCGTGGGATCTTCAAGAGAGAGTTTGGTCCATATTACCTGGACAGTCAGATTTGAGATTTGAAACTATTTTTAGGATTAAAAATCTGAAAAGTGTGGCGAGCAATATTATTTGGCCCCTTTGCTGTCAGTGCAGCCAACCCACTCCAGAAGTTCAAAAGGCAGTTTAAGTGCTAGACAGGAAACCAATGCACTTCCATAGAGGAATCCTGGAATAAGTTGCTAATACACTTTAGAGACTGTGATAACTTTCCACTTTTCAAAAAAAAAAAAACTTAAACATTGGCTAGAAATACATCAGACATGCACCCATGACACACCATTTCCAGACTCCAGCCCGTTCCTGTGGGCTTCTGGCCAACCAATTTGTCACTCTAAGTGATTTGTCTGTCCTGCATGGTCTTTTGTCTTGTAATTGAGTAGTGAAACTGTTTGTCATGTCTCTTTTATGATGCCTTACCTATTTGGTTTTTATTTCTGTCATAGTGGTCTTAAAGTTGTATGTGTCTCACTGTACTATTTAAAAAAAAACAGCCTTGAGACTATGGCTGAAAACTAGCATTTACCGTAAATTCCGGACTATGAGCCGCTACTTTTTCCCCAAACTTTCAACCCTGCGGCTTATTCAGTGATGCGGCCAATTTGTGTAATTTTTCCAACGGCCGCCAGGGACGCTTAAGTAGAAAAGGTAAGATTAAGACCGGTGGAATATATGCGTCGAGGAAGACTGCAACTTCTTGTCTTGTGCATCAATTAAATTAGCGTGAACATACCCTCATCATGGAAAATGCAAAAAGAAAGGCATATGACGCATTGCTATTCTGTTGCTAGCGTGTTGTTACCATGTTGCTACCGTTTTACTGCTGCGTCACAGGAACCGTTTGGGAAGAAAGTTATATTATTATTATTATTGTTAAGTTATATTATTAAAACTTTGAAAACTCTCTCTGTGTACCGTCTTTCTTTGTAAATATGTTTATATGTTTTAATGTGGGCACATGCGGCTTATATACGGGTGCGGCTTGTGTGTGTACAAAATTGGTTTTCCTCTAAAAATGTAGTGGGCGCGGCTTATAATCAGGTGCGCTCTATAGTGCGGAAATTACGGTATGCTAAATCCGGCACATTTACACATTCTTGTGATGATTAAGTTCTGCGTGGTCAGTGTCATACCTCAGAGAAATAAATATATACCCAAACAATAAACTTTACATAACCAAAAAGGTCAAAGATTTCATGAATCGTAAAAAGGAACTTAACTGCATGCTTAGGGACGCGAGGAAGAGTTATAAGGACACAATTGAACAGAACGTTCATGCTGGGAACTCTAAGAAGTTGTGGGATACTATGAAGGCCATCACCAACATGACCACTAGCAAGACATGTCTGAGTACTCCAAATGATTTGCAAAAAGCAAATGAATTAAATGACTTTTGTTTTTAGATTTGAGAACCATGATTTCTCTTCTGAGTATGATAATGTATTAAAATCTATATGTGTCGTCGACCAGGTTGCCAGAAAGCTGATTGAACCCACCAAAGTCCCTTTTCAAACACGGTAGTGCCAAGAACGCCGCAGGGCCAGATGGCGTTTTCACGTTCCTTCTTAAAATCTGTCCTGAAGAGCTGACACGGGCGCTGTGTCCTGTCTTTCAAAAATCTGTAAATCAGCACACCGTTCCCACCTGCTGGAAGAAATCAGTTTTAATACCGGTAACAAAAACAACAAAACCTTTCCATAGGAAAATCATGATTTTTATCCAGTTGCGCTAACATAAAAAATAATGTAATAAATAAATATAATAAAATGTTTTGAGAGAATCATGGTGTCCTCACTCAAGAAGGAGGTCAACCCGCTGCTTGATCCTTTTCAGTTTGCCTATAAGTGAGGGTGTGCCACAGATGATGTAATTAATACTATTAGTCATCTGGTCACTTAACATCAGGAAGACCCCAAAGCTTTTGTTCGACTTTTGTTTGTCGATTTTGAGGAACTGAAAAATATGCATGTCAATCCTTTTATTTTGAAATGCTTTATGTCCTTTCTAACGAACCGTGCGCAGCATGCCAAAGTTAACAATGTCCTCTCTTCAATCTCCACATAAAAAAATCCAAAAACATCATCCAAATCATAAAGCTGACTGAGAAATGACCAAAATTGACAAAGCTGTTATCTCGGAAAATGGTACCCACTTTGAAGAATCAAAATGATCAAGTAATAAACCACTCATCCATCCATCCATCCATCTTCTTTCTGATCCGCTTATCCTCACAAGGGTCGTGGGGCATGCTGGAGCCTATCCCAGCTGTCTTCGGGCAGTAGGCAGGGGGGACACCCTGAACTGGTTGCCAGCCAATCGCAGGGCACACAGAGACAAACAAGCATCTGCGCTCACACTCACACCTAGGGACAATTAAGACTGAGAGCGTTCCATTAACCTGCCACGCATGTTTCTGGAATGTGGGAGGTACCTGGAGAAAACAGTCATGGGGAGAACATGCAAACTCCACACAGGAAAGCCAGTATCGAACGCTGCACCTCTGCACTGTTAAACCGTCGTGCTAATCCGTCGACCACCGGGTTTGATGATTTAAGTATGAAACTACAATGAAGACATGAAAAAAATTCGAATTAGAGGATAACTTTTGACTGGTACTGTACTACCATACCAAAGGGGACCTTTGCATCATAACTTCAGGCAAAGGCCTATTTGGGGGCTACTCATGTTTATAGCCAATGTTTTTCCTTTCCATTACAAGCACAATACAAGTTAATAAAGGAGGTCAACTTTTTTTGTGTGTGATATTTCTTTTGTTTTGCGCCAAGTTATCAAAAAGGGTATTGTATAAAAACAAAAAAAAACAATGAAGAAATGCAATTTTACTTTTGCACTTGCATTTCAGAGCCTTTTTTTTTTTAAGTGCTCAGTACTCCTACAGTACGGTGTGAATTCTTTTGATTTCTATCATCGATTTTGTCGATTGACCTGTTGATTAAACTTTTGCAACTTTGTAACTGTTGATTTGTGTTTCACTGAATCCTGGCTGGCTCATTTTGTAATTAAACGTGGGGCCATGGGACCAATGCAATAACTTTGCGTGTGTAAAACTGCACACGCCTAGCTCAACTACGCACCTAGTCCGAAAGCAAGTCTGTCCCGAAGTGTTTCGTTTCTGCGGGGCGTGATTATCCACTTCTACTTCCTTTCTCATGTGCCAGTTTTTCCTCTCCAGCTACCTCATACGTGGCTGCTGGAGGAAAGGAGGAGAAAAAAAAGCTGTGCTCCTAGAAAGCAGCTGCGGCCGGACCTTTCCTGCCTTCGGCTGCCGTTGGGGATCCTGTCTGGCGTACGGGGCAAGGCAGCGTGCATTAAATTGGCCTGGATGGCAGGGAGACTCTGGTGCAAAGACTGCTCAAACCATAAGGTATTGTAAGTATAAAATCGACTTGGTGCCACGTCACTAACTTGCAAGTGATGCTTGTGACAGTACCGCGCACTGATTGAACGTGTCGCCGCTACTGACTTTAGCATGCAAGTGTTATTATTGTGCTAACGTTAGCTTGCTAATTTAAGTGCATGGGTCGGATCTAGTTTAGACGGACGTTGACAGATAAATACAATTAAGCTAGCACTCATTAGGCGCAGCGGATGTTTGATTCAATAAGTTTCGTTTGATTAAGTTTCGTTTATTTGATGAAGTATCTATCTGCAGTATGTTATGTAATCTTTCCCTGATTCAGTCAATGATGATGAGAGCAGTCAAGTTAATTTTATTATTAGCATCTTCAGTAAAAGTATGTCGGATTAAATTAAAGTATTTTCTTCACCCCTAAAAGTTTGAACGAGATGTTTTTTCCATTAAAAAGTAGTGCGGAAAAATGCCACACAGCTTGTGTACCAATTGCTTTAATAGAAAAGTCCCCCTAAAAGTAAATTGCATAAAATATTAACTACAGTATTACTATAACTATTCCGACTACAAATTCAGCAACAAACTACTGCACGGCTACTTGTACACCCCGTAGTCCTGGCGAATTTCCTTCAAAGCAAACAGTTTTACAATAACTGCTTTGAAAATAGAACTGAAACGTAAGATGTGGATACAATCAACATGAGCGCGTCAACATCCCGTCAGTCATCCATTTACAGCCTTTATACACCCTTCAACACTCTTGTTAACTGTTTACAAACGTGAAAATTACATCATACCATCAAATCAAATGCTATTACTCTAATTATGCATACCTAAATATGCATC
Organism: Hippocampus mohnikei; assembly: GCA_026261675.1. Lineage (NCBI taxonomy): Eukaryota > Metazoa > Chordata > Actinopteri > Syngnathiformes > Syngnathidae > Hippocampus > Hippocampus mohnikei. Next base: position 3,288,708 of record JAKGUB010000340.1, read on the forward strand.
TGTGTAATAGTTTATGGAAAAATATATATTTAAACCAAAATATGTAACATTTTGTTCTGTTAATTCTTGGTACACGTCCCTCAGATTTTTGTTACTGTTTTAACTACTTCAAACGGTGACTGAGGGCATTGCCATATTGCCTGATATTTAAATCGTGGTATTTATTGAATCCCTTCACAGTAACGGCGAGTGTAAAATTGTAATAATGATAATGGAAGTATTTCTGAATGGGCTATTTTCTGTCCATGTGAAAGATAAATATTTCCTTTTAATAGGATCAGAGAGGATCATATTTATGAAAAAACAAAACTTTGTCCGACCTACCGACCATATGCTGAATTTTCATGTTACCGGAAACACACTACTTTTTTTTCTATGCCTAACAAGGAACTATCATCCTACTAATCACATTATGACAGAGTATTCCCATATTTCTCTTGCTTTTTCCCATAGTGACTGATTTTCTGCACCACGTCAGACTGCAATATTGTTTTCGGTCTGAACTTTTTCACAAAGTAAAGGATTGAGAATCGAATTTCCATATGTTGTGCTAAACTACTGCATATATATTGCTTTTGTTACAGAATTACCAGTTACATGGGTTCTTTGGCCCATGGGACAGATGAAAGTTGAACGTGGTCAGAGGCCCACCTGGGCTGTATCTGCTCTGTTAATCATAGTCACTCTGCTGATGCTGCCCTCTGAGGTGGCATCAGGCCGGAAAATTACTCAAACAACCATGGCTCACGCAACAACTACGGATGCAAGATCCGGTTCTAACTTCACTGATGACCTTCAAGGCCTCCAGGCCCTAGCAGACTTCCTAGCGAGTGATCATGCTCATGTTTGGGTCTTGTCCCTTGTGGGCTCAGTTGTTGTAGGCCTTAGTGGGATTTTCCCCTTGCTCGTCATCCCAATCGAAGCTGGAGCAGCCCTGAAAACCGAAGGTAGGTCGTCTAAGATGAATTCTTATCAGATTTGACTGTAGGTAGCAACATGTATGGTTGACAGTATTTTGCAAAATGTGTCATGTGATCTTAAAACCTTTTCACTGTTGCACTTCGGTTGTCTGCATATGCCACAAGAGAAATCCTGTGTTTAAAGGCTGTCACTTGGTACTGTAATTTGAAATTTCACCTCCTTCCAAGGGGTGTTTTGTAGGAATTTTAGTTCTTGAAAACAAACTCCTTTGTTTCATCAACTGTATGTTTTTGGTTAGTCCATTATTGCCCCACTTTCTGTGGTCCGAACTGCCTTAAACCTTTCAGTAAGCTCCCAAATTGTTCTGTTTTAGCTTAATGCAGATCGAAATTGAAAGATGCCCTTCTTTTCCCCATTTGTAGGTGATAAAACAATTATTTTCCTTACTCTATGTGTTAGTAAACTGTTTCAATTCATTCATTTTCATCCACCAGCCAGCGATGCTCATCTTAAATGAATCAGATTTTACTCATTCAAACCATGATTGAGTTTGTGAAGAGAATGAAAGATAATCAAATGGAATGATGTTCATTTCAGATCCTGCTGCATCATTAATGTCACACTTTTGTTATTCTCAGCTGGACACCAGAAGCTAAAGAGGCTTTTGAGCTTCGCTATCGGTGGTCTTCTTGGTGATGTATTCCTTCACCTTCTCCCTGAAGCATGGGCGCACTCTGGCTCTTCAGGTGGGTCATCTTCCCATCGCTGCCACTCCCATTCTATCATCGCTAATGTTGAGTCTGATTTTTGTCATTATTTATCTTTATTAATTCAAATTATGACCACAGGTCAATTTCAATGACCTCTAATACAGAGGTCCCCAACCTTTTTTGACCCACGGACCGGTTTCATGTCAGACAATAATTTCAGGGACCGGCCTTTAAGGCCGGATAGATACAACAATGTAATATGAACCTACATGAAAAGTGTGGTATTTTCGAAACATAATAATAAACACGAATCATGACAGGAGGAACGTCCTATCTGGCCGCAACGTTCTCTGGTCACTATGGTAACGTTTAAATGTGCCTACAAAATAAGATACCCCGCAAATAAAAAGTGCATGAAAAATATGACTCACCATCGCCGCTTATTATGCAAAGTAGGCTTGGTGCGTGTGAATCTCCCGTTGAGATAAAGCCGTGTTTGAAATAGGACTCCTGTTACTTTCTATGAAATGTAGCCTTCTCTCTTTCTTGAAAGTCGTAGGCACCTCTTCTGTCTCCTGGCTGGGCCTTTTCCCTTACCGAAAAAACAATTTTCAAAGACGTAACGTAACCTATCACGTGACCGAGAAGCGCAAATTCACCTGAGTCAAGAGTGACATACTGTAGACTGATATAACGGAGAATCCGGTAAATTTTCAAAATAAAACATCTTTCAGATTCCGAAATGAATCAAATGGAAGGAATGTAAGTTATTTATTCTTTCTGTGCGTGCAGCCAGCGCTGAATGACCCGCAGACCAGTACTGGTCCGCGGGCCGCCGGTTGGGGACCCCTGCTCTAATATACAATAATGGCTAAAGAAACAGTTCCTGCTCTGTTTCAGTAGCTACCATGCTTACCGTAGTGGAAACCTGTTTCTACTCTGTTCTTAGAAATCACATTTGCCTTCTTTTTCTCCAGCCACCAGAGAAAAACACTACATGACACAGGGCTTGTGGGTAATCACTGGCCTCCTGGCATTCCTTCTCCTAGAGAAGATGTTCTCAGACCAAGATGGACACAAAGATCCGCCATCACATTCAGACCTGAATTTTAACTCGACTGTAAGTTCTGTAGCTCACCCTTCAATGCATTGCGCATCAATATTTTATATACCTGTGTGTGTGTGTGTGTGTATATATATATATTCAAATACGTTCATCCGGATAATTTGATGAGGGCACATCCAAGAGCGGACGTTGTATCGGTCAGTCGCGGTAAAGAAGGAGCTGAGCCAAAAGGCGAAGCTCTCAATTTACCGGTCGGTCTACGTTCCAACCCTCATCTATGGTCACGAGCTCTGGGTCGTGACCAAAAGAACGAGATCCCGGATACAAGCGGCCGAAATGAGTTTTCTCCGCAGGGTGTCCGGGCTCTCCCTTAGAGATAAGGTGAGAAGCTCGGTCATCCGGGAGGGGCTCAGAGTAGAGCCGCTTCTCCTCCACATCGAGAGGAGACAGATGAGGTGGCTTGGGCATCTGATTCCGATGCCTCCTGGACGCCTCCCTGGTGAGGTGTTCCGGGCATGTCCCACCGGGAGGAGACCCCGAGGACGACCCAGGACATGCTGAAGAGACGATGTCACCCAGCTGGCCTGGGAACGCCTCGGGATCCCCCGGGGAGAGCTGGAAGAAGTGGCCAGGGAGAGGGAAGTCTGGGCTTCACTACTAAAGCTGCTGCCCCCGCGACCCTGCCCCAGATAAGCGGTAGAAGATGGATGGATGGATGGACATTTAAGAGCTTATATTGTACTTCAGTCCCTGTAACTCATATTTGACCCTTTCGTGTAGCTAAGTAAGGTTTTCATAGCAGTGCTCAATTAAAACCTCTGACAGCCTTCTGAAGGAAGACCATGCAGCAGGTGTTTGTTGTGGGGTTTATTTAATTCTTTTTTTTTCATTTGTGTAGTTCAGAAACCTCTTTGTGCTGTATGGTTCTGATTGTTCACCGTCTTCAGTGATCCTTTCTTTCAGTGTGTTTCAAGGGATAGTTTAGCTTTTTGGGAAATGTGCCACTGTGAGGTTGTGACAAAGACATGTACATCTCTAGTATTAGTCACACATCTGAATGCATGCCATACATATGCAACCCCTCCCCCAAACCCGCCGCCAACCTCCACTTAATTAAAGACACTAATATTGTAAGTTCTTTACATCTTCGATGGCAACTGGCCCAAGTTAACATTCTGGAACTACTGACTCATTCACGATGTCTTGATCATGTTTTAGCCACCTCACTGGTGGCCTTTTGAGATGTCTAGTCTGTTCACAAAAGAAAGCGTTCAAGAATGATGATCACGCCTTCCCTCCCAATTACGGTACTCACCGTCGAGTGCTGATTGTTGCAGTCTGTGGCCCTGAAGTCGTACTTTCATGCAACTGTTTTCGTTTTTCTATGGAACTGTTTTTAGTTCAAATTGTCAGTGAGACGGAACATTGGCATTTGGTCATTGGAAAATACATGTTTACCCACTTGTCTGTGATAATGGTGGATGTCACACCAAGGACTGGTATGATCATTGTCCTCCCCCTCTTCTGTTACGCAGTCAAGTTCAGCTTGCAGTGGAAAGGCTGCTGTGTTACATGGAAATGGGTCTCAGCCTGAATCACAGAAATATTCCAAGCATCAGAGTCTGCAGGGAACATATGAGAAAAGTCAAGGTACGCACGCTGATGAGTGATAAACATTTGCAGTGGACATAAAAGCAACAAATGACCATGATGAAGCTTAAGCCTCTGATTTAAATGTGCTGTCGGAGAACAAATGACTCAAGATAATAAGTTGTGCTTCATGACTATAATCTTCGATGGAACTTAAAAGGTCAAACACAATCTGTCCTGGGACAACGGTCTCTGATTTGCCAGTATTTTTGCCAAAAATAAATAAAATCCTATTGGAAATGATATTTTTCAGGGTTCAACTGTTGCCATTCTAAAACTTTTATTGATTGTGCCAACAATGTTTCAAGTAACATTTGACCATTCTTAACTGTTACGCTACGTTGATAACAACGACCCCAATTTTTTCCCCACATGCGTTCAAATTGAAAACTTTGAAGTGATTTTCTTGTTAAAACTCGATTAAATGTCTGCTGGGAACTGTGCAATGACTTGCATGTTTTCGGAGGTCGGTCTTGTGGACCGTGCAATAAACATGGCCGAAATCACTTCTTGGATTGCTGAGCTGAGGTCTCTTACCATAATTCTAACATCTCAAATGAAGTCACGTATCATGGCTAAGTTTTATCCGAGTTAAGCTATACAAAAAAAGTGTGCTTTTGCTGAAAGCTATTGCTACCGTGCATCCCACTTTTAACGGTGATTGCTTGAAGCTGTTGTCTTGGCACACGAGCTATACATGTCCATTGAAATATATTTTAGAAAGGGTATGGGCAAAATGAAGACACAAAATCACCATTGGCCAAATCAAGTTACAGTTGATGACACCACTGTCTCTCCATTTCAAATCAACCGGCTTCTACATTGGCCACAAAAGTCAAGACTAAATGCCCCAAAAATGGCAAAAGTTCAGAGAGCATCAGCTTACAAAGCACCGAAAGTGTGCTCTTTCATGTCTTGCGCAGTTGTCATTTCCTGGCCCGCAATCGGAACGGTTTTAAATATGCACCTGTGTGCCTCGTGGTTGTGCTGATCATTAAATAAGGTGTGGTGACATTGTCGGCACACTCCTCATGTTGGTTTTGTGTGTTGTTATTTGAAGGTCATGATTATTTGTTCGGCCGCATGGTGATCGACTGGGTTAGTACGCTTGCTTCACAGTGCAGCGGTTCTGGGTTCGATTCCAGGCATCCCGACCTCCCTATGTGGAGTTTGCTTGTTCTCCCCGTGCCTGCGTGGTCTTTCTCCGGGTACTTCCAAACACGTTAGGTTAATTGATCACTCTGAATTATCCTTAAATATGATTGCGAGTATGACTGGTTGTTCGTCTCTGTGTGCCCTGCGATTGGCTGGCAACCAGATCAGGGTGTACCCCCGCCTACTGCCCGAAAACAGCTGGGATAGGCTCTGGCACGCCTGCGACCCTTGTGAAGTTATGCGGCTTAGATAACGGATGGATGGAGTCTATATTTACATAATATCCTGGGCGGTGTTTACCATGAGCTCACTTTTCTTATTCCACTTCCGGATCCCATTAACCAGAGTGCGCACATTTGCTCTAAAATGTTTATTGTTGATTTTTGCAAGAATTCATTAAATCTAAAGCACATGCCTAATCATCAACGAAATTCAATTAAAACAAGAATCCAGTTTGAGTCATGTGGCACGGCTCACTTCATTAAGTAGAAGCCACTCATGTATTTACAGTTCAAGCATCTGCTGTCCAGGTGACAGACAGAGCCAATGTTGCGAAATGTCATTTTGTGCGTGAACTGGTTCAAAGTTCAGCTCATTACATTTAAAATGAACTACCGTAAATTCCGGACTATAAGCCGCTACCTTTTTCCCAAACTTTCAACCCTGCGGCTTATTCAGTGATGCGGCCAATTTATGTAATTTTTCTAACAGCCGCCAGGGGCGCTCGAGTAGAAAAGGTAAGATTAAGACCAGTGGAATATATGCGTCGAGGAAGACTGCAACTTCTTGTCTTGTGCATAAATTAAATTAGCGTGAACATACCCTCATCATGGAAAATGCAAAAAGAAAGGCATATGACGCATTGCTATTCTGTTGCTAGCGTGTTGTTACCATGTTGCTACCGTTTTACCGCCGGGTCACAGGCACCGTTTGGGAAGAAAGTTATTATTATTATTATTATTAAGTTATATTATTAAAACTTTGAAAACTCTCTCTGTGTACCGTCTTTCTTTGTAAATATGTTGACATGTTTTAATGTGGGCTCATGCGGCTTATATACAGGTGCGGCTTGTGTATGGACAAAATTGGTTTTCCTCTAAAAATGTAGTGGGTGCGGCTTATAAACAGGTGCGCTCTATAGTGCGGAAATTACGGTAGTTCAGTTCATAGTTCATAATTTAACTTTTTTTGAACGAAGTTCATCATCCAAATATGAATGAGCTCCAATATGTTTTCTGCGAACTCCGCTATACTGTACTGGCAATTACCCAATGTTTCCACCCACTCTACACTGGAAAACAAAATATCCTGTTAAACATGATTATTAAAATGTGGTCATCTGGTGCGATTTTCGATTTTTTTCCTCAACAATATTCAAATGGTATATGTTATGTGCAACCGATGTCCGATTTATGTAAATCCAATGGAGCCAAAGGATGTTCTGTTTTTTTTTTCCAGTGCAATTTTCCTACAAACTCGAAACCATGAGGGAAAACCTGTTGCTTGAATTTTCTTTTATTTTAAAGAATTAAAAAAAAAACCCCACACAGGACTGTGTTACATGCTGATGGTGTAAGCAATCTGCTATCTGAACCAGGCTGAGGTTGGAAACTAAGGATGTACATTATTCAGCGTACAAAACATTTCAAGTAATTTTATATTTCAAAGTCACTTTTCAGTGAATGTATTTCTGTATTTTTGAACCAGGCTGTTACCCCTAATTAACTCCACTTTTAATTGAGGCTGCCGGTCTACCGCAATATACAGGAAAACCAGCTATTCCAGCTGCGGCTGAGAGATAATAGAGCCGCTATTTTACACTGTTACTGTTTTGGGGTTGGGAATAATTTGTTGCCATTTCTTTCATGTATACCTCAAGGCTCGCAGGGTGCTTTGAAATCAATGTGATGTGTCAGGTTTGCCGTTGATGTATTTATGATTCAACTGGGAAGGCAAAGTTTACACTAAAATGTCAGATTTGCTGCTGTGAGTTAGTGTTTTTTTCTCCCCTGTCCAAACTGTTGATGGCTAAATACCGTATTTTCACAACCATAAGGCGCCATTAAAAGTCGAGTGTATGAGCCGAGTTCCAAAGCCTGACTGAGCGCGCTTCTGGCCGACACGCTGTTTATATAGAGAAAAGGCGGGCGTAAGTGACGTCAGGCATGCGGAAGTCTGCCAATGAGTGAAGGGTGGGCGTGCCCAACAACACGGTGCGCCGAATGGTCGTGAAAATACGGTAATTGCTTTTCCTGCCTAATTACCACAAGGCTCAGAGCGTTTAGCCACTCTTGACCAAAAATGAACTGCTGTTCAAAAATCATTCACTGGCAACAATACACTTACATTCAATTCAGGTTGCACCTAAAATATGAACGAGTTAATGAACTTTCTTGTTTTTGGACGTAACTTACCCGTCCGTCACCTTTGATACATGGATTTACCAGCACAACGGCTAACAGCGAACTTTCAGCAGATCATTTTCCATTCAGAGAGAAATTCTTGTCTTAAAACTTGAAGCCTAATCCAGATGTTTGACCTGCAGTAAATAACTGTATTTCAGACAAGTGGCTACCTGAACCTCCTGGCCAACTGCATTGACAACTTTACACATGGACTGGCTGTCGCAGGGAGCTTCCTTGTAAGCAAGAAGGTGAGCAACTGTGTGCATGGCATTTAACAATATGGATGTTAACCGCTTGTACAGTATTATTTGGACTTCTCGGCGACATATGTAGTGCTTACTAACTCGTGCTTGTAAACAATTCATAGGGAGCCACGAGCCGGGCGCAACATTTTATATACCGGTACTTGCATTATTGAATATAACTACCGTAAATTCCGGACTATAAGCTGCTACTTTTTCCCCAAACTTTCAACCCTGCGGCTTATACAGTGATGCGGCTTATTTATGTAATTTTTCTAACGGCCACCAGGGGCGCTAGAGTAGAAAAGGTAAGATTAAGAGCGGTGTAATATATGTGTCGAGGAAGACTGCAACTTCTTGTCTTGTGCATAAATTAAATTAGCGTGAACGTACCCTCATCATGGAAAATGCAAAAAGAAAGGCATATGACGCATTGCTATTCTGTTGCTAGCGTGTTGTTACCATGTTGCTACCGTTTTACTGCCGCGTCACAGGCACCGTTTGGGAAGAAAGTTATATTATTATTATTGTTAAGTTATATTATTAAAACTTTGAAAACTCTCTCTTTCTTTGTAAATATGTTGACATGTGTTAATGTGGGCACATGCGGCTTATACACGGGTGCGGCTTGTGTATGTACAAAATTGGTTTTCCTCTAAAAACGTAGTGGGCGCGGCTTATAATCAGGTGCGCTCTATAGTGCAGAAATTACGGTGCTCCAAGTAGATTTATTTATGTACATGTACAGCAATTTCCACAGAGAAGATTCATGAAGTGTTTCATATAGTTAAAGTATAATTGTCATCCATACATGTCATACAACACAACACCTTTGCAAAAACCTGCTTTTACTTGATCAATACGTGGGCCTGTTTTCTGTTACGAACCAAACTAGTCACTGAATCTTACTTAATAATTCATGCAGTTTGTGCATTTATTTTTGTCATTGTCAATTTGAAATGTCCTGTTCTTTGAAAAAAGGGATGGCACTTGAAAGTGTTTTTTTTTATTGACAGAATAATCAACAGATGAATCCAGAATTAAAATATGTGTTAGTTCCAGCCTGAATTTCATCATTATTCTTAAGAAATAGTTCAACATGAGCTGACAGTGTTTGCACCCCTTTGTAGTGTTTGAACCACTTGTACATGTATGACATCATCGATACCAAGTGTTCGAAATGTGTATGAAATGAAACTCCAAATTTTGTAACGTAACCATTAAAGGACAAAATGGGTGAGCAGCAGAAACACGGCTTGTTATCCATTGAGTAGATGAACATATACGGCATCATAGGTGGAACAAGACGAGTCCAGCTGGTGTGACATAAGGCTGTCAGCGGGACCTATGAATGTATGTGCCAGAGAGGAAGTTAGCTAGATGCCTCAAACACACACACACACACACACACACACACACACACACACACACACACACACACATCATGTCACTTGTGCAAACTATTGGCATATAACACATAACATGAATGCTAGGACTGAAACGGCAAGAGGTCCCTTTGGACAGTCTTGCTTTCAGTACATACAGAATAGTCAAAGGAATTTCACTGATAATGCATTGCTTTGCAGGTCGGTTTTCTGACCACCTTTGCCATCTTGCTCCATGAAATCCCACACGAGGTGAGATGCTTCAACCTGAATATATTGCACAAATAAAAGTCTTGATTTGAGTGAACTCACATTCGCCTTCAGTTTCGAAGGCCCGCAACTGCGATGTGAAGTCGTTCAAGTTTTAGCCACTCCAGCCGTATGAGACGTGTCATTGTCCGCAGGTGGGTGACTTTGCCATTTTGCTCCGAGCCGGCTTCGACCGGTGGAGCGCTGCCCGTCTGCAGCTGTCCACCGCGCTGGTTGGCGTCCTGGGGGCTTGCTTTGCTTTATGTTCTCAGTCACCAAAAGGCACAGGTAGGATCTTTTTCCGGATGTATGAATACGTCCCGTCAGACGTCACGTGGACTACAGCGTTGATTGACTATTTCCAGAAAATGCTACTTCCTGGATCCTTCCGTTCACCTCTGGAGGCTTCCTCTACATCGCCTTGGTGAATGTAGTTCCTGACCTGCTGGAAGAATCCAGTTTGAAGTATGATACACACTACCTTGACCATGAACACAAATGTTATTTCATGTCTCTAAATCAACTGTTAAAGCTTTTTATTTATTTTTTTGTAGGCACTCCTTACTGCAGACCCTACTCATTTTCTGCGGTGTGGCCGTCATGGCTTTCCTGTCAACCGTCTCGGTTTGAAGATTGAGGCTTGCTCTCCTTGCTGTCGTGCCAAACAGAAAGACAACATCCAAAAACAAGCAAGACATTGTCACTACTTGCTATATCGGAAAACGGTTCTTCAGGAACTCTTAAAATCCATCTTGGTAGCCAGATTACACCGCCCGGGTATTGTCGTGCGTCATGGTACGCCACAACAAATTGCACTTTATGAATCAATGACAAAATCAATCTTGAGACAGGACATTTGACCTTGGACATTGCGCCAGCTCTAAATATCAAGGGAAAGATGATGATTTGTATGGATTTCTGTTACCAAGTTGTCTTAAAATGTACATCTATATGTTTGCACATCGGGTTATGGTGCTACATGCGATCCAATCTAGTAGAGTTTGCCTTTTTTAAAAATGTATTTATCCTAGGAAAAAGGTGTGTTGCTCCTTCATATTTATTAAAAAAAAAAAAAAACGGAGAGAGAGAAACGCAGCATACGAAATGTCAGTGCACCACTGCACTGGCAACATTGTTCTGAGTGTCAACACGAATGTCACCCAAGTATATTTTTATCTGTCCGCATACCTTCATCATCTCATAACACTAAAACTATAATTGCACCTTTTGAGCATGATTTACAGCCTCCCGTATAGTCTATTTATCAACTATACAGGAATATTTCATTTTTGGCGTTTGTTTCTTCACACAGTTATGAGGTCGCAGGGGTTTGAATCCAACCTCCTCCCACATTCCCCCCCCCAAAAATGCTTTAGGTTCAATGAAGACTCCAAATTGCCCTTAGGTGCAAATGCTGCTTTGTTTAAATGTGCCCCGAGATTGTCTGGCAGTCAGCGCTCGTTCCATCCCGTATGCGCCTGTTAAAAAGGCCGAGTTACATTACGTCACGCAAAAGTGAAGAACCCGATACCAAAGTTTCACCCTTAACATGTACAGCAATTTCCACAGAGAAGATTCATGAAGTGTTTCATATAGTTAAAGTATAATTGTCATCCATACATGTCATACAACACAACACCTTTGCAAAAACCTGCTTTTACTTGATCAATACGTGGGCCTGTTTTCTGTTACGAACCAAACTAGTCACTGAATCTTACTTAATAATTCATGCAGTTTGTGCATTTATTTTTGTCATTGTCAATTTGAAATGTCCTGTTCTTTGAAAAAAGGGATGGCACTTTAAAGTGTTTTTTTTTATTGACAGAATAATCAAGAGATGAATCCAGAATTAAAATATGTGTTAGTTCCAGCCTGAATTTCATCATTATTCTTAAGAAATAGTTCAACATGAGCTGACAGTGTTTGCACCCCTTTGTAGTGTTTGAACCACTTGTACATGTATGACATCATCGATACCAAGTGTTCGAAATGTGTATGAAATGAAACTCCAAATTTTGTAATGTAACCATTAAAGGACAAAATGGGTGAGCAGCAGAAACACGGCTTGTTATCCATTGAGTAGATGAACATATACGGGCATCATAGGTGGAACAAGACGAGTCCAGCTGGTGTGACATAAGGCTCTCAGCGGGACCTATGAATGTATGTGCCAGAGAGGAAGTTAGCTAGATGCCTCAAACACACACACACACACACACACACACACACACACATCATGTCACTTGTGCAAACTATTGGCATATAACACATAACATGAATGCTAGGACTGAAACGGCAAGAGGTCCCTTTGGACAGTCTTGCTTTCAGTACATACAGAATAGTCAAAGGAATTTCACTGATAATGCATTGCTTTGCAGGTCGGTTTTCTGACCACCTTTGCCATCTTGCTCCATGAAATCCCACACGAGGTGAGATGCTTCAACCTGAATATATTGCACAAATAAAAGTCTTGATTTGAGTGAACTCACATTCGCCTTCAGTTTCGAAGGCCCGCAACTGCGATGTGAAGTCGTTCAAGTTTTAGCTAAATCCTGTCCTCCGTGTGTCAATGCTGCCGAGATCCTACATGTGAAAGCGGCAAATAGAAATGAAGGAAGTGACATCGACATAGGTATTTCCATTCCGGGTCCTTTTCTGCAGCTTGTTTGGCAAGCGCGTGTTGCCATAACGACTCCGCCTGCCTTTATCAACCACTACAATTTATTTGGAATAAAGCGGGATGCCATGGAAGTTATCCAAATACCGTAATTTCCGCACTATAGAGCGCACCTGATTATAAGCCGCACCCACTACATTTTTAGAGGAAAACCAATTTTGTACATACACAAGCCGCACCCGTATATAAGCCGCATGTGCCCACATTAAAACATGTCAACATATTTACAAAGAAAGATGGTACACAGAGAGAGTTTTCAAAGTTTTAATCATATAACTTAACAATAATAATAATAGAACTTTCTTCCCAAATGGTGCCTGTGACGCGGCAGTAAAACGGTAGCAACATGGTAACAACACGCTAGCAACACAATAGCAACACAGTATAACAGGTCTGGTAAAAGAACATACCGGTACTTGTAAAAATCACGGTGAGCCGTCTTCATCTTCCTCCTGGGAACTGAAGCCACTGAAGTCACCGACCTCAGTGTTGGAATTAAACAGTGTCATAAAGACCGCTCTTAATCTTACCTTTTCTACTCGAGCGCCCCTGGAGGCCGTTAGAAAAATTACACAAATTGGCCGCATCACTGAATAAGCCGCAGGGTTGAAAGTTTGGGGAAAAAAGTAGCGGCTTATAGTCCGGAATTTACGGTATATGGCATTTACCGGCAACAATGACAGCTATTTTATATCAATTTCATGCTCATAAGTGCCTCCATTCTCAGGGGTTATAAAAGTATATGCATTCTAAAGAGAGCTATTTTTAATACTTGGGTGAAAATCAATTCTGTGGCCGATGGTCCTCACCAAAGTCTGATTTGCATCCCTTGTGAGTTTTTGCCAGTTTTTGTTTTTTTTAAATATATATATATTCAGCAGCTACCTTTGCTGCTTGTTAATAAGATGTGCTCCCTTCACTTTTGTCTGCTTTGGGATGGTCCGGCTGGTTTGTTTGCTTATTGAAAACCATTCGTATTTCAGACATCGCTATACTGTTACAATGATGACAATGCCCACCTTCTCCGGAATAAAATTATTTATGCTTGTCTTTTTATTTTCATTGAAGAAAGCATTCTGTTATCATGTGTAAAGCAATTTCAAGCTGTTGGATGGCGTCGAGGATATTCTTCAATGGCACCTGCATGTTCTCATCCAATAAAAGATTCAGTTACTGGTGACGAAATGAAGCGCAACCAGACCTTTTATTTCAATGAACCCAAACCCCCACATGCATTGTGTTAGTGTCCAAACGCAAAATCAATCAATTTATTAAAATGTAATTTATTGATTCAATGCGACAGCTGGGATGGGCTCGCCCGCGACCCTCGTGAGGAGAAAGCAGTTCAGATCATGGATGGGTGGATGGTTCAACGCTCCGTATGATTTCTGTTTTGCATGAGTGCATACACTATTATTCAGAAAAGTTTGTGATTTACTTTTTCTGAGCCATCTTAAAAATCAGCTGTCGCGTTAAAAAATATTAGTGGGTTCAAAATTGAATCGCACTGTACCTACAGGCTGTGTGATGAATCAATGATAAAGATAATGAGTTTACTTGTCACCTATATAATGCTTTTTTTTTTTTTTTTACCTCGGATACTCAAAGCGCTTCACACTCTTTCATGTACCTGCTGATGACGCAGCATCAGGAGCAACAGGGTCTTGAGTATCTTGCAAGGACACTTTTTTGACAGCGTTGCAATGGCTGGGGATTGAGTTTTTAATCTCTAGGTTCATGTGCAGCAACTGCTTTGTGAAATATTACACAAATTGTCAAAACTTGAATCCTTGAAGGAGCAGCCTGCACCAAACTCTAATTAATAGTTTTTGTGCTAAATTTTGCGAGTTACACATCACAATTCATTTCTGTGTTTTTGAAATCCATCTGCGAGGGTGAAAGTGAATGTCGTTAATGACAGAGGTGACCCCCTGATTTTCGTCAGAACAATTGCCGAATTCACTAACTTCGCAAGCATTTGCTACTCAATGAGATATGGGGTTCAGGGCTCAGCTTGCGAATGTCACACGATCAAAGCCACACAACAGGTGCAGGTTGTCTACTTTAGTCATCGGCCGATGAGGTGCGCATTGTCTGTGGGGAGGCTTTTCAGTTACGGAACACGAGGACAACAAACACTCAACGTTTGAATGGAATGCCATGTCAAATTGACATAAAATCTAGACGCGATAAACAATGACAAGCTGCTCTGTTCCCATCATGCACTCCTCAAATATTTTGTCACCAATTGATGCCGGAATATTTTGTTACTACCTTATCTGGACTATAGTACATGATTGTCCCAAACCTTTGTTTTGCATTTGTTTTAACTGAGAGTTATTTTAAGAAATGGCTGTGTAAAATCGCTAACGCTACTGTAGTTCCAATTGGTTTTATTTATGAAACTTTGTGGTAACTATTTTTTTTTATTCACTCTTTGGAAGTAGCCCAACTGAAAAGTGCACAGTTGCAAACAAATGGCCATATTCTATTTTGGTGTTTTCTGGCAGGTCAAATTAAGGTTGGATCCATAAATATTTGTGTACAGTATCGTCTTGTGCCTTTATCAACCACTACAATTTATTTGGAATAAAGCGGGATGCCGTGGAAGTTTTCCCGCTATATGGCATTTACCGGCAACAATGACAGCTATTTTATATCAATTTCATGCTCATAAGTGCCTCCATTCTCAGGGGTTATAAAAGTATATGCATTCTAAAGAGAGCTATTTTTAATACTTGGGTGAAAATCAATTCTGTGGCCGATGGTCCTCACCAAAGTCTGATTTGCATCCCTTGTGAGTTTTTGCCAGTTTTTTTTTTAAAGATATATATACCGTATTTTCCCGACCATAAGGCGCCATTAAAAGTCTAGTGTATGAGCCGAGTTCCAAAGCCTGACTGAGCGCATCTGGCCGACACACTGTTTAGACAGAGAAAAGGCGGGCGTGAGTGACGTTAGGCATGCGGAAGTCTGCCAATGAGTGAAGGGTGGGCGTGCCCAACAACACGGTGCGCCGAATGGTCGTGAAAATACGGTATATTCAGCGGCTACCTTTGCTGCTTGTTAATAAGATGCGCTCCCTTCACTTTTGTCTGCTTTGGGATGGTCCGGCTGGTTTGTTTGCTTATTGAAAACCATTCGTATTTCAGACATCGCTATACTGTTACAATGATGACAATGCCCACCTTCTCCGGAATAAAATTATTTATGCTTGTCTTTTTATTTTCATTGAAGAAAGCATTCTGTTATCATGTGTAAAGCGATTTCAAGCTGTTGGATGGCGTCGAGGATATTCTTCAATGGCACCTGCATGTTCTCATCCAATAAAAGATTCAGTTACTGGTGACGAAATGAAGCAGCAACCAGACCTTTTATTTCAATGAGCCCAAACCCCCACATGCATTGTGTTAGTGTCCAAACGCAAAATCAATCAACTTATTAAAATGTAATTTATTGATTCAATGCGACAGCTGGGATGGGCTCGCCCGCGACCCTCGTGAGGAGAAAGCAGTTCAGATCATGGATGGGTGGATGGTTCAACGCTCCGTATGATTTTTGTTTTGCATGAGTGCATACACTATTATTCAGAAAAGTTTGTGATTTACTTTTTCTGAGCCATCTTAAAAATCAGCTGTCGCGTTAAAAAATATTAGTGGGTTCAAAATTGAATCGCACTGTACCTACAGGCTGTGTGATGAATCAATGATAAAGATAATGAGTTTACTTGTCACTTATATCATGCTTTTTTTTTTTTTTACCTCGGATACTCAGAGCGCTTCACACTCTTTCCTCATTTACCTGCTGATGACGCAGCATCAGGAGCAACAGGGCCTTGAGTATCTTGCAAGGACACTTTTTTGACAGCGTTGCAATGGCTGGGGATTGAGTTTTTAATCTCTAGGTTCATGTGCAGCAACTGCTTTGTGAAATATTACACAAATTGTCAAAGAGAGTGTTTGGGAAAGAGAAACTTGAAGGAGCAGCCTGCACCAAACTCTAATTAATAGTTTTTGTGCAAAATTTTGCGAGTTACACATCACAAATCATTTCTGTATTTTTGAAATCCATCTGCGAGGGTGAAAGTGAATGTCGCTAATGACAGAGGTGACCCCCTGATTTTCGTCAGAGCAATTGCCGAATTCACTAACTTCGCAAGCATTTGCTACTCAATGAGATATGGGGTTCAGGGCTCAGCTTGCGAATGTCACACGATCAAACCCACACAACAGGTGAGCCATGTTTGGGCCTTACCTCAGTCTAAAATTGAAATGACCAAAACCAGCCATTTTTTTCCTCTTTAGTAAACAACCCCGAGTGCCACCATTTGCCAAACTAACCTGTTTGCTCGTTTTTCCTCTACACACGCTATGTAGTCAAAACATCATTATGCAGAAATGTCAAAAGTATTCACGTTTATTACCGTAATTTCCGCACTCTAGAGCGCACCTGATTATAAGCCGCACCCACTACATTTTTAGAGGAAAACCAATTTTGTACATACACAAGCCGCACCTGTATATAAGCCGCATGTGCCCACATTAAAACATGTAAACATATTTACAAAGAAAGACGGTACACAGAGAGAGTTTTCAAAGTTTTAATAATATAACTTAACAATAATAATAATATAACTTTCTTCCCAAACGGTGCCTGTGACGCGGCAGTAAAACTGTAGCAACATGGTAACAACACGCTAGCAACAGAATAGCAACACAGTATAACAGGTCTGGTAAAAGAACATACCGGTACTTGTAAAAATCCCGGTGAGCCGTCTTCATCTTCCTCCTGTGAACTGAAGCCATCGAAGTCACCGTCCTCAGTGTCGGAATTAAACAGTGTCATAAAGACCGGTCTTAATCTTACCTTTTCTACTCGAGCGCCCCTGGCGGCCGTTAGAAAAATTACATAAATAAGCCGCATCACTGTATAAGCCGCAGGGTTGAAAGTTTGGGGAAAAAGTAGCGGCTTATAGTCCGGAATTTATGGTACTTTTGATTAGTTTTAATACTTTAATTGTGCAGCCTGCGTGATAGAAGTGATTTTGTGTGCGTAGGAGTGGTGAGAGGCTGTTCTAAATTTGCACGAATCCAAGAACGAAATTATTGACGAATCACACTTTTTGGGTCAAACGTGCATATGCATGTTTTGCGCACAAATGGATGCGTACCCACGGTTAGTAAATAATGAAGGGCAATTGAAACTAAAACGTGTGCCCTAGCTGAACCCTCTCAAAAGAGTGGTCACAATAATATCAGTAATACCTGGAATACCATTGACTTGAATAATTGGTTAGGGAAAAAAAAATGTCATTTAATCGTGAGTTTATATTTGCACTCTTTGATTGTTTTTGTCATACAGGATTTGTGTAACATTGCCTATAATCGTTTTGTTTGTCTCTGGGTCACTGCAGAGAGATACTTTTTTTTTTTTTTTTAATGATTGCAACGCTAACAATTACTTCCAGTACAGTATATGCAAGTTGACCAAGCAAGTCTGGCTTTCTGCGTCCTTTTCTGTCTTGTCTTTGCTGTCTGCTCGCCATCGCCGACAGCCTGGTGGAGAGAGTGCGGTACTACACCCCGTGGCCCAGCCTCCTCATCACAGCGCTGGTCGCCATCCATCCGCTCCTCCTGTACCCACCACAACAGATGGTGACAACAACATTGCATCAAGCGGGGAGCACAGCAACAGACCGCAGCATCCTGTCCGTACAACGCGGGCCCTTTTTGTCAGCATGCTCGGAGGACAGCAACGCGTGAGGTTTTGACTTCACGCCGCAGCAGAGGCACCAGCACCGACCGGCAGCACCACGGCCACCAGAGGAAGCTTCTCGTCCGTTTGTGTCGAGTGGGGAAGATGGCCGCTATGAAAATATTAACCAGTGGAGGGCTCTTCCTGGCGTTCTGCGCGATGGGGCTGCTCGCTATGGCCATTTGCACCGACTACTGGTACGAGACGGACGCGAGGAGGCACCGAGAGAGGTGTAAAAACTACGCCAACAAGCGCAACGACCCAGGCTACATCTACATCTCGAACCACAACCTCCCCCTCCAGATGCCTCCGAAGAGGAGGGGAGGCGGCCCGGAGGCTGCTCCTCTCTTCAGGGGCAAGCGACACTTTGTGGCCGCAGCCTCCGCGATGGAGTCCCACTGCAGTCGGCAGTTCAATTCAACGGTGTCGGGCCTTTGGAGGAAATGTCACCGGGAGGGATTCGACCTTGAAACCGAGGACCTTATTTACAAAGGTATATAAACACGAGCGGCTGTCCCGGCAGGGAGCAGGCCACGATGCTCGGCTAGAAGAGCACAACTCACACCTTTAGCTTGACAGCCCAAACACAGCGTGGCTCGGGCGGGCTCTTTTGAAAACCGCATTGGACTTGGTTGCCAATCAAACTAAATGGGGGATTTCTCATCAGTATGCATTCCTTTGCCTGAAATGTTTTTGATAATCTTATTTGTGGCCCTGCAAAAAAAAACAAAAAAAAACAATAACAACAAAAAACGATAAATACATTTAAAAAATAACCAAATGTGCTTAATCAAAAGTTGCACATTTTTTAAGGAGCCTAAGCAAAGACCAACAGTAACAAACCTTGAGCTCACATGGCACAGACCAATGTGTTTTTACTCTCTACCCTTAAAACAATTATTATGCAGTATCATGCCAAGTGAACTTTCTCCAGTTGTTTTTTTTTTTAATTAAGAGTCATCACCACAAAACATATGCCAACCATTTTAGTCAGACTTCATACTGAACTTGACCAAAGATAGTTACGCACATGTTTACACTTTTTAGAAGAGACTAATGCCGGCATATTTGCATGTCATCTGCCACGTTGTCTCAAAAATGTGTTTTTTTATAGGATGTTGAACACATATTCAGCAAATTCCTTTGAGGCTAGCCTCGAGAACAGAGCTCATCCACGTGGTGCCTGCGGGACCACGTGGCTAGCTAGCCCTTTGGCTGGTTCTAAAAATAGCTCAATAGTGATGAGACCATTTTTTTAAAGATTGTTTTTGAAGTGATTGTTTGAAAGTGGAAACATCCATCCATCCGTCCGCCCGTCCATCCATCCATCCATCCATCCATCCATCCATCCATCCACTCATTTTCTGATCCGCTTATCCTCACAAGGGTTGTGGGGAATGCTGGAGCCTATCCCAGTCGTCTTTGGGCAGTAGGGTGACACCCTGAACTGGTTGCCAGCCATCACAGGGCACACATAGACCAACAACCATCCGCGCTCACACTCACACCGAGGGACAAATTCGAGGGTTCCAATCACCTGCCATGCATGTTTATTGGAATGTGGGAGGAAACCGGAGTACCCGGAGAAAACCCACACATGCAAACTCCACACAGGTAGGCCAGAGCCGGAATTGAACCCTGGACCTCTGCACTGTGAGGCTGACACGCTAACCAGTTGACCACCGAGCTGCCAAAATGGAAACACCGAATGAGATTTCCAGAAATAAATTGTTACATATTGATATTTATCTGTTTCCTGATTATTCTGAGCAATCAAACTGTTAGCCTAGAAGTAGCCGTCGGTTTCACAAATGTTGCTCCTTCGATAGCATACAATTGGTAAAATCATCAACACACACTGATTTTATACAACGCTAATTAACCAATGAGATTGAAAGTGCTGTCTTGGCTGCATTTTAACAACCGATCTTTTCATCACTTAACAATGCATTAGCAGTTTCGAAAACTACCCATAGAAGATTTTGCTGACGTTTGTTGCATGTATTTGGTTGGAAAATCAGTGTTATTACATACGCAGCTTTCCGCATTAGTAGATGTCAAAAAAGCAAGTTTCACCAAAGGCCAGCGTGTTGACGCACATGGCAATGTCAACACCAATGGATGACAGTATTACACTTTGCCAGTCCATTTCCCAAACCACATCTTACTGTATGTTTGTACAAAAGTCAGTGGCACACAAAGACACATGCAAACATTGATAGTTGAACAATACAATGGCAAAGCTGGTTTTGCCATTGTATTGTCACTATTCTCACAAAGTAAATCAGGTCAGCTAGCATCAACGAGTAATCTTTTGTTATACCCGTTGTTTTTACTTGAATGAATCCCACCATTATACAGAAATCTGTATTTTGGACAAAATGACTAATAATTATCGGGCGACATGATCTTTCATCATGTCTTCCCTCAAGCACAAATATTATTGAAGTTCTAGGAAGAACAAGATTCTCAGAGGCTTTGTGGTCATAGCGTTGCTCTGCCAATGCGTTACGCAACACTTCTGACTGTTTCTGAAAATAATTAAAAACACAACTGTAACATTTGAAAAGGGGAGAAATCAGGCGCGTCGTTTGTGGGTGGAATATGATGTCAAAAGAAACGTATGTGTAGGTAGTATAGTGCTAATTTGTTCATTGCAAATGGCAGACTTAGAATCTGACATTGTGACCGTTTGGTGTTTCTTAAACACTCCATAAGATTGAAAATATAAAAATAGATATTTTGGAATATGGTGTTTCTTCAGTAGCAACCAAGCAGTCATCACCTAAAATACGGAGATTTATTATTTCTTTTCTGATAATCACATGTTCTTGTGTTAAGATTGTTCTATAGCAGTGATTTTCAACTTGTGGGTCATGGCCACAGCTAGCAAAAAGAGGGTCCTCCCCTTTCACCCGCCGCCGATACTGAGAGGTCTGTTCCCCCCACCAATAATGCTGGAAGGTGCACGGCTTTACCACCGTCGGAGTACATCTACAGATTATTTATTGATAAATATTTATTATTTCATTTGTGGAGTTTGCATGTTCTCCCCGTGCCTGTGTGGGGTTTTCTCTGGGTACTCCGGTTTCCTCCCACATTCCAAAAACATGCGTGGTCAATTAATGGAACACTCTAAGTTGTCCCGAGGTGTGTGTGTGTGAGTGCAAATGGTTGTTTGTCTGTGTGCCCTGCGATTGGCTGGCAACAAGTTCATGGTGTCCCCCGCCTACTGCCCAAAGACACCTGCGATCGGCTTCGGCACGCCCGAGATCCTCGTGAGGAGAAGAAAATGGATGAATGGATAGATTGTTTATAGGCATACTTTATTTAATATTACACCTTTATTTTTACTCCCCTCATTTTGGCTGATCTGTTTTAAAAATCACAATTTTGTTTTGTTACTTGGCAAATCTTATAGGATGAAACAGAATTGGGTTTTTTTTTCGATTTTATTGATTAATTATTAATCAATAAAATCGTAAAAATAAAAATGTGGTAGTAAATGTTGATGTTAATGTTATTGTATTAATCATTAATAAATGTTAATGTATTAATCATTAATACATTAACATTTATTACCACACATAAAATAAAAAAGTACCAAAAATGGTTGCAGTTGAGTACCGGTTTCGATTCCCAGCTACCAAGAATCAGAACCAAAGCGGTTCAAATGTGAAAGGTAACCATCCCTTTATGAGAACCACTGTTCTGTAGTATTGTATTTATGTAACGCAACATTGGCAAAAGGTGTCGGAGAACTGAACGTTTTAGTTGGATGAATTCAGGAGATATTTATGTGCAATGTTTCACTTTTTCTTTGTGTCACCAGGAATAATTCAAAGATGTACCCCAGTAAAGTATCACTACACGTCCTCCATTCTTCCACGAAATTTACCCGTCAACATCACGAAGACCATACGGCAGGATGAATGGCATGCACTTCGTGAGTAGCAATGTGTTGTATTTTTTATGAAGAGTTGATCCTGACATTTTTGTTTTCCCTTTTCTCTTGTTTTTGTCATCCAGCATTCTGCTTTTTGCCTTTGAGCGCATACTACAGAATGTGATGACCCATGCTTGTCTTTTACGGGAAGCGGAATTCTGTTGTTTCTCTGATCTTAAGGAGATATGTTCTGTCTTTGTCCATGTTATTCCTAATCGAAAGGGAAAAAATTGAGTTGTTTTGTCCAGCCATGTTTTTTTATGTCTGTGGCCGTAATGCTGGTGTTTTGTGAAAATGGGATTGATGTTAAAAAAAAAATGTCTGTCACTCCACTGAACCATCTCAAGCATGAAATGGTATTTGCTTTCCAGTCTTTTTTTTTGGTGGTGGTGGGGGGATTGGACCACTCCCTCACTATCAAAAGTGACAAGAACTTGAATGTGATACAGTTTCAGGCATGTTTTGATTTGTACAATATATGTGTTTCATTCTGTGCCAGGGTCGCTGTTACCCTTTTGGGTGCCCTAAGCAGAAAAGTCAGATGGTCACCCCCCCCTGGAATTTTTTTTTTTAATAAATTTTTGACGGCGGGTGGGGGGTGGCTGTGGGGGTTGTGCTCTGGGGTTAATGCAGTACTATACATGGTCGTTTTTTTCGGATAAAAACGTCTTACTATTCAGGGTCGTTTTTTCAGATAAAAACGTCTTACTATATATACATGGTCGTTTTTTTCGGCTAAAAACGCCTTACTATACATGATGGTGTTTTTTCGTCTAAATACGCCTTACTATACATGATCGTTTTTTTCAGCTAAAAACGCCTTACTATACATGGTCCTTTTTTTCCGGATAAAAACGTCTTACTATTCAGGGTCGTTTTTTTTCAAATAAAAACGTCTTACTATATATACATGGTCGTTTTTTTTGTCTAAAAACGACTTACTATACATGATGGGGGGTTTTCGGCTAAATACGCCTTACTATACATGGTCGTTTTTTTCGGATAAAAACGTCTTACTATTCAGGGTCGTTTTTTTTCAGATAAAAACGTCTTACTATATATACATGGTCGTTTTTTTCGGCTAAAAACGCCTTACTATACATGATGGTGTTTTTTCGTCTAAATACGCCTTACTATACATGATCGTTTTTTTCAGCTAAAAACGCCTTACTATACATGGTCCTTTTTTTTCGGATAAAAACGTCTTACTATTCAGGGTCATTTTTTTTCAGATAAAAACGTCTTACTATATATACATGGTCGTTTTTGTCTAAAACGACTTACTATACATGATGGGGGTTTTATTTCATCGCCTTACTATACATGGTCGTTTTTTTCGGCTAAATACGCCTTACTATACATGGTCGTTTTTTTTCGGCTAAAAATGCCTTACTATACATGGTCGTTTTTTTCGGGTTAAAATGTTTTACTATACATGGTCGTTTTTTTCGGCTAAAAACGCCTTACTATACATGATTGTGTTTTTTCATCTAAATACGCCTTACTATACATGGTCGTTTTTTTCGGCTAAAAACGCCTTACTGTACATGGTTGTTTTTTTCGTCTAAATACGCCTTACTATACATGGTCGTTTTTTTTCGGCTAAAAACGCCTTACTATACATGGTCGTTTTTTTCGGATAAAAACGTCTTACTATTCAGGGTCGTTTTTTTTAGATAAAAACGTCTTACTATATATACATGGTCGTTTTTTCGCTAAAACGCCTTACTATACATGATGGTGTTTTTTCGTCTAAATACGCCTTACTATACATGATCGTTTTTTTCAGCTAAAAACGCCTTACTATACATGGTCCTTTTTTCGGATAAAAACGTCTTACTATTCAGGGTCGTTTTTTTTCAGATAAAAACGTCTTACTATATATACATGGTCGTTTTTGTCTAAAACGACTTACTATACATGATGGGGGTTTTATTTAATCGCCTTACTATACATGGTCGTTTTTATTAATCGCCTTACTATACATGGTCGTTTTTCGCTAAAAATGCCTTACTATACATGGTCGTTTTTTTCGGGTTAAAATGTTTTACTATACATGGTCGTTTTTTTCCGCTAAAAACGCCTTACTATACATGATTGTGTTTTTTCGTCTAAATACGCCTTACTATACATGGTCGTTTTTTTCATACGCCTTACTGTACATGGTTGTTTTTTTCGGCTAAAAACGCCTTACTATACATGGTCGTTTTTTTCGGCTAAAAACGCCTTACTATACATGGTTGTTTTTTTCGTATAAATACGCCTTACTATACATGGTCGTTTTTTTGGCTAAAAATGCCTTATTATATATAGTCGTTTTTTTCGTCGAAAAACACCTTACTATACATGATCGTTTTTTTTGGCTAAAAACGCCTTATTATAAATGGTCGTTTTTTTGGCTAAAAATGCCTTACTATATATAGTCGGTTTTTTTTTTAATTAATTTTTTGACGGCGGGTGGGGGGTGGCTGTGGGGGTTGTGCTATGGCCGGTGGTTGCTGATACAGTACTGATGGGTACTTGAGCAACGACTAGCTTGTTCCAACCCATCAGCAGGCCTCGGTTTTTCGGGGGCCACATGAAATGCATGCGGGGGCCCAATTACCCTATAAACAATTGCATGTGTGCGTGCATGTGTGGCTTGATTGCAACAGTGCAAAAACACATTCACTCGGGCTGGGTTTGAAAATAAATCGTTGAATCAAATCCAATCGATTTTCATTTTCACAGCCCAATATTGATTCATCAAACCATAAATCAGTCCTTTTATTACGTCTTAATCCCATAAACGCATGTGACTTCTCGCATCATGCAAAATCTTGTCACCATGTGAGAGTAGCTATCACAACAACATGGCGTACGCACAGAGATCTGTGCCAATCAGCTTGAAGCCAGATGTCTGGCAGTTTTTTGGTTTAAAAAAAAACACAAAGACAAAGATGAACTGAAAGTGACTATCACAGGAAAGTGAATGTCATGAGATTACGGTGTGTGTTTTTTTTCCTTTTTATTTACACAGCCTGTCCTGTGGTTGGACTTAATTTAAATTATTTACAGCAGTGGTCCACAAACTTTTTCCTGTGAGGGCCACATCGCTTTTCGCTTCTCTGATGGGGGGCCGCAGTCAGTTTGTAACAGAAAAACGGTGACTGCAAGAGTACCTAAACGTAAAAGTTTATTGTTTTCCAGAAACCCACACAAAATCAAATCACTTTATCTGGATTTTTTCACAGAACAAAAGTCAGGAAATAAATAATAACAATATTAATGAAATAAATAATAACAAAATAACCCTCCCTGGGGTCTTCACAGAAAAAAAGCCAGGGAATAAATTACACGATTTATGAAATAAATAATAATCAACTTTTCTCTGATGAAGTTTATGCATGATTCCACAACCTTCATGACTGAATCCCAAGTTAATACTTTGCAGACGGTGCTTGCTGGTGTATTAGGCTGTGAATTTGAAACTCTGTTCTTCCACCTCCCGTTTCATGCGTCCTATTAGACCCCCGAGACGCGCCCACCATACTCGTAGCCCCGTCAGTTGTGTTGCTGGCCAGCTTTGACCAGCCCAGGTCTCGCGGTATTAAAGACGTCTTTCTTCTCGGGACACAGCTCCTCCGCGACAGCATTCATGCATTCCGTGACAAACTCTCCATCAGTGAAAGGTTTACCGCTGCTTGCTATCAGTTGAGCAAACCGAAAGCTAGCCTGAAAAGATGGCTGGTTCAGCTGAGGTTGGCGTACAAATGTATTTTGCTGAGCTAACATTCCTCTTTTTAGCATTGACAGTTTGTCTGCTCGCATTTGGCCATGCAAAATATCATACTTGTCGTTGTGATGGGATTCATAATGTCTCTGCAGATTATATTCTTTGAATCTCGCCACCGCCTCCTGACAGATGAGACAGCCGGCCTTTTCTTTGCATTGCATTGAACCCAAAAAATACATTATCATAATTAGCATTTCTCCACTTTGAGTTAAATTCCCTGTATTCTGAATCATTTGTTCTCTTAGCTAAGCTTTTAGCCATGATTACGTTCTCTTCGAGAGGGGCGGGTTTAGGATTTTTTTCTGGGGTTGCCAGATAACAGCACAGACCGCAGAAGCATGGAACAAATATCACGTTATATGTGTTTATGAAATAGTTATGAAAACTACCTAATAGTTAATAATGAAAATATTTCAGAACTAAGGAATACTTTATTGCAAAAGCCCAACTTTATGATAAAATACAAATACACACAGATGAAAACGAAATTAAAATACTCTCCGGTATCGTTCAGGGGGGCCGGACCAAATGTGGAGGTGGGCCTGATCCGGCCCGCAGTCCGTGGTTTGGTGACCTCTGATTTACAGTATTGTTTTGATGAGGTCATGTTCAATAAACCATACATGATTAATGCAATTGATTTGGGCTCAATTCTGAATGCAAATGTTCATATTTTACTAATGCACCAAGTTAGAACAAGAAGTTTGTCCTATTTGCAGCCTTTCTTTCTGTGAATTGATGGGGCGTCTGGAGCGATTGGGGTCGGTAGCTCACTTGTATCTCAAATTGTGTAACTTAAGACAAAAAAAATGGTTCCAACTCATTTCAACTCAACTTTATTTCTGGAGCACTCTAAAATAAATTACCACAGTTGCTGTCATGATTCAGTTTGGGACCAACAGGTGGCACTGCAGGGCTCTCCCTGCAGCTGCACACCTGTCGATCGTTAGGTCATTAGCTCCTTAAAAGGACTCCCTTCCGACCGCTCAGGGTCGGGTCATTGTTGCTTTTTGGCTACTGTCATGTTTGTTTGTTGCCGTTTGTCTGCTGCTGTCAGGTTTCTTTCGGTCATGTTTCTGTTATTGAGTTTTATCTTCAGTCATTTGTTTTGTTTGATACTTTGGACTTTGTTTTGGACTTAGTTTTCTGTGTTTTATTAAATACAATTCGCAAGTACACCCTGCTCCTCCCTCGTGCCTGCTTCTTGGGGTCCACCACCACCCCCACGCAACGTGACAGTTGCTTACAATGTGCTTTACAGAAAGTAAAAATCAGACATGGAAAACTCAAGACAGTTAAAACATACATTAACATAAAAACTGTAAAACAACACAACACCAAAACATTGCCAAGTCTCATGCTGAGTCGAAAGCCCAAAATTGAAATGCAGCTTGAAAACGATGTTCAGATCTCAAGGCACCGCTGCATCCAGAATAACAGCTGGAGTCTGCTGGGTTGGGCACTAGCTCACCCGCAATCCGAATGAGGAGGACGGTCTATACATGGTCGTTTTTTTCAGATAAAAACGTCTTACTATATATACATTGGTCGTTTTTTCGCTCTACGAACGACTTACTATACATGATGGGGGTTTTCGATAAAACGCCTTACTATACATGGTCGTTTTTTCAGCTAAAACGACTTACTATACATGATGGGGGTTTTTCGCTAAAACGCCTTACTATACATGGTCGTTTTTCGTCTAAAACGACTTACTATACATGATGGGGGGTTTTCGGCTAAAAACACCTTACTATACATGGTCGTTTTTTTCGTCTAAAAACGACTTACTATACATGATGGGGGGTTTTCGGCTAAAAACGCCTTACTATACATGGTCGTTTTTTTCGTCTAAAAACGACTTACTATACATGATGGGGGGTTTTCGGCTAAAAACGCCTTACTATACATGGTCGTTTTTTTCGGGTTAAAATGTTTTACTATACATGGTCGTTTTTGTCGGATAAAAACGCCTTACTATACATGGTCGTTTTTTTTCGGATAAAAACGTCTTACTATTCAGGGTCGTTTTTTTTTCAGATAAAAACGTCTTACTATATATACATGGTCGTTTTTCGCTAAAACGCTTACTATACATGGTCGCTTTTTTCGCTAAAACGCCTTACTATACATGGTCGTTTTTCAGCAAAAATGCCTTACTATACATGGTCGTTTTTGTCAAAAATGCCTTACTATACATGGGTCGTTTTTGTCCAAAACGCCTTATTATACATGGTCGTTTTTTCGCTAAAACGCTTACTATACATGGTCGTTTTTTGCTAAATCGCCTTACTATACATGGTCGTTTTTCAGCTAAAACGCCTTACTATACATGGTCGTTTTTTTCCGCTAAAAACGCCTTACTATACATGATGGTGTTTTTTCGTCTAAAAACGACTTACTATACATGATGGGGGGTTTTCGGCTAAAAACACCTTACTATACATGGTCGTTTTTCGTCTAAAACGACTTACTATACATGATGGGGTTTTCGCTAAAACGCCTTACTATACATGGTCGTTTTTCGCTAAAACGACTTACTATACATGATGGGGTTTTTGCATAAAACGCCTTACTATATAGGTCGTTTTTCGCGTTAAAATGTTTTACTATACATGGTCGTTTTGTCGGATAAAACGCCTTACTATACATGGTCGCTTTTTTCGGATAAAAACGTCTTACTATTCAGGGTCGTTTTTTCAGATAAAAACGTCTTACTATATATACATGGTCGTTTTTGTCTAAAACGACTTACTATACATGGTCGGTTTTTCGCTAAAACGCCTTACTATACATGGTCGTTTTTTGTCAAAATGCCTTACTATACATGGTCGTTTTTAGCAAAAATGCCTTACTATACATGGTCGTTTTTAGGTCAAAACGCCTTTACTATACATGGTCGTTTTTGCTAAAAACGCTTACTATACATGGTCGTTTTTGTCTAAATCGCCTTACTATACATGGTCGTTTTTCAGCTAAAACGCCTTACTATACATGGTCGTTTTTCGCTAAAAACGCCTTACTATACATGATGGTGTTTTTTCGTCTAAATACGCCTTACTATACATGGTCGTTTTTATCGTCTAAAAACGCCTTATTATAAATGGTCGTTTTTTTGGCTAAAAATGCCTTACTATATATAGTCGTTTTTTGTCGAAAAACACCTTACTATACATGATCGTTTTTTTCGGCTAAAAACGCCTTATTATAAATGGTCGTTTTTTTGGCTAAAAATGCCTTACTATATATCGTCGTTTTTTTTTATTAATTTTTTGACGGCGGGTGGGGGGTGGCTGTGGGGGTTGTGCTATGGCCGGTGGTTGCTGATACAGTACTGATGGGTACTTGAGCAACGACTAGCTTGTTCCAACTCATCAGCAGGCCTCGGTTTTTCGGGGGCCACATGAAATGCATGCGGGGGCCCAATTACCCTATAAACAATTGCATGTGTGCGTGCATGTGTGGCTTGATTGCAACAGTGCAAAAACACATTCACTCGGGCTGGGTTTGAAAATAAATCGTTGAATCAAATCCAATCGATTTTCATTTTCACAGCCCAATATTGATTCATCAAACCATAAATCAGTACTTTTATTACGTCTTAATCCCATAAACGCATGTGACTTCTCGCATCATGCAAAATCTTGTCACCATGTGAGAGTAGCTATCACAACAACATGGCGTACGCACAGAGATCTGTGCCAATCAGCTTGAAGCCAGATGTCTGGCAGTTTTTTGGTTTAAAAAAACCACAAAGACAAAGATGAACTGAAAGTGACTATCACAAGAAAGTGAATGTCATGAGATTACGGTGTTTTTTTTCCTTTTTATTTACACAGCCTGTCCTGTGGTTGGACTTAATTTAAATTATTTACAGCAGTGGTCCACAAACTTTTTCCTGTGAGGGCCACATAGCTTTTTGCTTCAGTTTGTAACAGAAAAACGGTGACTGCAAGAGTACCTAAACGTAAAAGTTTATTGTTTTCCAGAAACCCACACAAAATCAAATCACTTTATCTGGATTTTTTCACAGAACAAAAGTCAGGAAATAAATAATAACAATATTAATGAAATAAATAATAACGAAATAACCCCCCCTGGGGTCTTCACAGAAAAAAAAGCCAGGGAATAAATTACACGATTTATGAAATAAATAATAATCGACTTTTCTCAGATGAAGTTTATGCATGATTCCACAACGTT
Organism: Hippocampus mohnikei; assembly: GCA_026261675.1. Lineage (NCBI taxonomy): Eukaryota > Metazoa > Chordata > Actinopteri > Syngnathiformes > Syngnathidae > Hippocampus > Hippocampus mohnikei. The sequence goes on from JAKGUB010000340.1 coordinate 3,318,846, forward strand.
CATGAGTGAATTTGAAACTCTGTTCTTCCACCTCCCGTTTCATGCGTCCTATTAGACCCCCGAGACGCGCCCACCATACTCGCAGCCCCGTCAGTTGTGTTGCTGGTCAGCTTTGACCAGCCCAGGTCCAACTCTTCCATAGTTTGGTGTACTTTGCTGAAAACATACCCCCCGTCCCTTTTAGACTTTGAGACTTTGGAGGGCTGCCAGCTCCTCGCACATGTCAAAGTTTGCGCTAACTACACGAATAAAAATTTGCAGTTGCACTGTGTCTTGCACGTCCTTGATCTCGTCCAGTGTTAGTGAAAAGAATTCTAATTCTTTCGTCTTCTGCTGCACCTGGGGATATACGTACATTACCCGCGATTTCTTCGATACATCTGGCAATTGTACTCGCCGATAGACTCGCGGTATTAAAGACGTCTTTCTTCTCGGGACACAGCTCCTCCGCGACAGCATTCATGCATTTCGTGTCAAACTCTTCATCAGTGAAAGGTTTACCGCTGCTTGTTGAGCAAACCGAAAGCTAGCCTGAAAAGATGGCTGGTTCAGCTGAGGTTGGCGTACAAATGTATTTTGCTGAGCTAACATTCCTCTTTTTAGCATTGACAGTTTGTCGACTCGCATTTGGCCATGCAAAATATCATACTTGTCGTTGTGATGGGATTCATAATGTCTCTGCAGATTATATTCTTTGAATCTCGCCACCGCGTCCTGACAGATGCAGACAGCCGGGCTTGTCCTCTTTTCGATTGCATTGAAGCTCCAAAACATACATGATCACAATTATCATTTGGCCAATTTGATTAAATTCAATGTATTCTGAATCATTTTTTCCATTAGCTAAGCTTTTAGCCATGATTTGCACCCTTTCGAATTGGGGGGTCTTAGGATTTTCTGGGGTTGCATAGCACTGTATCTCAAATTGTGTAACTTAAGACAAAAATGGTTCCAACTCATTTCAACTCAACTTTATTTCTGGAGCACTCTAAAATAAATTACCACAGTTGCTGTCATGATTCAGTTTGGGACCAACAGTGGCAATCAGGGCTCTCCTGCAGAAAACGAACTGTATCGTCTAGTCATTAGCTCCTAAAGGGTCCCTTCCGACCGCCAGGGTCGGTCATGTTGTTTGGCTACTGTCATGTTTGTTTGTTGCCTTTGTTGCTGCTGCAGGTTTCTTTCGGTCATGTTTCTGTTAATGAGTTTATCTTCAGTCATTTGTTTTGTTTGATACTTTGACTTTGTTTTGGACTTAGTTTTCTGTGTTTTATTAAATACAGCCTATTCCCTCTCGTGATTGCCTGCTTCTTGGGGTCCACCACCTACCAAATTGGTAACAGTTGCTTAAAATGGTTTACAAATTAAAAATCAGACATGGAAAACTCAAGACAGTTAAAACATACTAACATTAAACTGTAAAACAACACAACACCAAAACATTGCCAAGTCTCATGCTGAGTAAGCCCAAAATTAAAGGCGTTGAAAACGATGTTCAGATCTCAAGGCACCGCTGCATCCAGAATAACAGCTGGAGTCTGCTTGGTGGCATAGCTTTTTCGCAATCCGAATGAGGAGGACGGTTGCTTTATGGTGGATACAAATCTAAAATAATATGTTTAACCACTGTCTTATGAAAATAATGTATTTACATAGCATATACTGTGGAATGTTTTTGTGTGTTTTTAATTCATCACCCCCCAAAAAGAAAATCAATTTCCTTTGTTCATTTCACAAAACTAAAAGACATTATTACAATTGTTTTGGTCTGGACGAAAAGTGTTACGTGATATAACAGTAATTACAGTGATGGCTGTTGTTCACATGAATCAGTCTGTAACCTTGTCATCTCTTCTTGCAGATCTAAGAAGAATTGAACGGCGCTTTGAAATATGGTCGTCTCCATAAACCTTGGCTGGATAATTGGAGTGCTGGGTTGCTGCCAACAGCATGACCTCATGCAATATGTAGCTGGGCTACTCTTTCTCATGGGAGGTACTGTGTGGAAACATTTGCGCACAATTACCGGGACACAAACACATCGACCAGCCACAACATTCTGGCCACTTGCTCGGTGTCGTGACATCCAATACGGGTGCTGTTTAAAACAAGCTGCTTTTACTCAGATGCTAATGTTCACATTTAATTGACACCGTCAGAGAAATGTATCTAAACAGATGTTCTTATTTATGATTGTAATGTGCAGACTGTATTTTACTCAAAGCTGTTCCTTCTGCTTTCGCCTCTTTCCGATAAAGTAATTGACATGACCAAAATATTACACTCAGCTCTCACATGATACACTGCAAAACCGCCCCATCAATATCGCCATGAGGTGCCTTTGCGACGTCTGAGTTTTAGCACCCGAATCAGAATTTTTCAAATCAACTTCAAGTTCAGTGTATTAAGTAGATCTAGAGCCTTACTATACATGGTCGTTTTTTTACGCCTAAAAACGCCTTACTATACATGATCGTTTTTTTCAGCTAAAAACCCCTTACTTTTCATGGTCGTTTTTTTCGGGTTAAAATGCCGTACTATACATGGTCGTTTTTGTCGGATAAAAACGCCTTACTGTACATGGTCGTTTTTTTCGGCTGAAAATGCCTTACTATTTTTGGTCGGGTTTTTTTTTGGCTAAAAACGCCTTACTATATATACATGGTCGTTATTTTCGGGTTAAAATGCCTTACTATACATGGTCGTTTTTTTCGGCTAAAAACGCCTTACTATATATGGTCGGGGTTTTTTTCGGCTTAAAACGCCTTACTAAACATGGTCGTTTTTTTCAGCTAAAAACGCCTTACTATACATAGTCGTTTTTTTCGGCTAAAAAGGCCTTACTATACATGGCCGTTTTTTTGGCTAAAAACGCCTTACTATACATGGTCCTTTTTTTCGGGTTAAAAAGCCTGACTATATATAGGCGTTTTTTTCGTCGAAAAAAAAACATGCATACATGGTCATTTTTTGGGGGTTAAAATTCCTTACTATACATGATCGTTTCCTTCGGCTAAAAACGCCTTTCCTATACATGGTCTTTTTTGGGGTTAAAATGCCTTACTATACATGATCTTTTTTTTCGGGTTTTAATGCCGTACTATACATGATTGTTTTTGTCGGATAAAAACGCCTTATTATACATGGTCGTTTTTTTTCGGATAAAAACGTCTTATTATACATGGTCGTTTTTTTCAGATAAAAACGTCTTACTATTCATGGTCGGTTTTTTTTCAGATAAAAACGTCTTACTATAAATACATGGTCGTTTTTTTCGGCTAAAAACGCCTTACTATACATGATGGGTTTTTTTCGGCTAAATACGCCTTACTATACATGGTCGTTTTTTTCAGCTAAAAACGCCTTACTATACATGGTCGTTTTTGGTTAAAATGTTTTACTATACATGGTCGTTTTTCGCTGAAAAAGCCTTATTATATATGGTCGTTTTTTTCAGCTAAAAACGCCTTACTATACATGGTCGTTTTTTTGGCTAAAAATGCCTTACTATATATGGTCGTTTTTTTTCGTCGAAAAACACCTTACTATACATGGTCGTTTTTTTCGGCTAAAAACGTCTTACTATACATGGTCGTTTTTTTCGCTAAAAACGCCAAAGTCGTTTTTTTCGGCTAAAAACGCCTTAATATATATGGTCTTTTTTTTACGGCTAAAAACGCTTTACTATACATGGTCGGGTTTTTTTCGGCTAAAAACGCCTTACTATATATACATGGTCGTTATTTTCGGGTTAAAATGCCTTACTATACATGGTCGTTTTTTTCGGCTAAAAACGCCTTACTATATATGGTTGTTTTTTTTGGGTTAAAATGCCTTACTATACATGGTCGTTTTTTTCGGCTAAAAACGGCTTACTATACATGGTCGTTTTTTTCGGCTACAAACGCCTTACTATACATGGTCGTTTTTTGGGGGTTAAAATGCCTTACTATACATGGTTGTTTTTTTCGGCAAAAAACGCCTTACTATATATGGTCAGGTTTTTTTCGGCTTAAAACGCCTAACTAAACATGGTCGTTTTTTTCAGCTAAAAACGCCTTACTATACATGGTCGGTTTTTTGGGGTTAAAATGCCTTACTATACATGGTCGTTTTTCGGATAAAAGCGCCTTACTATACATGTCGGTTTTGGGTTAAAATGCCTTTATACATGGTCGTTTTTGGATAAAAGCGCCTTACTATATATGTTTTTTGGGGTTAAAATGCCTTACTATACATGGTCGTTTTTCGCTAAAAGCGACTTACTATACATGGTCGTTTTTGCTAAACGCCTTACTATACATGATGGGTTTTTTTCAATCGCCTTACTATACATGGTCGTTTTTCAGCTAAAACGCCTTACTATACATGGTCGTTTTTCGGTTAAAATGTTTTACTATACATGGTCGTTTTTGGCTGAAAAAGCCTTATTATATATGGTCGTTTTTCAGCTAAAAACGCCTTACTATAATGGTCGTTTTTGGCTAAAAATGCCTTACTATATATGGTCGTTTTTAGTGAAAAACACCTTACTATACATGGTCGTTTTTGAATAAAACGTCTTACGATACATGGTCGTTTTTGCTAACGCCAAAGTCGTTTTTAACGCCTTAATATATATGGTCTTTTACGGCTAAAACGCTTTACTATACATGGTCGTTTTTTTCAAATATCGCCTATACATGGCCTTTTTTTAAAACCTTACTATTCATGGTCGGTTTTTTAAAACGCCTTATATATACATGGTCGTTATTTTCGGGTTAAAATGCCTTACTATACATGGTCGTTTTTTCAGTAAAAACGCTTACTAATACATGGTCGTTTTTTCGCTAAAACGCCTTACTATACATGATGGGTTTTTCGCTAAATACGCCTTACTATACATGGTCGTTTTTGGGCTTAAAACGCCTTACTATACATGGTCGTTTTTCGGTAAAATGCCTTACTATACATGGTCAGGTTTTTTCGCTGAAAAAGCCTTATTAAACATGGTCGTTTTTCAGCTAAAACGCCTTACTATACATGGTCGTTTTTTCAGCTAAAATGCCTTACTATACATGGTCGTTTTTGGGGTTAAAAACCTTACTATACATGGTCGTTTTTCGCTAAAACGTCTTACTATACATGGTCGTTTTTTTCGCAAAACGCCAAAGTCGTTTTTCGCTAAAACGCCTTAATATATATGGTCTTTTTACGGCTAAAAACGCTTTACTATACATGGTCGGGTTTTTTCGCTAAAACGCCTTACTATATATACATGGTCGTTATTTTCGGTTAAAATGCCTTACTATACATGGTCGTTTTTTCGCTAAAACGCCTTACTATATATGGTTGTTTTTTTTGGGTTAAAATGCCTTACTATACATGGTCGTTTTTCGCTAAAACGACTTACTATACATGGTCGTTTTTTTCGGCTACAAACGCCTTACTATACATGGTCGTTTTTTGGGGGTTAAAATGCCTTACTATACATGGTTGTTTTTTTCGGCAAAAAACGCCTTACTATATATGGTCAGGTTTTTTTCGGCTTAAAACGCCTAACTAAACATGGTCGTTTTTTTCAGCTAAAAACGCCTTACTATACATGGTCGGTTTTTTGGGGTTAAAATGCCTTACTATACATGGTCGTTTTTTTCGGATAAAAGCGCCTTACTATACATGGTCGGTTTTTTGGGGTTAAAATGCCTTTATACATGGTCGTTTTTTTCGGATAAAAGCGCCTTACTATATATGGTTTTTTTGGGGTTAAAATGCCTTACTATACATGGTCGTTTTTTTCGGCTAAAAACGGCTTACTATACATGGTCGTTTTTTTCGGCTAAAAACGCCTTACTATACATGATGGGTTTTTTTCGGCTAAATACGCCTTACTATACATGGTCGTTTTTTTCAGCTAAAAACGCCTTACTATACATGGTCGTTTTTTTCGGGTTAAAATGTTTTACTATACATGGTCGTTTTTTTCGGCTGAAAAAAGCCTTATTATATATGGTCGTTTTTTTCAGCTAAAAACGCCTTACTATACATGGTCGTTTTTTTGGCTAAAAATGCCTTACTATATATGGTCGTTTTTTTTCGTCGAAAAACACCTTACTATACATGGTCGTTTTTTTCGAATAAAAACGTCTTACGATACATGGTCGTTTTTTTCGGCTAAAAACGCCAAAGTCGTTTTTTTCGGCTAAAAACGCCTTAATATATATGGTCTTTTTTTTACGGCTAAAAACGCTTTACTATACATGGTCGTTTTTTTTCGGCTAAATACGCCTTACTATACATGGCCTTTTTTTCGGCTAAAAACGCCTTACTATTCATGGTCGGGTTTTTTTCGGCTAAAAACGCCTTACTATATATACATGGTCGTTATTTTCGGGTTAAAATGCCTTACTATACATGGTCGTTTTTTTCGGCTAAAAACGGCTTACTATACATGGTCGTTTTTTTCGGCTACAAACGCCTTACTATACATGATTGTTTTTTTTCAGCTAAAAATGCCTTACTATACATGGTCGTTTTTTGGGGGTTAAAATGCCTTACTATACATGGTTGTTTTTTGCGAAAAACGATGGCTGGTTCAGCTGAGGTTGGCGTACAAATGTATTTTGCTGAGCTAACATTCCTCTTTTTAGCATTGACAGTTTGTCGACTCGCATTTGGCCATGCAAAATATCATACTTGTCGTTGTGATGGGATTCATAATGTCTCTGCAGATTATATTCTTTGAATCTCGCCACCGCCTCCTGACAGATGAGACAGCCGGCCTTTTCTTTGCATTGCATTGAACCCAAAAAATACATTATCACAATTATCATTTCTCCACTTTGAGTTAAATTCCCTGTATTCTGAATCATTTTTTCCTCTTAGCTAAGCTTTTAGCCATGATTACGTTCTCTTCGAGAGGGGCGGGTTTAGGATTTTTTTCTGGGGTTGCCAGATAACAGCACAGACCGCAGAAGGATGGAACAAATATCACGTTATATGTGTTTATGAAATAGTTATGAAAACTACCTAATAGTTAATAATGAAAATATTTCAGAACTAAGGAATACTTTATTGTCAAAAGCCCAACTTTATGATAAAATACAAATACACACAGATGAAAACGAAATTAAAATACTCTCCGGTATTGTTCAGGGGGGCCGGACCAAATGTGGAGGTGGGCCTGATCCGGCCCGCAGTCCGTGGTTTGGTGACCTCTGATTTACAGTATTGTTTTGATGAGGTCATGTTCAATAAACCATACATGATTAATGCAATTGATTTGGGCTCAATTCTGAATGCAAATGTTCATATTTTACTAATGCACTAAGTTAGAACAAGAAGTTTGTCCTATTTGCAGCCTTTCTTTCTGTGAATTGATGGGGGGTCTGGAGCGATTGGGGTCGGAAGCTCACTTGTATCTCAAATTGTGTAACTTAAGACAAAAAAATGGTTCCAACTCATTTCAACTCAACTTTATTTCTGGAGCACTCTAAAATAAATTACCACAGTTGCTGTCATGATTCAGTTTGCGACCAACAGGTGGCACTGCAGGGCTCTCCCTGAGCTGCACACCTGTTGGTCGTTTAGCAATTAGGAGCATAAAAGGACTCCCTCCCGACCGCTCAGGGTCGGGTCATTGTTGCTTTTTGGCTACTGTCATGTTTGTTTGTTGCCGTTTGTCTGCTGCTGTCAGGTTTCTTTCGGTCATGTTTCTGTTATTGAGTTTTATCTTCAGTCATGTGTTTTGTTTGATACTTTGGACTTTGTTTTGGACTTAGTTTTCTGTGTTTTATTAAATACAATTCGCAAGTACACCCTGCTCCTCCCTCGTGCCTGCTTCTTGGGGTCCACCACCACCACCACGCAACGTGACAGTTGCATACAATGTGCTTTACAGAAAGTAAAAATCAGACATGGAAAACTCAAGACAGTTAAAACATACATTAACATAAAAACTGTAAAACAACACAACACCAAAACATTGCCAAGTCTCATGCTGAGTCGAAAGCCCAAAATTGAAATGCATCTTGAAAACGATGTTCAGATCTCAAGGCACCGCTGCATCCAGAATAACAGCTGGAGTCTGCTGGGTTGGGCGCTAGCTCACCCGCGATCCGAATGAGGAGGACGGGTGCTCATAATGGGTGGATACAAATCTAAAATAATATGTTTAACCACTGTCTTATGAAAATAATGTATTTACATAGCATATACTGTGGAATGTTTTTATTGTGTGTTTTATTTTCATCCCCCCCCACAAAAAAAAAGGAAAAGTCAATTTCCATTTGTTGTTTTTGGGAGGAAAATAAAAAAAAAAACATTTCAAGTTACACACTTTGTTTTGGTCTGGAGCAAAAGTGTTACGTGATATAACAGTAATTGCAGTGATGGCTGTTGTTCACATGAATCAGTCTGTAACCTTGTCATCTCTTCTTGCAGATCTAAGAAGAATGACGGCCGGCTTTGTTGGTATGGCCGTCTCCATTATACTTTTTGGCTGGATAATTGGAGTGCTGGGTTGCTGCCAACAGCATGACCTCATGCAATATGTAGCTGGGCTACTCTTTCTCATGGGAGGTACTGTGTGGAAACATTTGCGCACAATTACCGGGACACAAACACATCGACCAGCCACAACATTCTGGCCACTTGCTCGGTGTCGTGACATCCAATACGGGTGCTGTTTAAAACAAGCTGCTTTTACTCAGATGCTAATGTTCACATTTAATTGACACCGTCAGAGAAATGTATCTAACCAGATGTTCTTATTTATGATTGTAATGTGCAGACTGTATTTTACTCAAAGCTATTCCTTCTGCTTTCGCCTCTTTCCGATAAAGTAATTGACATGACCAAAATATTACACTCAGCTCTCACATGATACACTGCAAAACCGCCCCATCAATATCGCCATAAGGTGCCTTTGCGACGTCTGAGTTTTAGCACCCGAATCAGAATTTTTCAAATCAACTTCAAATTCAGTGTATTAAGTAGATCTAGAGCCTTACTATACATGGTCGTTTTTTTACGCCTAAAAACGCCTTACTATACATGATCGTTTTTTTTCAGCTAAAAACCCCTTACTTTTCAAGGTCGTTTTTTTCGGGTTAAAATGCCGTACTATACACGGTCTTTTTTGTCGGATAAAAACGCCTTACTCTACATGGTCGTTTTTTTCGGGTTAAAATGTTTTACTATACATGGTCGTTTTTTTCGCTCAATACGCCTTACTATACATGATCGTTTTTTTCAGCTAAAAACCCCTTACTTTTCATGGTCGTTTTTTTCGGGTTAAAATGCCGTACTATACATGGTCGTTTTTGTCGGATAAAAACGCCTTACTGTACATGGTCGTTTTTTTCGGCTGAAAACGCCTTACTATTTTTGGTCGGGGTTTTTTTTGGCTAAAAACGCCTTACTATATATACATGGTCGTTATTTTCGGGTTAAAATGCCTTACTATACATGATTGTTTTTTTTAGCTAAAAACGCCTTACTATACATGGTCGTTTTTTGGGGGTTAAAATGCCTTACTATACATGGTTGTTTTTTTTCAGCTAAAAACCCCTTACTTTTCAAGGTCGTTTTTTTCGGGTTAAAATGCCGTACTATACACGGTCTTTTTTGTCGGATAAAACGCCTTACTCTACATGGTCGCTTTTTTCGGTTAAAATGTTTTACTATACATGGTCGTTTTTTCGCTCAATACGCCTTACTATACATGATCGCTTTTTGAAAAAGCCTTATTATATATGGTCGTTTTTTCAGCTAAAACCCTTACTTTTCATGGTCGTTTTTTTCGGGTTAAAATGCCGTACTATACATGGTCGTTTTTGTCGGATAAAAACGCCTTACTGTACATGGTCGTTTTTTTCGGCTGAAAACGCCTTACTATTTTTGGTCGGGGTTTTTTTTGGCTAAAAACGCCTTACTATATATACATGGTCGTTATTTTCGGGTTAAAATGCCTTACTATACATGATTGTTTTTTTTAGCTAAAAACGCCTTACTATACATGGTCGTTTTTTGGGGGTTAAAATGCCTTACTATACATGGTTGTTTTTTTTCAGCTAAAAACCCCTTACTTTTCAAGGTCGTTTTTTTCGGGTTAAAATGCCGTACTATACACGGTCTTTTTTGTCGGATAAAAACGCCTTACTCTACATGGTCGTTTTTTTCGGGTTAAAATGTTTTACTATACATGGTCGTTTTTTTCGGCTCAATACGCCTTACTATACATGATCGTTTTTTTCAGCTAAAAACCCCTTACTTTTCATGGTCGTCTTTTTCGGGTTAAAATGTGAAAAACACCTTACTATACATGGTCGCTTTTTCGAATAAAAACGCCTTACGATACATGGTCGTTTTTCGCTAAAACGCCAAAGTCGTTTTTTCGCTAAAACGCCTTAATATATATGGTCTTTTTACGGCTAAAAACGCTTTACTATACATGGTCGTTTTTTTCGCTAAATACGACTATACATGGTCGCTTTTGTCGGATAAAACGCCTTACTGTACATGGTCGTTTTTTTCGGCTGAAAACGCCTTACTATTTTTGGTCGGGGTTTTTTTTGGCTAAAAACGCCTTACTATATATACATGGTCGTTATTTTCGGGTTAAAATGCCTTACTATACATGGTCGTTTTTTTCAGCTAAAAACGCCTTACTATACATGATTGTTTTTTTAGCTAAAAACGCCTTACTATACATGGTCGTTTTTTGGGGGTTAAAATGCCTTACTATACATGGTTGTTTTTTTCGGCAAAAAACGCCTTACTATATATGGTCAGGTTTTTTTCGGCTTAAAACGCCTAACTAAACATGGTCGTTTTTTTCAGCTAAAAGCGCCTTACTATACATGGTCGGTTTTTTGGGGTTAAAATGCCTTACTATACATGGTCGTTTTTTTCGGATAAAAGCGCCTTACTATATATGGTTGTCTTTTTGGCATAAAAACGCTTTCAATTGGTCTTGAAAAATAAAGTAATGCACTTTTAAGATTAAATTAGATTTATAAAGAAAGGAATCTTTAAACCTTTTACCCGAGCATATAAAATCTAAATGTAATCCCTGCCTACACCTTACAAACTAAGGAGAGTGCTATAATATGTGTAAAGAATAAAGTATTCGCATGTCCTTGATAGGGGCCGCCCGGTGGTCCAGTGGTTAGCGCGTACCTCTGCGTTAGTGCAGAGGTACCAGGTTCAGATCCAGCTCCGGCCTCCCCGTGTGGAGTTTGCATGTTCTCTCCGGGCCCGCGTGGGTTTTCTCCGGGTACTCTGGTTTCCTCCCATATTCCGATAACATGCATGGGAGGCTGCTTGAACACTCTAAATTGTCCCTAGGTGTGAGTGTGGGCGTGCATGGTTGTTCGTCTCTGTGTGCCCTGCGATTGGCTGGCAACCGGCCTACTGCCTGAAGACGGCTTGTGAGGATTAAGCGGATCGGAAAATGAATGAATGAATGAAGAAGATGTATATGTGGTTAAGACTACACTGTTAAAATGAATTTCAGTAGGTGCATTATAAAATAACTGTCAAGTTTACTGTCAGTTTACAGAGAAATTCTTTACTGTTCAAAAAAGTCTTGAAGAAACATTGGCTGAGACAGATACTGAAAGCTTTGATCAAGAAACTCCAAACCCAAGTGTGCATTGCATGAGCCACGCCGCAAATGAGACCGTTTAGCATCCATGAATGTCCAAGAAACACTGATCCCACAAAATTGGAGAAGTTGAAAAATGTACTTTGTCCGTGTGGACACTGAGCGCATTTGTCTTCACAGGAACATGCTGCATCATCTCCTTGTGCACATGCGTGGCTGGAATCAACTTTGAGTTATCCCGCTACCCTCGCAACATGTACGGCCTTCCGGAGGACATTAGCCATGGCTATGGCTGGTCCATGTTTTGTGCCTGGGGCGGCCTCGGCCTTACTCTGCTGGCTGGGTTCCTCTGCACCTTGGCCCCCTCCCTCAGCACGCCGGCCCGCACGGCGACCCATAAGCCGAGGCACGAGAATGGAACCGTGTGACAAGGCCGGGGCGACTGACCGCCGAGCGCACGAACTACACTCTTCAAAACGTGGATGTGAACATCTACGACCCTTTTTGTCTCATCACCGTCTCACCGCGCACTCGACATCGCCATCCCTCTCAGTGTTCATTGTGCCTGAGTCGTGATCGCACACTTTCTGGAACGACGAACCCACAGACTTGGAAAAACAAGGACCTCCACGGGGACACCCAGAGTGCAACCTAACGTCTTTGGCTATCATAGCACAAGGTTTTTTTTGTTTTTTTTGATGTTGTCTCTTTGGACATGCTGACTTTATGGCAATCTGAAGGTGACTGTTTTACAATGGTGCTCTCCTCAATCCATTTGCTACACGTACACACACTCCTACGGGCGCACACGGGCCCATGCAGACAGACACCAGCTTTTCCACACGCTGCCAGAACATCCCGTCAGCCTTGCTCTTTTCAGTTGAGTGCAGTGCGCTGTTATCATTTGCGATGGGGGGAGATCTGTCAATGAATGCCTATTGCTGATCGTTCGTGTAGCACAGTGATATCAAACGTTGGACCGTAGACCCTGTCAGGTGTCCGCGTTCTCTACTGGGTGAATCAAGTGGTGTGGGAAGCAACAACAACAACAAAAATAACCCACCAGACTAAATTTGCATCCAGAAGCAAACCATTTTGATCATCTCTTGAAAAGATCTGTGTACGCGTGTGTGCGCAATCGCATCTCGATGTAGACTAAGATACAATGTTTATGTCAAGTAGATTTTCAATAAGGTTGTTTATATCTGTGTGTGTTGAAACAATGATGCCTGACAGTACGGAAGTGCGGGCTCAGCGGGATTGTTTTCAAGATTTGTGCTGCAGGGATGAATCCATTATAGGATTTAGCAAGATGATGGCATTTTGGAGGTTTTCGGGGGTGAGGAGGAGGAACTGAAATGCATAACTGCTGAGCGGGGACTTTGGGCTGCTGCGCTCTTACTGCTCTTGACAGCGCCGCGGTTGTTTGCCGAGAGCTTAATTGTAAGGCGACAAGAGACATATAAGAAAGCCGACTGCCGAGTGAAATTCAGGCGCTGCGTTGTTTACACTCACAATTTAAAGTACTTGTCTGAGGAAGGGAAAACAAGTGCTGCAAAGTTTTTGTTTTGCCACAAAAAAAAACAAAAAACAGACGACTCAACATGGTCCTTTGCAGCTGAAATGGAACAAGCGGCATTTTTTTTTTGACACTAAAATCCACCTTTTTCAATGTGTTGCTGCACATCAAAGGAGTTGTTGCACCATAATTCAGTTGTTTGAATAAAATGGCATCACTTTGACTCGATGCAGGGCTGCAACCTCCCCCAAATTATCAAAAGACCAATCTCATTGCCATCTGCGGTGTTCAACAAATGCATTCCACTGCCACCGCCGAGGATTCGTCTCAGAAATCAACCAACACCATGAAGCGTTTTGGGGGGGGGGGCTTATCATCCTCCTCCTCCTCCTCCTCCTGGGCAATAGGCCCCCGTTAGGGACTTGCCCCCCCCCTCCCCCTCCCGGGTCCCTACACCCGGTGCGACTCTTGCAGGTGCCAAGCGAGGTTCACACCCAGTGCGGGCCCCGGAAGGGCCCTCGCCCTATTATTGTTTAAGGAGGGTTGTGGGGCGGCTACTCCCACTCTTCAGGCGGGGCGAGTGCTGGGCGTCTCACCTTCCGGTGAGACCCCACCTCCTTCCCCGCCGGCTGGTGTGCATTTAGCCGCTTCTGGGGCCCAAGAGCCCCGGCGTCCCCCCCTCCCCCCCTTTGCGCCACTCGGAGGCATCCCACCACGTGAGGGGGGCTCAACATCATCATCATCATCATCATCATGTTCCGTGAGCTCATTGAGCCGTTTAACAGAAATTTCAAAGTGAATTCAGCTTTTTATATCCGAACGTGAACCAACTCGCTAAAGTCAAAAATCAATCAAGCATATCACCAAACCACAACAGAAAAATGGTTTCTCTATTGAGGAATGCAAGTACATCTAAATTATATTGAAATAATTTGAAGCCTTGATTCAAAAAAAAAAAAAAAAAGGACTGTACTACTTTCTCGTTTCTTACAAACTTTAAATTCCTTGACGACAAAAGATTTGTATTTCTGCTTAAAAACAAAACATCCTGGTTAAATGGCTTCCACGTGGTGGTGTATTATTAACCATTACAGCATAAACATTAAAAAAAAGTACATCGTGCTGTTAATTTTGGGCAGCTGTGGCGTCCATTTAAAGTTGATAAGACTTGTACATAACGATACAAACGGATGAAAATATGTGCCTACTTGACAAAGAGTGACCAAACCAAAACTCATCTGGGCCGAAGATTTGGGGAAAGTTGTTTTCATGTAAAACACACGCAACTAATGGCCGTGTCACACCTTGACGATTCAGCCAGCGTATGCCGACGTATCAGAATTTCCCTAAAACGCTGGCATACGCTGAATTATCGAATTTTTTTTTTCAATTTTGGGCGTATACATAGCGTATTCATAACGGGTTGGACGTATACGTAACGTATCAGTAAATTATATAGAACGTTTCGATAACTTATAGATAACTTATTCCAACGAATGCCTAGCGTGTTGCCGACGTACACAACTTATGCCCAACGATAGTCTACGTTCAAAGCACGTTACTTATAAGTTTTGGGTACGCTAGACATTATCTCGACGTATTTGGACTTATGAGTAACCTACACTTAACGTGTTTGAACGTGTGTCAACGATCGCATAACTTACCTATTACTTATGGCCTGCGTATACTGGACGTATAGCCATACGCTGGCATACGTTGAGAAATTTTGAGCATGCACAAAATTTTTCCACGACCTCGACGTACTTCGATGTATACCAACGTGCTTCAGCGTGCTGTTAACGTATACAAAACTTACCCATAACTTATTCGACGTACGCCAGCGTATTTGCCAAATTTTTCATACGTCGGCATACGCTGGCTAAATCGTCAAGGTGTGACAGGGCCTTTAGTATTATTTTATGAAATGTTTTCTTGTACAAAACAATTTCTATCACACAGCAGCATCGGGCCACTGACAGGATTGAATAGCAGAACAGGCTGTTTACTTGAGTTGGAAGGATTCTCAGTAGCTTATTTTGTGTGGGGTTGGCGTTAAAAGAAAAAGATCCCGGTCACCAAAACAGTCCAGTTTTAAAGTTTAGTGAGATGAGTCACTTGAGATGTTATCATCTATGTCAGTTAACTTTCTCGGAAAAAAAAAAAGATAAGGAAAAAAAGGTGTTCTGATGCGTGTTGACAACACTGTATGTGACATTGGAGTCCTTTTTCACGTTACCAAACCCACGACAAGAGGTTTGACGTTAACTGAAGCATGATTGCAAAGTGTTTCTTCAGTGTCTTGTCAAAATCTTTGCACATTGCTGGGGTCTGTTCCAAGTCAAAGCAGATAAAAGTTACCAAGTCAAATGTTTGCAAGGTCACATACGGCATCCGAAAGGATACGAGCGTGTGACGCACAGTCTGACGTGTCTTTTTACAAACGTTCTGCGATTTATACCACGTTGTGTATTTATGGGAAAGTCCGTTCAACCGTTTACGTATTGTGAAAATAGGATGGCATTAACAAGGGAGCGATTGTTAGGAATAAACCATGAACATTTATTGTGCGACACCATTCATGAGTCACCTGACTTACAGAACACTTTTCGGGTTTTTTTCCCTTTTATAAAGATCACCACCCAAAGTCTCCGGTTATGTAAGTGTTACGATAAGGACTAAATAGTCATGTGAAGATGTTGACATAATGGAAGCAATATTACACACATGTATTATTATTATTATTATTTGTGGTACTGATCCGAGCCCCTTCTTTTTTGAGTGCTACAACTCCATATTAGATGAAGAGCACAATTGTTGTCCCCTATGTGAGATTGTTGCATTCGATGCATCTAAAATGACAGCACAATTTGTAATTTTAACATTATTATCAGTTTTTTTTTCATACAAATGAAAAGGAGGCCGAGTTTGATCGACGATTCAGAATCGAATACATATCCTCTCAACATTCAACTTCCCGCGTTCAGCAGAAAAGCTGCTATTTCAAGCGGCGCGGCTATTATTTTTGGACATTTGTACCATTGTATTTCCCTGCAGGTGCTTTGTGGTGACTGAAAAGACATAAACAGACATGCATGATATCATTGCGGTTCATTTCAATATTCAGCTGTCAATTTTCCTTATTTATTTGACTGAAATAAAAGATGTAATTACTAGCGTTGCGCTTTCCTTGTTTTGGTTTGCTGCAAGATTTCAGAATTTTTTTTTGATGAAGGGTCGGTGTATTTTTTTTTATTTGATTCTTTTTTATGTAAGGGGGGTGCGGCCTGTCCTCCAGAACACCACGTTGGCATTTTGTCACTGAGCACATGGTGCCATCTAGAGGGAGAAACTGCTCATGTGTTTTGGATTTTTTTTTTTAAGCATGATTGCCAATTTACATGAGGACCAAAGCAAACGGCACAAATGAAGTTGAAGTACAAGAAATATGACATAATAGAACATTTGTTGACATACAGTATTACTCAATCCAAATGTCGCCCGTGTGAGATGGGCCGTAGAAGAGTCTATTTCTTTCCACGGCAATGGGCGTTGACCACCATGTAGCTGTCAGGTGACATGTTGGAATTGAGAGGCTTGACTTTGTCCCGACAGGCCCGGATTTCAGTTCTGCTCCCTGGTCTTCCTCTGCAGGGGTCGTGCTTCTGGAGGTAGCTCAAAAAGGTCTCCCAGCCTCCACCCACACGCACCATCACGTGACGCTCATTCAGCATCTGCGCCCAAAAAAATAAAAAAAAGCCACACAGGGAATGTATTTTCGCCACAATGTTTACGGACACACGCACACACACACACACACACACACACTAATCTAATATTTACAAGCTTGCCTTTGCATATGAAGTTGTTGCCATGAAAGTCAAATGATCTCTCAGGTAGCTTTGTCAAAATCTCATTAAACCAAATGAAAGAGCACCTCGTGCCACCAGCTGAGCTCCCCCATGACAGACTAATCCATATATGAGCATGCATGCGCACAGGAGTAGTGACGCACACAAAGCTTCATCCGCACACAAAACGCATAACGTGCACGACTTGTCAATAAAAAAATTTTTTAAAAAAGCATACGGCCTTGATGCGCGCGCAAACAGCTGTTGCAGAAAGGGCCGCTGTCTCGGATTCAAGACATCCTTCACAGGCGAGGAGCCTTAGCGATGAAAACCAACTGCTGCCATGGCAACTACAGCCACAATACGAAAGCAGGGCAAAAAAAAAAATGAAAGCGGGATTGAGATGAATCCATTGCACACCCACAACTCCCAGGAGACATTGACATTCCCAGGAGGCCTCGCAAAGGCGGGCTATTGTCCTGTCAGCACTGGCCCACCCCCCTTCTTGGTTTATCGCCAATAAACCCTTCATTAAGCAAGCATTAAGAATGTGATCACACCAGCAGATATGCCCCCCCCACCACCCCTCCTTCGAGACGCATGACACACGTATGGGATGAAAAATCAATGGCACATGCTCGGACTTAAGCAGCGTGGATGGAAACGCCGAGACGCGGTCTATCTCATCTGACATCCTCCAGATTAAAATGTTGAGGTTGACAGGGGTCAAGCCTGACATTCTCCGTGAACCGTTTTCCTGATTTACAGCCAAAGGATGTTATCTACATTGCTGTTCTTTCATTGCGTAATTATTGCCTTTTTTGTTCATTCATAATTAAATGTACTATATATGATTTTTTTTTTTTAATGGCTGCGTATTCTTCAATAATTCTTTTAAAACTAGACTGGTAAGAAACCGTAAGACACAGGTGTCAACTCCGTTATTCCGCATCTTTTAGATGTTTCCCTCCTCCAAAACACCCGATTCGATTTTTGTCAGACTCTTCCAGAGCTTTACACCTGCGCTTTGAGTAAAACATGTAAACCACAGGTGTCAAAGTCAAGGCCCGGGGGCCAGATGTGGCCCGCCACATCATGTTCTGCGGCCCGCAAAAGCAAATCAGGCACGTCAAGTTCCGTGATGCTTGCTGAAGTCTGAACCAAAAATTCCAATTGTATGTCATCCACAATAACAGTTATTATTCTTGACTTCTGATTTTCAAACTCGTTATTCATCAATTTGTTGTGCGCTGCGTATGTGATATGTGGAGGTGACTAAAACATTTGTATGGTTTCCCAAAATTCATAACGGCCCTCCAAGGCAAACCGTAACTACAATGCGGCCCGCGACAAAAATGAGTTTGACACCCCTGATGTAAACCATAACGCGCACTGTTGTCAGAACTCATTGTGGTTAAGGCCCTTATGACTAAAACCATGTAAAAAAATAAAATAAATAGCTAAATAAGTGTAGGGCGGCCCAGTAGTCCAGTGGTTAGCACGTCGGCTTCACAGTGCAGAGGTACCGGGTTCGATTCCAGCTCCGGCCTCCCTGTGTGGAGTTTGCATGTTATCCCCGGGCTTGCGTGGGTTTTCTCCGGGTGCTCCGGTTTCCTCCCACATTCCAAAGACATGCATGGCAGGCTGATTGAGCGCTCTAAAATTGTCCCTAGGTGTGAGTGTGAGCGCGGATTGTTGTTCGTCTCTGTGTGCCCTGCGATTGGCTGGCAACCGATTCAGGGTGTCCCCCGCCTACTGCCCGAAGACGGCTGGGATAGGCTCCAGCACCCCCCGCGACCCTAGTGAGGATCAAGCGGTTCGGAAGATGAATGAATGAATAAATAAGTGTAATAGCCGCATCATGATATAACATATCCACTTTGTTCTTGGGGGCTCTGATGTAGAAGCAATTATGAGCGTGACTTCCTGGAAGACAGCGAAAGTTGCAGTGAGCCATTTGTTACATTGGCTTTCGTTTCCTGGAGTGGTTTATTTGAACATCACTTTTCGCTTGTTGTACGATATCACTTGGGATACCCCGGCGATAACTTGTGTGTGCAGTTGTAGATGGTTATTTACCTGAATCAACTCATGTGAATGAACTGAATTGGAGGTGCGTCACAAAATGCAAGTTGCAAATAAGTTCCAAGTCTTAACCTTCAAGTTGAAAGCAAGCAGCTTTACTTTTTCTCTCCTGCCTGACTGAGATGATCCAAGACATACACGGACGAAAGGTTGTTTGAATTCTTTGAATTTGCTTCAAAAGTGGCGGCAACCTGATTGAAATAAATACAGCCAGCACACATGTTGTCAATCGTTGGGGGGCGGGGAGGGGGGGCGGGATCCTTTTCATGCTCCAGACTTCATCAACAATAGTCGCCATCTCGTGATGGGGATCAGTTTGGAAACATGGACTCAAACTCATTTTTTTTTTTTTTTTTATCAGTGCTGTCGTTTCCTATATTCTAAAGGAAACACTGATTGAGATTTCTCCTTGTTCCACCGAGATTAACAAAAGCTGCTACAAAAAAGGAAAACGGTTTGACTTCCTCTGGAGGCCCCGTTACAGTATATTTTTCCCCTGATTTTGTGGCGGCCCCTGGAGGTCATGATGCTCTTAGCATTTGGCTATGTTGCCCGATGTTGCGTTTGTAAATTTCTGTGACCAAACAAACAATGTTTCTTCTGAATCTAGAATTATCTGGATGTAATATGGTTCACTTTTTTTTTTAATTTAACTGATTTATGAACAGATGTTACCTAAGAAGAAAAAAAAATGATTTGTTTGGGGCAGGGCGGATACGTTTCGAATGTTCACACAGGGCAGCATGACTTGTGAGTCAGCAATAAAGCCCCTTCCCCCTACACAGTCTGCTACGACTGCATCCTATAAAGCATCTTCTGCATTCCCCAGAGTCCTCCTCCCTGTTCGGCCCACTGACTCATCTTATCCTGCTGAAAAATTAATGCGGGCCTCACGTGACGAGATAGGATTGAAACAACTGCCAGTAGGAGTCAGACTTGAGCCAAAACCGCAGCTTCTGAGACCAAGGGGGAACACTGGGGCCCTAATCTCCCCCCCTCTCCCCCATTTTTGCTGCTGTAGACTGCAAATGTCCCCAATGTGGGACAAATAAAGGTTATATTAACTTAATAACATTTACAGTCATAGAAATGATCCATTGGTGGGCATCTCATCATGATTGGACAAATCATCACGTGAAAATAAAACAGGACTTTGAATTTGGAAGTTTTCCTTCAGTGCCACCTTGGAGCCGAAGTGAAATGTGAAAGTCGAGT
The DNA here is from genome assembly GCA_026261675.1 of Hippocampus mohnikei. Classification (NCBI taxonomy): domain Eukaryota; kingdom Metazoa; phylum Chordata; class Actinopteri; order Syngnathiformes; family Syngnathidae; genus Hippocampus; species Hippocampus mohnikei. The sequence goes on from JAKGUB010000340.1 coordinate 3,339,100, forward strand.
TCTCCTCGAGGTGATATTTAGTTTTACGACACCGACGGCCTTTGCCTCTCATCTCGAGAGAGTCTGATCAAATTGTTGCAAAGTGTGTACAACAGCCGAGCTCATCCGCGTGGATCATATTTGAATCGAGTTTATCGTTTCACCTTCACCATTATCTTATCTCATCATATGTCAAATTAAACCATGTTGTCAACCATGCAACGGAGTGTGTGATCATTCCACGCCACGGGTGACTCAAAGCCTAAAGAGAGAAAGAGATGAGGTCATTTCTGTAATTACGCTCAGGCCAAAATGTAAAACGTGATACCGCTCGAAAGACTTTCCTCCGTCCTTAGGTTTATCTTATTAGCAAATGTGTTGAGCAAAGAATGGATGTGGCATGATCTTGTGCGTGTCTTTCCTGTCAATGACACACTCTGATCGTGTCCTGGCTACACAGAGCCTAATTGGGCACAGAGGAAAAAAAAAGGAAAGCTTTCCTCTTTTTCATCACCGGAGAATGGCCGAGCACTTCATGGCCACCATGATTGAATAGTCCCCTCCAAGGAAATGGGCCGGATAGGGGAGGGCGGAGGGCTGAACGTTTACATATGAGGAGGGGGGGCCGTCACGCTCAGTTGCTCATTAACAAGCTGTTCGATTAAACACGGTTGCTAATGACGTTGTCTTGCAAAATCAATAATTTGCGCTTGTTCCAAAGGTGTGTCCACATCTAGGGGGGTCCTAGCGGCGGATGGTCGTTGAGGTTTATGGTAGGTTTCTTTCCGCAAATGATGACGGCTGCGTGACACAAGGTGACAGATGGAGTCGGGGGGTCAATGGGCGGCCGCGGTCCGGCCGCAGCGTGTTTTGTGTTGTCAAAAGCTGAGGAAAAGCTACTGCAAATCACGTCTACAGTTGAGGAATTATGGCTGAACGCCGACTGAGGGCACAGGGTTGAGGTGCTACATGACTAGTGGATCGAAAAACCTTCACATCAAGATGTCACATTAAAGACCTCGTATATTTACTATGTTAATGTACAGTTGTTTGAAGAACTTTTGGGATATTTTTAAATGGCTAAAACATGAAAAATGAAAAAAGTATACTGCATTTTTTTTTAAAAGAGCTGTTATCTGTGATCATGCACAAGTAAAAGTGCTATTTGATTATAGGAATCGAGTGACATAGGGCTGGATTGACAATGTTCGACTTCACTTACTTCTACACATTCACCGTGAGACACCAAAGACTCGCTCGGACTTGTGCCATGAGCCGTATCTCTTATTTTCAACCAACTGAGGCTGACAGTATTGATTATCAATTAAAAGTGTGCTTGGTCAATAGCACTTTCAATCAGATTAACAAAGCACCAATTGGTTTTCAACTAGTGACCAATGAGCCACGAGTTGTGCACGTGCGTGAGTTCGGTGCAGTGCCATTGTGGGTGGGGCCCCAAGCTGAATTTGATTCAGGCCCTCCTCCCACCACTGCTTGACGTCTATACCGATGGTGTTACACTTTTGGATCGGCTTTTCATGTGTATGTCACCTCTTGAAATTCTTATTTAGGTATCATTTTATATTTTGAATGTGGTGTTAACCTGATTTGACAAGTGTTTAACACATTTGCCATATACTGGATGGAGTTTTTTTCTGCCCACAGTAAAAGTTTCAGAGGTGGATCATTAAGGTTAAAAAGGGTTTGCAACATTTCCTGATTTAAAAAAGTCATAATTCCTGTGTTATTCCATGCTAAAATAATTTCGACCAGTCAGCATTTGTTTAGTTCTACTGCATTCTGAAAACGTAATCGCAATGTATTATGGCTAACGGACTCCGTGTTCAGTCAGAGAGAAACTTGCTGCAAAAAGACGACCGTAATAAAGTAGCAAGATGCTCAGTTTCCAGGCGAATGAAGATTGAGTTTGGCTTGCTGCAGTAACATATCCAGGGTATCCAACGCGTAGCGATAACTGTACAGAAGTTCAAATTTGGGCTCTGGCTTCCCTGTGTGGAGTTTGCATGTACTTCCCACGCTTGCATGGGGTTTCTGCATGTATTCCAGCTCCCTCCCACATTCCCAAAACATCCATGTGTGGATCATTGAAGACTCCTAATAGTCCAAAGATGTGAATGTGAGGGGGAATGGTTTCTTGTCTTGATGTGGTCTGTGATTAGCTGGCGCCCATCCAAGGGTGTACCCTGCCTTTCACCCAAAATGATGTGGGCAGGCCGCAACCCAAATGTGGAAGAGCAGTACAGTATAGAAAACGGATGCATCAATGAAAACGGTTTGTACTTAGACATCACCCATTTCACCCTTTATAGAACAGGAATTCTGAAATCTGATTCAAAACATTCTACTGCTATGAAAAACATGGTCAGAAAAGGAAATATAAATATATATTATTTTTTTTCTAAATATTTAAAAAGTGGTGAGTAATCTACAAAACATTCTTCATTCACTTTTTTTCTTGCCAGCATTGGAACAATAATGAAGGCCACCATTGCAGCAACTAACTAGAATCTAGTTAGTTTGTGTGCATTACTAGATCATGCACACACATGCGCAGTGCATAAGCATCAGCATCTTTACCAGTATTTACCTCCTACTAAGATTTTACTAAATAAAACTCCCTCCCCCACCCCGTGCTTGTCATTTACATGCGAGGTTGGAGGCAGTCATATTTTTGTTGGTTGATGGATCCGAGCAAGAATGAAAGAAATCATCCGGTATACAATGAGACGCCTTCCCACATGGAAGGCCGCCGAGTCCCAAAGGGGCTGCCATTTGAACTGCACACAACAGCCTTATCTTTGTCAAATCTACCTGAAAGAGGCACGTTTCTTTTCCCCTCAGATTTGAACTCTTAGTTGAAGGTCTGTGTATTGAATAAAATCGTTGTCAGCCCAGTCTTATCCAGACCATTCGTTGCCAGGCAACCCTGACTCCCAGAAGGCCTTTCCTTGAGCCTTTGTATTGAAACATACAGGTGGTGAATGACTCAGGGAGGCTGAAAGGCACCAACATCTCCATCCCACATAATGGCAAAAAAAAAGGTTGATTCAACTTGCTGACACAGCGACAGATTAATTACCTTTTCTAAATCATATTATGCCCACGCGAACTATCAAGAGATACTTTGGGGTGAGCCATTTCATATTCGTCCACAAAATGTTAGAGTGGCATTCGAATGGTGTGCTTTTATTTAATATACTTCAACGTTTTACATTAGCCTCTCACTTAGTCTATCTTATAACTTGACGATGGTCAGGCAATAAGTATAAATCTAAAATCAGTTGTACGCATTGGTGACCACTTACAACAAAACAAAATTACAAACTAAAATTAAAATGATACATGCAATACACATTTACAAATGTAGACACAACATACCGTAAATTCTGGACTATAAGCCGCTACTTTTTTCCCAAACTTTCAACCCTGCGGCTTATACAGTGATGCGGCCAATTTGTGTCATTTTTCTAACGGCCGCCAGGGGCGCTCGAGTAGAAAAGGTAAGATTAAGACCGGTGGAATATATGCGTCGAGGAAGACTGCAATTTCTTGCCTTGTGCATCAATTAAATTAGCGTGAACATACCCTCATCATGGAAAATGCAAAATGAAAGGCATATGACGCAGCTTTCAAACTAAAAGCAATCGAGCCGTCCGATAAAGAAGGAAACAGAGCTGCTGCACGTAAACTTGGCATAAACGACGGCTCACCGTGATTTTTACAAGTACCGGTATGTTCTTTTACCAGACCTGTTATACTGTGTTGCTATTCTGTTGCTAGCGTGTTGTTGTTACCATGTTGCTACCGTTTTACTGCCGCATCACAGGCACCGTTTGGGAAGAAAGTTCTATTATTATTATTGTTAAGTTATATTATTAAAACTTTGAAAACTCTCCCTGTGTACCGTCTTTCTTTGTAAATATGTTGACATGTTTTAATGTGGGCACGTGCGGCTTATATACAGGTGCGGCTTGGGTATGTACAAAATTGGTTTTCCTCTAAAAATGTAGTGGGTGCGGCTTATAATCAGGTGCGCTCTATAGTGCGGAAATTACGGTAAATACAAACGGCCCAACATTGGGTCTTAAAGCAAGTGGTTGTGTGAGCCCTTAATGTCAATGGAATGAATGTGTTGATGAGTCTAAATTGTGCAGTAGATTGCACAGTGCAAAATATGAAATATTTTGGAAAATACCAATTTGACACTTTTGAACACCATTCACTTCAAATGTTGCTCTGTTCATAACTTGTCGCATTGTTCACCATACAACCAACGGCAACATTATTGACAATACCAGGTCTATCACGAGCATCTCTACTGGCTGTCCTTCAAAACAAGCACTTTCGAATGATGCTACTACAGCAACGCATTGGTGTACACTCCAGTTCAGTGGATATATATGTCTTAAAATAAGTGAACGGATGAGGATTTGGCAATGCTTTGGACACCATATGCTGTAGATAAAGGGCTGCCTAAGTGCACTCTATTTGCCGTTTACCATTTTGCTCACCTTTTGGGGGGAAAGTACAATAAGTAACGGATTCAAGTTTATTTGGTACTCGCTCGTCAACATGAATATGAGTAACGAATGCAGATTGTGGGTGCTCGTCCAAGCTCTATAAAGAGTATAACATTTTCTCTCAATATTGATTCAGAACCGCACCAGATGATGAATGTGGTACAGTTGTATGTTGTTATATTGTGGGGGGGGTTTCACCATTTATATTCTCTGTAATTGCAAGACAAAGGATGCAGGAAGTGCGATATTTCTGGATCGTTAACCAGAGTGTGTTCAAAAGGTTCACATAGAGTCAGGGACACGTTGCAATATTGATTTGAAAAAACAAACCCCCAAAAAAAAAAAAAATTGGTAGTTGCAGACAGGTGAACATTACGAAACATTAAGAAATACTCATTAGAGTAGCTCCCAGTAGGTGTTCTGCATTGCTCACTGACCGTAACTTGTGAGTACAGTAGTGCCCAAGTGTGTAAAGATAAACTACAGGGAAAAAACTGAGGTGTAGCCATGCAATGCTTACCCGTATATAAAGAACTTTTTCCCCCACACGATAACAGCTTCTTGGCTGCTTTTCAACAGGGAACCTATTTGGACAGCTGCAGGGTGGATTTTCAATCATGTTTCTCACCTGATAGAGGTTAGACAGACACAGGGTGTTAAAAGTACTGCAGACATGCAACATTCAAAATGTTTGCAATCTCAAATAATACATTCCACGAATGAGGCGTACAGTGTCATCCAAAATGTTGCTGGTGCCGGTGCTCTGTCGGATAGTGGATTTGCTGGAGTGACGGTTCGGGTGGCAGGGTGTTGGGGGTCTTGCCGCAACGGCCGCTTGCGTTTGGCCTTTGGAGGCTGCAGATGTGCCAGTGGAGCACAAAGGCGTTTGTGTCGAAGCTGTGGCTGTGCAGCGTTTGGGAGCTGAGAGGAAGGACTGCAAGAAACACGTGGGCATTGGGTCCGCAGTGGCTGATGGAAGATCAGACGCGAAGGGTGAGATGTGTGCTTCAGAGAGACAGATGGAGCTTGGAGTGAGGGGCACTGGTGGAGAGGGAGGGGGTGGGGTCGGGGACTTGCTTGAATGCGATTGTGAGCAAAGCTCCGGGGTTGGAAAAAAGGAGAAGGGTAGCGTGGACAACGCAGAGGTACTCTCTCCTTCTTCCCTCTCTGTCTCTCTCTCTAACTTCACCAGGCGTGGAGGCTCAACGCCATACCTGAAAAGGCAAAAATATGGCAATCATTATGAGGTCATGCAAAATCGCAATTAGAAATACCGTAAATTCCGGACTATAAGCCGCTACTTTTTTCCCAAGCTTTCAACCCTGCGGCTTATTCAGTGACAGTGTAATGCGCCAGATTAAGACGGTGTGACTGCAACTTCTTTCTTGTGCATAAATTAAATTAGCGTGAACATACGCATCATGGAAAATGCAAAAGAAAGGCATATGACGCAGCTTTCAAACTAAAAGCAATCGAGCTGTCCGATAAAGAAGGAAACAGAGCTGCTGCACGTAAACTTGCATAAACGACGGCTCACCGTGATTTTTACAAGTAGTATGTTCTTTTACCAGACCTGTTATACTGTGTTGATTCTGTTGCTAGCGTGTTGTTACCATACCGTTCACAGGCACCGCTTTTATTATTATTATTGTCAAGTTATATTATTCAAACTTTGAAAACTCTCTCTGTGTACCGTCTTTCTTTGTAAATATGTCGACATGTTTTAATGTGGGCACATGCGGCTTATATACAGGTGCGGCTTGTGTATGTACAAAATTGGTTTTCCTCTGAAAATGTAGTGGGTGCGGCTTATAATCAGGTGCGCTCTATAGTGCGGAAATTACGGTGGAACAAAAGAATGTTGCTGCTTTTTTACAGCCATGTCATCGAAAATAGATAATCATGAAATTAATAGTGAATGAATAGCTTAAACAGGAAGCTGCAAAGCAACTTTCGAAGTAATTAGAAAAGATTCTGCCTTATGTTTGCCTGCTTTGGTTATTCACCAATTACACGGCCTCTTTTCACACTTTCATTCATGGCGTCATGATGTGACTTTGCAGGAGCCCGATTTTGGCTGGAGCACTTCATACAGTAACCGTAGTTAGTTACCTGGCGGCCATGCGTCCCAGCGCCATCAGGCACAGGCACACTTCCCGGGGTTGCTTTTGGAGGACTACACACAGCACATGTACAAAACACAAACAAAGAGGGGAGAGATAGAGAGAGCGATAAAAATAGAATCAATATAATGAAGCTTTGACCAAAAATAAATAAAATCCGAGATACGGCAAAGGGGGCATATTTTGGGAAGTGCTCTATCTATCTCTATTGTTCATCTCAATCTTTGAGGCAGACCTGGAATTCCTGTGGCCTTTGAATGTGCATCTGAGGACATGAGGGCACGAACGCTTCATCCCTTTCCACCGGTATACTACTTTCACATCAAACAAAGTGCCTGTCTGAAGCCAACAATGCCGACAGCATTACAAAGAAGGCAGTTGCGCAACATATACCCTGCTACACTCAACCAAATCTACTGTTGGAAACAATCTCATTGATCTCGGTTAGAGGAAAAGAATGATGTGTAAGGTCAAAACCGTGCCAGGACCTTTTTTTGATACGATAGCTGAACATCCGCAGCACGGATAGGACACAAGGGGAAGGCAAAGCAATCATGATAAGAGTTATAGTACAGCGGGACTCACTAAGTTAGCAAAGTAGTGCCTGTCACTGTATCACTACTTCCCCAACCCGCTATTCGTCTCGTCACATAAAGTTTTGAGCAAGCAAATGATCACTGCTGTCGTTCCAAATTTGCCACCATGGATTGGGGATGTCGATGTGAGAAAAGAAAGGCATTCAATCAAAGTCAGAGAGCAGCACCACACGCGTATACACAAATTGCTGGGTTAAAAGTATCCCAAATTTGGTGAAATAGCAGCGCCGGATACAAACAGGACGGACCCAATTTACACTCGGTGCATGAGACCAGTTGTTTAAAAGTCATATGACTGGATTTTGGTGATTGGATTGGATCAAATCTTGAAAGTGGGTTGAACAAAAGGGAAAGAAGCATTCTGAAGTCAAATTTGCGAATGCAATCCAATCCTAGTTTGAATCTGGATCAAACCTTCGGTTTGTGTTGCTCAAAACATTTCAGAAAGATCTGGATAACTTCAACGGAAAAACAAGCAAACAACAACAACAACAACAAGACTATCGTGATTGCAACTAAGGGTAGGATTTCAGGAAAAAAATATGCAGCAAAAACGTCAAATTGGTCAAGTAGTGTTTTGCATTTTTATTCATATTATGAACTTGATTTCGTCACCTGTTCTTCACAGTAATGAAGTAGGTATAAGCTACCAATTAAGGTTGTATATTAATAACATCACAGACGCAACATTCTTGCTAATGTTAACTGTGGGACAGATAGCCTTTATTTGAATTTTAAGAGTTCTTGAAAATATCCACACTTTTGTTTTTATGCCTATTTTTGAATTATTGTCTCTCAGACGAGTGTTCATAAATAAATTCATCAATAAAAGTGGACATTTGTTCTTTTTGTGCTTTGTAATTTGTCTTTGCTGGCTCGTCTGTTGCTGGTAATCCACATTGTGATATGTCGTCCCGTTCTGAGCACTGCTCACACGGATTGGGTAATCTTCAAAACGGCGGATGTGGAGCAAGGGTGATCCGTTCCAACGTTGCTTTGCAAAAACGGAATAAAAATGAAAAAGATCCTGGACAGCAAAAAATGGGATTCCCAAATCCGCATCATTTTTATCCACATTACAACTACTGGCCCATGGGGTGAACGATTTGGCCCTGCATGTTGGATCAATATTTGAATCCAACAAGAGTTGTAAATACTATCAGTACAACTGTGGTTAAAAATAATACTCATTTCCACACCATCATTTTCTGAAGAAGAAGCAACTTTCCCCTCTCAGGGCTTGCCAAAGTCAACAGTGTTAGCCCTGAGCCATACGGGCGCCATTGACATTTTCTATGAATCATTCATTCATTCATCTTCCGAACCGCTTGATCCTCACTAGGGTCGCGGGGGTGCTGGAGCCTATCCCAGCTGTCTCCGGGCAGTAGGCGGGGGACACCCTGAATCAGTTGCCAGCCAATCGCAGGGCACACAGAGACAAACAACCATCCACGCCCACACTCACACCTAGGGACAATTTAGAGTGCTCAATCAGCCTGCCATGCATGTTTTTTGAATGTGGGAGGAAACCGAAGCACCCGGAGAAAACCCACGCAAGCCCGGGGAGAACATGCAAACTCCACACAGGGAGGCCGGAGCTGGAATCGAACCCGGTACCTCTACACTGTGAAGTCGACGTGCTAACCACTGGACTACCGGGCCGCCCCATTTTCTCTGAATGTTACGTTAAATTTATCTCAACCTTGGGTGAAAGTAACCCAATCTGCGAAATATCCATAGCTACCCAGCAAGTGGGTGCACAGCATGTTTTTAAGTGATTATTAATAACATTTGATGAATAGCCCCAAAAATATTAACCAAGCACAAATTTGGAATTGTATCTTATTTGCATACGATATGGACTCAGTGGCTTGCTCAAGGATAATTGTGGCGTAAAACCAAGATTCAAACCTGGATCTCACCTAAATCCTCAGATTCGAAAAGGTGGGCCCTGTCAATGCCAACCTTGCGGCACCAGTAGAGGAAGTTAGCCGTGTTGTCTCTGGCAAAAAATGATCCTGACGTTGCATCAGCTCGCCAATGGATCACTCTTCTGGTGAAGGGCTGCACGAGGCACACACACAAAATGATGTAAGGAGAACACCCACATTCAACTAAGCGGTTTTAATGTCGAGGGATCATCTTGTTTTGGTAGTTGTAACTGGTTTTCTGTTTGTTGTTGTGTCACTGTTGACTCTCGGATGCATAGCGCTGAGTTTTGTAGGCTTGCGACATTCTCGGGCATTCTTGCATTTGCTTATCTGAGCGTATGTTTGTATTATGGTGGGGGGGGGAATTATTGTATATCAGAGAATTGTGCATCATGGGTTGAGTCATTTTATGTCTCATCCAGCACGCTTTATTTTGTAGAATGGTTACTACTTTTGGTAAACTGATTTAAAAAGAGGTGTAAAAGCCACCAATCCCCAAAATAATGATTTGGTTCCGTTTTAGCACCTTTCCATTATTGCTGTGGCTCATTTTTTCCTGGAGAAACTGGGCCAGTTGACAAAGAACAACGTCCAGTCTGTCCATTAGAGTGTCGACGGTGACATCCACACCTACGCACAACACAAACACAAAATAGTCATGCAGGTACTCCTCGACTTAGTAAATCAATCAATCAATAAATAAACACATAAATTAAGCGAACAGCCTTACGGTGATTTCTGAACATAAATATGAATGCAAGATTCATCGTTAAAATGTGTCATCTTATGATGTCAACTGTAAAAAGAATATAAGCATCGGGGTGTGAGGAGGGGGGGGGGGGGTTGTTCATCCCAAAGTGCCTTGTTTTGCGTTTTTGTTTGGAATCAAATACTTTTTGAGCTTCGTTCAGCCTTGCCTCGCTGCTACCTTGCATTTCGGTACTCAACCACGCTAAAACATAACAGAATGACGCGACCACAAAAGGACCCAGCGGGAAGCACAAAGCGTCGCCCTGCCAGCTGGAAGTCTGCTGTCCTAGTTTTTCACGTTCCCCATCAAATTGACCTCCCCCATGTTTTTTTTTTTTTAGATTCAGATTTGTCAGACTTTGAAGATAGCCCCAATTAAGTTGATTTCCTTTCTGAATCTCATTTAGCTTTTGACATGGACTTAGATTTTCCTGATTCTTTCCCTGGTCAGTTTTTGATCCATTTTTCTAATGATTCCTTGGACTTCACTCCTCAAATCCTTCCCTTCAACTGTTTTTCCACTGACACCTAGTATGACATGTTTGTGCATTTTGTTTTGATTCAAATTTTAGTTTTGTGTTTTTCGCTGATGTCTTTTTGTCAATGTTTCTCTTTAAATGATTGTGCGCACCTGTGCTCATCAACCCGGTGCCTTCTGTTGACGAATCAGCTCAGTCCATCCCTTTCGCCTGGTCCAGGTGTTCCTCGTTGTCTCATCAGTTTGTTTGTGTTAAATTCCCTGCCGCGGTTCAGTCACTGTTTGACCGTTTGTTTCACGACAGTTTATTCCTTTGCCTTTTGGACTTTTATTTAGTTTGTGTTTGATTCTGAAGTATTATGTCGTCTTTGATTTAAAATTTTGAGAGAACACCTGTGTTTGGGTCCTCAACCATGCTAAAACATTTTGTGTAGCGATATTGGCAATGAAATAATGAATCTCTTGATCAGATCAGAAAAATAAAATGCATTTGAGAAGACTAACTGGTTGAGTGTAGATGGTCATTAAAAAAATTGTCGACCAGGTCCTCATTTGACCAGGCCCTTGGCTTCACAGGGTCTCTGTTCAAAGGTTAATCTCACCCATGATGGTGTTGAGCCAAAGTGCCAGGTCCTCTTTCATAAGCAGTAGGCTGGCATCATGGCGGTATGGTAGCCACTGGTTGTATTCCTGGGGACTGGCGAGGCCGGGTCCGCAGTGACGATACTTCGGGCTGAGGAGACAGCTCATTCCCAACCCTGTCAGCTGGCTCAGGGGACTCTCAGACCTCTGGTTCCTTGGTCCCACTTCACCATCCATACTTCTGCTTTGACAATTCCTAGAAGGAAACATTTTGACTGATGCTGGTGCGCATGATGAGTGTTTGGAAAGTTTAGTGCCTTGCTCACGAGCACTTTGGCGATAATCTGGATTTCTATCCATGTTTACATGTGTGAATTTCAATCTTTCACCGTAATGCACACGGTGGTTGGAATACAATGTAAGAATAAGTTGCAATGCTGAGCCAGTATGCTAGTGCTCGTGCATGGCTCATTTGTCATGATCCCAGAGAAGCCCACATCGTAAAGCTCGGCCCCGTGCAGAGACAAGCGCTGTCTGACGGGAACGCTCGCCGCTAATCACACGAAATCAGGACAAACACACACACTGGGTTCGTAGGTTTGTTGACACATGATCGTCAAAGGCCATCCGGGTCCCACGTCTGTGGGTGTCTCTCTTTTAAGTAAAATTTAAACATCACTTTAGATATCTAAAGTAGAATACCGTAATTTCCGCACTATAGAGCGCACCTAATTATAAGCCGCACCCACTACATTTTTAGAGGAAAACCAATTTTGTACATACACAAGCCGCACCTGTATATAAGCTGCACGAGCCCACATTAAAACATGTAAACATATTTACAAAGAAAGACGGTACACAGAGAGAGTTTTCAAAGTTTTAATAATATAACTTAACAATAATAATATAACTTTCTTCCCAAACGGTGCCCGTGACGCGGCAGTAAAACGGTAGCAACATGGTAACAACAAGCTAGCAACAGAATAGCAACACAGTATAACAGGTCTGGTAAAAGAACATACCGGTACTTGTGAAAATCACGGTGAGCCGTCTTCATCTTCCTCCTGTGAACTGAAGCCATCAAAGTCACCGTCCTCAGTGTCGGAATTAAACAGTGTCATAAAGACCGGTCTTAATCTTACCTTTTCTACTCGAGCGCCCCTGGCGGCCATTAGAAAAAGTACATAAATAAGCCGCATCACTGTATAAGCCGCAGGGTTGAAAGTTTGGGGAAAAAGTAGCGGCTTATAGTCCGGAATTTTCCGTAATCCGATTTGAAGCACACCTGGTATGCATATGCCTGGAACCCGTACAAGCAGCATCACATCTGCTTTTAAGACTTTTAAAGCACATGCCTCCGGTGTTTTGTCATGAAGAACCTGGATAACCATTTGCTGTTCAACAGCATTACTACATGATGAAATGAACAACACACATGAGAACGGTGTCAAGAAATTCTAACTGAACAGTGTGTGTGTGCGCAGTAGAATAAATTCATGCAGCAAAACAAAATGTGAAGATGTTGGTTGGCGCGGTGTTGCATGAACTTAGTGAAAGGAGCCCTTTTTGTAAACACAAGGTGCAGACTTGGGACAGACGCGGGGTGTGGGAAGGTGCGTCGTGCCAAGTTAGATGCCGGTTTATTGGTTGATCAGCGAGCCATGAGAGCGTCTGTCTCTAACAAAACAGCCTGGTGAGAAAATCGCACCTGTACTCCAGGATGGCTGTTCTGGGAAGGGATGGCAAAGGTCAACCGCTGGCCTGTGTTTGAGACACTAGCAGTCTTTATGCTCCAGGAAAATTCAAAAGTGCATGTCTGGTAAGACAACACACATGGGCACTGGCACACATACACACAAATTATGTCCATGCACATACTTGGTGATTTTGTTGCAGTTTGCTTTGCACAACGCACGCTTGAGCTCAAGTGACATTCCCTCACCTTTATATGTACTTTGAGTAAAAGCTCCACAATGGAAAGAGATGCAATTACATACCAGCTGAATTGAAATATGTGAGCAAAAGAATCTTAACCCTTCAACTATAACCCGATAACATGATTAGCTATCCACTGTAGTAACCGCTGTCCCTGAACGGGTTGAAGTAACAAAGCAAAATTTCACATGTCCGCCAGTTGAATAAACTGTGGGAAACCTTTGAATATGGTGTGTCCAATCACACATCAGCAGCCTTGAGTCCTTTTGCATTGGTCTTACATTGACTGAAAGCTCGTCGAGGAGTCATCTACCAGCAGGGAGTAAAACTGTTATCAACACTGGATGGAGAAGGCCTATGGCCTATTACTGTTCCACGGATGGCTTTCAGTATGCACCATCAGAGGAACACAACCGTGCAAAAGTTAACTTCTTCCTTTGCTCTTTTGACTGAAAGGTAAAACCTCAAATAAACAATAAGTGCCTCAGAACAGTCTGTTCTGTGTCCAACTATTCATCTCCGCCAAGTAGCAGGTACAAGTGGGTCAAATAACACAGAACATGCAGTACATTCCCAGCTAATAATAATGAAATGTGGAGCATCAAACAAAATTCTTCTTCAAGCGCGCTTTTGCACATACGTGGCTGTGTAAAAATATGTACGGTCAAAAGATTTGACTCATATACCGTAAATTCCGGACTATAAGCCGCTACTTTTTTCCCAAACTTTCAACCCTGCGGCTTATTCAGTGATGCGGCCAATTTATGTAATTTTTCTAACGGCCGCCAGGGGCGCTCAAGTAGAAAAGGTAAGATTAAGACCGGTGGAATATATGCGTCGAGGAAGACTGCAACTTCTTGTTTTGTGCATAAATTAAATTAGCGTGAACATACCCTCATCATGGAAAATGCCAAAAGAAAGGCATATGACGCAGCTTTCAAACTAAAAGCAATCGAGCTGTTTGATAAAGAAGGAAACGGAGCTGCTGCACGTAAACTTGGCATAAACGACGGCTCACCGTGATTTTCACAAGTACCGGTATGTTCTTTTACCAGACCTGTTATACTGTGTTGCTATTCTGCTGCTAGCGTGTTGTTACCATGTTGCTACCGTTTTACTGCCGCGTCACAGGCACCGTTTGGGAAGAAAGTTATATTATTATTATTGTTAAGTTATATTATTCAAACTTTGAAAACTCTCTCTGTGTACCGTCTTTCTTTGTAAATATGTTGACATGTTTTAATGTGGGCACATGCGGCTTATATACAGGTGCGGCTTGTGTACGTACAAATTTGGTTTTCCTCTAAAAATGTAGTGTGTGCGGCTTATAATCAGGTGCGCTCTATAGTGCGGAAATTACGGTAGTTGAACATGTGTAGTGGAAATTTTATATTTATCCACGACCTTCTCACATGTCAGTTACATTTTGGAAGCGAAGTACAATGAATGCTGTTGCATTTCTATGATTTTGAAAGAAATCATTTTCCTGTTCCCCTACACCCCAAATTTTAAATCATGTTACATATCCTTTCAATTCATTCTTTTTTGTTGCTGTTTTTGTGTTGTGTTTATTATTTTACTACAGTTAACTGGTTTGTTTAGCGCTTTGTTACAGATGCAGCTGTTGTGAAAGCGCTATAGAAATCAGGATGTATTGTATTTTTTTTTCCAACAACATCACCACAAACTGACGGAAATGATGAAAACATTTCAGAAGAAAAACACAAGTACTTACATAAAGTGCTGATAGTAATCACAGGTTGAGTTCAATGAAGATTCAAGTCATCCACATTTGCTCCCAATTCTCCCCGTGGTGTGGACACATGACTTCAAGCCCGACAGTCATGGCCTCACTCTCCCTCACAGGCGGGGTTGAACCTCTCTCAGCAGAGCACTTTCAGCTTGCAACCGGTGGTGTCATCTGACACCTACCACTACTTCATCTATTCTACACATCTCAGCACAGACGTCTTTTCCTCATAAAATCATGTTAAAATTATATCAACAAACGTGTTATTATCAGCTATTAATGAAAATTCCTCTTGATTTTCTTCTTTATAGGAGGAATGCAGTCTCTGGGGGGGGTGGCGGGGGGTTTGTCAAGACTCAAGATTTTTGTTAATTTCTGAGGTTGATGAGAGCATAAGAAAAGATGTCAACATATATTTGGGTGACCATCGATGGTAATTTTGGCACATTAGGCAACATTTACATTCCTACATTACGGGTTTAGGCTGTCGTGTTGCATCTCTGTATGGCAAGTGAGGAAGGACATATTAGATTAGTGTCGGCAACTAAAAAAAACACTTCATACAAGATTCCATGGGAGCCATGAACTCTTTGGAGATCTAAAATGATGATAAATACTCTTTTCCTTTATCTTGTCAATTGTGTAGGAGACACATGTGGAACCGGATCGAAGTGATATGTCAGCCCATACGCCATATTGGCTTTAATATTAGCCATAAATTCGGCAATGGCATCATATAAAACGGAGCTAGGATAAGATTATACAATCAAAAGCAATAATTCCGTATTATTCCAGTGAGTTTTTTGCTTCATAATAGATCTCCAAGGAGGAAGCATCGTCACAATTTTCTTCACTTTACCTCATCCAATACGGCTGCGGTGTCGGAATACTCAAGAAGGCGTCCTTGTACATGTAATGTATGGTAAATGTTGCCTATGATAATATTTGCTTGCGGTTATCGCAAAAGGCGCCATTCAAGATGAGATCGGCAGTGCTATGCCAATATATGAGCAAAGTAAGTGCTGTCTGTAGGGTATTGTGGAATGGAACAGTCTTTTGCCATCAAATCCTCATAGCGTCCCTTATTTCCATCAAAATCAAGTAGGCCCGACCGCACTACGGCTGAGTATGGCCGAGTATAAAATGCTTGACGTTGTGGAAACAGAAATTACCGTAATTTCCACACTATAGAGCGCACCTGATTATAAGCCGCACCCACTACATTTTTAGAGGAAAACCAATTTTGTACATACACAAGCCGCACCTGTATATAAGCCGCATGTGCCCACATTAAAACATGTCAACATATTTACAAAGAAAGACGGTACACAGAGAGAGTTTTCAAAGTTTTGATAATATAACTTAACAATAATAATAATAATATAACTTTCTTCCCAAACGGTGCCTGTGACGCAGCAGTAAAACGGTAGCAACATGGTAACAACACGCTAGCAACAGAATAGCAATGCGTCATATGCCTTTCTTTTTGCATTTTCCACGATGAGGGTATGTTCACGCTAATTTAATTTATGCACAAGACAAGAAGTTGCAGTCTTCCTCAACGCATATATTCCACCGGTCGTAATCTTACCTTTTCTACTCGAGCGCCCCTGTCGGCCGTTAGAAAAATTACATAAATTGGCCACATCACTGAATAAGCCACAGGGTTGAAAGTTTGGGAAAAAAGTAGCGGCTTATAGTCTGGAATTTACGGTAACTCGCTGTGGTCTGTGCATGACATTGGCAGTTAAACTGCAAGATCTCCACTTGTGGATGAAGTTGTCGGCCATGCATGTAACATGGGCAATTGGAGATCGGCGTGTTCCCCCGATCGTGCGTCCAAGTGTGACACCTCACCCCCCTGTCCCAATAGTGACTGAGGTGCTATTAAAATATTAAAAATATTAAATATTGTAAATATTTATGGATGGTATCCACTACATACGTCCGCGGAACACCAAACCAGACATGGCAGGTTAGATTTGCAGAAATGAAGTTATGCCCATTCTTATGCCGAGACCACTGGCGCCAGTCTACCAAAACAATACTTAATAAGTATTATTGGTTTGAAGGTACCTTTTTTGGCAGGGCCCTGGGTGGGTGTGCGATGAATGTACCCATGAGTGTGCAACAAATGATTATCTGAGGTTCCATTACAATTTTTGTCGAAACAAAAGCGCTATTTCTACCATTTCCATAAAGCACAATTGCTACGTGTTGGTGCTTCCATTTAAGCATGTCATGTTTGTCTTCTAATTTTTGTAACATCTCGTAGTTCTTGTAAAATCTAGTGAGAATTGAGACAGGTTGTGAATCCGTTGGGAGATAAGACGGGTGGGGCCTGTGCAATTCACACTGGGGATTCACCCTGTGTGGTGACCCACGCCCCGGGGTATGGCGGTCCGCAGCCGGGAGCACTTCCTCCACTGTGGTGCGCGGTGACTGTCTCAAGATCGGCCTGCAAATGTGACAATGGTGAAGGAACGACAGGATATTTCAGTGTCCGCTGCATCCCCGCACTCTGCAATGCTCCACTGCCCGGATCTCGACCTTCCCCTGTGGCCATGGGACAGTGCACTCCAATCGGATGGAGCGCCCCCACACCGGCCTCACTGCGGCACCGACTGCTCTCAAGCGTCTGTCTGCCCAGGTGAGGAACCCCCCCCACGAGTGGGCATCAGGACTCCGCAGCGATGTTGGTGTCATTGGATCTGCCCTTATTGATGGTCCAGATTGCGCTCGTCAGGGTTGCCCAGAAAACCCCCGTTCCCTCTATCCCCAGCTGGTCCTCTGTCAAAGCAGCATTTGTCACAGCTGCTGTAGGGGTTGAAGTACTGGAGCTCACCCTTCGAACGTGACGAAGCGGGGATTACATGAGCAGCAGAAATGTGAAAAAAACGTGTTTCCATTACACCTTTGCGATATACTTCCATTTTGACATAAAGTTAAAATATATATATTTGAGAGGTTTTTCAAAATGTCTGTCTTTTCATTACTGATGTTTTTTGTTTGGATTTTGTGCATTTCTGCAGGCCATGGAAACCTGGCACCTCATAAGTTACACCTGTTTCTGTTTCTTCAAATTCCATTTTTTTTTCAAATTATAATACAATTAGAGACACAAAATGGGAACAGAGGTGATAAATATATTCACGGATCATATTCATCATGGGTGGCACAGTGAGCGACTGGTTAGCACCTCCACCTCACAGTGCAGAAGTGCAGGGTTCGATTCCAGCTCCGGCCTTCCTGTGTGGAGTTTGCATGTTCTCTCTGTGCCTGCGCGGGTTTTCTCCGGGTACTCCGGTTTCCTCCCACATTCCAAAAACATGCGTGGCAGGTTAATAGAACACTCTAAATTGTCCCTTGGTGTGAGTGTGAGCACGAATGGTTGTGTGCCCTGCAATTGGCTGGCAACCAGTTAAAAGTGTAACCCGCCTACTGCCCAAAGACAGCTGAGATAGGCTCCAGCACGCCCGCAACCCTTGTCAGGATACGCGGAAACATTGATAGATGGCTGGATAAACCTTGCCTCTGCTTCAATACAGTACTTCCTGTTTCATTCTTCCTCTTCCTAATGCACACTGGCTAAAATTAAGAGTGTGTTGCCATCTAGTGTCCAAAAGTGGAATTACATGCAATACTTTCTAAGTGAGAATTCAACCAAAATGCCAGAAGGGGAGTTTACTGCACACCAATCAAGATTCAACAGAGATAGAACTTTATTCCGAGCTTGGAGAGAAGGTACCATTTCCTACTGAGAACCATGGCTTCAGATTTGGTGTAAAAATGTAGATTAAGAGCATGCTTAAGTCAGCAGGACCACATAGTGGCATAGATGAGATCCTCCGATACCCTCGTTAAACTCCACTCACATCATAGTCTGGCTAGTAATGTGTAAATCGGCTTGTGGAAAGTCCACAAAGTGTGTTTGGACTCCATCTGATTTGAGCTCCTCCCCCCCCGACTGTTCTGAAAATGCAGTTCCAGACCCACTCTTGAAATGGGGGAGCGGAGGTGATGTAACAGATGTACTCCACACACAGAATGAAATATTTCTTTCCTCCATAATTTTAGCTGATTCCCAGTCCTGGGAACAGCTAAAATCCCGGCGCAGAACCCTCACGCTCCCAGACTCAATCTTGAAGGAGATAATTGGAGAGATAATCACAATTATTTCTGATATATCTTACACCTCATGAGAACTCTAAATCCTCCATCTCAAGAAATTCGATTACATAAGACAAACAAGTCAAGAAAATAATTTCTTAAAATATAGAAATAAGATGGAAATTGGCCCTGTGAAAAGATTTTGAAATAAATATGACTGCACTTTTTGAATTCAGCGACCAAAGTAAATAAACATTTCCAAGATATTCTAATTGATTAGAATGAGAAGGACTTACTTTGGCTACATAGTGTATGCACGCGTGTTTGCGTGATTGTCTTTGTGTTCCATAGCTCAGGTGTGACTGCTGGTTCATTTGCAGCCTCTGTCCCAAGGGAGAGGTCCCTCCATGCCCCCGCCCTCCTGAAGTGTGTCTCCTTACTGCTAATCTGCATGCAGAGCAACACTGTTATGAATATGAATGAGTTTACTTTGGATGTCCTTCAACCGATAATTCAACCTTACATGGAAAATACTGGGAGACGTCCAGTTTGGTGAACATTATTTATTAAAAAAAACAAAACAAAAAAACAGTCTCGACATGTTGCTCAAGGTAAATTATATCATGTTGAAAAGATTAATAAACTGCTCAAACAATTGAACAGTGTTGTAGACAAAAATAAAAGCTTTGAGAACTGGAGCAGGATTGCAATTAGTGCATTTTTTTCTTCAACAACCCTGCTAGTGAATCTCACTCTCTTCTCCAGCTGACTTTTCTTCTGGTTATGATTGACTTTTTATCTTGCTTCGGCAGTTCCAATTTACTTTTGCCTCTCAGCATCATATTCATCGGTTTCTTTGATGATCATTTTACTCCACCCATCCTTGACACAAAATGTGCAGGGTCCCTCAGTTAGCAGGAGGTCCCTCCGTCAGGAAATGATTCAATTAAAACGATGTCTCAGCCACATCATGATAATCAGCGCACATGTGACAGATGGCATTACAGGTTGCCAAGACAACAAGAGCCCCTCTTTGCCCCCACTACAATGGTGGCGGGGGACCGATAATCCCGCACGAGGCACCATGTGCTGCGTACCACTCAAATTGGTCCCCTGGGTGAAGAGGACCTGAGGCCTATCAGAAGGGGGTGGGGGGGGGGCACACTTATTAGAGACTCACAAGTGTTTTATCTTCTGTTGTCAGATTAAAGCAGATATCATTGTGAGGTGGAGTGAGCTGCTCTCATGCAGTTGAAATATACATATATATATATATATATATACTGTATATGAGAAAATGGATGGATGGATGGAATGATATGCAGGACAAACAAGTAAACTCTCTAAAAGACAATCCTGACCATTTGAATCAGTTGTGTTTGGTAGCAGGAATTTCCAAAAGAAGCAGGACTGCGGCTTTCTAGGACAGAGTTGCCGAATGTCCATTCATTTCAATGGGTAACGTCGATTTGACATACGAGTGATTTGAGTAACGAGCATGATGATGAAACAAAGTCTTCAGTCAGGGTCCCATGGAATTTTTTTTTTTTTTTTTGGCAGGAATAGTGCTCTTTGTCACAATTTAGAATGTGCAATTTTGTCCACGAAACATTTTATTTTCTTGCATCTACTATATTAGGGTATTAAATTTCTCCCTGCAACACAAAGCCTCTGCAATATGTGCATGTAATGATGTGCATTCTTCATTACAGTCATTGTAATATTGCGTACTGTGAGAAAATACTTTCCTTTTGCCACGCTGCCTCTCCAAGGAATTTAACTCATTGGGTTCTTTGTCTTTTGCGTGGTTTTAATTAACAGTGATCTTTCCCGCGGATTATTAAACCTGATGCCAGTGGGCGTGTGGCTGCGAGGCGCTCATATAAAAGACCGGCTAATAATATGTCAGCTACTTCTACACATGACTAATGGATGCTGGCTTACCTTGTCTCAGGCTGGTCGTGGCGGGCGGGGGGTCAGTAGCTGGAGGCTGGACTTTTTTTTTTTTTAATTAAGCTACCTGTCATATGGAGTACCTAAATGTTGCACTAGAATAAAATCAGATCCATGAAAAAAGTGCCACTGTCAAGCAGAACATGTTTCTTTGGGCGTTTTTATAACGCATTCTTTCTTTCCCGCAAATATGCAGAACATAATCCCGTCGCATATTGCAGTGTCGATTATGTCCACCAGGGAGCAGCATAGCTACTTACACACGTGAACGACAACAATTACAACAACAAAAACGGCGTAGGGAAGATGAGGAGGAGCTGTCTTTACTCTTAATGGAGTGCGCAGCGCCATTGTGTAGTCATTTTATTCATCTGGCTTCAGAGGCAAAACACAAAAGGGAAAGCCGCCTAGAATGAAATCCTACACGTCTAAACGTATGCAAATGACAGACGGCTATCCTTTGAATGCCAACTCAAGGGCATACCTGCATTTTTAAGGTGCATTTCAGTACCTGTGTGCCTATGCAGCTCCATGGCAACCCCAACAAAAGCTTGATGCACTTCAAAAGCCTCAGTCGGATGAGGCGGGCTCGGCTCCGCGGGCCATTTGTCTCGCTGTCACCGTGATTCCAATCACGAGGATTGTAACAAGATTACCAGGAGCGAGTGAACGAAATGGAGTAGCGGCGTAATGTCATTAACAAGTGATAGAGTGCCTCAGACGTCTGGGTTATCACCGTCCAGTCGCTTAACCCCTGTCATCACTTGAAGGATCACAACCTCACTCCCAAACGATGAGAAGCCTTCATGGCGACCGTTATTGTAAGCGCCGTAGGCCGAGACTGAATCGACCAATATCAGTCGGGTTTTTGACCACGTTATTAAAGCTTTCACTATCGCTGGGAAGAGAGAGAGAGCGAGAGAGAAAAAAAACTCTGAACCTTGAACCCCCATGCTGTCTCCTGACAACCGGTTGTCTTTTGCATCGTCCCGCCACCGGTCTCCATAGCAACTCCTGGATGTTTTAGAATGACAGACAAAAGAAAAAGGGGGGAAAGAAGTAGCCGAGGACGTGCCCTTTTTATGTATGCGTAAAATTCATAATCTTGATGTGTTTCAGTTTCAGAATAATTTGTTCCAGGTCCACTTAGCCTAAAAATTTTTTTTTTTTTTTAAAGACATCAGCTTTTTACGTCAGCTGTCCACCATCCAATTGTTCATTATAAAAGCATGCCCGAGGTGAGAATGACAAGATTTTTCACATTGACTTTTATATTGCCCTGACCTTTACCTGGTCACGTGCCAAAGTCCCTTAATTCTATTCGATTCTATTTGTAGATGTTCGCCTCTCTCCCTCTCTCCGCCAGAATTTGATCTGCAGATGACGTGCGTGCACTGAAATACGTTGCGTGCGTTTGTGTGACGGCAACTTGTTTCCAAATTGTTTTGTCCCTAAAAAAAGCTTCTTTGAAAGGAGCATGGCGGGGTTAAAACAATTTCAGTCTAGTGACAGCTCGACAGCGCAAATGAAAGAATAATAGCAATATTCTCGACCCCCGTGCGCAGCAGTGAATGTGGAGGGAACGACATTACAAACTGCCCGTTGGCGTCGTTCCGAGTGCAAAACAAGCCGTTGGGTTTGGGGAAGGGAAGGCGGAGCGCGGCGGCAGTTGCGAAGCTTAGCGGGGGGAAAAGAAAAAGAAAGTTTTGCGAAACGGACGGCGTGTGACTCATGCGATCCATCATTGAGATGGAGCGTCTCTGCAGTGTGTGAGTCACCATGCAGCAGTCGCCTTGCGAGGGACAGCGTGAGGGAGGGAGCGAGCCGAGCCGAGGAGAGTCGAAAACAAAGGACACCCATGTGATGAAAGACAGCCACCGAGTTTATACTGAATGTCAATCACATTCACAATCGTATTTATTTAATGGAGTTTGTCATAATTGATTCTCACGCTGGGAGGAAACCACACAGAAATTTTGATTTGTCATTCATTTCTTTGAATCCGAGACTAAATACATCTGAAATATCACGAATGGTGAATAGGACCGGTTCCGATGAGTCTTGATGAGAATTGACATCTGACGCTTTTTGTTTCTTTTCTGTCAAACCGCCACAAATCTGTCCTATAAAGTGTCTCCTCTCACAGCTTTCTGCTCTTAAAGGCACAGCTCATCAATATTTGATCACCACAATAACACAAATCAAAAATCAATTTTTCCCCGCGTATGTATTATTAAGGTAGCAGTCAAATTGGTGGTGCAGTTAGTCCGAAATGAAAAACGTCTGCGTGGATATATTCTCTCCTTTCTATTCAACTATTTTGAAGTGCAATTGCCTGTAATTGGAAAGCAATTTCTAGCCCTAATGGGTAAATTGCAGGGTATAAATGGGGGGCTTGGTGTGCTTTCACTCACGCTAGCAATCGTGGTAACGACATGACAATGTAACAGTTTGAGATAATAACCAAGGTTGTCATTATCTAAGGGAAGTGGCATTCAAAGGAAATGGCTTTATCGTGGTCGGCCGCCGTGCAGTGAGGCACGTGCCCGCCCGGGGTGAGCGGCAAAACACACTCGCGACTGAAATTTCTTCTCGTGTATTTGGAATTGCTATGACTTTGCATCCGTAGCATTTTTAACCAAAGCCATTATCGCTTACTCCACACCGTGCAGTGACTGTATGAAATTCAAAACACGATCAATTGTTACTTCAAGGAAGGTGGACTTGTTCTCTGTTCCCTCCAGTTCCATTTGACATGAAAGCGCCTCTCACTCTCTCACTTTTAATGAGATTTGGAGTGTAAGTGTGTGTGTGTGTGTGTGTGTGTGTGTGTGTGTGTGTGTGTGTGTGTGTGTGTGTGTGTGTGTGTGTATCACCCTACTGCGAGGCCATCACAAGAGGACAAAAGGAGGCCTGCTCCATGCGTTTTTGTTTTTTTGTTTTTGGTATGATAAGCCCCACCCCCTTTTCACACTCACACACTACACACACACACACCCATCTGGTGACATTTTACTAAGAGACCTTCCCTACACCATCTTGTCATGAGCTGAAATAATTCCCCGCTTCCCTTATTTATTATGTATACAACAAAATGCACACGTGTTTCGGAGCTGATCAATCGATTGATTCTGCCTTTCATACGACCTTCACAATCAAATGTTGTTCATTTTGAGTAATAATAATTTTTGCTGCCAAATCCTTGATGTTGACAAAATGAAACAACTTGAACTGATCACACCTTTTACTTAAAAGGGTGGTGGTGGTGGGTGGGTGTTAGTTTTCTCAAATTGTCATCAACAAAAAAGATGTTTTCTTATCATTGCAGGTTTATAATGTATATAATGTATAGGTCTATAATGTCCAGGACATATCGAATGGCTGAATGAAACAGTAGATTAATAAGCAAGCTAAATGTAGACACACTGATGAAAACATACTGCAGCTTCCTTTGTGAAAGTCTCGGCATGCGATAAAGAAAGACCTGTACTTGTTTTTGTCTGCATAAAATATACATGGACAAAAAAAAAAATATGAACACTTTCCATGGCCTTGAGGAGAGTCAGGATCTCTCAAATATTTGTCGGTTCCTGAAAAATGCAGGAAACCTCGCGAGTAATGCCGCAGTACCTTTGAAGCGTTGAGAGCGATTGCGCGGCTGGTGATTCAGACCCTTCAAAGTGAAGGGTCAACACTGCATGAAGAAAAGCACACAGAAAAAAATGTTCTTCAAACAACTCAGGTGTGGCCACAACATCTTGCACCTCATTTTTTTTTTTTTTGAGAGAGCGCACACGTGTGTGCCCGTGGTCTGATAAAGGAGAGTTTGTGACTTGCTAATTTTAGAGTAGCTCACCCCAGAGGCTCCTTGCTGACGAGGCTATGACGCACTTCCTGGCGAGGTGGAGGGGAGGAGGAAGATGGTGGAGGGGGGGGGCGATGTGGGGGCTGCTAAATATATCAGCTCTGGTGTTACTGCTGAAAGGCTGGCATGTGCACCCGATCATGCTTCCTGACTCGTGTCGGAGGAGGATCATGCCTCCACTTTCAGAGCCAATCAGTGACGATCCGCACCCTGTTTTCTCAGCATCAACCAACCAGCACGTTACATTTTTACAGAGAATTGCAATATTTCTGGTTTTAACACTGTAATGTCCTGTTGTATTCTATGTATGTGTGTTTTCCATATTTATATATAAGTATTTACCCCCGTGAGCAGATCCAGGGTGCTCGAAAGCAGTTAGTTGGGAACCATGGAGAGCACATGCCGCAAGGGGGTCGACCGAGAGGAGGCGCGGCATCACAAGTGAAAACAATACCCGAGATCGTTCTCAGGCTGAACTCTTTGAAAATACGTTCAAGTTTTGATGAGATGGCTTTCGTTGTTTTTCAACTGGAATGAAAGAATGCCTCAGTTTGTTTACTGGTGGTCCGTCTTCTTGGACTGAGTCTGAATCAATATCCTCTTCTCCAAAGCCAGACTTTGTCATCATCTCGAAAATTGGTGCTGGAGGGCGCAGTGTGCAAATCGGGAGCTTATTTATGAGCCACATTGGCTCTCGGGGGGCCTTCACACGACATGAGCACAGCCTCGCCGTCATTAAAGACTGATTTTGGCATCTACTTTTTCACATGCCCGCGTAGACACACACACACACACACACACACACACACACATTCATCTAAGGTCCCTCAAGGGTACGGCAACACCTGCCTCCACCCACATTGAACAGCCATTTAAGATGCTGAGCATATGTGCACACCAGCATTCAATTTAGAATCCACACGGGCGCGCCCACGCCCACGCGCACGCTATTTGCGCCTCAAAAGCAAATGAAAACATTTAAATGCCAAGCGAACATTCAAAAGAATTGGTGACGTCTATCAACTTTTCCGTGACGTCTTTCCACACGCGGACTGTAAAGCTGCGCATTCTTTTTTTTTTTTTTTCGTCTGTCAGTCTTAGATGGAAGGGGTGGTCAATGGGGCAGAGGGGGAGTGGCATGTTTTATGTAATAAGTGGATTGATGGTCACGCAAGGTTATGGGTCACCTCCCTCACTTGCAATGGGACAGGATGTCAGCTCTGGTTGGTTGACTCTGAGAAAATAACATTTGGTGTGGATGGTGACACGTCGATGGAGCTTGTCAAATTAACAAAACCAGTGAACTGGAGACACACACACACACACATACACTGGGGATTTTTAAATATCGCCTATTCAAAAGTCGACCATTACCCACCATAGATCTCTCCATCAATCTAAGTGTGAGCACATCTGCTTTTGAAAGATGCGTCAATCAGGACTTTGCTCAACACATACAAAAGTCTTGCAGCGGTGTTTAAGATATATAATTTGTGTCATTGATTATGATCTCAACTGAAATCTAAGCTCTATTTAAAGCAGTGGTGTCAAACTCAATTTAGCTGGGGGCCACTGGAGGCAGAATCTGGGTGAGGCTGGGCCACATCAGGATTTCCACAAGAAAAGCGCTGATAAATCATTCCAATGTTCTCAAATATCTTTATTTTTAACACAAAATAATGAATTCAATAAAATAATTTAAAAATGAATGGCTGATTTAACAGTTCTTTAACTTTTAACTTTATGAACATGAATGAAACATTAAACATGAACAGGAACAGCCACCCTGTCCTTCTCCATGAAGTCTTTGACTTCTGCTCTCAACTCCAAAAATCTCTTCAATACGTTTCCCCTGCTGAGCCAACGTACCTCAGTGAAGTAGAGCACATCCCCATATTCAGATTTTATTTCCTCTAAAAAATGGGCGGGCGAATGTGCCTCACCGTGATTGGTTCGTTCAGCTCTTAACGACAAGAGTCATTCAAATCAACTCGGGCCGCACTAATATTAATCTTTCATATTAAGACGGGGACATAAATTATCCGCATCACTGTATAAGCCGCAGGGTTGAGAAGTTTGATTTAAAGGAAGGGCCTTCCGCTCCTACTTTTTTTGACCATCTTTGTGTAAAATGATGTCAGAGGTTGTCGCTCGTTGCCTGGAATGGACATTTAAGAAAAACCCCGTCGATCATTTTTGACCCCGACAAGTATTTAGAAAGCCAGAACAGAGGTGCTGCAAAAATAACGTGGTTACACATTTGTTATGTTTTCATTTACATTTACATTTGGTTTTGTTCCCCCCATGTGCCCTTTTTGTCTGCACGTCGTCATCCGCGTCCCCCTTGTGTTTAACCAATCAGCTCCCTCAACCCTTTGTGTCTTGTCCAGGTGTTTCCTGTTGTATCGTCACGTGATTATATTTAGTCGCCCGGGTTCTGTCAGTCTTTGCCGCATCATCGTGAGTGTCTGTGTGCTCCTGTCATGTGTTGTGTTCGGTCACAAGTTTTTTGTTTTTTTTGGTTTCTTGTGTTTTTCAGGACTTTGTTCGAGTACTTCAGTTAGGTTTTTTTTTTCAGGTGTACTCTTGTTTGTATTTTTGTTCAATACAGTTTGCTCAGTCTACCCTGCTCCCGTTGCCTCCCCACTTTTTGGGGTCCTCCAACTACCACCACGCAATCCATAACGATAGTCTTGTCATCTCGAAGTGGACTTTTTCAAATGGTTGATCTTGCAACATTTCTCGGACTCATGTGAGGCTGAGTGATAGTTCCCCCTTACGATTTTCCCATTAGTACTCCTCACAGTTCCTTGTCTTTTGCCCTGGAAAATCTTTACCGAATTTGTGTCCATTGACGTGACTTATGACAGTTAGACTTTTTGTAACTGACAAATTGTCTTTCGGCGAAGCAGGAAGTAAATTCTGGCACCCAAAGTCCAAGTAAATTCCCACATCTTATTGACGACTGCGTTTCTTTTCCGAATGTGCTCAATGACAAATTGAAGTAATGTATTCGTGAACAGGTACACCGGTTGGTGGTGTCTTCTCTGAATCTGAGGGGCTTGTGGTAGAGGTCTTCTAAATGGAAATAACACCCCCCAAATAGCTCAATAAGCACTCTTCCTCCCTCTCGTCTCCATTAAGAGGTTAGAGTCGTCAATAGGTCCGGTCGACCGCTGGCGAGCGACGCGATTGATCCCACCGCCAGCAGGCAGGAAGGGCGGCCGTTAGCCGAGCACGTCTTGTGGCCAAGCAAGCGTAGCCCGAGTTGTCTATTGCATTGATTTGAATAGGCACGGCGCACCTCGACTTCAACCTTAAACCGAAATATAACCGGGGGGAGCATATTTTGCGGAAAGTTTCATTTCTCAGAGTTAAAATTTGAATTGTTTACCTGAGCAGCTCCGGAAGGAACCACAGCGATGCCCCGAGAAGAACATTGAAGCCCAACCGTGGCCTCAGTCAAGGTTTATTGTCAGATCTGTACAGGTTAGAATCTACAAAGCTCCTTCAAATTTGGAAATAATATTTTGTTTGATGTCTATGGAAGAACACTGTTCATTTGTTGTCATATTGGAATGTTCCAAATCAAAACTTTCATCAACGCTGGCTAATTGCAACGGTTGACAAAATCACACAGTGGCTCATTCTTTGCAGGTACGAAGCGATACATCGCTTTGCACGCTTCTCAAAACAAATGTAGGACACAGAGATTGTGTTTTCTTTGTGGTTGTTTTTTCTGAAAAAAAATGATTTTTCTTTTTTTTTACACCAACAAACCTCTCGGTTTACACATCACCAGAAGGCAAAGAATTACACTTCAACTTCAGAGGCACAAAAAACATGAAAGGTGAACTAGTTAACGTTGCACTGTTGTCTTTTTGGGAAAATACAGAATCGGTTACTGTCGATGAGGAAATCACTTGATTGCTCGGACACAGAAATCAGAAAATCACCTTGGAAAAAAAAATGAAGTCGAAGGAAAACTGACACCTGATGACAGTGTTGCTCCAACTAAAAATTCATTGTGCGAGAGAGAGAGAGGGGATGGACCAGGAAGAGAAGAGACACGAGAGCATACAACAAGAAAAGAAAACCAACGCGACGTTACAGAGCAACCGTCGTTCGCTGTTTATCCTTCTCACAAACTCTTTTCATCTTGTCAAAGATGTTTACGACAGACTAAATATTGTATGATACATTATTGATTACGACAGCATCTTTTATATGTATATTTATTCATGTCATTATATATTTCTATCTGTGTGCATGTTCTACATTGATTCTCACAAAGAAAAAAAAAAATGTTTTTTTTTGGAACAAATCCATCCAAACTGTTGCGCAATGGTGATGTTCAGAACTGTTACTACATATTTATTGCTTTGTACAGTACGGAGAGATGGTTGGTGCCATTTGCGCACTGGCGGTCCGGACTGCAACCTTGTTGCTGATGGTCTTTGTTCGCTTAGAAAATGTAACTTTCTTGGGGAAACCCCATTTTTGCTCTTCCCCTTTGGTTAATTGTGCAAAGAAGTGGAAACATCTGTGACCGTTTATAACGGAAAAAACAGGAATGAATTTGAAAGGGGTTGGGGGTGGGGGGGGGGGTAATCAGCAAAACACCACAAAGTTTCATGCATATATACTCATTCTCACACACACACACACGTTTGCATTGTGAAGTGCTATAAATGAATGGCCGTCACTGAGATTGAAATTTGGCCCCTACAGCAAGATGGAATGTTTTGACCCATATTTGATGTTTTACGTGGTTAGTTGCACATGTAAACGGCCAATAAATTGCATTATCTACAAAGAGGCAGTAGGCCATTTGCCTTGATGGAAAATCATTATTTTACTGCTCTTTAATTTTTTTTAGGCAAGCTTACTTCATCCTTCACCGCAAATGTGCTTCAACGATGTGCATTTTCTAGTTGAAATAGTTTTCGATATCATTGTGCTGCGCTATTATTTCCATGTTCTGAAACCGACAGGATAACTTGTCTCTGCATTGCACCGACCCTTGAATAAGTCTTTTTCACATTGAATCATTTCAACAACAACAACAACAACAACAAAAAAATGCTTTCCTGTTCTGCATCGGCGATTACCCGACGTCTTTCCTATTTTTATGTGCTTGTTTGACGACCAACCTTTTGCCGTAATGGAATGACATTCTTTGCACCACACCGCTGGGTTTGCTAACATCGCACTCTTTTCCCGCAAGGGGTGCCATGTTACAAAAATGGAGCATGCGGCGCAAACATCAGAAAGAGACAAACCTTAATGCGGTGTTACCAATCACAAGTTACTATGTCACATGTCAAACATCTACACCAGAACAACTAAAAATGTGCTCTTAGGAGTGATACGTTACAATCAATATTGACGGTGGTCAGCTTCTGTTTACGAAGCTGTGCGGCAACAAGTTTCTCGACCTTTGCGTCTGGCTTGTAGTATATGGTATTCTATCCAGAAGCAGGTCATGTGATCGATGAGGGCTCTCCTACGGGCTTCTGTATATTTTTTTTAGGAAGCCTCTCCTGATGGGATGAGATTTTTTTTTTTTTTCTTCACGTTAAAACACTATTTCACTCCAGATAAATATATCTATTCTCCATATGCATAATAATACATTTACAGGTTGCCAATTTGATATGTGTTACACATCTTTTGGATTACATACCATTGAATAGCTTTTCATTTCGACTTTAACATGATACTTCTTGTGCAAACATCAACAATCAATTGGCGAGCTCTTTTGTTTTTTAATCTTTCTAATTTGATTTGATTTTCGACTATATTGACACACACTCGAGAGGTCTACACGTGTACCATTGTGTGCTGCGCGTTTGGTCTAAGAATATCCCTCCTGCGGCCGGTATCCATAGCCTCCTCCCTGAGACTCTTCTTGCACATACTCCTCCGTCTTTTCCCAGCTGGCGGCCCAGCCTCCGTTCACCTGCGTGGTGGCACCGTACGACTTGGCGGCCCCCCCGTGAGCGCCGTAATTCTGCGTGATGTCACCCGTCTCCTCCGCCAGCTCGTCCTCGTCGATGAAGCCGCATTTCTCCTCGCTGGTGAGCTCGGGGTCGGCCCACGGCTGTTTCTCCCCCGATGCAAAGATTCCGTAGAACACCACGCCTCCATAGTGCACCATGGAGGCAATGAGGAACACGTATTGCCATTCTTCTCTGGTCTGAAGTGGGGGGGACAACAATGTTTATCTTTGAACTGATAACAAGCAGAAACTCTGGACCAATGCCACCATACCAGCGGTGGTCAGCAAGGGCCAGAAAGACCTGCTCTGCATGGGTGGAGTTTTCTTTCATTTGGTATTCTTTGCACTGATACAATTGGTCGTAACGGGGAGTTTACGCCGTGGTAGGATGGAACATAGCGCACGCCGTGCTTGGAATAGCGGAAACAGAAATAGGGGTCCATGCGTGACATTGGTGGGTAAACTGCATGATTTCTCCTTGCGGATGATGTACAGCAGTCGGATGTCCATGTGGAACGTTAGCAATTGGAGACTGGCTTAATTGCACCCACAATCATGTGTCCGTGTGTGAGACACAGACCCCCCCACGTCCTCACAATAGTTGTCCTACCTGGTCAGGTTTGTGCTATTAAAATAATAATGATTAGAATTTGAAAAATAGATTTCTTTTGATTTAAATTTCAATTCTTAGGGATTGTGCCACATTGTTGTCATATCCATGAATGAAATAGATTACGGTACATCTGCCACACATGTCAAATCGATCTGCCCGTGCCTCAATCGAATTTGCGTTACACCACCAGCGCCACACGATCGACCTCTTTTTCGGTCATCTAAAATGTTCTCTATTTTTTGTTGCCAAATTGCCTGATGCGCTCGCCAAGCAAAACACATCTGTAATGATCTGCGTTCAATAATACATTGAAACGGATTGTCTCGATCATTCTTGGATGGGCGGTTGTCAAGATTAGATTGATTTGGGGTAGAATATATCGACGTACAAGAACTTTTGTCAGATTACCGTAAATTCCGGACTATAAGCCGCTACTTTTTTCCAAAACTTTCAACCCTGCGGCTTATACAGTGATGCGGCCAATTTATGTAATTTTTCTAATGGCCGCCAGGGGCGCTCGAGTAGAAAAGGTAAGATTAAGACCGGTCTTTATGACACTGTTTAATTCCGACACTGAATCAGTTCACAGGAGGAAGATGAAGACGGCTCACCGTGATTTTTACAAGTACCGGTATGTTCTTTTACCAGACCTGTTATACTGTGTTGCTATTCTGTTGCTAGCGTGTTGTTACCATGTTGCTACAGTTTTACTGCCGCGTCACATGCACCGTTTGGGAACAAAGTTATATTATTATTATTGTTAAGTTATATTATTAAAACTTTGAGAACTCTCTCTGTGTACCGTCTTTCTTTGTAAATATGTTGACATGTTTTAATGTGGGCACATGCGGCTTATATACAGGTGCGGCTTGTGTATGTACAAAATTGGTTTTCCTCTAAAAATGTAGTGGGTGCGGCTTATAATCAGGTGCGCTCTATAGTGCGGAAATTGCGGTATAAATATTTCAAGTTTGTTTTGCTTTGCAAGCACGTTTGATTCGATGAACTTCAATCTTTGCTTTTTGGTATTTGAGTTGTGTCATAAAAGTGGGATCAAGTTGGTGTGCTTCTCGGAAAACTCCTTTACCTTGTTTTTTGTCATGGCACCAACAATAAGTGGACACACCATCCCAGAGAGGGTACCCACTCCATTCGAGATGCCCATGAGGATGCTGGCATAACGGGGCGCGATATCCAAGTGGTTAACGTTAAAGCCTGAAAAGAGAGTAGGAAGGAATCAAGGCGGTGGATTTGTATCAGAATGATGAAGGGTTTTTGAACATGGATTTATAAATCACACACAGGGAGATATTGTAAGGCATCAAGTCATAAAAGCAAAAAACAGTTTTGGATGAAAGGAGCACAAACATTGTCCATCTTGTAGGAGAAACAGGCAATACCTGCTCCCCCACTCGGAGTGGCTGCTCCATTCTGTCTGCCTGACAAATCTCTTGAGACCTTTGGCTCTGAATTATTTAACACTCCAGGAGAAAGCTCAAGAACAACAGGCAGTCACATTTTGCACACAGTCAAAAACCTCGCATTGCTCTCGAGTTCCTATAAACAGCTGGGAATGTGCTGATTTTGCAACAACAACAAAAAGTAAAATACGCCATGTCACAATTAGAGTAAGACATGGATACAGGGGTTATCACCCCTCTGATGAGCTGTTCTGGATGTCAATTCAACATTTATATGCAACGCAATGTCAACAAATTGCGACAAGCACACGTTGGGACTTGAACACATACCAAATGAATGCTGTCAGAAATTCAATCAAATTTATACCACTGGAGAAAGGCAAACGGTCGTTTTCTTGTCACTATAGCCAGACAGCACAAAAATCAACTGTGCCGCTTATATAGCAGTGTCAAATTTTAGAAACACTTCGGTTTGCTGGAGTTAGAAGAGACAACCGACAGTTCTCGAATAGAAACTGTTGGTCAATTTATCAGAAAATCACATTGTTTCAATCTAACAGCTTGATTTTGTCATGTTTCGGTTTGTGACCAACAGGTGGCACTGTAGGGCTCCACCTGCAGCTGCACACCTGTTGGTCGTTATGTCGTTAGCCGTTTAAAAGGACTCCCTCCCGACCACTCCTCCTCGGGTCATTGTTTGTGGCTGGTCGTATGCTACCGCCATGTTTGTTTCAGTCAGGTTTTGCTCATTGTTATGTTTTATCTTCAGTCATGTGTTTTGTTTGATACTTTGGACTTTGTTTGTTTAGGATTTAGTTTTCTCTGTTTTAATACAATTCATCGAGTACAACCTGCTCCTCTCTCGTACCTGCTTTTTGGAGTCCACCACCACCACCACGCAACGTGACAGATTGATCGACATGTCCACTCAAACAAATTTGCTAAATATTTCCAGGCTGCGCACAAATTAGTAATGTGGATGTCCAGAGGACCCAAACTTGTGCCTGTACAATGTAACCTGTGCTTCCACAACATTGAATGCACTGTAATTACAATCTACGTGCATTCTAATACATAGCGGAATATTTATGATAACAAATATTTTCACCATATTTCCAAGAAATGTCTGCCTGTTTTGGTTCACACCATTACCAGAGGTATTAATTGAACGATATGTTGATGACTGCGGCTTCGCCAAGATTTTCTTCTGACTTTGCGTAGGTTGGAAGAATTTCTGTCAAATTTTCAGGACATTCCTATTGGCAGATATTTCATGTTAGGTTCACATGGACTCACCCGATATAGCGAATCCGCTGAAGCCAACCGCCAGCACCAAGAAGGAGATGGCCACCCCTTTGCTGTGGGAGTATCCGACCACTAGCAGCAGCGTCGCCTCCATGCCAAATCCTAGCAGAGGGGAACAGCAGGCCTCAAACACTGGCACAGCAAAGCCCACAGGCTGTTCCCCATCACAATGCCAATTCAATTAAGTGAGCGTGACGATTTCCTCTCGGTTACATAAGAGGCAGAAATGAAATCAATGTGCGGTGACGATCACATACTGTATGTGTACAAGTATTGAGCATCGCTCCAGCACTGACCGCCAAAGCAAAAATGAACAGTGTGTATCCAACACGGTGACAGTAACACCCTTTAGCTGTGCAGAAACGGGTGTGAAAATTGATACTTGGGCCTCGGTCGAGTCTTCTCACCTCCGCAGTTCATGATTTTTCTGACTGTGGTCGTTGACAGGATGTTCTTGCTGCGCAGGTGGTCCGCAAGCTGGCCGCCAAAGGGCACGATAATGGTCATCACCAAGTGGGGCAGCGCAGACAATATGCCAACCTACAGCCACGGGAAATGTTTGAAAATCAGTCCTTGCCTTTAGGTTTTGGGACTGATTTGTTTTTCAAATAACAGGTCCTATTTTGGGAGACCGGCGCACGTGCAGGCAACGTTAAAAAGTCACGGAACTTCATTTTCTTAACGACGCAAGGTGTCTGGGCCCGTGTTGCGTGTCTCTGGGTGTTCCAGCGCTCGTAGTTGCCTCACCATTGACTCATCCGAAAAATTTGGGGACGGAGAGTAATCTCGGCATAAAAACTGGCGCATCGTCGTTTTTGTGCCGGTGCAAAGGTCTAGTTCAGCGTGTTTGAGAATTTGGTAATTGTGCACGCCATTTATTTACATACCGTAAATTCCGGACTATAAGCCGCTACTTTTTTCCCAAACTTTCAACCCTGCGGCTTATACAGTGATGCGGCTTATTTATGTAATTTTTCTAACGGCCGCCAGGGGCGCTCGAGTAGAAAAGGTAAGATTAAGAGCGGTCTTTATGACACTTTTTAATTCCGACACTGAGGACGGTGACTTCGATGGCTTCAGTTCACAGGAGGAAGATGAAGACGGCTCAGCGTGATTTTTACAAGTACCGGTATGTTCTTTGACCAGACCTGTTATACTGTGTTGCTAGCGTGTTGTTACCATGTTGCTACCGTTTTACTGCCGCGTCACAGGCACCGTTTGGGAAGAAAGTTATATTATTATTATTGTTAAGTTATATTATTAAAACTTTGAAAACTCTCTCTGTGTACCGTCTTTCTTTGTAAATATGTTTACATGTTTTAATGTGGGCACATGCGGCTTATATACAGGTGCGGCTTGTGTGTGTACAAAATTGGTTTTCCTCTAAAAATGTAGTGGGTGCGGCTTATAATCAGGTGCGGCTTATAGTGCGGAAATTACAGTACATTCTTTTCAAAACGTTCAAACACAATACTGTTCAATGTATTTTTTTTTTTATGTTCCGATATTGAATCACAGTGCAAATGTTCGTCATCATGTGCCTTATACCTTTCTTGGAATGAAAAATAACTTATTTTAGGAACAGTTGGGTCTACTGCGCTACAGAATTTGAATATTGGTCATTACGGTGCTACTTTGAGAGCAAAGCATTTTCTCAGGTGGTACTCAATGTAAAAAGTTTCAGATACACTGAAGTAAACGTTCAATATGTGAAGGCCTAAGAACAAAAGATTGAACTGCCTTCCTGCCACTGACATTTGTTCCAAACCACACACCAACAAAGTGTCACTAATTAGAATATCCTGTTGGCTATTACGTCATTACCGATTTTCCAGTTCTGCTGTTTGGATTATTGCCATCATTTGTGAACTGCTGTGGCCTTGTTATGTAATGCCAGCAGTTCATCTACGAAAGTGTCATTGATTCTGCGTTGGGTTTTTTTTTTTGTTTTTTTATAACCCTGGGGCAAAGTGTTCCATGTTTTGACGAGCACCGTGTGCGTGTGTGCGGGTAACTTCACACATATTCAACATTCCAATCTTTCATGCGCGAAACCCATTTACCTTGCTTATCTCAAAGCCAAACACTTCTTCAAAATATGCGGGTTGGCTGATAAGTAGCAAATAAAATGTCCAGCTCCGGCAGAAGTTGGCCACAATGATTGCATAGACGGGCATTGAGGTGAAGAACTTCCTCCAGGGTGTCTTGAATTTCTGCAAGAGGTTATATCTCCGCATTTCATTTCACGATTGTGTACGGGCATGTAGAACAGAGCAGTACGCTTCAATAAATAGACTCTAGCTGAATTATTGACTGATACCGTATTTACTGTTGATTGAAAATGTTGTTGGCTTTGATGGTTATCTATCTCCTCACCTCAGCGGGGCCCATTAGCATGGCACTCTCTCCAATGCTCTCCTCAATGTAGCAGCGCTCCTCGTCAGTGATGGTCGGATGTTCGGCGGGGCTCTCGTAAGACACGAATATCCAGAACATGTACCAAAAGATGCCAACGCATCCTACACATCACAGACAAAAAAAAAAAAATCAATCAATCAATCCAGACTTACGATCACTGCAGATGTGCCCCCCCCCCTTTTAATTGTACTTATACATGTTGTTTGACAGACTTTTAAAAATGCCTGAGGGGATCATTCTCAGACAGGACAGCTATCTGTTTCTCGGACAAAAAGAAAGATGGGCCAATTATTAGCACAGGAAAACATTGGAGGAGTAAGGCAAATCTATACTTGGTCTTCCTGGGTAAAAACCAAATCCATGACACTTTCACTGGATCAGTCTTTCTAAATATATTTTCAGGATTTTTTTTTTTTTTGCTTTCCTGTTAGAATTGAAACTAATTAAGCCATATGGCCCAATGTAAATGCATTTCCTAAGTAAAAAATCTGGATGTCATGGATTCATTGCTGCAATTAACAATACCGTAGACGTAAAACACCGAAGACCATCCTGTATACTGAACCAGTATCCCTGCCAGAGGCATTGCAATCACAGCGCCAGCGTAGGAGCCTGAGAAGAAGCAAGACCAAAATAAAAACGTTTTAGTTGGTGTCAGGCCTTTCTGAACAGAAAATCCTCCCATAAAAGCCAACGCCCTTACCACAGAAAGAAATGGTGGCCAGACGACTCCTTTCAAGAGGGGGAGCCCATTTACTCCAAATGCCATGACAGGCTGGGTAGGTGACTCCCTAAAATGGAACGTTTGAGAAATAGAATCCAAGCAAACCGTTTGCAAAGGCGCTTCCTCCATGTCAAAAGCATACAAGGTGATATGAGTTTACTATTGAGTGCACACCCTTTTCTATGAACCAGTGGTTAACAATAACTAACAACAATTAACATTTTCACCCTTGTAATTAGCCTGAACAAATGATACCTAATGAACTTGTTTGTCGAGCGAAGCTGGTGTGCAGCTATTCATCACATGCTAATTTGAAAAAGCTGTGCCGACATAATCAATACACAGGACAGCGCTGCACTGTTTTAATGCTGCGGGTTATGATAAAACGGTTAAATCTTCACTCTTACATATTTTATGCAGAGACATGTCATTGGCACATGTGGATTTATGTATTTATTTATTTATTGATCTATTTATTTATTTATTTTTGTGAGTGTCGTGTTATTTACTTTCTGTAGAAGATGTCAACATGAATTAATAGTTATAAGTGGACTGAGTTGCATGAGCGTTTCTTTTCGGATTGTTCTGTGGGGAAAATGCAGCCAAGGGGGAAGCAGGCGCTACGGCACAAAGATGCAGTGGACTAGATCAATATAGCCCATCTCGGATTTCCGCAGGCTGAATCTCAAGTGCACTTTACACTCTGTTGCTTTTCCATTGTGTCAAATTCAAACAGAACTATACGTCTGTAATCAATGTTGTTCCTGGCTCAGCATCACATATGGCCCATGTCATGGAAAAATGTCGATGCTTTGGGAAATATGGCTGCTTACCTCCACCAGTCCTTGCAGTATCCTAACGAAAATGACACAACCGTAATGGACTCGAGCAGCCGAGGGAATGAACATGTTGAGTATTGATGTGAGCACAATGGCTGCACCAAACACCCTAAAAAGATCAGATGCATTTGAAAAAAAAAAAAACATCATAGTAAGTGCCCTCACAATTATTTCAAATATTTTAACAGAAGTATCACATTTGGTGCCCTTAAACAGCGCTTTAAACAGATTTCTTCATTTTAAAGAAAAGCATAATGATTCAAATGTGCTGATATCATTCATACTGATTCATTTCTAATCCCATGTGAGTGACATTTGTTCTTCTCCAATGGCTCAGCAGCATACCATACCAGACGTCGTCGAGATAAATATTTAACACAGACATGTCCCCTCGCATGGGTCGCCTAGCAACCAAAGTCGGAGCTCCCCCCCCCCACACACACACACACACACACACACACACACACACACACACACACGCGCGCGCACCCACCCACGCGCACACGCAAAAAAGCGTCTCAAAAATGTGCTCCAAAACACCCATTTTGGATGATTCTCGCACACGCACGCACAAAGACACACAAAATACACACAGGCAGCTATTTCTCATTTTTGACACATGCTCCGCCTTCCTCATCTGCAGCACGCGGTCGGGGGCACCCTAATCCTGTCCACTCACGTGACAGGCACGGGACCAACATCGCGGCAATTAAATCCACGACCCGTGAAGTTGGCGACAACACACCTAAAACATCGGTGTCCAAAATGATCGCAATGTGCAATCAAATAAAATGAATGATTAAAAATCCGCAATGGCAAATTCGATTCGATAACCCACCAAATGGCGTTTTTCTTTATGTCTCTATATTTTGGATTAACCCTCAAATCAAATTGTTTCTCCGTGAAATCTTGTCATCAAATATAAGCAAATGTTGAAATGGCATGTGAACAAAAGGCCTTTTAGCGCCAACACATTCGGGGTCTGCTCTGCACACCCTTGCACATTCGAGCATGCAGCCCCTCGGGAGCTCATTAACAGGTGGCACAAAGCCCGGCACCGGGGGCCACTGCCCGCAGCCTGCTAGCCGACCCCCACCCGCCCACCACCACTGCAAACAGATCCGCATCATCTGCAGATATGCGTATGACAAATTATTGATGCATTCAAAAAGCATGATGACGCACTTATATATTTGTATATATAATACACAGACACACACATATACGGGTTAGGCAACGACCAAAAAAAAAAATTGTAGGCTGTTCTCTTTCGGAATTCACTGCACGTTTGAGTTGGGTGACGTGAAAGCGGGTGTGACGCAGGAAGCTGCCGCCTACCTGTTTGCAGCCAGCCTGGAGGAGATGTATCCTCCTGGGATTTGCGTTACTATGTAGCCCCAGAAGAAAGATCCGTGAATCATTCCCACCGTCTCTGGGTCCCAGTTGAATTTGGCTTTCTGGTAAATCGTTGTGGAGGAAAAAGACATTTTTTTTTTTTAATGATTTTTGTTAAACAACCTTTTCCAGAGGAAATCTTTTTGGCATTTTTTTGAAATAAAAAAGCCTTTCATTGCAATTAGGGAATAGGGATTTTTTTTTTAATCGCTAGGGTTGTATGGCGTTGTAATTTCAAATAACCTGCAGCAAATGCGAATTACAAACGCGACGCTTGATTTGGATTCGATAACATTGAACTACCAAATAGCTTAAGTATAAAATCACAACGAATGAGACATAATTCGTGACACTGCGCATAATTTTAGTGTGCACACATGCAAATAACGTCGCGGAGGCTACCTTTTATTATTTTGATTGATACATGCATGGAAAAAAAATGACACCCACACAGACGCACAAATGGGCCTTTATAATAAACCTTTTTACCACCTGGCATGGTTTAGAATATTAAAACAGAATGTTGTCACTAGTGCGTGTCATTCCAGAATAGAGACCCATTGAAAGTTTTT
This sequence comes from Hippocampus mohnikei, assembly GCA_026261675.1. NCBI lineage: Eukaryota > Metazoa > Chordata > Actinopteri > Syngnathiformes > Syngnathidae > Hippocampus > Hippocampus mohnikei. The sequence continues at coordinate 3,378,981 of JAKGUB010000340.1, forward strand.
TTTTAATGTATATATTTTAATGAGCCGCTAATTGTCTATGTATTGTTTTCAGAAATGGGAAATCGTTTTTACGCATTTGGCGACACGGGCCCTATTGTGTGTCGAGAAATGCTTTCACACGCCTTTTGTCTTTCTTTTCTGTAGTCTAATGTTGGGGTGGGGGGAGAGGTGTCCCGCTGACGTGTTCGGTGTTGGGCACACCTCTTTAATGATGATCTTGCCGTTCTGGTGGATGGTGCTGTTGTTGACCATGCCCACGATGGCCACGCCCAGGTTACACCGGATGCCGAAGGAGATGCAGAAACCCAGGCCGCTCATGATGGCGATGATGTAGCGGCGCGGCAGGCCGAAGCAGTTGCAGTCCCACAAGGGGGGCTTCTTCTCCGCGGCCTGGCGCGGCCGCCCGTCCTCGGTCAACTCAATCACTTCCGAGCCTTTTTGTCTCTTCTCCATCACCCTGCACAGATCCCAGCCGGGACACCACTTGGGATCAGACCGCGTCAAGATTCATCGGGATCATGTAAAAACGCAGCCTCCATTTTCATCAGCATTACAGTTCGGAATGAGTTGCCATATTTCATTTACTTTAATCTGAAAATAAATGTGGTCTTTTAAATGTACGGTTTAAAGAATAAGCACCTTCAGGCAGGAGTGTGGGAGGTAAGGCCTCATTGGGACTCGTGAGACACCCAAAATGAATTAAAAAAAGAGGGATAATTAAATGTCACCAAGTTCAACATCCTCGTGTCGAAAAAAATGGAAATCTGTCCTTGTACCGCATTGCAGCATCACATTTATGCTCATTGGCATTCAGTGGACTGAGAAGCTCCCCACGCATTTCTGTGGGCATCCCTCAAATGCCTTCCCTCTTTTTTACGCCCCCCCCCTCATGCGCATATTTTCACAGCATTCTCTTTCCTGTGAAATTTTAGGATATATTTAATGGTGAAAACACGACCGATTAAGAAAAAAAAATATGATTGAACAGAAACCCATTTAGTGTCATGTGTGGTTTATTCCTCAAACGAAAAAAAACGTGTCACCTGCTTTTGATTAACTGCGTTTCGTTGTATTTTTATTTAAAGAATCAAGGAGAGGGTGATGGGAAATATTCCCCAAAAAAATAAATGAATGAAGCGTGGGAGTACAATATATATATTAAAAAAAAAAAAAATAAAAAAAAAAATATATATATATATTTTTTTTTTTTTTATACACGCCACACACGCCTATAGTAGAAAAACATGTGCAAATCCGTTGTGGGCCATGTTCCTTAATTTAACATAGCACAAAGCACATTCACAAGGTGGCCCTGTATCAATGGACTGACCCCTGACAATGCCATCAACTGCGGGCGCGTGCGTGCGCGCGCCCACATGCACTCGATTGCATAATTCTTGTTACTTCTAGAGGCGTGCCTACAGATCTCCGTTGCTTGTAAATGACTTGTCAGTGACCCGCATGTGTTTAAATCTCCCATTACAAATAAAAATGTGACATCAAGATATATTCCCAGCTTGCCGTTTCGGTGCGATCAATCAGGCTGGAGATATGCAACGTGTCCTTACCTGTGCATGTGGCCCAGGGTCTTCCCCGCCAACTCCTTCATCCCCGCCGTGGCCCTGGTCTTCACGGACTCCATATCCAGTCGCTATGTGCAGGCCCGTTCTGTCGTTGTTGTGGTGTTCTTGCCTTTACTGCCCGTACGTCATGTTTCTTCGCGGGAGAGCCGACTCGGGCGGCTCCACGGTAAATAACGAGCCAAGTTCTGATCGAGCAGACCAGTTCAGACAGACGCCGATCCAGATGGCGGCTCTTCTTTGTCGATGAATTCACGTGATGAAAAACACCTTCTTCTAGTGAAATGGATCAGACGACGGGAGCGCCTTCATTTATCATCCAGCACCAACTCCGCTTCTGGATGGCGAGCTAGTGAGCAGGAGGCGCAACTGGCAAGCAGCGAGCAGCAAAAGGCACAAAATGAGTGGACGACGACGCCTTGGAGTGAACAGTGAGACTCAGCCAGAGAGGGGAAAGCAGAGAGGAAAAGCGACAAAGTTGATATTGTAGATGAAAGCGATTTGGAGTTGCGTGTATAAAATCAAAGAGGGTGTGAGCCTCTGGTGTCGCCTTGTGCTGAGCGCAGGTTGATCTGACGGCGTGCTCAGCACCGAGGTCAGCGACAGCCTCAACATCTGGACACGTGCGGCGAGAACAAGGCCAAAAATCACCCTTTAACACCGAAATATATTTACAATAATATTCTCCCCGTTATTCATGCGCTTATGACTTTCTGATGTGAGAGGAACGATACATTCCAAATAATGTGACCGGTTTTCATCTGCTTCCAGGTAACTGGATGTTGCAATTTTATTGTGACGATTTTTACTGAATGTGGGGGGAAAAAAAACACCAACATGTCCAACGAACTATTAAGCACACATGGGTAGAAAATCCCTATTTGATAGCTGCAGCCACCAAGGGCGGTGCTATGGAAACCAAATGAGCAGCAGTGGATTTTCCCTCCTAACACCTCCTCTGCTCCTCGTAGGAATCCATCAATAATGTATGCGTCTCCCAGACAGCCAAGGCTTCCCACGGATACATGCACATATTTTGGGGTTGAAAAAAAAAACATGTTTCATATATCATGACCTGTGAATAAAACAACAACTGGGGTTTAGATAGATAGATAGATAGATAGATGGATAGATAGATAGATAGATAGATAGATAGATAGATAGATAGATAGATAGATAGATAGATAGATAGATAGATAGATAGATCCAACAACAGTAATAATAATAACTTCGACGACATAATCCAGTTTTGCTGCAACACAGTGGAGAAGACACTTGACGTGAGGGGGAACAAAAGCAGTCTTGCATTTATGGGTAAAGACTACCCCCTGGTGGAAGTTAAAATAACGACACCCAACATCATCGAGGTCATGTCTTGGAAGTACAAAGTACTTGGCACCAGCACGCAGCTCCGATCATGGATTGGATGTTTTATCACCAGATTTGTAGAATTAAAAAGATCTTTGCAGGTCTGTCCATCATCCACTTTCTCTGCCGTTTATATTCATTGTGGCAAGGTCCTGCACGGAGGTTGATCCAGATGAGCACTTTGAACTGTCCCGGCCACGAGTCGAGATCACATGGAAACAAACCACCAAATGGGCAAAGGGAGGGAAAAAATGAACATTGTACTTTCATTTATTTGTACGGATGACACAATGAACAAACTTCCATCACACGTTTGCATTGTGAGAGAAAAGCTTTATGGATTAGAGACGATTCGTGTTTGTTTCAGCCCCTCCCACACCACTTTTTGAGCCACCTTTTTCTGCAATTACAGCCCCTCAAAAATGCCGTTCTTCTTGCCTCTTCAGAAGGGCCAGATTTCGATTTGTGGAGCGTACAATTTCGAGGGGCCTCGTGGACACACTGCGCCTCCTAGCTGTGGATTTCTGCAGCGCCCCCCATAGAGACCATGGGCTGCTTCTCGAACAAATACTCTCCTCACTCACTGTCAGTTTAGGTGGATGGCCACGTCTTTCAGTTTGCAGTAGTGCCATCTTTTGCCAATTTTTGGACGATGCTTTGCAAAGTGTTTCTGACATGCTCAAAGATTGGGATTAAAAAAAAAAAGCTTCTAATTAATCTAACATCGCCACAACCACATCCCTGACCTGTCTGATGAATTATTTTTCAAGCCACGGTTAAACTCAGTGGAACATTTTGTCACATATTTTATTGATCAGTGTGATTCTTTTTTTTTTTTTCAAGAATGTAAGGCAGACAGAAATGTAACACCATAACAATGACAAGACTTCTTTTCACCGCTACTACTATACAAACAATACAACATACGGCTTGTTGGGACAAATTCAGTCCTGTATTTCGTACCCTCTTTACAAGTATCACATGCCGGGACAAATATATTTAAATTCAAATGATTTAAAGGGTTATTACAATGGAATAAGCTTTATCAGAACATCCATAAATACATGTCGCCATTTCTTAGGCGCGAGCTACAGAAAGGAAGGCATTGCATGGAGAATTGCACAATTGTTTTGCTCATCGCTGTAAACGTTCACATCGACCCCCTTCCGTATTTTCTATGGCGCGGATACACGACATGCACTTGAGAAGCAGATGCATAAGCAAGCCATTGATTGCAATGTTTTTTTCTCAACTATGACTGCTCCGATCCTAATATAGGAACTCAATACAGCAGGTGATTATGCCCATGAAACAAGAAACAAGACCAGCATTGTTTTGACTGAAACACAGAAGCCCTTGCATATGGATGTCATCAGCAGGTATAACCGCACAAGCTCCAAAGTCTAGTTTTGGGCTTGGCCACTGTGATTTGTGGAAATGGCAGCTAGAGGCACTCGGACAGAACTTCATGCTTGTCCGGCACAGGCGACGCCTCCGAGAGGGGCTCGGTGATGAAGCTGGCACTCAGCTGGAGTTTGAGTCTTTCCACCTCATAGTTATGCAGGTACTCTTGAATCAGGTAGCGTTCCCGTTTGAATCGCGCCTTCACGTCCGAGGGCACATCCGGAATCATCCACGCCACAAAGAACTTCACCACGAAGACCACGTGCTGCAGAGGGAGAGCGATCACAGGGGCGATTGAAGCTCACCGTACCTTCTTCGACAATTATTTGAATGAGGGTCAAAGTCTTACTTCCATGATGATAATGAAAGCCATTTTGGCTGCTAGGATATGCCAGAACTGCATGGTGTGAGTGTACTCCCTGTAGTGACCTGGCGGGTAGCGGTAATCTCTGTATCTGTAAAACCCAACAAGAAGTATACGCACAATAGACATTTTCACAACAGACATTTTGATGATAACGCTGATGTTTGTCTATCCACGAATTTGCTTTCCAACTTGTCCTGTTTGGGTCAGAGGTGATCTTGAGACAATCCCAAATGACTTTGGGTGAGAGTACTGGACTGAACTCGGCGCCAAGAGGGCTCAAAGAAATACCGTAATTTCCGCACTATAGAGGGCACCTGATTATAAGCCGCACCCACTACATTTGAGAGGAAAACCAATTTTGTACATACACAAGCCGCACCTGTATATAAGCCGCATGTGCCCACATTAAAACATGTAAACATATTTACAAAGAAAGACAGCACACAGAGAGAGTTTTCAAAGTTTGAATAATATAACTTAACAATAATAATAATATCACTTTCTTCCCAAACGGTGCCTGTGACGCGGCAGTCTTAATCGTACCTTTTCTACTCGAGCGCCCCCTGGCGGCCGCTAGAAAAAATACATAAATTGGCCGCATCACTGAATAAGCCGCAGGGTTGAAAGTTTGGGAAAAAAGTAGCGGCTTATAGTCCGGAATTTACGGTAGTCACAATCCCACTTATTCCGACAGACAATTTAAAAGAATCAATTCAAAACTAATTAAGGCTTTCCAGCAGGTGTCAACATTTGGTTTACATTGCCAAAGCAGCCCTTCGTCACAGATTCTGTTCATAGCCTTTGTGGACAGAAATTATAGACACAGGTGACCTCATTTTTTTTGCAGATGATGTGCTACTATTGGCTTCATTAAGATGTGATTTTCAACTCTGGCTGGAAATTGTGCCATTGGAATGGAGCCAATATGACTGTCATTAAAAATAATCAGATAGAGGTTGCATATGGACCAAAAAAATCTGGGTCGGATTTGCCTGCACTGTGAATTTAGCTTAGTATTTTTTTTTCCCTTATATTTGTGATGGACTTATAATTTGACATCTCGGCCGAACCAAGACCCAGAACGATATTTATCTGGTAGTCTGAGAGTGTGACCGTCGTGAACATCCCAAAAAATGGTGCCGTCTGAGAAGGCCATGAGAATGGATGGATGGCTGGATGAATGAGTACAGTCACATGTTTCTGGAATGTACAGTATATGTTTCTGCCCCATAGATGGACGCCAGCCCAGTTTAGAACTTTCTCGACTGCCAAGCGGACATGCTAAACACGACAACCGCGCGGTCCTTTCAACAGACTCGATCAAATGTGCTTAATACCTGCAGGTGGATGTTGAATTATCAAACCAGTTGTCCTGTTCTTCCGGCATGTGGCGGAAGGGGATCTGTGAGATGTTGTAGACTGACAAGCTGTTGTTCACGTAGCCCCTCATGGAGGCCCCTTTACCGTACGCGTACAGGTAGACCATACGGGGAATCATGTCGGAGGTGAATGCCATGATGAACGCCTGAAATCACGGCACAGGAAGCCGTTGAGAAATTTCAAAGGGCGCCGTGTTGCAAAAGAGATGGAGAAATATGCGCAAACCGGCACAGTAGCTAGAAAGTGCATTCGTTGCACCTCTGGTGAAGCAAAATAAACTCACATTGGTCACCACAGACAATATGGCGACCGCATTGAGAATCTCCTGCCAAGCTCCAATGTTTCTGGCCTTGGAAGCCACAGGTCGTCTGAACTGAGTGGTGAACTTCCACGCGTCCACGCGAATCTCCAGAATGTTGTTGAACAGAGCGAGAAGGGGAGCCAAAGGGAAAGATGCAACAAACAGAGTGATGAAACCAAACTGGACCACTGAGAGGAGCCGGAGAGGGTGAAAAGGGAAGACAAGAAAGAAAACATCATTGAAAGTTACATCTCAAGCCGTAATGGACAGCGTGATGATTCTTTTGAAGGTCAAATAGAAGCGCATACCAAACATTCATTTGATATTTTTTTTCATCTATTCTACGAAGAAAAACGATCTTACCCATTTCTAGGTATTCATAGAACAATCCCAGCTGGCTGAAGTTCTGCAGGACGTGGTCCTGTTCCCAGCGACTGTAATGGTTCTCGGGATGGTGCCTCCCCTTTCTGCTACTCCACCAGTTACGCATCAACCTGCCGGATGCCAACGGAAATGTGAGAAATGCCGCTGTGAGTGAGCTATTAATTTCACAAAACAGTTATTATTGGGGTGTTTTTTTTTTTAATTGGAATGAAACTGCGCTGCGTTATACTAACAGCTGGGTCTAATATTTTTGCTACCGGAGGAACGATATAAATGCATAATGTGTCATTTGCATGGCAAAGCGATGAAGGGAGCATGCTATCATATATATTTACGGTACTTTATCCATCACTGAGGGCAACCGTAACTCGGATTCAGCACCCCTGCCCTAACGTTTATCCATGTGACACTCTGACCCCCAAGTTCAACCACCTGGGTCACTTTTAAATCACAAATACAAGAATAGTGTGTCTTGATTAACACAATCCAAGCGCAGGATTTACACTTTTGTTCAATTGACACAATTCAATTTTTTTTCCTCTCAAGTGGCATATTTGAGATATGCATCATGGCATAAATAGAAAAAGCATGGACTACTGGGGGCAGGCAGTGACTTGAAATTGGACCAAACATTTTATGTATCAGGGGTCACCGATTAGGTCGCCTGCCACCTGAGTAGCAGAGTTTCTGGGCCACAAAACACATCTGATTAAAAGGCGCAACAGCTAAATTTAGCCGTGAAAACTCATTTGTACCTACAGTACATCAGTCGCCACATTATGAATTAGTAGACGCTTTTTCCCCGCCAAACAATGCCGAACGCAGGTATAGTTGCATAGCGTACCAGAACCTTTTTCAGACTCTTGTTGTCACACGAGGCAAATTCACATATGCTCTTTGCAACATTTTGCTAAGCTGATATGGCTGCACGAGAGGAGATTTGCCCGGCGTCGGTACGCCTCACGAACTGGCTAGTGAGGCATACGTACAGTACCTCCTATGCATCTTTATCTAAAAATGTGGTGAATAATACGTGGAAAAATATAAACAAATTGAGAATTAAGATTTCATGAACTCACGGCAGCAAGGCTTCCTGGATGTTCCCCCACAGTTGCTTTCCGGCCATGACGATCACCAATTGTGTCGTCAGCTCTATAAGACAGCCTCCAGGGTCACACTAGAACGGCAAGAAGTTTGCCGATTGTAAAGGGATGCATTTGAAAATACAGATTGAAGCAGTTTGATTGGAGAAAAGTACATTTCGTTTTTTCAAAGCCCGAGACACACACACCTCCTCATTTCTCAGTTTGCTCCACTTCCCGAACATGTATGAGTATTTACCAGGAAAACCCACAAATTTGCCCTTAAAGAAAGCCACATAGAAGCAAGACGAGTAATAGTTGACAAACTGGAAGAGAAACATCTTCATGGTGAGCCTGTTCTCGTATTCCAGATGGGTCTTTGGGATCTCTGGTGGAAGGGAGCACATGGAGTATACATTTCAGACAATCACTCTAAAACTCATCTCAATGGGTAACTCTACAAAAAAAAAAAAAGGTTTCAAAATCAACAAACATGTACCGTACTGGCCCAAATAGTGTATAAGACGGCCCTGATTACAAGACGACCCCCTCTTTTTCAAGACTCAAGTTTGAAAAAAGACTTTTTGAACACCAAATACATTTTTATACAGAAAAGAATTACAGGACATCTGAAACAAATAATTATAACAATATATTTGAGAGAAAAAGCATGTTTTTTTGCCTCATTCAAATCTTAATATCTGAACATTTCAATATGTAAACTAAAGTGCAATCACATTCGGAAATGAATGGCTTCTGGTTTTTGAAATGTAAATGACATCATAACTTCTCCTCAGCTGCCAGTTGGCCTGGCCGATCTTTGACCCAACTTTTCTCCAGACTGTCGCTACGTTTCTCCATTTTCTGTTATCTCTTCTATTATTTTCTTCTCTTTTCTTTCTTACCGCTATTTTTGATTTTTCTTCTTCGTGCTACCGCAATTTTTATTTTTATTTTTCGTGACAGGGGTTCGCTTTGGCCTGGGGAGTCTAATTCAGCATTTGCTTCAATGATATCTGGCGCCATCTAGCGTCGTGAATAGGTATAACGTCTAGACCGAATATAAGACGACCCCCACTTTTTCAGTCTTATTTCAATGCAAAAAAACAACGTCTTATATTTGGGGCCAATACGGTATTGTTGGGGCAGACTGAGAATGGCAATGTATACCCATATCCGTAATCCAGACAGCCACCCTCTCATAGAAGAAGTTGAGGATCATGATGATGACAAAGTTGATGCAAGAGGCGGTAGCGGAGGTGGCAAGCTGCGGTGTGATGAACCTGCCCACCACCTGGATCTTCCTCATCGGGTCTTTGATGATACTGGCAAAGGCAGCGTACACAGCCAGCCTGTACGCTATGACCCCAATAATGCAGGCCAGGATCAGCGATATCTGCGGAAAGCACACAAAGTCGGTCGTGCTAGCAGGAGTGTGTGATGCGGGCTGGCCCATTGTGAAACTGTTGACATCAAACATCCACATACCCAGAAAAGGACAGTGGCCCCAGACAGGCAGAAGCGAGCACACTTGCTGGTGACAGGAAGAAAGGGCTCCATTTCCTGGTCGATGATTTAGATTGAATGAATACACTGTTGTGTTGATCGACCTGTGTTGCGATGGAAAAGAAAGAAAGGCCTGGTGCACCTGAGTGATTTTGTTGAGTCTCCTGTTTGTACATCTAATTTCAAACTCGGGCCGAATTTGAAGCTGTTGCTGCGCCTCTTCGAAGTCAACCAAGTCCCACTCATATTCCAGCCGGGCTTGACGTCGCTTCCAAAACTCCAAAAAGAGAGTTACTGTGGAGTACATTTGCAGAAAAGAAGTCAAGGTGATTTTAACGTCAGTGGCCTCCTGCGACAAAAACAACAATGCTTCGGTTTGTTTGATACCCAAGACCGATTACAACCATTACGCCCTGTGAAAAGAGCATGACCTTGCACCTGATTCAATTTTCAGACAAGTCGAAGAGAACTCTTAAGGATCGTTTGTGCAAGCTTGACTGTGTGTACTTTAGTTATTTTGTAAGAGCAGAATTTTAGAAACAGCTCACAAACATTTCGGGACGTTGGGCTTTCAGGTCAAATTTCAGGATGAACCTCACGTGCACTTCAACTTTTACAGGTGAACTTAATTTAACCTTAACTAAAAAAAAAGTATAACTTGCTGTTCTCTAACAAGGCACCAAACAACATTTACAAAAGGTTTCTGATCCACAAATCGATATTTTCAAGGATGTCGACTTCTACGCCTTTCTGTGATTCTACCAGTCTTTCTGTCGCAACCTAGTGACGACGCTTTGTGGCACAGTCAAAGCTCAATGACCAAACCAATCTGATAACGTCATCCATCCGCCCAACAACCATCCCAAGTTATTCTTCATCAGTTGTTTGTGTTGTCTTGGGTGTCAAGATTTCAAAATGTGAAAAGCACGATAAAGAAGACTGTCTAAATGCAAATTGAAATTGAATTGGGACATTCATTTCTCCAATCATGCATGAAACAAATGTGAATTTGCCTAATTTATCTTGAAATTACCACCAAAAGCCTCTCGGTCTGTCCAAAGCCTGCAGTATGCTTCGTTAAGACAGGAAACCCAGTAGCGGAACATAATCGTACTGGCAAGTTAATCTGGCCACGAGAAGCATGCGGTCAGCCAGACGTAGGAAGTATGAAAGACTTCAACAGTGAAAATCTGTCCTCCGTGAGGGAGGGTTGAGGGTCAGACTGAGGTCATTTAGAGCGGCGCTGTGTGTTACTCACCCCAAATCCCCATGAAGATGGCAAAGAACACCGTTCCCTCATTGTCAAACAGATGGGATTGCTGCAAGAAAAAAAACATCAAACGGGATCGGTTCAAGAGAGCAATACAGGAAGTGACACAATGAGCACGGCGGCATGTCGCCGACTCCGCAGGTTATATTGAATTCCTCGCAGACTGTGAATTATAATGCAAAAGGAGCTGTCCAAAGAGGATTAAGTTACCCAGGATGAGAGACACGTAGAGTTGAGCTTCCAGAAAGAGCACTTTTTGTCACACAATGGACACATCACGATCTTGCCCCCGATATTAGCATCACAAATTTCTTTGCTAATGGAAGAGAAAAGAAAAAAAAATGTCAACGAAATTCAACAGCCTGAGCGTCAGGATTTACTATGGCATTTGGATTTAGACGTGCGTTGTAAACAGTTTTGGGGAAGAACAAATGCAAAACACACAGTGGGAAAACTGATAGTTAATCCATTCATTCATTTTCCGATCCGCTTAATCCTCACAAGGGTCGCGGGGGGGGGTGCTGGAGCACATCCCAGCCGTCTTCGGGCAGTAAGCGGGGGACACCCTGAACCGGTTGCCAGCCAATCGCAGGGCACACACAGACGAACAATCCGCGCTCGCACTCACACCCTAGGGACAATTTAGAGGGTTCAATCAGCTTGCCATGCATGTTTTTGGAATGTGGGAGGAAACCGGAGTACCCGGAGAAAACCCACGCAGGTCCGGGGAGAACATGCAAATTCCACACAGGGAGGCCGGAGCTGGAATTAAACCCGGTACCTCTGCACTGTGAGGTCGACACGCTAACCACTGGCCCACCGGGCCACCCTAGAATTAGCTACCGTAAATTCCGCACTATAAGCCGCTACTTTTTCCCAAACTTTCAACCCTGCGGCTTATACCGTGATGCGGCCAATGTATGTAATTTTTCTAACGGCCGCCAGGGGCGCTCAAGTTGAAAAGGTAAGATTAAGACCGGTCATTATGACACTGTTTAATTCAGACACTGAGGACGGTGACTTCGATGGCTTCAGACCGGTCGTGATTTTTACAAGTTATGTTCTTTTACCAGACCTGTTATACTGTGTTGCTATTCTGTTTAGCGTGTTGTTACCATGTTGCTACCGCTTTTGTTATTATTATTGTTAAGTTATATTATTAAAACTTTGAAAACTCTCTCTGTGTACCGTCTTTCTTTGTAAATATGTTGACATGTTTTAATGTGGGCACATGCGGCTTATATACAGGTGTGGCTTGTGTATGTACAAAATTGGTTTTCCTCTAAAAATGTAGTGGGTGCGGCTTATAATCAGGTGCGCTCGATAGTGCAGAAATTACGGTAATAATTTGTTCATTTTTTTCTTAGTCGTATAAAATCCAACATGCACCGCACAGAACAAAAGATTCAACAAGGTTCACAATTCGGTCGGTAGTGAAGGATTAATGGCTACCAACCTGGATATGTTGTCGTCGTAGCTAAGCACTCCGTAGGTGAAACATATAAAGCCCATGACAGCGGCAAAGAATAACATCTCCGTGTAGAATCCCAGCCATGCAAAGTAAATCCCGATCTTTTCCCCGTAGTATTTCCTGGGAGCACAGTTTCATTTCAACAGCTCGTCTGACTTCAAGGGAAACGCACACGTAAAGTTCTGTTTTCTCTTTGCATACCTGATGAGGTTAAGTGGCTGCTCTTTGTAAAAGCAGAGAAACCTGGCCCAGTGTGTGTATAAATTGAAGCGCTCACTCTCGCATTCTGCATTTCTCGCTCTCTTCCAGTAACGGCACTGAAAGGAACACCGATGCAGTTTTATAGGGAAAAGGAGTTGGACAGTTAAAAGTTCTCTTAGGGCCCTATTTTTGTACCCGCCGCATATCTACTGCATCGCTAAGTGCAGTCTAACTGTGCACATTGGTGGAGTTTGATTTCTTTTTGTATGTTCATAGATGGCCGCAGGTACAGAGGGCTGTTTGCGCCATTGTGGGAGTAAACACAATTGACTTACTTTCTGGCCAATGAAAGCAGAGCCACTCATTCTTTCTAAATTCAACGTATCAGACACAAACACGGTTTTTAACATTGCGGAAACAGAAATAGACTCGCTGGAGTCAGTGCAAACGATCGAAAAGCGTAAAGTAAGTTTGTAACAAACTGCAAGCACACCTCCACTTGCGCATTATGTAAAGTGGATTACAGATCACGCCTGTGTAGTGAGCACCAGGAGACCGCCTCTCATCCGATTGTTCATGTCTGTGTTTCCCAACATAGCTGTTCTGCAGCCCAGGGGTGTGTTTTAATAAATATAATAAATAATATTATGATGCGTTCAATTAATTGATTTCTACAGTTTTTAAGAGGGTGTGATGCGCGCTGTCGTCTTATTTATGAATGCAATGCATCAACATCCACAACACACATCAGAGGAGCGCAGAATCTGTCTGCCTGTACCTCGACCACTAAAGCCCGGTCTACTTTATGTCACCAAATTGTCAGGTGTGCAGTGGGCGTGCAAAAGGAAATGCTCTCGGTCTGTCGGAATGCTATGCGAGGCACAGCGCGGCCTGCCAAATTCCCAAATACAATAAACTAAACTCGTGCCAGTTTTAACGCCGAGTACACAAGCGGTTGGCTACAAAAATGGAGCCGTTCAAGTTCAATGACTGAATGTTACGTCGTTTTTTTTTTTAAACAAAAACATTTGATTATTATGTGTCCATGTTAGTTTCTTCCTAATATCTTACATCGTGAAGTGGGAATGCTGCTGTGTATGTCCCATTACTGAGTAGTCGCTTGATTCCCGTCTTGTCTTTGTCTTGTCGGCCGTTTTTGTAATAAGGACATCGCGCTAAGATGTAGTAGACCTAAGGAAAAAAAAAAGATTCAAACCGTGTTTTGCAAAAATACTGAATGTTCAGAATGCAAATAAAAAACATTCAAAGAGAGAAACACTCACAATCCTGTTTCTTGTGGATGGTGGGAAGAAAGTATCCTTGTCATTAATGAGAAAGAAGTCAGTCTTGCCTTTGTCAAAGGGGTAAGTAAAATAATCAGGCTGTGGGTGCATAATGTGTTCTGGCAAGCGGAAAGGATGTGACAGCCATTCCAGAGGAACATCTCGCCCGTGGGGGATATCACTGGCTTTGAAAGGAACTTTAATCTTCAAGACGTCCGCGTAGGTGGCCAGAACATCCCATGGAGCGTGGATCTTCAAGAAGTATGTCTTCTGGTCTTTCGAGTCCTGGTATAAGAAGATGAATGAGTAAAGTTTGTTCCACACCCCAACAACTCGGCTAATCCATCCACTTGGTGGTGTTAAATTTACAGCGAGCCTCCCCTTTAAAACTTTTCTCACTAATATCTTGTGTCACTCTACACGGTCCACTAGGTGGTGCACGTGTTCTGCATTTGTGGTCTCTTACAGATTTGTCTTCTGTCTCCAGCTCCAGGCCAACTTTCTCGAGGTTGGCCTCAAACTCCCTCCTCCTCTCCTGAGAACAAACACACACATCACTGCTGATGACAAGAACGAAAGCAGAACGAGCTCTTAACTAACCACATCTTTCCTTTTTCGGTGCTTGAATTTGATGATATGGGGTGAGGGGTGGGATACAGAAAGCTTTATCCAACAATAATTTGCACACACACACACACACACACACACACACACGCACACACACACACACACACACACACACACACACACACACACACACACACACACACACACACACACACACACACACACACACACACACACACACACACACACACACGCACAGTAGACAGGAGATCGAGTGAGTGATATTGTGATACGAAAGCTTGAAGTGGATTTCATTCACACCCAGGTCCATTCAAGACCAAATTCCAGTTGATCAAAAACTTTGCATGTTGCATCCAACCAAGTGAACTTTCTTCGGTGATTTTGAAAGGAACAAAATAACTAATTATTACGAAAAACAAAAGATGGAGTGTGGTGGCGATTGACACTGGTATAAAAGACGGTTCGTACTTGCTCCACTAGGGGGCAGTATAAACGAGTTGAGAGGTAACCTGAAACTGATGACCAAGCAAGGCTCCAATTTGCTTAGTTTCACATTCAGCAGTTGGAGAACAAAATGATTGTTCATTTGGGATTATTCTTCTGCCCACCTAGTGAATGTTAATACAAAATGGATCTTTACCGAGGGCGTGTGCTAACACTTTATGAAAACCTTACCATGAAACAGCTGTCTCTTTCTTCAGTGATCACAAATGTCAAGAAAGGGACAAATGTACAATTGAAGAAAGGAAAGCAGTTATCCATTTTAGTCCAAAAATGAATATTTACATGTATTATTTATAACTTGTTTTTAGTAACAGTTGCGGCTCACAGAGTGTTGCCGTGCCAGAGCCCACTTTTGTAATCTTTACACCACATCACTCTGAGCACAAGGTTGGGGGGTGGTGCAAGTGCAAACAACACGTTTGTTGGGCACAGGCCCTCAAGCAGCAACTGGTAAAGTAGAAAAGTCGTTGCTAATAGCGACATTGGGTAATGAGTTGCTGGAAGCAGGGTCTAAATTAGACCAATGATTCTTTGTAACAAATTTGCGACATTTCTCAACACGTTTTTCTAACGTCATGTCTGCATTAAAAAAAAACAAGTAATAGGAATTAATAATCTTCTTTGTTTTCTCTAAATCTTCCTTTCTCCACATGATCTTATTTTGGGGTTTTAACAATCCGTATCACACACAATTGAATGTGTAAAGAATGGTGATAGTTTTAAGTTTTGTGTCAATGGAAAAGAGGTTACTATCATCACTTCCCATTTTTCTTTATCAAGTATTACTTTTCTGGATTGTGTAACAAGGCGAACAGTATCTCACTTTTAACGAGTAGTCAACTGATGGCAGCTTGTCCTTTTTCGAGGATATTTGCTGGCCATCTAAACCCAACATTTTACAGCATTTTCCTGGTTTGGGGTACTTTGTCTATTTGTAGATCAAATCTGTCGGCTTTGGCGCAGTGGCGTAACAAGAAGATCACCTGCAGTGTGACGCTTATCACTCAAAACACACCGTCTTGACTCCTTTGTGTTGAAAATAATTATCTTTGTCGCAATGACATGATCTAACATCTAATTACCGTAATTTCCGCACTATAAGCCGCACCCACTAGATTTTTAGAGGAAAACCAATTTTGTACATACACAAGCCGCACCTGTATATAAGCCGCATGTGCCCACATTAAAACATGTAAACATATTTACAAAGAAAGACGGTACACAGAGAGAGTTTTCAAAGTTTTGATAATATAACTTAACAATAATAATAATAATAATATAACTTTCTTCCCAAACGGTGACTGTGACGCGGCAGTAAAACGGTAGCAACATGGTAACAACACGCTAGCAACAGAATAGCAATGCGTCATATGCCTTTCTTTTTGCATTTTCCATGATGAGGGTATGTTCACGCTAATTTAATTTATGCACAATACAAGAAGTTGCAGTCTTCCTCGACGCATATATTCCACCGGTCTTAATCTTACCTTTTCTACTCGAGCGCCCCTGGTGGCCGTTAGAAAAATTACATAAATTGGCCGCATCACTGTATAAGCCGCAGGGTTGAAAGTTTGGGAAAAAAGTAGCGGCTTATAGTCCGGAATTTACGGTATGTTAATAGGGAAAGCAGCATCAACTGTGTGTGAACGCACACACTTCAGCAATGCCCCTCGTTTGTGTGACTAAATCCACACTTCACCGTTAAGCTTCTTCTGTGCCAGTTTACTCGGAGTGCAGTGTGAAAGTGTCTTGTTACCTGTTTCTTCTCTCCATCTTTGTCATCCACATAAGACAACACAAAGTCGATCCTTCGCACTCCATCCCTGAAGAATACCGTGTCTTTGGTTGGTTGTAGTTTCTCTGTCTGAGATAAACAACAGGAACAATGACATCGTAGTTAATGTTTCCAATGGCTGGCAACTAAGAAAGAAGAACATGTATTCAAAGATACAGTGTCATGATTCGGTTTAGGACCAACAGGTGGCACTGCAGGGCTCTCCCTGAGCTGCACACCTGTTGGTCGTTTAGCAATTAGTAGCATAAAAGGACTGCCTCCCGACTGCTCAGGGTCAGGTCATTGTCATTGTCGTTTGCTACTGTCATGTTTGTTTGTCTGCTGCTATGAGGTTTGTTTCGGTCATGTTTCTGTTATTGAGTTTTTATCTTCAGTCATGTGTTTTGTTTGATACTTTGGACTTTGTTTTGGATTTAGTTTTCTGTGTTTTATTAAATAAAATTCGTCAAGTACACCCTGCTCCTTCCTCCTGCCTGCTTCTTGGGGTCCACCACCACCTCGTTACGTGACATACAGGGCTCTATTTTTCACAAGTGCTCAGCGTTAAAACTGATGTGTCTTAATTTTCGTGCCAGGGCAAATCTAGTTCACTCTGTTTGGGAATGTGGTAGACTGCGCTGCGCCTTGCTAGGTGTTATGGCAGACCTACTTCAATGACATGCCCCCCCGGCGCACTGGACAATTTGGTCACAGAAAGTAGAACAGACAAAGCAGGTCTAAGTTGTGGCGCATGAGGTATAACAGGATTTGGGTGGATTTCACATTCTCCTGATACGGTTGATACAGTACCGACGTGTGCACATTTTGAGCATGACGTCGCTGATCCACTGGTGAAAGGATGCTTTGATTCTCTCCTCTTTCATCTCAAACTGCTTTAAACAACAAAGCGTATGAGGGAAAAGTGGTTAGGACTGCACGACTGTCCGTGTTTTATGTTTTGTGTTGTGTTTATTATTTTACTTTATGGAGGGAATGAAAAACCATCCCTGTTTTGTTAAGCGTTGCTGTTGTGAAAGCGCTACATAAATCAGCATGTATAATTGTATTGTATGTGTGATGGATGTCACATAATACGAAAACAGCGTACATCAAACACTCTGAATAATTGTAGAAATCAAGTCATCCATCCATCTATCCATTTTCTGATCCGCTTATGCTCAAGAGGGTCGTGGAGCGTGCTGGAGCCTATCCCAGCTGTCTTCGGGCAATAGGCGAGGTACACCCTGAAGTGGTAGCCAGCCAATCGCAGGGCAATCAATTCATTGAATGCATTATTATTACCATCATTTTCATATATTTATAAAAGCCCTAACTGCGGCACAACTACGATTGTGTGTGTGTGTGAGATGGTAAGAGTGGGTAGGAAGGTTTGTCACACAGACACACTATTGCTGGTGAAAGGCAGTCGCCATGTGTTCACTTCACTGCGGCCAACTTTACATCAACTGCATGTGGACAACACCTTGCATTTACTTATAAACGTACTTTGTGTGCGCCTATCTGATGCATAAACTGCAGTGAGTCCGTTATTCTTCGCCTCTCCTTCGCTGAAGTTAAAAAGAATGAAAGGACCCATTTCGGGTGGCCAGAATTCCATTTCTACCAGCACGCATCTACAAATAACACCAAAAGAAAGAAAACTCCACGCATGCGCAAAGTTAGACCTGACTTTGCGCTAGACTTGCGCTGGGCACGAAAATAACAATGTGTTGTTACTTTAAGTAAGAACTTCCATGTCATTTAGATAGCACAGTGCATTTTACAAAGGTCATGTTGTACTGTTTTTTGGGTTTTCTTTTAAATGAGCATTAGCATAAGTGCAAAACGTTCACCAAACCAAACACTTCATGTGGTAAAACAACCACATGAAAGAGTCCTAACTATAGCACTCAACATGTTATTTATACCAAACATATGTTCCAATATGATTGGAGGGAATGAAAAAGTAAATGTCCATATATGGACATAAATCTTGACTGGAAGAGCAAGTGTTAGGTTAAAAAAAACAAAAAACACAGCCAGCTTGTTTATCAGAGCACCACATACACTTACACGCCATCTTGTATGAGCGATATTAAGCTACAAGTGGAGGTTAATGTGATATAGTGCTTGCGCATCAAAACCGTTGACCAAGTAGTACTGACTAAACGTTCCGTTAGAGGGCTGAAGTCAAATAAGCTTTTCAGTGAAGACGAATCTCAGCTGGCTCTCATAAATAGTTTGTGTGTACCCTCTTGTTAGAGAATGACAAGAACCCTTTGAATAACTGAGGTCTTGTGATTCAGCAGTGAGAGCGACAAGTCACTAAAAGGCCATCAAACACATGCTGCTAAAGCACACTGACAGTCTGCTGAAACATGGAAAATCCCTTGTTGTGACATTATGGCTATTCTGTGTAATGAAGTCTGTAATATGCTCATATTCAGTCCCTGGTGGTCTAGTGGTTAGGATTCGGCGCTCTCACCGCCGCGGCCCGGATAGCTCAGTCGGTAATAGCACAAGTTAAATCAGAACAATTGTGCCCCCCCCCCAAAAAAAACCCCGACAAATTGTGTCATCGGGTCAAAATACCTTTGATGACTGCCAAGCAGGGGGTAGGGATTATGTTGGAAGTTAAAGTAGGCCACATCATGATATATACTTGAATTGTAATTTAGTTCATATTTATCATAAAACTGAAATACAACTCAATAGTATTGTACATGGTCGACTGTCATACTGAACTAAAACACGAATAAAACGGATCAACTTGTTTTAAATACATTCTAAAGCGCTGGAAAATAGGACAACTCGTAAAAAGAAAGAAAAGTTTCGAGTGCGGGCAGTTTGACTTGTTGCATTTTTGCGACATCTGCACAAGTTTGTTCACAAGTCTTTTGTGTCAGCCTTGGCTGCTCTGAGTCACGCACTGCTCCCCTGTCATGTGGTGTTCCACAGGGCTCAATTCTGGGGCCTCTGCTGTTCTTGCTGTAGTCAGCCAGTCCTCCATTAAGCGCCTTCAGCTGGTCCAGAATGCCGCTGCTCGCCTCTTGACTGGTACTCGTAAGAGGGAGCACATAACTCCTACTCTGGCATCCCTTCACTGGCTCCCCATACATTTTAGAGTTATCTTCAAGATCCTCTTATTTGTTTTCAAATCTCTAAATAATCTCACGCCACCTTACCTCTCTGAGCTCATCCGCCCCTACGCACCTGCCCGGCGCCTCAGGTCTGCGGACCAGACATTATTAGAAGTACCAAGAACTAGGCTGAGGCTCAGAGGGGATCGAGCCTTTTCTGTTGCTGGTCCCTCTCTCTGGAATGACCTCCCACCGAACATTCGTCAAGCCTCCTCGCTGCCCATCTTCAAAACTCACTTGTATTCTCTGGCATTCGACTCAGCATGACTTAGATTTGTTCTTGGTTTTACTGTTTGGTGCTTTCTACCGTCTTTATTACCGATTTGTTTTACTGTTTATTGTATATGTTAAATTGCTCCATGTACAGCACTTTGTATGCGGCGATGGCTGTTTGAAAGTGCTCTATAAATACAGTTGACTTGACTTGACTTATTAACAAGTAAAGAGCTCCAATTCCATGTTCTTGAGTTTTCTTGATTGAAAGCCCAACATGAGATTAGGGTTCAGAGATGCCAACCTCTCAGGAACTTTCAGAATATTTTGTCAGGAACTTTTCCATGTTTTCAGGGACACTTGTATCCCACCCAAAACAAACATATATTACCATAAAGATGACAAACAATTCTAATATTTTTTAAAAAGAAGTATTAAAGTAACTTACATGTTGTATGATGACCTAAATTCCAATTCCAATGGCCCTAGTAGTGCTGGACACAATTGTATTCCCTAATATAGGTCATGTGGAATCCTGATGACAATACATATCCCGACAGAATATTTGTCCTGAAAATGACGTGAAACCAATACCAATTTTCTCAGATCATTTCTGCATTTATCTACAAAACACACATTTCAATAGAATCGCAGGACAATTTTTTTAACCTGCCACGCAGGTTTTTGAAATGTTGGTGTGGGGAAACCGGAAAAAACCCATGCAGGCACAGGGAGATCATGCAAACTCCACACAGGAAGGCTGGAGCTGGAATCAAACCCTGCACCTCTGCACTGTGAGTCCGACCCGCTAACCACTGGACCACCGGGCCGCCCTGTTTATGAAATGCGCTTTATAATAAAGCTGCCTTGCCTTACCCTCTAAGGTGCACAACAGATTTTGTAAAAATAAGCCCAGTAGGGACTTGGTGCTCAGGTGTTGCCATGATATCTCAACAACATACTTTCCCCATCACTGCTTTGTCTGCATCGTCTTCTAGAAAAAAAAAAAAAAAGAAAGAACTGTCCCTAATATATGACGATGACTTCTCGGTTGGATGACTCGATTTATTGAACCAAAAATGTCGATGAACGCTTTCTCACTGCATTCACACAACAAGGAAAAACATTTTCTTGCCAGACTGTTGAAAGGAAATGATGATGCCAATGTAGTCCATCTTACCTCAGTGTGTCCCGGCAGGGTTGTTCTCTCAGCCAGTAAATTCACATCATTTCCACCATTTTCATCTACAAGACAAATTGGTACATTTTAGTCTGTGTGTAACTAAAGCCGAAAGTGTGTATTTCATGACTCTCCTCATGGCCTCTCGGTCAAAACTTTGGCTTTGTCAATGGCAACATAATGAAACGAAATGTGTTGGATCTGTAGTTATCATTCATCCGCTACATACGAAACACCAACAAGAACACCAAACTGACCAGGGGTTCACTCAATGGAAACCTAGCAAAATATATGGAGTCACTAAGAACAAAGAATAACTTTATTTCTATGCATTCTTTAATTGCAAAATGTATTCAATTATATTGAATTTTTGCACTAATTTTAAAAAAACACTTTTGTCCTTTAGGGCTGTGCATCTCTGGTCTGTGGCTATTAAGATATAAATCTTGATAAACTAACAATGATCCGATACATTTAAGTTACTTTAGCAATTGTCGATGCGAGACCATCCGATTCACCTCCAAATTACAATGCAGCGTGCGTGATACTGCACAGTTTGATCCAACACAACCCTGTTCGATTCAATTCAATTTGATACTACGATGCACAGAAGCTATGTTTGTGCACTTCCATGACTGTGGGAGGAAGTAACCGGACAGAAGTACGGAGGGAGAAAAATTCAAACACACACATAAAGGCTCGATCCAAGATTGCAACTCCAAATGTCTGACTGTGTGACAGATGTACAAACCACATGTTACACCAGGCTGCCAACACAGTGCTCATATAGTCTAACCATATTTGTCATTGAAACGCTGCTCATCTCATCTCAATTTTATCTAGAGTGCACTTTAAGAACAATGACAGCGGAAAGTGCTGTGTATAAATACAAACTGAGCGTAAAACAATTCAACATAGCATAATTTAGAAACAATAAAACAATAAAGACTGAAACAATCTACCGTAAATTCCGGACTATAAACCGCTACTTTTTTCCCAAACTTTCAACCCTGCGGCTTATACAGTGATGCGGCCAATGTGTGTAATTTTTCTAACGGCCGCCAGGGGCGCTCGAGTAGAAAAGGTAAGATTAAGAGCGGTCTTTATGACACTGTTTAATTCCGACACTGAGGACGGTGACTTCGATGGCTTCAGTTCCCAGGAGGAAGATGAAGACGGCTCACCGTGATTTTTACAAGTACCGGTATGTTCTTTTACCAGACCTGTTATACTGTGTTGCTATTCTGTTGCTAGCGTGTTGTTACCATGTTGCTACCTTTTTACTGCCGCGTCACAGGCACCGTTTGGGAAGAAAGTTACATTATTATTATTATTGTTAAGTTATATTATTGAAACTTTGAAAATTCTCTCTGTGTACCGTCTTTCTTTGTAAATATGTTGACATGTTTTAATGTGGGCACATGCGGCTTATATACAGGTGCGGCTTATAATCAGGTGCGGCTTATAGTGCGGAAATTACGGTAAATAAATTATTTCAATCCGCTTATCCTCATAAAGGTCGCGTGGGGGTGGAGGGGGCTATCCCAGCCGTCTTCGGGCAGTAGGCGGGGCACACTCTGACCCGGGTGCCAGCCAATCTCAGGGCACACAGAGACGAACAACCATTTGCTCTCACAATCACACCTTGGGGCAATTTAGGAGTGTTCAATCAATCTTCCATGCATGTTTTTTTGAATTTGAGGCTTACACGCTAACCAATCGACCAACGGGCCTCATCAAAATAAATAACACCGTGAAACAAGGGCAGAGGCTCAAGCTGTGTTCAAAGTCAGGGAATAAAAATGTGTTTTGAGGCAGGTTTTAAACAAAGATTGAAATGTTATGTCTTAAAAGAAGGAGTAGAACAACACAATCACAACTAAGCTATTCACGTTGGGGCATACAGTATTCTGCCATGTGCTTAAATGACAAATCGAGCCATTCACGCACCTTCATGGAAGTACCGTACACACTCTGGGTGGACCTAGTGTGCAGTCTCCCAAAGACTTAATGACTTAAGCGCCTTTGCACTTGTGCACTCCACGGGCTGCAGAAAGTCCGGCACCCCGTGAAGGTGAACCGTCACATAGCGCGTTTTGAGACATTTCAGCCGTTCCGACCCAGTTGACTCGTGCTGACGTGCAGCGGGGGCACACCTGAGCCCGTATACGCTCACTGACTGCCCAACGGCCGTAATGTGTCCATCCCAGATATGCAGACAGACGCACATCGATATTATATCATATTCATTGGTGGAAAAACAGAATTGAGCGCCAGGAGGCTTTAATTCACCTTGCACGAGCATTTCCGCATGCTGATGAGTTGAAAAGCGGCAATCACAAACTACTCGTGCTCTTCTTCACCAGATATGTAAAGTTAGCTTTTCGATTCAATCGTGATCGGTTGCTTTGTTTGTCTGCTTTTCATCGTGGCCGTTGAGCTTTATGTTCGCCGCATGGCTATGCAATCACAGTCAGTTACCGTTCGCAATCGGCAATTTAAACAGCGGGGGTTAGAGTGTTGCTAGAACAGTGGTGTCTTTATTTAGCTCATTTTTGCATAGTTGTCATGTTTGTCCGACTGCAATTTGACGTTTAAACGAAGTAAATTGCGTTGCAGCTGGGGTTAATCCTGCCGGCGCTCCACTTCCGTGTTGGGCCGTTTGGACTTCGATTCGCCTTGATATGTTTGTTGTATGGTTTCTCACGTTTAAAATAATTAATGATGATGACGATAATAATACATAGTGAAATCATGGTTGATTAAAGTATTTATTAAACGTATTGTTAGAATAAAGGTATTAATGTAATTTTTTAATATATATTTACATCGTGATGCAGAAAGATAGATGTATTTATTTTGTACTGCATTTATGTGTGCTTTAGGTTATTACCTGCTACTGCTTCTGTTATAACTACTACTACTACTACTTCTGCTGCAAAGTGCTCCAATAAATTATCAAAAAGTACAGAACGAGTAATCCTTCCATGTTGACCGACGATCCCTTTTCAGAGGGCTGTGAAAAACGGAATTAACTGAACAATACTACTGAAGGAATACTCCAAAAAGAGTGTTGTTATATGGACTCCCTATATTGCACATGACAAGCAGGGGTTCACTGTAAGTATCGCTTAAGGGGAAATTTTTTTCAAAATCTGAACGGATCAATCCTTTATTTGATTCAACTTTAATTGCATATACTTAGACTTGGAGGTATGCGCTCTGTGACTGCGACTCTATTTAAAGCAACAGCTGCTCTCAACTGAGGTGAAATCTGCTTTCGGAATGACTGGTTAATGTGGCTGCACGTGCCTCTCTGCCAACCAAATAAGGACATTTTTGTTTTTATTCTGGTAATAAGGACTTAAGAGTGACGCTCGGTCATTTTCATGAACGGAAGATGTGATAGAGATGAAATCAGTGCGACTCACATGCTCCTGTCTGTCTGTGCTACAATGACACACTGCATTCCAGCAGGGCAGCGTGGCAGACATTGCTTGCTGCTGCCTCGCTTTTATTCTCGAATGGTGGGAACGTAGCACTTCCTGTGGGGGAGGTTGGAAAGTGCATGAAGAAAGCGAGGGGGAGGGGCTTAGCGTATGCATCTCTGCAGTGCCAGACAGTCCCACGTGAGTTCAGCCCACAAAGGACAGTCCTCTGCTTTCTTCAGGCAGCCGTGTCTGATTGGACCTCAAGATGCCAGACAGCATTGGGAGGCCAATAGAAAAGGGTCTTCGTGCGTAAGCTCGATGAGGACACTTACGATAGAGGGATATAAATGTGTCATCGATAAAGAGCAGAAGAATCCCGGAGGACAAACAACGGCACACTTCTTACATCGTGGGAAGAAGTGCCGGTTCTGCAGCTGAAGTTGAATTTTTGGCTGCGTTATTTTTTTTTTCCTTTGCTTTTTAGAGCTCATGTGACATGTACACAGACAGTTATCTGGGTTGAGCAAATAGGAGCAAAGGCCCCGCAGTGTGTCATCGCTACTTCCACAAGAGGGGCTAACTATAGAGAAGAGTCCATTGCGAACGTAAATATTCACGTTTATGAACAGTTCACAGAAATGAAAATACAACTTAATAAAGGCCAAGTCACCTGGTGGAGGGAACAGTGGAAATCTTGTCAAAATCCCGCATTACTTCAAAATGGTTAGCTGAACATAAAAATATCTTACTTAGTTTCAGTGAGCAATGCCAACGTTGTTGTTCATGTGTGCCCGAGGCTAAGCAAGACTAAGGGCCATATTTTTTTTAGCTCAGCGCACGTCTAGCGCAAAGCGCAGTCGAGGTGTGAGCATGGGCGGAGTTTTCTTTTTTTTTTTTGGTCTAAACGGGGCAGTAGTGGGATGCCGAGACTCGGCCAATTGTTGGCATCCCATCATTTTGCGTTACAATCGGGGCACTCGGAGCTTGACGTCACAGAAGCACAAATAGAATCGCTGATCTGTCAATCAGGAAATAATATTATTTTTCAAGTAACAAAATGAAATTTTTTATTTTATCTTGTGTGACAATATTTTTAAGATGATAAAGATGATAATTCCTTCAATGAATTGATTTCTAGAATAATTATGAAGCAATGTACCAGGTTGGTGTCATATTTATGAAATTAATTCGGTGACGTGAACTGCACACATCCGCGAAGAGCCAAATCCGTCATCCTGGGCCTCAATTAAATCCACCAAAATCATGTTAGACCACCTGTGCTGCAAAATAAACCTTCTTTTGAGAAGTCTAAAATGGAGTCAATTTTTTTTGTGAGCAAATTTGCAGATGCGCTGCGGGCGAGGCAGACATGCCAAGTGAGGCATCACACACACATCTACCTAATTCACACTGTATTAGTCCATTACCCCGGCACGAAAAGGACAAAGCACTCGGTTATACGCTGAGCGCAGACTACTTTGTGTCACCAAATTGTACGATGACTCAGGAGCATGCAACTCTGTGTGCCGAAACGCCCAAATGGGCGTAACATGTGCCCAAACACACTAGACTAGATTTGCGTTGGCACAAAAATGAAGTTGCGCCCGGTTTTGTACCAACCATACGGGTGCAAGTCTACCAAGGGGGCCAGATGTTCAAAAACAAATGCATGATTTTTTTGTTGTGTGCTACACAGTGACAATCTTCATTAGAATTCTATTTCTTCCTCATTGGTCAATTAATTTTGTTTGCAATATTCTACTTCTTGATTAGCTTAATTAACCAAGAACGTAGCTGCTAGACCACTTGACAGTTCAACTAATCATTACGATACAGAGCCTATTAAACATACAAATTACGTGTCCTTAGCTTCCATGCAAGGCACGATATAAATTATGATACTGTCATCATTTTAAATGATGAAGTACTGCACACAGATTCAATTATGTTAAGAAAATCTGTTTCATATCTCACCACAGAAGGAATCTGTTTCCCCCTTAAGCTGGAATTTATTGTGTTCCAATTTTATAAGCTCCTGTCACCGTTTTTTTGTAGACTGGGCAAATGTGAATTTCCCAAACAGCCATTCGAGTCTTCAACAGCCAGGTGAAAGAAGGCATTCCGAAGGAGATTAAACGCATCACTTAAGATAGTATGCGGTTGCAAATGTTTTTATATTTGTTAAAGAGCAATTTTTTTTAACGGAGCAAGTCATTTTCATGTATGCTTTTTACCTAATATATTTTATTGTTCAACATTTCCAATGTTCAATACTGCTCAGGGTGTGCTTTAATCACGTTTGCTTTAAAGGGTCATCGCTAATACAGAGACATTCACAGTGCAAAAATAGCTCCGCCTCCCTGTGTGGAGATACATTCCAAAGAAATAGATTTCATCATTGTCCCTAGGTATGAATTTCGATTGGGAGAAAATATCCAGCACCCCCGCGACCCTTTCCTGAATGAAAATGCGTTTGTGTGACCGACCACTGTTCAAGAAAATATGTTTCAGAGACACAGCCTACTGCAGTGATCATTTTACAGTTTGAGCCCTGCGAATCCCAGGGACTCGTTGATCAGAAAAGTATGATTCCCAATATGCATTTAGAGAGTCCCAAATTTCAAATTCTGAAATGGTCTACTTATTCAATTTCATATGATAATAACACACACAAAAACAATATACATTGATAATAGGTTTATTTCTTACAAAAAATGCTGCAAAATTTTTAATAATTCAGGCATACAAGATTTGCTGAGAAATAGCTTCTTATTTCATCCCATGTTTCAGTCTTTGAGTTCCTAAATTCTCCTCTACTCTGCTTCCAAAGATGCAAGGCTTTCTCAAAGTCAACTTATCATCGCAAAAAACTATCCAACTTTAGCTGCTTCCTCTGTGATATCTCCGCAATAAACTTTGGCAACACTTGTTCACAACACTTTTAACGTTACACAACTTGGCAATCGTCTGCTTCGCGTGAGGTGAAGGCCGATCTCGCCAATCTCGTCACGCGAGAACGGAAATCTCGTCACCGAGATTACTTGACGTGAGATCAAAACAACAATGGCGGCGATGGTCAAACTGCGATCATTGCTGGAAAAAATAATTACCGTAGTTTTTTTTTTTTGTTTTGACTGAGAAATTTCCTTGCGTCCCAAAAACGCACATTTGGAACTGCGCGTCCGCGGGAAAATTATGCGTCTAGGACGCGGGACGCAGAGGTGACGAGATGGCTGATCCTGTATATTAATTCAGATTTACGATAACTCCTATTTGAGAAAAGCTTAACTTACATTTAAAGTAAAGAAGGCAGCAGGTGGCGTGAGCTCTGAGATAATCAAGGCCTAAGTTAATGTACACCTCCGAGCACTGTCACCTACAGAAGTTCTCTAATGCCATCATCAGCCTCATCAAGGATGATGTTGACACAGGGAATGAGGAGTACCGACTCCGAACTTTGCGAACTGGTGCCAGTGGAACCACCTTCCCCCATGGGGGGAGAAAAATTCTCCCGATGTGGGTGAACATCCAGTGAAAGGCCATAAAGAGAGTGTGCCTCCTACAAGTTACTTAAGAGTAAACGAGACTGGCCCATAAACACTCGCGTGCGCAGATAAGAGGCCACAACAGACTCTACATTCTCAGAGGGCCCTCCTACATTCTATGACTCAATAGCCGTATCAGTCATTTTTCAGGCTGTTGGGGCTGCAGCATTTCAGCTGCTGCCAGAGGAAACTGAGCAGGCTGGTAAGGAAGGCCAGTTGTGTCCTGGGGAGTTCCATGGATAGATTGCAGGTGGTGGAGGAAAGGAAAATGGAAATAAATCGATCATCTTTGATGGACAATTAACTCACACCCAATGCAGGACGCCCCAAAAAAGTGACAGTTTATTAAGTGACAGACTCGTTCACCCCAAATGTGTGACGGACTGCAGCTTCCTGCCACCGGACTGCTCTAAACAGCTCATAAACAGCATTTCATGTCGTATTATTTCTTTTACTCGTACTCAGGTACATTTAGCTGTATCGTGAAATGCTGCAGCCTATTCTTTATGTTTTTGTACACATTTGCATCTACATATAGGGCAGCAGTGCCTAACCAGTTTGATTGTTGTCAACCGTTAGTCCCAAGTACTGGTCCCAAGTCGTCCGCAGGGGTTGTAGGGGAAAATGGAATTGTGTGCTATTAATTTGATAGATTTTTTGTGTTTGTGTAAACCACAGGTGTCAAAGTCAAGGCCTGAGGGCCAGACCTGGCCTGCCACATCATTTTATGTGGCCCGCGAAAGCAAATTAAGCATGATAAATTCCATGATGTTTGTTAAAGTCTGAACCAAAAATTCAAATTGTCATATGTAATCCACAGTCATTATTCTTGACTTCTGATTTTAAAAGTAGTTATCCATCAATTTGCTGTGCGCTGTGTATGTAATATGTGGAGGTGATTAAACATTTAGATGGTTTCCCAAAATTCATAACGGCCCTCCAAGGGAAACCGTAACTTCAACGTGGCCCGTGACAAAAATGAGTTTGACACCCCTGGTGTACAAAAAACCCTATATATATATATATATATATATATATATATATATATATATATATATATATATATATATATATATATATATATATATATATATATATATATATATATATTTTTTTTTTTTTATTCTCATTTAAAGTCTGTTTAATCTGCAATGCACAAATGGCATAGTCAAAAAATGGAAATCTGAAGCGCCATGAGCGGCATTTTAAAACGGTACCTCGAGCTACGATGGTGATGTTTCGGAAGATGGTTCTGCAGGAGGATGGCGAATGTGTGGGAGCATTTTAGATTGAAACATAAGGTTAACACAATGATGTGCAATCATTGAAACCGGAGGTGGGCCTTCCACTAGACTGACGGAAGGTCGGTCACTACATCACTGTTTCCGACAGTAGTTCAGTCCAATCCACCAAAGACACCCAGTGTGAAGCCGTGTAGGACCGTAAACGGGGTATAATTAACGGAGCGCAAATCGGTGAGATTCATGTAAATGCACTTTACTAAAAAAACATGAGCCCTGTGGAGGGTTAGGTCTCCGTTAATTATGACTCCCGTCAAATTTGTGGCTTGTTCATTAACAAGGTGACAAATACAGTACAGTGTTCCTTCATTTTTTTGCGGGTGACACATTCCGTACATTGCAATAAAACGAGGTGAAACCGCAATGCATGATGTTATGCTCACAAATTAAAATCTGCGATAGAGTGAATCCGCAACGCAGCGAGGGAACACTATATATGCCTGTGACCACAAAATATATCATATGGTGTGCTGATAAGTTTTGCTCAGTAAAACTGCAGTGTAGTACCCCAAGCAGTTACGTTTTGTCGGGTTTTGGTGAAGTCAAATGGAGGAAATATTTGGTACCTCCTGAGGTGTCTTCAGTTTTATTCGAACACTTCCAAAACTTGTAGTTGTATAAAGAATATTTTCCTTATTCCTTCACTGGTCTAAGCTCATCCAATAAATGCTCAGCTGTGAACCTACTGTAATATGTCACGTGCTAAAATGCTCGCGACTCAAGTGAAGTTGTACAAGTGCCTTTAATGCCTTATGGGTTTTGATAAAGAAATGTTAAGTTTAAACTGATCTGTATATTTGTGTGTGAAATTGCCCCATGGAAAATGTATCGAGACAAGAAAATAGCTTGCTGCTATGCACATGTGAATTTGAGAACTAAAAACTGGAGCTTATTTTAAAAAAAAAACACGCACACACAATTGCATGTTTGTTATTGAGTCATTTTTGTTTTTGCATTCATAATTGGTCTTTAATCAAGCACAAATATATTTTATCAGAATTTTTCAAGGCAAAGTGGCATAACAACAACAATAACATCCTAAGACTCCTATCACACATATTAGGGAAGAAAGAGACACTTTCACATCATGTAAACCAAACCATCCAACTGAAGGTCATTTTTTATTACTATTATTATTATCTCAGCAAGTTATACTAATTCACCACTGTTGCTAAAATGTACATCATCGCGCTTTGTTTAACGGGTTTAGAAATGCTGCTCATCCGAATCAGCAATATCTGACCACAGGCCTGAGACAGCATGTCTCAAGTGATGCTTCTGAGAGAAGATATACAGGCCAATAACTCGCGTGCCCACAGGCATTTAGTAGTAAGATTTAGTAATCTTGCATGGTGGCAAAGAAAGAAAGATTGTGCATTCTCTCTTTCAAGCATTTTACCTGAATGAGAACAAAAACCCATAACCTGATTAAAATTTCATTTGAGAGCTGGTCGCCTCTGGCCAGGAAATCCAATCCTAGATTCTGCACCATTGGGAAGGCAAAACCCCACCGCTTCAGAAGTTTCTGTTCTAGCAAAGCATGGTAACGAATATTAATTACAGCTTCAAAATCTTGCTGCCTACATAACAAGACTAATGGTTTTCTGCAGGGGAAATGAACACTGGGGTGAGCATCTATATACATCGCTGTATCCGACTTTTACATCTCTTGTATGATGAATAATTCATATTTACATGTAATTGTAGTAGCTGCGGTTTTAAAAAGCCAGTCAGGATTACAAGAACAATAAGTGATAATTTCCTTTTAAATTGCAGCTTGATTTTATAATCCAATTTACAAAGCACCATTACCACAGTGAGCAAGCATCTTCTACTTCAGTTGTCTCATAGAAGGTCCACTCAAAAGACATCACCAGAATTAGTGTGAATGACACTGAAAACTGTTAGCGCAGTGTTTGCACTTTTGTTGCACAATTTAAACGATAGCCATTGCTCCCTATGAGACAGCAGGGTATAATTAGAGAATGGTATATTTGAATACATTCCTATTGTTTACAGTGTGGAATAAATGAGTTTACCACGGTCAGCTTGTCAACAAACGCTGTGAATGGAGGAAAGAACATTCAAAGTAGCATGACCACATTCGTTAGCGTAAACACAAACAAATTCTCTGATGGATGAAAACCTTGTATGGCCTCATTACTCATGTTAGCATGCCCGACTTTTGACACGTGTACATGCGTCAGTGCAGATGAGACACTTGAGCCATGAACACAGCACACTGTTCAACCTGCAGTTCAGGGGCAACATGGAGGCTGAAACAGCAAAGAGGCAAAGACACTTCTGGGTGTCATTAGCCCACAGACCAGTGCAGAAATAACAGCCAAACCGAAGCAGAGTTAAGCTAACCTAATGAGCACAGCTTGGCGTCATGGGAACAAGTATATGAAATGAGACAAGAGGAGGGAAGTAATGAAAGGACGGACAGACAGGCATCACATCAAGCCTCAGATCTGCCCGTACCTGTGTGCAAGTTGATCCTGAATGCGGTCAGCACGGCAGGACCATCTTAAGAGAGCAGATATAAGCATTAGAAACTCGTCTTATGCAGTCAGTGAAAAGTAGAAAGTTTTAACTGCTGGTGGACATCTGACCAGGTTCTCACTTGTAATAGTGCCTCAGGTAAGCGTGGATAATTAAAAGAAGAACAATAGTTGAAGTGTTTTATCGCCTACAGGAATTAGATCAGGACTGTAGTAAAAAACCTACATAATTCAACCTGAAAAGGAGACAGACCAAGACTCAATATCCTGAGTAGAACACAATGCATTCTATGATGCTGGTCCACTTCCATCCATCCATCCATCCATCCATCTATCCATCTTCTGATCCGCTTATCCTCACAAGGGTCACGGGGCGTGCTGGAGCCTATCCCAGCTATCTTCGGGCAGTAGGCGGCGGACACCCAGAACTGGTTGCCAGCCCATCGCAGGGCACACATAAGGGGTGTTCACACGGCAAGATTTGTTTTGGTGCTGCGCCAGTAGAGCGTTCACACGTACAAATTTGCTCTGGCGTAGCGTCGGAAAACAGCTTACACCGAATCAAATTTGATCCACCTCAGGGAGGTGGTTTAAAAATTTGCTCCAGAGCAAATGCTCGTTTGCGGGGCAGCACCGATGTAAATTTTCACGTGTGAACGCTACAATTTGCTCCGGAGCAAATGCTCGTTTGCGAGGGGGAGTAGCCTCGCTACGCATGAGAAGAGTTGATAACGTACGGCTAGAATGCGTTGCTTTCGTGCTCTGTCGGACTTCCGACATGTGTTTGTTTAATAACGACACAAGACAAGGCTGGTAACAGTAGCGAAGCACCTCTTGGGTTATACCATCTCAACTAGAACGGGGGATAGGGGGATAGTCCTCAAACGTCGTCTTTCCTTTTGTAGGAGACTGGATTATCTCGTTGTTTGTGTAGTGTGTAGTTCCTTTGTTGTGTGTTCACAACCCCCCGTGCCCCATAGAATTTATTTTGTGATTTCCTCTCTTGATTTTTCTGTTTGGCGCATTACATGTTTGCCTTTCTGAGTGTCATTGAAGTCATCGTTGATTTACGTTTTCGGGGGCGGTCACTCTCGAGCAGAAGGCAGTAGGCACGGAGTCCGAGAAGGAGAAGGACGTGCCTGTTCAGTAGTTGCTTGAGTTGTGTATACGTTTTAAAAAGAACTAACACGACAGCTCATTTGTTTTCTGTCGTTTTGCTCCGCTGCAGAAACTGCCGTGTGAACGCAAGTGGAGCTGCACCGATGCTGCGCCGTTGCTAATACGCTCATGGGCTTTGTACGTGTGAACGCTCCATGAAATTTGTTCCGGTGTAAAATATATCGCAACAAAATACACCGGTGCAGCGCCGGAGCAAATGTGTGCCGTGTGAACACCCCTATAGACTAAGAACCATCTGCGCTCACACTTATACCTATAGACAATTTAGAGTATTCCGTTCACGTGGCAGGCGTGTTTTTAATATGTGGGAAAAACGGAGTACCCGGAGAAAACCCACGCAGGCACTGGGAAACATGCAAACTCCACACAGGAAGGCCGGAGCTGGAATCAAACCCTGCACCTCCCCACTGTGAGGTTGATCACCGGGCCGTCCTGCTGTTCCACTTCCAATTGCTGTTAATTCATTTCATTTACAGCCAAGTTTTCAAGTTAGATTTTAATATTTCTAACTGTCATAACAACTTGCAACTCACAACATGTTACAAAATGATGGTTCTCAGTTTTTGTGTGACTTGGCTGAATTAAAACTTTGCCTTGTTTTTGGCAGGCTGCGTGGGAGTCTGTCATTTATACAGTGTAGGCACCAATAACGGCTCATGTGTAGCTCCTTTTCAACTGCTGCATTTCATTTTTTAAATTTAGACAGGAGTTGCCTCACACTCGAATAACCCCAGTTTGGTATTTTGTAACAGAAAAACAGGGGAAGTAATACTGATTTGGAACAGATTTAACTTCCTCTAAGTCCAAGGTAATGCCAGCTATGCAAGAAATTCACGTGTTGCGTTGTAGCACATGCGACATTAGTAAGATTTGTATGGCAGTTTAAATGAGTCTGTCTTAAGTATGTGTGATTGAGCAATGAATGATCCAAACGTGAAAAATGTGAAAAGTGAAAAACGAAAGTACAAAGCTCTTTCTAAAGACATAGCTGTTTAAACATGAGTTTTCATGGAACCATTTCAATGAAGCCTCAATTCAGAAAGTTAACTCTAACACATTTTTTTAAATTTTCAATATACAGCTAAATAACAAGAGGGGAAAGCAGAAATTGCAACCAAAGTACCCACAAAACATTTTCATCAGAATCAAGTACAGTATAATGGTCTCAGAGGCTTCATTGACAAGTGCATGAATCCCCAAGAAGTCATG
Organism: Hippocampus mohnikei; assembly: GCA_026261675.1. Taxonomy (NCBI): domain Eukaryota; kingdom Metazoa; phylum Chordata; class Actinopteri; order Syngnathiformes; family Syngnathidae; genus Hippocampus; species Hippocampus mohnikei. The sequence continues at coordinate 3,413,146 of JAKGUB010000340.1, forward strand.
TTCGACTTGGAGAGGACACAGTCTTATCTTTGCGAGACACAACCTACAAGCGTTGAAATAGCATGTCGATCGTGGTTGAAGACGTGTGTGAGGTCTACAGCTGTTTCCAAGGAACGCTGGCAGATGCAGATTAGGTTCCATTATAATCACATTAGGAAGTCTTTACCCAATCAGGCTGCTTTTCCACAAAGGTAACAGAGTTATCCATTTAGTATTATTTGCAGGCTTAAAGGTATAAACCAGAGTTAGGGCTGATATGTAGATACACAGTGAACCCCAGTGTATCACAAGTACGATAAATATTCTATCGTGTCACTTTTCTGCTACCGTTTCTTCCGTAATTTGTCATCTGCTGCAAACTGCGTGGAATAAGAACATCAAAGACCTCTACATAAGCAGCGTGTCCACATATCATCAGATCAAATTTGCACGTATGAACGCTCTACGGGCGCAGCGTCGTGTAGCACCGAAACAAATCTCGCTGTGTGAACACCCCTAATGTAAGATGTTTTAAATGTGCCCCATGGTCGTATATTCCACACTAAAAGTCGCACTGGATTATGAGGTGCACCTTCAATATATGGCCTATTTTGTAATTTTTTCATATATTGGACGCACCGCACTATAAGAAGCAATTTACAATGCATCCACTAGATGGAGCAACGCACAAGGAAATACAATCAGAACTGTAGCAATGCCACTCAAGTGAAGCGCGCCTCAGCAGTCCATAGTCCGCTGCTCTCTGCTGTGCGCACAGGCACGTACGCACGTGGTTCAACCAATCAGCGCCGACGCAACCCACATCACATATCAAAGAAGCTTTGAACAAATGACAACAGCCAAGATAGCTTAGCTGTTGAGAGGCGTTGCTACAGAACGATCAAATGTCGGAAAAACATATTTAATAAAGCAGCGACACAGTTCACTTAACCGAGAGCAAGTTATAACATTGACTCGTTAACATTGAACTCTCTTACCGCTGGTCTATTTCCATGTTCAATTGCGTAACCCGATTGCCTTAAGTTTGAACTCTGCGTTGTAAGCATGTCTCTAGCAAGGAGTCATCTTGGCGTCGACATATTACCGTAATAACCATACACAAGGCGCATTGGATTTTAAGGCACGCTGTGAGCTTTTAAGAAAATGGAAGTCTTTTAGGTGAGCCTTTTAGTCCGGAAAATACGGTAATGTAATCCCACTTGAAACACGAAACATTAAGTAGCCATTTGCGTTGATAGCAGTTATTCATCCACGTAGACGGTTCATTTATTATGCATGGCAATGACATTACGTCATCATTTGTAGACATCTACGTTAAATGAGATCGAGAAGCAAAGTCTTCAATATCCCAAATAATTCTATCTCCTCCGGCATTGCCACTTTGCCGATATGAGATGGTAAAATGAGCCCGTACATGCAGCACCAAATTCAATTCCCTCAACATTGTGCAACGTAACATTTTTTGGTGCACATCACTCGACGTCATGCTTTGTACGCATGCGTGTCGATTCGCAGACAAGTTCACACTAGAAGTCGTATTTGTTTTTGTAATGTGAACGAGTATTTAAAAAGATTGGATTCAACAAAAAAAATCAGAATAGGGCATCACGACCTCCGATGTGAACAAAGCAATAGTGTTTATTTTAAAATATATTGTGGTATATCATTACCGTAATATAAAATGGCCTTCGGTGTGATGGAAGCGTTTTCCCATATCGGCCAGCACTAGTTACGAGCGGGTTATTTCTAAAATGAAATATTTTGATCGAAACACAAAACAATACTCTGCAGAATGCGGGACTGAAAATAAAGAGATGGCTTTTTATGTATGATTTAGTATCATGCCTCCATCACGGGGGTAATACAATTACAGGGTCAGTTGCCATGGCAACTCTTTGGCTCTGTTTCTACTCCAACTGGGAGATGACTTCATCTGGATGCAGATAGGGGAGTGAGATCAGCTTTGAAGCAAGCACACATGCTAAAAAAAAAAATCAATAATAGCTATGAAGCATTGAAAAATGAAGCTAAGACGGGTTCACGTATCATGATTAAAGGACAGCAGTTCCAAAGAGAGGCTGGGTTTTTCATTGAAGAGGCTGTTTAGGCCGACAGACAGCGTCGGCTCGCCCAGAAAGTAATACAAGCAAATGCTACGGGTGCCACCGCCGCCTTCAAGGGGCACCGTGCAATCCGGAAAAAAAAACCTTAAAATGAACCCGGTGACATATTCACATGTAAACCAATGAACCATATACCAACATTTTAAGTGTCATGACAGTTGGGGTGTATGTTCTCAACTAATATGTACAGAATCAGATTTTTTTTTTTCTTTCACATTTTAAATTGTGAGGATAAATGCTTCAAATAATGGCTGGCTGGATGTTCTCTTCTAAATTCAACACACTGGCTAAAAACAACGCTATTCGATTTATTTTGCAATCGTATGTAAATTTGCTGATGAGCAGACTCCGTGGTCGGCACTGCTTGTCGAGTGCAAACTGTCGAACATCCCTTCGGGAAAACAATTCACATTTCCACTAAATTGGCCTCGCGCAAAAACCCAGAGACCACAAACCACACAGAATGGTACCAGTGTGGGGGAAAAAAGAACACATGACAACATGACCGAAAACAATAAAACATTGTGTAAGTTGCAAGTAGAGATTAAGTAAATCTGCATTTTTTTCTCAGAAACAATTTGGTTACAGTCAGGATCTCTTTGAGCAGATTCCAAGTTAGCATCACCAAATGTATTGTGTTCAACATTTAAGGTACTGTATTACTGTACGACATTAGTCTGTCAGTCAAGTCTATAAATCCAAGTTTGGGCAGCTGTGAACAAGGTACAATTGTCAAAACAGAGCCAGAGGAAAGCGAAGACAGACGTCTTCCTCCCCTTTCACATGCGGCTGAAGGCCTGCTCTGATAAGCGCCTCAACAAAGCCACTGCGCAACAAGTGCAGTCTATCAACCCACAACAGACCCAAAGTAAACTGACAACTCTTTATTAGGCACTCGTCGATAAATGCAATTTAGTGTTGGGAACAAGTTCAGGTCTATATTTATTGCAGTTCAAGTTAGCAAATTTAGCATGCGGCCAGACTGTTATTTGTTCCCAGTGCTAGCAACGACACGGTAGTTAACAATATGAAACAAATTTAATTATGAAGTCAAAACATAAGGACTAAAAATAACGCTTCAGTATTGAACGAGATCACGAGATTATAATGGGCTCAGTTTGGAAGACCAAAAAAAAAGAAACACTCAAATTCCTTCAATTGTTCCAATCTCTCTGCTTGTTTTATTTAACATAACATATATGAATCATTTGACAGTACAGTATTTATTTATTTTTTTAACCTGCCTCAAAACTCTCTTGTATTCTCTGGCATTTGTCTGTGTCCGATGTGTTGTGTTGTGTTATTTTTGTTATTTTTACTTCAAGATGGCGCCGCGAGAGTGGCTGCCTTTCCCGCAGCTCCTATATTTTGTTGTTCTACTTCTTCCTTTCATAACTTTGCTGCTGTGAATTGAGAATTTCTCCATTGCGAGACTAATAAAGGTTTTCTTATCTTATCTTATCTTATTTGACTCTGCATGACTGATTTTTTTCTTGGTTTTGCTGTTCGGTGCTTTCTACCGTCTTTGTTACTGATTTGTTGCTTTACTGTTGTATATGTTAGTTGCTCCATGTACAGCACTTTGTATGCAGCGTATCAAAGTGCTCTATAAATCCAGTTGAGTTGAGTATTGTGCATGGTATTCATTTTCTTTGGTATGTTTAAACAATCTACAATTCATCGGTCTATTTGTAGTGATGATGAGCCCTATGCCCAATATTTCCAACAAGATGAAGTAGCCCTAATGGGGATTTGAGAACATTTTGGTTGATATAATTAAGACATGGATCATTTTAAAAGAGGAGCTTGTCATGTTTCGGTTTGTGACCAACAGGTGGCACTGTAGGGCTCCCCCTGCAGCTGCACACCTGTTGGTCGTTAGGTCATTAGCTCTTTAAAAGGACTCCTGCCCGACCACTGATTGTCGGGTCATCGTTGCTGTTGGCTACTGTCATGTTTGTTTGCTGGCTGCTGTCATGTTTGTTTCAGTCATGTTTCGGTTACTGTTATGTTTTAGCTTCGGTCATGTTTTTTGTTTGATACTTTGGATAGTGTTTAGGATTTAGTTTTCTGTGTTTTATCAATACACTTCTTCAAATACACCCTGCTCCTCCCTCTTGCCTGCTTTTTGGGGTCCACCACCACCTCGCATCGTGACAGAGCTACCGTAATTTCTCGACGACGCACATTTGTTTTTGTTGCAAAAAAAGAAAACTCAAAAATTTGATGGGGAGTTTTATACATGGGCTAAGAGGAATGACATGAAAATTTGTCACATAGCATGTAATATACATGTAGGTCATGGGTGCCCAATACGTCGATCGCGACCAACTGGGATATTACGGACCGGTCCCAAGTCGACCGCGAGGGGTGGGAGGAGGAAATGTGGGTGGGGGAGATTGGTCGCTTCAAAAGTCAATCTTCGGTCAAAAAAGTTTGGCCACTCCTGCTATACTTTCAGCTGTTTTGCGGTCGCTTGGGGTTGTAAAAAAGTTGTCCTTTCATTCCAGTATGATACTTAATGTCAACCAACACTATTCAGAGGGGATAGCTCATGAATAGCGAAAAGCCGCATATAATTGACACCCATTGAACGGGATTGGGATTGTTGTTGATGGTTTTAAAAAAAATAAAAACACATAATTCTTCAAACTAAAAAAAAAAAAACATTTTTAAAAGCCGATTAAACTTTCAACATGCTTTCCACAAAAAATATGGAAAGAAGGAAATGGAGGGGTGGATTATGTTTTTTTAAATAAAAGAATATTGAAAGAAAAAAAATTCCAAATATAGTCTGTGAATCCACTTGTCTCATACGAGTATGTGGGGGTCGACTGTACGATGTTATTTGTGGTGGTTTTGGCATAATTCTTGGGCCCGATTACGATGTTCCAAATAGGTTTGTTTATCCACCAAGCCTCGCATCGTCTCGAGAAGCATGCTCAGTACATGATAATCACAAAAATTAATAACATACACAATAAAATAAGACTCTAAGCCATGAGAGCAACTAGATGAGGGTGCTTCGAGTGGAGAAGATGAGAGGCTCCACCTTCTACTCTGACAGTGAAAACAATAAACAAATAAATAATTGAACATGTCTAGTCAATCTGGTGACTGTTTGTGCTCCTTTGGCTGCTAAATACTATCTTGGTTCACAGTTCAACAGCTGTAAACAAGTCAATACACTCACCAGATAAGCCAAACTCTCGCTCTCAATTCTCCAAGCCTGCACCTTTGTGGCTCTGTCCCGGCCAGTTTTAGAAGCAGGCTGTGTTACATAACTCTTGGTGCTCACAGACCGCAATGATATTGTCCGCAATTGTTTATTTCACCACGTTGCGTGTGTGTGTGTGTGTGAATGTGTAAGACGGTAAGTACATTCTCAACGCCGATTGACTTGCGGCAACGCAACACAGTGAAAGGTTCACATTTTCAAATGGTAGCACCCCGCCTCCGAAACCCTCATGGAAAACGCATCCACCTATTCCCAGCTATCTGCACAAACTGCATTGGACTTTATATGCAACACAGACGTTCAACTCGTGTTTGGTTTGACTGCAGTATCCGACTCCCTGACTTCTGCATCACACAAACATCATTTTTGCTGCTCACCAAACGTCAGGTCGAGGATCAAGTCAACTGCCGCAAATAGAAACAAAATTGTATTTAGCCGATGTCATGTTCTATGCAGAAGTTGGTTCCCTAGAGGACAAAATGTACTTTCCAAAGCAAACCTTTGTTGCCCTTTGCAATGCCGGGTCGTCTTTGTGACATCCCGGCAAATACTGTATCTTGTCTGGAAATGAGAAATCCCAACGAGCAAATTATTTACGTAGATAATACTTCACTTTTTGAGCATGTAAACCAGCTAATTGGAGGAAACATATTATGAGTAAAATCTGAATTTAAAGAGAGCTCTAATATTGAAGTGTGTGTTATTCTCAAGAAATGACGAAACCTTGGGTTTATTTTTCAAGTTATGAACAATTATTCTGTAATACACATTACTGCTCTTCTGTGGTCATTGTGAACTCTTGGGTAAATATGTGTTATTTTTGTGAATGCTTAGAAGGTAATCCTAATTTAGCAGAGACACAATGATGACTCGGAAACAGCACAATCCTCTGTTGATGCCGAGAACTTTGTGAAGTGCAAGCTCGTCATTCTCCACGGACCATCAGGGAGAAATAATGGTAAAACAATTCATTTTCGTCAAGCCAACATCTGAAAGCATATCACTGGGCAAAGTAAATGTCCCTAATGGACTCTGGTGGAGATTGTTTAAAACCACACTCAAAGTGTTTTGGAGTTTGGTAAAAACACACTGACACTTTTTCACTGAAATATGGAGAGAAAATATAACATTCATTCATTCATCTTCCGAACCGCTTGATCCTCACTAGGGTCGCGGGGGGTGCTGGAGCCTATCCCAGCTGTCTTCGGGCAGTAGGCGGGGGACACCCTGAATCGGTTGCCAGCCAATCGCAGGGCACACAGAGATGAACAACCATCCACGCCCACACTCACACCTAGGGACAATTTAGAGTGCTCAATCAGCCTACCATGCATGTCTTTGGAATGTGGGAGGAAACCGGAGCACCCGGAGAAAACCCACGCAAGCCCGGGGAGAACATGCAAACTCCACACTGGGAGGCCGGAGCTGGAATCGAACGTGGTACCTCTGCACTGTGAAGCCGACGTGCTAACCACTGGGCAACCGGGCCGCAGAAAATATAAAAATTTTCTTAAATTTGAAGTAATGTACATTAGATTATCTAACGGCCAACCTACTGTAAATCTGTGTTTTAGTTATGGAAACACCTTCCGGGGTGAGTTTGTTTTGAAATGACACACACTGAACCAACAATAAAAATAGTAACAGAGAACCAGTGTAAATTCTACTCCAGTATATTTTCCGCGTATTTGCATAATATCATCAAGAATGGCCTCAGCTCAGAGAAAGCACAAAGTACACGAGGACGACTCTGTTAACACGTTTGCATAGAAATGAATATTTGGAAGTTTAAAACAACACGAGTTGTTGTTCATTAAGCTACCGTTTTCTTAAAACGATCACGTTAGAAAGTCGGCTCATGTATATTTATCGACGGGTCACTTATTTAGTGATTGATTGCTTTGATACGGGGTGGGCATACTGTCTTGACACAAAAAAAAAAAATCAATGAAGTCCAAAGAGAAAAGAAGAAACGACGTGGATGCACAAACAAATGGGCCTACCTCCAGTGTGAACGTCTCCGGCGCTTTTCAGCTCGATTAAAGTTTCATCCTTTGCCTTGCCCGTTATTTTCCTCATTGCGACCAAAACGTGTGTTCAGTCAGAGCGGCTGTGACGGGGAGGCACGGACCGGTGATGCCGCTGTGGCACTGTCGGATCAACCAAATCACCACCATGTACGCACACCGTCAGCAAAAGAACGGCGGTAGCATCTTTTGCACGTTTTCGAAGAAGCCCGATGGAAGTGATCCCTTGCTTGCTACCAGACGCTTGCCTGAGTAATGAAGGTACAGTACTCATAAAAGGGGAGTGGTCAAAGAGGCTTTTCATCGGCTCAATGGACCTCTGCGCGACCGTGTGCAAGAACAGAGAGTGAACGTGAGCGTGAAACAGCCTACATCCAAGAAGGGGGTTGGAATTCTAAAGTGATTGTGGCACAGGTTAAATACGACAAATAAAAGTCAAAAACGATAAGGGAATACTTGTGGTATACTGTACCACGTGGTGCTGACTGCAGGATGGTAATTTGTGTACAATACCGACACCTTGTGGCTTAGACAGGTAGTGCATCATATTTTCTGACTTCACAGAACATGTCACTGAATCCACACTTTTACTGGCTGGATATGTTCTTGCAAAGTGTAATATTTTTTTTTTAAGAGTCGACTTCTCAAAAGCGTAATAATAAAATATTAGCACTGTGCAATTCTGGTCGCACATTTTTTGCTTGAAGACATTTGACCTTTAATCTATTATGCGTCTTCAATTCTAAATATTATGTGCGCTCATCTCCCTTTTGAAGCCTCAGTGGGTGTCTGAGGTATATATATGGGGGCCATTCCATTAATCCATTTTCACAAGGAAGCTCGAGACTAATCCAAGTCTTTTAACTCCGCAAGTTTACATTTTATTTAGACGCATACATGTTTTTGCAATGTGGGAGAAACCCCGTATGCTCAGCGAGAAAAGTTGCAAACGTCTCATGTCCAGGTCAGAGGCCGGAACACAAAACCTTGAATGTGTGTCTGTATTTCTCACGCACATCATGGAGAAGAGTTTGTCCGCCATTAGTTCCCCTCCTAAAAGCTGAAGGAAACTCTGCCAGGAAGAGGTTTAAGAAATAAAAACATCACAATGCAGTCAAGTGAGGATGCACGAAAATAGTGCAGCCATACAAATCCATTACGAATGGGTAAATTGTTCAGGATCCGTTATTGCAGTTAGTTAACATGCACAGCTAGTGAGGAAAGCCCAGCGGCGAATCCACTTCCTGAGGGTGCTCAGGAGGAACAACCTGGAGGAGAAGCTGCTGGTGATGTTCTACAGAGCTACCATCGAGAGCACCCTGGTGGTACAGCGTTGTACGCGAGGTGCTCAGCGGCAGACAGGAAAGCGCTGCAGAGGGTGATAAATCTCTCCCAGAAGGTCACTGGCTGCTCTCTGCCCAGCCTGGAGGACATTGCCAGCTCACGTTACTTCAGCAGAGCAGCCAACATCATCAAGGATGCATCCCACCCCAGCAACCACCTGTTTGTCATGTTACCCCCGGGCCGGCGTTGCCGGCGTTACGGATCACACAAAACAGATTCAGTACAGTTTTTTCCCTAGAGCCATTACTGCAATAAATAACCATAGAAAATAATCAAAGCTATTGCATTTTAAACCTAAACTCACTTACCCCACTTTGTGCAATAATGAGCAATATCTGAGACATTTCATGTGCAATATGTGTCCAGTGTGCAATATAAGCCTCCGTCCCACACTACCACTACTGCTGCTGTTGTTGTTGAGTTTTGTAATGCACTAAGGAGTGGCACCCAAATGTCATTGTATGCAATACAATGACAATAAAGGCGATTCTGATTCTGACATATATTCTAAACTGCATAGACGTTCCCAAATACAGTATTTTCACTCTGAATTCCTCAGATCCAAAAATGTCAAACCAGTCGGTTTAGAGACGTTTCAAATAGAGTTTTAAGAATTTCCAAAGATGAATGTCATTGTATTCTTTCAATGAAGTAAGTAGCGAAGCGTGAAGCAAGGGAAATAAATTATTACAAGTATTTACAAGTATCTAAAATGACATTGCAAAATGGCAAAATATTTAATATCAACCTCAAAATATGTACATCACTCAAGAAAGGTTAGTGATATTTGACTTTGAGGTAAAATTTTCAGATGAAACCAAAATGCACCGTAACTTCCACAATTACAGCGTGTTTACAACATCTCATCGTTCAAAAGAAGAATTTCTGAGTTACTACATGCCCAAGACAATTGGTAAAAAATATATATATATCAAAATGTCAGCAATATATTCAGTCTGATATTGATTTTATACCTAAACTGGTTTCACAAAGTTTCACTTTTGTTGTTGTTGTTAACTCTTGAGAGCTTTTCAAAATGTGAACAGCAGTAGGCGGGATACACCTTGAACTGCGAGCCAGCCAATCACAGGGCACACATAGACGAACACCCATTTGCTCTCACAATCCACACCTTGGGGCAATTTAGGAGTGTTCCTCTGAACCAGAGTATCAGGAAGAAACCCACCCAGCTCCAGGCACGAGGAGTACATGCAAACTCCACGCAGGAAGGCGGGTGCCTACAATCGAACCCTGCACCTCCTGCACTGTGAGGTGAACTTGCTAACCAGTCGATCACCGTGCTGCCTATTCTCGGGAGCCGTCCGTGTAGGTGACGTAATAGAAATATGACAAACACCTCTTACTGGGAAGCACTGTAATTCAAGAATACTGCAAAGTACAACAAACAAATAATTAACATTGTTTACGTTATACCTCTCTGAAAATGCCAATCAAAACACAATACTGTATTCCAGTACTGTACACCTACTGAAGTATCTTTTTTAAAATTCAGTATTTGCATGACTTTCTCGTCCGCTAGAGGGCGATACAGTATCGTTTAACGGCCGCCGCTTTGTTCCCAATGACTAGGAGAGTTCCTTGTTTATGTGAGGTTCACTCACCCTGAACCATTTAGCTTTAAGCAAAACTCACCCACATCTACAGTTAATATTTTGCCTTTTACTACCTTTTAAAATAATTCAGGCTCCCACTCGGTTTCTTTTGTTAAGCTAAATTGCGTGTATGTCCTTGGTTTCCGAAGGGAAACAATGCAATATATTTAGTTTTTCATAAAATAGTAATGATGTGGTCGATCAATACCAGCTGAATAGCCAAAATCTCGTGACGATTTTATTCCAAAATAAGAGTCTGAAGTGATCGTATTTATAATTACCGTTACCATGTGTGAATTTTGTTACCGAATCATTGTATTTTCTTCGCATTGTATCTAAAAAAAAAATAATTATTTGTTGGCATTTACAAACCGTTTCCAAGTGTACTCGACTCTTTTGTTCCATGAGTACACATGCATTGACTGTGTGTTGTTGCGTGCGCGCGCGTGTGTGTGTGTGTGTGTGTGTGTGTGTGTGTGTGTTTTGGGGGAGACAAGAGAGAGAGAGAGAGAGAGAGCATGCAGGATCGGTTCCAGTCGAGTGAATGAAGAAGAGAGGAGGCGAGGGATGCTGACAGATTACTGATAGATGGCTGGAATGACGAAAGCTTATTCGACCCCAGTGTGCCACCGAACAGTAGCTCCGTAGGTCGGAACATGTAGCCGAAGATTTCTTCACCTCATCGATTAACTTCGCGTTGTGCAAGTGCTGGATTAACTGAGCGTTTTAAATGGCATCATCCAAGAGGCGCTGCCGCCTTGTTCAATGTTTTTTGGGTATCCTGCTAAACGCTTGCATGGGTAAGTGGCATCAACCTCGTCATCGTTGCGGCGTGCGGTTGGTTGCTCGAATCACGTCTAATCAGCTCCTCTGCGGCTTAATTGACGCGTGTTTGGATGAGTGAGATGGTGAACTTGGACTCTGGCCGCAGTCTGTGCTTTGGCCGTGGATGGCACTTTGCAGACAAAGTGGAGCAGCAATGTGGGCTGTGGGAAGGCTGGATCAGAGCGGCATCTGGTGTAGAATATGCAACCGGTGCCTCGCAATGTCGCGTAAATTCAACTTTTGTCATTTGCGCAAAGACCTTTCCGCCGGTTGCCGGTGCGTGTGGTTGCACTTAAACCACGTGCGGCGGTGTGAGGCAAAGTTTTTCGGTTGCTTTGACGTGAGAAAGTTCCACAGAGCACAGTGGAACGTATTTTCCCCCACATTACAATATCCGTGGCTGTATCAACTGTTTCCAAGTAATTATTCGCCACTCAGTGGCAGTATTACAAATTGAGCTCTCAAAGGAAAAGCGGCAGCAAAACTCATTACATTGTGTCATGATAATGATAAGAAAGTTAATGAGTCATTATTGGTCTGGTCCAAATGGCAATGATCCTGCTGGGGAAATGATTTGTACATATTAAATGTCAAGACTGTCTCGTTCCTCCTGATCGAATTGTCTTTTTGTGTGGCTTTTGTTCATTGTGACGGACAGTTTCTGCCTAATGCGAGGGCCCCCAAACTCACAGGGGGGATAGTGAAGATTTGTCACACAGGGAGCCACAACAGCCTGGCTGGAATCATAAATTCATAACCTGCTTTGTCAAGGGAATTGGGAAACATCAGAGTCACGGTTCAGTTTTTTGTTTCATTCAAATGTAGGCGATACGTTAAATAACTCAAGCCGTGCTTGGCTGTCTTTGAAAATACATTTTGTTTTGATGATGGAACTTGTGAGGATATTTCAATAGAGTTGAGAAGAAGCAATCAAATGATAACCTGAGTATATATATATATCTGTGGTTTGCACTGCTAGAGCTCATTCAGAAAATATCATGACGAGACCACCAAAACCGTACTACTGTACTTTGGGGAAAAAGAGTGTTGGATTCATGTAAAAATTGTCTGGATATTAGTTGCAGACTTTAACATCATGTTTCTGCATCATGACTATGGTTTCGTTTTGCACAATAGTCATGTTGTTGAAACATGATTTAAATGCGAGCTACCAGTATCCATACTTCTTTTATCTAAATCCAACAGAGACATTTTTCAATGTATGAACGCTTTAAATATGTCGGTGTCGTAGTTTAAGTTTTAGCAACACTTACCGTAAATTCCGGACTATAAGCCGCTACTTTTTTCCCAAACTTTCAACCCTGCGGCTTATACAGTGATGCGGCCAATTTATGTAATTTTTCTAACGGCCGCCAGGGGCGCTCGAGTAGAAAAGGTAAGATTAAGACCGGTCTTTATGACACTGTTTAATTCCGACACTGAGGACGGTGACTTCGATGGCTTCAGTTCACAGGAGGAAGATGAAGACGGCTCAACGTGATTTTCTTTCTTCGTAAATATGTTGACATGTTTTAATGTGGGCACGTGAGGCTTATATACAGGTGCGGCTTGTGTATGTACAACATTGGTTTTCCTCAAAAAATGTAGTGGGTGCGGCTTATAATCAGGTGCGCTCTATAGTGCGGAAATTACGGTACACGTTTTTCAACAGATGATTTGGGGTGGGGGTGTGGGGGGGGGCTTGGGATGAAAGTGTATAAGATTAAGCAGGCTAATTTTACACAGAGTCTTTCTTCGCAATTTCAAGTCAACTTTACTCTCCAATTACATGTCACCGCATTTCAGAGTACTTCAAACTGTACAGTTGGAAGTATATACGGTAGGTAGCTAGAATGGAATGGTATTGATTTCTAAATCACAAAACATAATCTTGGGAGCTATTTGCACTTTGTTTTTGTTGACCGGATGTGAAATAAATTGTTCTGTGGGGACTCGGTTCGCAGTAGCTGTTTAAGTCATTTAGCAGCACAGAGAAGCTTCTGTCAAGTCTTAAAGTAGACGCTGTGGATCCATTTATGTACTGTACATTCATTATATTGACAAAAGAATTAGAGCGTCTTCCCTTTACGCCAGCAAAAAAATGAAAACGTGGGAAACAACCATAAGGAGTTCGTTTCCTGCGTGCAATTAGAACAGATTCCCCTCTTCTGGGAAGACTTGCACAAAGATTTTTCAGTGTGTCTCCAGACATTGTGGTACATTCACTCAAACGGACATTGTGATGTCACTCATGGACGAGCGCTTTTGGCTCGTGGTCTGTTAGTTCATTCCAAATGTGTTTGATGCAGCTGAGGTTCTTCACTCCATACACTGTCCACTGATACGTGCAGTGTAACACAGCGCCGAAACCTTTGCGACAAATTTTGGAAGATTGTACGTTGTAATTGTACGATAAAGAACTATTTGATAGTGTCCTTTAGATACCAAACATTGTACCGTAATTTCCGCACTATAGAGCGCACCTGATTATAAGCCGCACCCACTACATTTTTAGAGGAAAACCAATTTTGTACATACACAAGCCGCACCCGTATATAAGCCGCATGTGCCCACATTAAAACATGTCAACATATTTACCAAGAAAGAAAATCACGGTGAGCCGTCTTCATCTTCCTCCTGTGAACTGAAGCCATCAAAGTCACCGTCCTCAGTGTCGGAATTAAACAGTGTCATAAAGACCGGTCTTAATCTTACCTTTTCTATTCGAGCGCCCCCTGGCGGCCGTTAGAAAAATTACACATATGGGCCGCATCACTGTATAAGCCGCGGGGTTGAAAGTTTGGGAAAAAAGTAGCGGCTTATAGTCCGGAATTTACGGTACTTCACTCAACATTCTTTGTTTGAAACTTATTTTCTGTTTCTTGTCAACAGCGTACCAGAGTGTACTGAATGAGGGGCAGCATGAGTGCTGAAAATGAACCGACGAAACATAAGAAAAACAATAAATCATCTTAACTTTGGTTATCATATGATTCGACCCATGATGGCATTATGAGGAAAAAAATGATCCTGTTTTGTGTCCTGGCATGACTTGTCGCTGTCAGTGGTGCTCGGGTCCGCTACTGTCTGGTTCTGTCAGGTTGCGTGCGTGTAGTTGCCTAAATGGTTGCAGAAAATGTTTTTTGCCAGCCAGTCTCTTGACTCTGCCAATCAGAAGGCACCAGGAGAGGCCCGTTTAGCCACCACTTGTCTTTGGTCTTGCTCTGTAATCCCAAAATACAAGTGCCTCACCTATTTTCATGGAAAACGCAGTCGAATGCTTCTCCCAAGATACGGTTAGGTCTGGCAACTTTCAGTTCTGCAGGCATGTGCTTGTCTCCTTTTTACATAGCCCGATGTTCTGCCTTCACCAATCACCTGGACTTATTGATGACAACTTCATTACATCCTGTGTCTGTTGATGACTCACGGTTGTGTTCCAAATCATTTCCTCCGACCTTTTCTCACTGCCTGTTGCCTTGCTCTTTGTCAGAGCCTCAGAGTTGCATTAGCCGGTACCTGCTGGCAACATGCCACGGTCATTAACAAGTCAATGTTGTATCATGATGGCCATCAAACGAAACTGTCATCTTATTATTTGTTTTATTTATTTTGAGTGAACTGCCAACTTGGGCGCCCATGTTTTTTTTAATGCACATTCAGATGACATTTTTTGAGGCAAATAAGCAAATTCAGTTTTAGTGTCGTCAGTTTGTCCATCAACATTTATGTACGTTGTTATTCGGGGGGGCCCCAAACGTTTTTAAACTGAGAGCTATACCTTGAGTGCTAATTAATGTGAATGGTGATCAATTTCATGCACAGTTCTTACATTACATTTTGTGATCTGTTGTTATTAAAAAGTAGAAATATTCATTCATGGGAAATAACTGTCCATTTATTAAAGTGAATGATTTTGGCTGCCAACCAATTCACGGTGTATCCTCCCTTGCGGTAAGCCCGCGACCCTCGTGAGGATAAGCGGTTTGGATAATGGATGGATTTCTCACAGTAATTATATGCAATCATTTCGCATCGGAGGAAACTGATATGGGTGGTTCTCAGACAGCGGAATGTTCAAACGCTGACCCACTTGGAGAGTCAATATTTTCATCCATTTGCAATCAATCACCAGATTTCACTGCTTACCATCCCGCAAACATACAGCGGAGATCACATGAACAACTCGCCTGAAATTTGTGCTGTCGTTTGTACATGAATGTCATTTGAGTGGTGAAAAATAGCCACCGTGACCACTTCGTTGGTCTTTGTGACATGCCAACACACCCATGTAATTTACAGCCCATCATCCCCTTAAGATACATCCGTTACAAAAACATTTCTTACCATTAAACTGGCAGAATGTCAATGCGACACAACACCATTAAATGGAGTCCCACGCTGCCCATAATGTGATAAGATCCCCCCCCAAAATTACGTTAGTTTCGTTTCCTTCTGTGTACATGAGCTACCCCTGATGATTTATTACTGTACTTACAGCAGGGATGCCCAACCAGTCGATCGCGATCGACCGGTAGCTCGTGGACCGGTCCCAAGTTGATCGCGAGGAGTGTAGAGAGAAATGGAGGAAAAAAAAAGGATTTGTGTGTCTTCGTGCATGTTATTAACCCTTTCAGGGACAGCAGTTACTACAGTGGACAGCTTATCATGTGATCAGGCAACACGGTGCATGTAAGGGTTCATATTCGATATTTTTCATGTTAGTGCGCACTCCACCCGATACATCCCATCAGTCTCACTTTCACAAAAAAAAGTATTATAAAAATAAAATAACATTTAAAAAAAACAGGTCACCTTTAACCTAGGGTGGCAGGCAATCTGCATCACCGGAAGTTGCCCAGCGGTCAGCAGTCTGCAATTGCAGTTTGCAATTAGCGCTGTTGCGATATGACTTTTTAAAAATGATTATTCTCATTCCAAGTTTGTTTCATCTGTAATTCACTGATGGCGCTGGCAAAGGATGAGAATCGAGAGCACCAGGAGAAGCATTTTAAAACAGTTCACGTGAGCGACAATAGTGATGTTATTGCATTTAGCACGCTGCAAAAGTGTGCCCCATGCCTCCGCGTCAGGTCCCCCTAAGAAAGTCAGTGATTTTCTTTTGCAAACTCACAAACTCTTGTATCTACTTTATTTGACTGTTTTGTTCACCTTAGGAGCCGTTATGTCTGTCGCTCATCATGGCATGCGTGTGTGTGTGTGTGTGTGTGTGTGTGCGTACGTGTGCGTGCGGTAACGGATGAGATCTTCATCGAAGTGGCATGTCATCCTTGGGGGCAAACTGTGCCCGTGGGGATCATTTTGGTGACCCCTGGTTTACATGATGTGTCACTACTTGCTGGTTGGGCTACAGCATGTTAACATGAGCTTGGTACCGTTGGCTGCTTCCTCTCTGAAAAACGTTTAAGGCGGGGGGGGGGGTGTGCACTTCTCTGTCTGCTGCATCATTTTGGAAGCAAGAATCAGCATCTGCCAGCTAAGTCAAGTCAAGTCAAGTCAAGTCAACTGTATTTATAGAGCACTTTCAAACAGCCATCGCCGCATACAAAGTGCTGTACATGGAGCAATTTAACATATACAATAAACAGTAAAACAAATCGGTAATAAAGACAGTAGAAAGCACCAAACAGTAAAACCAAGAACAAATTTAAGTCATGCTGAGTCGAAAGCCAGGGAATACAAGTGAGTTTTGAGGAGGGTTTTGAAGATGGGCAGTGAGGAAGCTTGACGAATGTTCGGTGGGAGGTCATTCCAGAGAGGGACCAGCAACAGAAAAGGCTCGATCCCTCTCAGCCTCAGTTTAGTTCTTGGTACTTCTAATAATGTCTGGTCGGCAGACCTGAGGCGCCGGGCAGGTGCGTGAGGCGGATGAGCTCAGAGAGGTAAGGTGGCGTGAGATTATTTAGAGATTTGAAAACAAATAAGAGGATCTTGAAAATAACTCTAAAATGTATGGGGAGCCAGTGAAGGGATGCCAGAGTAGGAGTTATGTGCTCCCTCTTACGAGTACCAGTCAAGAGGCGAGCAGCGGCATTCTGGACCAGCTGAAGCCGCTTAATGGAGGACTGGCTGACTCCAAAGTAAAGGGCATTGCAGTAATCGAGCCGGGATGTGACAAAGGCGTGAATTACTGTCTCAAAGTGTTCATGAGAGAGGAGAGATTTTATTTTGGCCAGCTGTCTAAGGTGAAAGAAGCTGGATTTAACAACGGCACCAATTTGCCGATCAAATTTGAAATCACTGTCCAGTTTAAGGCCCAAGTTTGAGACTGTTGACTTAAGATAAGGAGACAGGGGGCCCAAGTCTACAGGATGGGATAAATCTAAAGCTAAGGGTTAAATATGACTACTAGCGCCCCCGTGCTTTTCACAAATGGCCGCACCGATGTCCCTCAGGTCCCATTGCCCTTTTACTTAAAGTGTTAATAGAGAGAAAAAAAAAAGAATGGCGAAAGAGAAGGAAGACATTATTCTTTGCATTTAGGTCTTGTTGTGATCGCCGTGCTCAGCCAACTCCTTCTCCGGACCAAAATCTGAAGCATTTCTCAGCTGAAATTTCATGGATGAAGGTTCTCTGTTTTGACCCCTGTGCCCTCAACGCCCACCCCCTCTGTGGCCCTTTACTCTTCCACTCCCCTGCCACCAGATTCCTGGGCCTTGGGGCAGAGACTGGTAAATGCTTAGTCCATCAGCAATTGAAACTTGAGGGCAAAAGAGCCTACGAAGCTCTTCTTTTACAGGACCGAGTCAGGTTAGGCTGTTTGCATCCTCTATTTCCGCATCCCACAGATTCCACAATTCTGGAACATTGGAGCACGTCGTATTATTATGAAGGAAATCCCAAAGCGCAAACACATTTCACGGATGTGGTTTGTTTTTATGGACAAGAAAATGCACGATCCCCGACTGAATAGGCGGTCCCCATCAGTCGTCTCTTTTAGTACACAGCAAAGGCAGACAATAGCTTTGAGAATATGTGTGTATATGACTACACATGCGGTCTGTATTCATTCTCGATAATGTGCATTCCCTTCTGCCTGGAGGTAATGTAGCACACTTAACGCGTTTCATTCACGAGGTGCATGGCGAGCCATCATAACGGATATGCCACATGGGGCATACTTTGTTTGTTTGCATGCAAAGGAATGATATGGAGATGATTACTTGGGGCCCACAACTGTTGCAGTAATTGCGTTGTAAGCCAGGGTAGTTCTCAGTATGGATGATCAAAGCATATGATAATGCAGATATCATCATCGTCGGATACAATCCGATGAGATCTGAGTCACACATCCAAGGCGGAGTCCTTAGTTTGTTTGTGGTGGGTTGTAAAGGAAGTCAGGAATCCCTAAAATGATTCAAAAAGTATCCGTGGGATCTATCCACTTACCGTGTGCTATACTATCCTGTGGTTCCTGTCTCTTTTTGTTCCGGAAATCGAACAGGGTGCATTGTGATCTTTGCTTGTGTTCGTCCAGGTGTGTCGTGCGACGCGGAGCTCTCCTTCACCCTGGAGCCGAGTGACATCATCGCAGTGCAAGAGCAGCCCCTCATGCTCCATTGCCAGGTGGATGGTATCCCCCCGATCACAACACAATGGAGGCACAACAGCCTGCTTTTAACCCAAGACCAGTTTCACACCATCTTCACCAATGGCTCTCTCCTCATCGGCCACTTCCTCAAGACCAAATCGGACAACACGTCGGATGAAGGGGACTATGAGTGCATGGCCCAGAATTCTTTTGGGCTGGTGGTGAGCCGTAAGGCGCGCGTCCAAGCAGCCAGTAAGTCATCTGTTTTGTTATCTTGCACCGCATGGAATTGCAAACGGGGGCATTCGACTCAGCTCTTCAGCATTTACACAAATCAAAAGAACAAAACAAAACATGGAAATGGTATGACAACTGAGAGATGGAACTTTCACCATCATAACACTTTCAAGATTTTAGTTTAGTGTGTTGTCATGTGAGCACAAAATAGGTTAAAATGATGTTTCTGATGCCAGCGTTGTCTACTTTCAACTGAATGGAACAGAGACACTTGAATCCATAACTCATTTTGTTTCATTGACACAAACTTGTACATTTGAACAGTATGTCCCACCACTGCAGCAACATATGTCACACATTTCATGAGATGATTGTTGTTACTACTACTACTACTACTACTAATATTATTATTATTATTATTATTATTATTATTAACAAAATTAATAATAGCATGAGTAAAACACAATAAATGCACTGTTTATTGTTATGTTACTGTGTCAAGGGGTGGTATGGTGCTTTCAAATAAAATAATATAGAGAATGAAAAGCAAATAAGATACTTTGGAATCATCAAAACGAAAATACATTTACATTTTCAAAAAAAGAAAAAGAACAAACGAAGACCAGGAATGAACGGAGGAGACTTGGGGTAAATAGGACTCACAGCAAACAGGAATCACATATAGGACAAGGACAATGAAGCGGCAAGGACCTGGCGAATGTTTATTTTTTTTTTTTTTTTTGTCAGGGTTTGTTGAATGTAGCAAATAGTTGCAAACAGTTGAAAAGACGTTCGCCAGACATTCCCAAATCGGTGACGCGTGAGGACCGTCATAGATGGTGAGGTGCTACTTCCATGGAGCCAGAAATAAAAATATGGAGCCAAAATAGAAGATCAGCCTTGACTGCAATTTTGATCTTCATTAAAACAAAATTAAATGTTTGAGTATTTGTTTTCGTAATTATCTTTCAATTGATTCCACACTGTTCAACAATGTGATAGCAAGAAAAACAAAACAAATATTTAATATAAGATCAAGTTCATTGTTGTTGTGTTGCTGTTGTCTCTTTATAACATGCTTTGTGACTTTGAGAATGATGAGGTCCAGGTTTCGATATATATGACCCCTTCCGATGCATTCATGCTGAGAACTTACAGCAGATTTAGGGGCACTGCATTCTTCCATGTATTGCTGAGCTGAGAGACTCTGAACACACTTGTTTTATATGTCCTGGACGAAAGAGATGGACAAAGGCTCAGAGAATCCTACTGATTCGCAAGCTCTGTGTAAGCAGCACACTGCTGTGCTGTTGTAACCAAACGGGCTTTTCTATTCGGTGAGATGGGGATCTTAGGGTGGACATATCCCTGGTCAAGGTCCTCCCGAACATCGGAAAACACGTCCAACCTTTGAAGGCCTCTAAGACTTGTTTGTTGTAAATTTCATCTTGTCCCATCATGGCTCGCCGCAGCGAGTCACTCACATGATTTGTTTGGCAACGGTATTGCGCCAGATGCCCTTCCAAATGTAACCCATATTCATTTTTTTAAATCCAGGCTTCCGACTGGCCTTGGTTATCAGGCTTCTCAGAGCTTGTGTCATGATTCGTGATTTGTGACCAACAGGTGGCACTGTAGGGTTCTCCCTGCAGCTGCACACCTGTTGGTCATTATGTAATTAGTGCTTTAAAAGGACTCCCAGCCCCGACCACTCGTTGTCGGGTCATTGTTTGTTTGTTGTCGCTCTTCGCTACTGTCATGTTTCTTCCGGTCATGTTTCCGTTCTAGTTTTTTGAGCTTCAGTCATGGTTTTGTTTGATACTTTGGATTTGTTTTGGTTGTTAGCACTTTGTTTTGGATTTAGTTTTCTCTGTGTTTTATTAAATACAATTAGTCAAGTTGGCCCTGCTCCTCCCTCCTGCCTGCTTTTTGGGGTCCACCACCAAAAAGGGAGACTTCTAAAACAGGCTGGATAGGGGCTCTTGAGGACTAGACTTGAGCAGCCCTGCTTTACACGTTTTCCTGGTTTCCCTCTTCCACCAACAGCCTACAAAATAACAAGCAACTATACAATGACTTGAAGTCTCAGAAGTCTGAAAATGACGAATGCTATGTTTGTGTTGTCCATTTCATGTTCTTCAACACCGGGCCAAACGTGCCGACTGTAAAGCAAAACAAAAATGATTGTGACCGTTTGCGTGGCACAAGTCATATCTCCAAAACAATAATGAGCATCTATTTGCTGCATTACATGCATTTTGCTTTGTTTGAGGACAATAACAGTTTCGTCTTTGAATTGTTTTCATCATGTCCTTAAATTGTAGATGGTGGTGTGTTCATTTCATTCTCGAAGTGCTTTGCTTTGAGGCTTTCTCCTGAACTTTTTCGTGTTGCATTACTGTAGTTATCCATCCATCCATCCATCCATCCATCCATCCATCCATCCATCCATCCATCCATCCATCCAGTCACAGGAAGTACATTAGTGATACAATGGAGAATTGCACCCCCTTCCATCACCAAATGATATTTAACCCTTTCATGCCTCCTGCAACCTGATGACATGATAAGCTGTCCACTATAGTAACCGCTGGTCCCTGAAAGGGTTAAACGCTGAACATTTTTCAAATTTGGCTCAGAAGAACAAACTGTATGAACATTTCACACCTTGATTATGGCAAGAAAAGGTATGCGTTCCAACCAGGCCTTGTCTCCCATTGGCAAGTAGGTTCTTATTATAGGCGCCAAGACTTGAGCACTTCATTTAGACATCCAGACCTCTGACACACCCACCACTCATAAGTTGGGAAGAGCGCAGCCATAGCAGTGATGTTCAAAGACATTCGTTGGCTGCCTGGAAATCATGAAACATGGATTTCTTTTCAGAGACTTGTGAATGTCCTTGCAATCCGCTATAGTCGCGAGTCAGAGTATGCAGACTTCTCTGGCTCCACTTAGACTTAACAGGAGCGCATTGATTTGTATTCTGTATGTATTGTGATTTTGGCCAAGAATTGTGACCAGGCAAAACATTTACTGAATCATTTTTATTTGAGTCGCGAACTTAAGGAGGATTTGTTGAAGTTCTGTGCCAAACTCAGTAGCTCCTCTGTCCTACCGGTTTAGTCTAGGTCTTTAATACTGGGTTTAATCTTTTCGAAGGAAGAGTTTGAATAAGTGATTCTCAGACAAAGATCGCTAACGAGTGTTTGTTTCTTTTCCTCTTCCAAGTCTTTGTGAAGACTGATGTTCTTTTTGTGGTTCTGAGGTAATTTGCTGTGTTACACTCCCTCCTACAACAGAGCTCTGACTTGTACCACTGCGACGCAATGGCTTGTGTGAAGCCTCTTTATGGCCCTCCCGGTGGATAAAACGTCCGTCTTACGCTCCACACTGCCTCCCTCCATAAATTTTACTTTTTATTAGCTTGACAGCCATTTGTGTGAGCTCACAGTCAGGGGCTTGTGCAGGACGGACTCCCCGTTGCCCCTCTCAATCGCCATCCAGCTCAGGAAACATTTTTGGCCTGAAATGTTATCTCTTTGATGGTCACTTTCTCTTGCCGGCCTCTCGCTAACTTTCGCCGCAAATTCGAGGTACTTTCCCATTAGCCCTTGACTCTGAAAGCTTTTCATCATTTCAAAGAATGACAAGCTTGGTACAGTGGACTTAGCCAGGGCCTCTGCCCCCTCCCCCACTGCACACCAGCGTCACCAGGCAACACTTCACAAAAGCCCCCCTGTTTCGAAATAGCTTTTAGCATCAATTGAAATGACTTTCTTTTGTGTATATGCCTGAAATTAATTGGAAAGAGTCGACACGTTTTCAGGACGTTTGTATTTCACATGTAATCTGTGGAGGTAACAGCTGTGCTCGGAAAAAAAAAAAAACATTCAAAAGCCATCATGTAAAATGTCATAAAAGGAAAATCATGGACCAAAAAAAAAAAAGAATGTATCCAAGTATTACATATGATACTGCTCTCGAGCCCACATCCGGCGGTGTTACAAATCAATTCATGATGATAGTTTCTACCCTTAAAATCCAAAATGTGTGCTTTACGACAGCTCTCACGGTCGACTTCTGAGTGAGGCCGAGATGAAAAAGAGACATCAATCAAGGGTGAAATAGGAGAAGCGAGAGGCTGCTCGTAAAAATGTCTCTTATTGTACTCCTGCCCTTGCTCGGTGAAAATAAAACTTCTTACTTCGTGTGAATAAATGTTGGAAGCGCTAAGAGTTGATCGGAGCAAAGTGAGCAGCTTTGGTGGAGGCTGAAATGTTTCATGATACTGCACGGTGGAAGGGGCAGCATCCACCGCGGTGCAAGAAGTGAGAATGATTTATAGAGTACTCATGCACACATGTGCATGTGTACGTGCATCAAGAGCGTCCATTGGTAGCTGGCTATTACCCTTCGACCTTCCTGTTTCAACCTCTTTCATGGCTTCCTGCTGGGGTGAACGGTGAAGCGCCATCCCAACCTCTCCTCGCAGCTCCCTTTGTTCTCTGAGCCAAGCCCCGCCCTCTCCGCACACCCTTTCTACCAATGCTCCTTTCTGCTAACTCGCAGCTCGAGATGAGCCAACCAAATGCCACATAATCTTGTTATGACATTTAAACATCAAGTGGCTGCGTTTGTTTTGCTAATGCTCGCAAAACATCCCGATCTTGGGGTTTGAAACTCGTGTGAAATATTAGCCTCATTTGCCGGTCAGCATCTGGTTTGGAAATAAAATGGATGAAAAGATTTCATGGTCATTGAATTTGAACATTTAAATGGGAGTGACTGAAGTAAAAGTGGATTAGAACTCTCTGCCATTGATCATTTAGCATTTTTCCCTTTCAGAATGTTTCTGATATTCACGTTCGGTGTAAGAAGCTGAGCTTTGGCAGTCTGAAGTCATTTCTTTGGGCTGACAGATGAGCTGAGGTTGAAGCAATATTCCTCATACTTAGTGGTCAGCACCCCCATCTGTATATCACTGGGTCAGAAGCAAGTTGAGAAACATGGGATTTATATCTGTACCCCAGGAGCCTTGACCTCATCTGTGTAATTACATGTGGTTCCAGGTAATTACTGAATGACTCGGAGGAAGATGTGTGATTTGAACAAGGTGGGGAAACGGGATTGCATAAATGACATGTATATGGTGACAAAACTTATGAAGGAGGGTGGCAACTGTGTTGGAGCAGAATTGTAACGTATTTATGTTAGTTTTTAAAAAATATGGCGTGCTTCTTATCATCATCATCATCATAGATTATATTACATATAATGAGCACGTTTTCCCATGTGATAAACAAAACAAACAAAAAAACCCAAATGCCATCCTATTTTATTGCGTTGAACAGGAGTGCCTAAATCTGGCAATAAAGAGAGCCCCTATCGATCCTTTTTAGATAAACCCCCACACACACACACACATCTGATTCAAATGATCCTGATCCTTTGAATCAGGTGTGTTGGGAGAGGGAGACATCTAAAACAGGCTGGATAGAGGCGCTCATCATGTGGACTGGTGCCCATGTTCCTAAAGAGAACATTTTATTGTAAAAAGGAATAGTAATAGTTCAAATACAAACTCAACTGTCCACTGAAATTACCATTTTTTTCTCAAAACATTAAAAAAATGATTTCAGGTCTTGTTTGAAGCACTTTTATACTAGCGAGAGTGACAGCAGATATACAGTATCTCTAATTTATACACTCTTGCTAGCCTCTTTTCCATAAAACATATTCAAATGTGACCCAGCATTATGCCCCCTCCTTTCTTTACACAGAACTTACTAATTGCAGGGAAAAAAAGCCAACACAGCATGTCAAGAGAGACATCATTCTGGAATTAAGGTGTGCTCAACGTTGTTGGAATTATAAATGAACCACTTCACTTCATCGCATGTCTCATTTACAAAGACAACAACAGCACTCATACTACGTACTTTTAAATGTGACAACATACTTTTGTATTTTTTTCTCTGTGTTCTTTCTTCCTCGAATGTGTTAAGCAGAATGGATCTCAATGGCCAGTGGCTCTTATAAACAGATTACCGTAATTTCCGCACGATACAGCGCACCTGATTATAAGCCGCACCCACTACATTTTTAGAGGAAAACCAATTTTGTACATACACAAGCCGCACCTGTATATAAGCCGCACGTGCCCACATTAAAACATGTCAACATATTTACAAAGAAAGACGGTACACAGAGAGAGTTTTCAAAGTTTTAATAATATAACTTAACAATAATAATAATAGAACTTTCTTCCTAAACGGTGCCTGTGACGCGGCAGTAAAACGGTAGCAACATGGTAACAACACGCTAGCAACAGAATAGCAACACAGTATAACAGGTCTGGTAAAAGAACATACCGGTACTTGTAAAAATCATGGTGAGCCGTCTTCATCTTCCTCCTGTGAACTGTCTAGCTGTCCTGTGAACTGATTCAGTGTTGGAATTAAACAGTGTCATAAAGACCGGTCTTAATCTTACCTTTTCTACTCGAGCGCCCCTGGCGGCCGTTAGAAAAATTACACAAATTGGCTGCATCACTGAATAAGCCGCAGGGTTGAAAGTTTGGGAAAAAAGTAGCGGCTTATAGTCCGGAATTTACGGTAGCACATTATTATGTATGTACTACTCCCTAGAAGTAGTGTGGCATTCACTAATGTACTCTCTATTATTAAATACTTTGTTGGCCTACGATAGTTGAACCGTTTTTAGAGAATACCAAAGTGAAGGAATTTATTTCTCAGCACTAAAATTACATTTCCCATCCAGGTAAGACCATTTCAATCCCTTAAAATGTGATCAATAATGACTTTTTAAAATTGTAATGGTAGTGAGAGTGCTGAAGATTAAAAAAAAAAAAAAAGGGATGAGAATTTCTCCTGATGTGACGAAACAACAGCAAATACAACAACAATATTTGGCACAAAGTTGTTGGGGTGCATTCATCTTGAACTCTGCTGACAAGTCCTTTCGCCATGCATGGGACACATTTGCAAGTGGAAAGCCACAACAATTTTCATCTAGCGCGGAGCTGACTTGAGCTACTGTGCGGAATAGAATGGGAACCCTGGGACTCTAAAAATATCCACCGGTGCACACACCATCACTTGGCCAGTCAAGCCACTAAACTAGGAGAGCTGCAGAGGAGACATTTGGGAGAAACAAAAAAGTGTGTTTTGTCTTTCTAATCATGACGATATGCACATACTTTATATTGGTATATTGAAAAAAGTGTGAACAGAATAGAGAAATTTATTCTACATTAAACAGAAATGAGAAATAAAGTATAAAAAAGAACAAGGTAATCAATTCCAATCTCAAAATATAATTTAAAAATAGCACAATTTGAGCATACTCACAATCACATTTGATTACCGATACGAGGAAAAAAAAGCCCAACTCATCCCCCTTGGACGGACTTCAACTTTCAAATGTTGACTTAGAAAGGAAATTTGTTGTATTAAATTGGAATATATTTGCAAAGTTGACAAAACACATCAAGTCAATGAAGTCAAACCCATCACAGAGACAATGTCCCTATTCAGAATCGTCTGTTTTGAAATTCAAGTTCAATGTTGGCGTTGGACCATTGTCTGAAGTTCAAATAGGCACTTTGTTCGTAAAACGTGTGTTGGTCTCCTCGCGCCTCTGGACCACCCTTGCTATTCTCAAACAAACAAATGAAAAGGGGGCCTGAAATTCCTTTCGTCTGGTTTTAAGTCTCATGGGAGGAGCTCTTCATTAATAGAGTGCAAAGGTGAAAGAAGGGAGAGCAGAGGCCAAGTCACCGGCTCCAGAAGGCTGACCAAATGCTGGAGTATCGGTTTACAATCTCTGGTAAACGGCGAGATTGAAGTCTGTTTGCCTGTTCCAATGCTGCGCCTCCACCTGATAGATTGTTCGTTTGTCTACATAGAAGTATGTGATGCCATTGCAGTAATCCATTCCCCCCATGGTACAGCCTTGAAACTTTACGTAGTTTTATGATCAGAATCGAGAAGAAAAAACCTAAACGTGAGTTTAGGTCAATCGGCAGAATATGCAAATACTTCTACACGGAAGTCGAAAGTCTATTTTTCTATCTCTGGGATTCACGGAAGCAAGGCCTGCTAAGCTTTGTCATTGCTTCAGCATAGCATATGAAGCAAGCTTTTACGGGAATGCAGTTAAACGCCTTGACACACAGTTGGTGGCATCCACCAAAAGAACAAGAAAACCCACTTTTCTTCGGTAGAGATTTTAGATTGCATTTGGTAAAATTCGACAAAAGCATAAAGACGGATGGGAAGTGTGGTTCGATGACCTTCCTTCATTAATAAGTGGTGTGCAGTTCAAGTCAAGTCAGCGTTATTCTCAAATGTGCTACATGTGCAACATACAGCACAGATGAAATTACATTTCTCAGGAGAGAGAGGAGCCGCTGCGGGTGCCCGCGTCGCCATCAAAAGAACAGTTAACATAAAATGACAAAATAATAGAACACATATGCATCGGCTCTATGCGTCAAAATTGAAACATAAGACAACCACAAACCAATTGCAGAAACAATGATGATGAGAAATCACCATCATTGGCAAGAAACATTTAGCAAGTTCTGTAGTGGAATCTGATAGAATCACTTCTAGAGACTGTCAGGATGCTGACATTGTCAGGTAGCCACTATGGCGACAAATAACAGAGGCATGAATCCCAAAATAGGCCATTGCAAACTCTACTTCATCTATCGTTGAAAAAGCAATAGGTTTTTGATTACTGGTCGGTTCCCAGGGCGAAACATGATTTATTCCATTTTTTTAATTGTTGAAATGGGTGGGCTCTCGAGGCCAGTTGTGTCTTTTGTTCAAGGCGGTGATCATTTAGGCAGCCGCTCCTCTCTGTGCCTCAGCTGCCACTCTCCCCGTGTTTGTGTGTGTCGTTACCTCTGGGAGCAGAGCGGCACCTATTGTTGCTGGTGAACTACGGGGCAGCTGAGTGGCTGGGAACAAGCAGAGGCTCTGGGGATGTGCAGTCTGTGGTGGCTCTGCTGTGTGAAGGTGGCCCGAGTGTTTGTTCTCTAGACCAAATCAGCTTTCTAAGACTGTGGCCCCTTTTGTTGTGACTGACTCGGGGTGGGTGTGTTTCCCATTGCACCCTTCTCCCTCTGTTTCTGCATTGACTGAGAAACGTAAGGGTCAAAGATGCTGGGGGTTGGGGAGGCTGGTTGTTTGAGAGGGGGAGTGTATCTGGGAAAGGCTGACCTTTGTGCCTGAACTACGGCAGAGTCACACTACCCCCTTCTTTATCTATTAGGGCTCCCCTCCTCCATCTCTCAGCCTCCTTCTCATTCTCCAGTGGAGGCCCACTCTGTTGCCTGATGGCCCTTGGGCGGTGACAGCGACCTTGGCATTGGCAGTGAATAAAGGTGGCCCAAACCTGCCACAATCACGCAACTTCAACCATGACTCAAACAATCGTAGCAGAAGCAAATAAGGTCACATTCTCTCTCCAAGCAGAAAGATTTCATGTACACCCCGTGTCTTTTGTTTGTGTCTCTGTCTAGCCAGAGATACAGCTTCTTTTAATAAAATTGTTTCTGTTACATTCTCCTGCAGTGATTTTGTGGACCAGAATGATGATGATGGTCCATGGTGGCAGACAAAGCCAACCACAATTTAGTTGGTCAATAATTAGCAGAACTTAGCCTCTTCATTGCAACTTGATTGTTTGTGAAAATGTAAAATCATGTAAATCCCAATTTTCAAGTAAAAGTAAAGTGGACGTAGGGCAGCCCGGTAGTCCAGTGATTAGCACGTTGGCTTCACAGTGCAGGGGTACCGGGTTCGATTCCAGCTCCGTCCTCCCTGTGTGGAGTTTGCATGTTCTCCCCGGGCTTGCGTGGGTTTTCTCCGGGTGCTCCGGTTTCCTCCCACATTCCAAAGACATGCATGGCAGGCTGATTGAGCACTCTAAATTGTCCCGAGGTGTGAGTGGGAGCGTGGTTGGTTGTTCGTCTCTGTGTGCCCTGCGATTGGCTGGCAACCGTTTCAGGGTGTCCCCCGCCTACTGCCCGAAGACAGCTGGGATGGGCTCCACCACCCCCCGCGACCCTAGTAAGGATCAAGCGGTTCGGAAGATGAATGAATGAGTAAAGTGGACGTGTCTTTTGCAAATATCCAGTGTCACGTTTGGAGGGTCCGTCGTGGTGGTATGCAGAGATGGGCAGTCCTTCCCCGGGTTAGAACGGTCCGTCCGTTTGTCCTGGACGGACGCCCATTTTTGGGGACGGAGGTTGAGAATTTTTTTCAAAAGGACGGACTAAACCAGGACGGGAGTGGGATTTCGTCTGTCCCCGTTATTGCCCATAACCGGGTCAAGTTGTGATAGACACCCATTTCACAAACGACTGACAGAAACACGCCCAGTTTGTCTTGCGTGTGTTATCCGCCCAATACACAACTTCAGAGTAGACCAAATGTGAAATATCACGATGCACCGTGTTTGTACGCGGGAGGGAGTGACTTCACTTTGGTTCAAGCAGACAAGAGGAGAAGCACTCATCCTCCGTCATAAAAAGTTGACGCGTCGCCAGTGAGTCTGGTGACCGACGGTGGTTGTGTTGGCAGCTAAATGCTATGTTGACACTTAAACAGTTGTAAACAATTCCAGCCGGTTAAGAAAGCTGGCTGTGTTGTATGCCTCTCAGTCCCGTCCCACACCTAGTGTGTGTGTGTGTGTGTGTGTGTGTGTGTGTGTGTGTGTGTTAAACTTTATTGGGCTGGATCTGCTTATTCGTGCGCATGCCCCTCATGTACTACCTACGTTTTTGATGACGACATTAAGCGGCCAAAAGTTCATTTCAACCTACTCAGGCAAAATAGGCTAAGGACAAAAATTTCCTTCGAATGCTTCAAATGTGGCACTGGTCGCTCAACCGTGCATACTGCATTGGGAATGCGCCTGCGGAGCACAGAAAGGTGTGGGTGGACTTATTCATTAAAAACAACACCCCATTACCTAGCTGGTTATAGCCGGTGACATGCTACGGCCAAAGAGGACCGCCCTGGCCTGTGCCAGCTTTGACAAGCTGGTCTTCCTTCAGGGGAGCATGTCCCGATTGGTGTACCTCACCTATAAGGGGCAGTTTGAGGAGGAGAAGCAGCGGGGAGACAAACACGAATAAAAAAAAAAAAAAATAATAATAATAAAATACTTTTTGTGTTCATAATTTAGTTTTTGTTTGTTAAAGTGGTCCACACTGTTTCAAAATAAATTGTGTCATGATTCAGTTTCTGAATCAGGTGGCAGGAAGACCTCTGTAATGGAAATTTGACATCTAACAGGGCAAAAAAATGAACTGTTCGTACCTATTGAATGCTGACCAGTTATTTTGCGGATAAGCAAAGTTGCCTGCACCAGTGGCAGATGCTGGTCTGTCTAGAAGGGGAAGCTCAATTTCAGGCTACATCATAAAATGTGTCTGTTTATTTCTACGTGAATTCTATTCTCAGTTCCTTTTCAAGAAAATGATCTGTGACCCTGGCATACCTACAAGGCGTCTTTTCCAGGTTCTTAACTGTGGTGAGATAAGTCAGTCTGCGAACACAAGCAACTACAATAAAACACACCAGAAATAAAAGATTAATCTGTCGCTAGTCGTTTTCAACAAAGAGAGTGTTGCCATTCGAGCTCATTAGAAGTCTCCAGTACAACTCGGAACAGAATGAGAATTGAAAAATGCTCCCACGGATGCCGACACCAAAAGATCGGTGATTGGCTCATTTTGCTGTCGATCATAACGAGATTCCGCCTCAGACAGATCATCCAATCATCATGCAGAAAAGCTCAGCGTCCGGGCGGGGCCGATACACGCCCACTGTCCATAGACTCCCAGAGACGCCGAGCGTCCGTGGGCGGGACAAAAACCAGCTTGTATCCAATGACTCGTCTCCTTTCGACGCATTGGGACAACCTACCCTGAACTCTCGAGACGCTCCGCGGATGCTCAGCGTCCACCGTTTAAAGCACAGCGAAGCTGAGGGAATGAATGAGAAGGGAGTCGCGTCGTAACCAGTAAGAAGAAGCTGATTCGGAACAAAGGTTGAGCACGTTGTAGCGCATATTTAGTCAATCACATGCACACACGATGAAATTTACATTCATATATTTGATCACTTATTCTTTGACATTTTAGGGGAAGCTAAGCTTCCCTTGCAGTCCGAGAGCAATCGCCACTGTCCTGCACATGCACTGTCTAGACTGTACTCTGCGTAGCTGCTCAAAATGCTGATCAAAATGCTGATTTCTCGGTTTGTGTTCATCGTGTATTGGATTCTCTTGTTCTTTGAGCTGACAAGCAATTTATGTTTATATCGTTTCTTACCTTTTGCAAGCGCTTTTTTTTTGTTCTCACCTTTTCCTGGTTCTTTGTTGCAAGCGTCCTTAGTTGATCAAAACTTCCCATCTGTGCCTTCGCTTTTGGAATCCTCATTGTGACAGTGTGCTAGCCTGTTGACGTTTTAAAAGAACGAGGACGGACGGGGCCAGTGGACGATGACGGTCAGTCACAGACAGAGTATGGACTGGCGAAATAGGGTAAACTGCCCATCTCTGGTGACGTGTCGGCATGGACCCGAGTGTAGGTAAGCAACACAGGAAAGGAACCATCAAAACTGAATCACAACAAAGGAAACGATCTGAATCAATGTTATGTTAAACGACAAAGCACAACATAAACAAACGCAGACCATGACACCATTTTTACTTTATAATCTGTAAGTCCCTGTTCCTCACCTCAGTAAATGTAAATGCACACACCAAGTTGATGACAAATATTTTAGGTTCCAAAGCTATTTGATGCCTAATGTAAATAATGGTATTGAAAATCTTGATCTGTATAGAAAACAACGATTCGACACATTGTTCCACCTATAATCACTTTGTTTCCACATTCTGTATGCCAAGACCTTGTTTTGGCAGGATGGCTAATTGCAGTTCAGACGCAAATCAGAATGCGATGGTGAATCAGCACCAGCCATTTGATGATGAGTCTTGCGAGCTAGCAGGCCAGTGCCAAAGGAGCTGCCAACAAAAAAAGCAGGCTGGGTTAGATGAAAGTGAAGCGTGGTGGGGAGTAAAATAGTGGGGCATGTGTGGATGGTCTCAAATGATCCCTGGGCCTCTTTGGCTCTGGAGGCTGAACCTTGAACCAGAAAGGAACATTCCATTCCAGCGCTTTGCGCTGACCTCCTGACCCCTGCAGCTTTGTTTCAAGGGCAGCCTTTGACAGGAAGCCGGATGCGAAGCAACCGTGGTGGGCTTGCTTGAGGAATCACGCCTCGGCTATTAGAGCATGTTGGAAAAATTGCTCCCCAGGCCCAACGCTTGTAAATTGTCTTTGCATAGCTACTGGTGCTAATCTTCATTTGAATGCATTGTTGTATACAGAGTGTTCAAATTAAAAGTGGCCGTTCATAAATAATCATAAAATGTTAATTCCGTCAACAAAAGCGCAGCTCAAACATTGAAATGACTGTGAGATGTGATGTCGTCGCACATTTGAGGATTGGGGCAAATTTAGCGCAACTACGGTGCTCATCTTGGATCATCAAATATAGAATGTGTGTTATTCAGCAAACCGAAGCCTTTAGTCATTTTTATGAGCGCATCTTCTTGTCATTAGCAAGCCATATATAGCTGAAGCATTTCATCGCCCCAGCATGGGGAGAAGAAACATGATGTTCATAACAGCACAAGATCGTTTGACAAACAGAGGGGTTATATTTGTGAGTGAAAAGATAGTTTGAGAGGGTGAGGTGGCTTAAAGCAGATCAAACGAGTCAATGAGATGTGCTCATCATGTACAGCGGCTCACAGTGGTGTTCCTCACATCCAATATGAGGGTCACTTGCACTA
This sequence comes from Hippocampus mohnikei, assembly GCA_026261675.1. NCBI lineage: Eukaryota > Metazoa > Chordata > Actinopteri > Syngnathiformes > Syngnathidae > Hippocampus > Hippocampus mohnikei. The sequence goes on from JAKGUB010000340.1 coordinate 3,446,010, forward strand.
TCAAATTGCAACCAAAGATAACAGTGTACGGTTTTGATGGACATTGTTGGAGATGTACCAATGTAATAAAGCGTTGAATATTATGGTTGTGGCGGCCTGGTAGCCCAGTGGTTAGCACGTCGACTTCACAGTGCAGAGGTACCGGGTTCGATTCCAGCTCCGTCCTCCCTGTGTGGAGTTTGCATGTTCTCCCCGGGCTTGGGTGGGTTTTCTCCGGGTGCTCCGGTTTCCTCCCACATTCCAAAGACATGCATGGTAGGCTGATTGAGCACTCTAAATTGTCCCTAGGTATGAGTGTGGCCGTGGATGGTTGTTCGTCTCTGTGTGCCCTGCGATTGGCTGGCAACCGATTCAGGGTGTCCCCCGCCTACTGCCCGAAGACAGCTGGGATAGGCTCCAGCACCCCCCGCGACCTTAGTGAGGATCAAGCGGTTCGGAAGATGAATGAATGAATGAATATTATGGTTGTTATTTGCAGGCTCAGTGAAGAGCATTACATCATACTGAGACGCCTGTCCAAAACCTGAGTTTGCCTCAGGAGAGAGGCCCCATATTCGAAACAGCTTTCACTTTGATGCAGTGCAATTCCATACCTCTGCCTATGACACCCACCCCAAAATATTTTTGATAGCATTTGACTGTTCAAGTGCCCTCCATTCCCTTCCAAACTGGAGTGTTCATTTTGATAAATAGTGGAGTGTGCCTGAATCTCGCTTAAGGTGTGAGAGAAAAGATGAGAAATTTGGCAAAATATCAACCCAAATGCACCTGCATCGTCAAAATGATAATACGATAATCCTCGATTAGTCTATCTGGGGGGAATACTTGCACTGCGCAAGCAGCAACTGGAGTCTTCCTTCGGATGGCAAAAAAGAATCATTTTTCAATAGCTTGACAGCCGACTACAGCCCGCCCGCTATGAACGCGCTAAGAACGCAACATTTAAATGGATCTTTGTGAAATATTAGCATGGATTTGAATGATCCTCTGTTTCGAATCTTTGTTTTTGCCATGAGATTGTTTGGCCAAGCAGCACCCAGAAATGTGTTTTTTTTTTTCGGTTTATGTAAATCCACAGCATCTCTTTGTATACCGTTATCTGATTGAGCAGATACTCCTTCACAAAAATGCGGTCTTTGTTCGCGCACACACACTGTAGGTAGGGAGAGACAAAGGGCTTTCATTTATCACCCGCTGTCATGTAACACTAAGTGGTTATGACAGCGACTACGTTTGCTTCTCCTCTCCTTTGCTCCTCTTCCTTGCTGCTTATTTTCCTTTGTGCGCTGGTGTGACCTGGAGTATGCGCGGTGGGCGTGGCGGAGAGTCGCACGTGCACATAAAGAGTCAGGGGGTTACTGACTTCATATTAACACAAATTCATCGGGATTAGGCCATTTCACTGCTGCGGGATCACTGAGGGGCAGTAATATCCCCGTTGACTTCAGCCTGCTGGAGAGGAGGCGTGGATAAATGGAAAGCAGGGATAAGAAAATACATTAAATGCAGACTTTGACTGTATATCCTGGAAGCAATATATGCTGATCTCATAAAACAAGGTGATCCCAATTCCTATTCGGGGCCAAATCTTCTAAATTCAGTGATTCTTTTCTCTGTGACAGTGATTTTATTTCCGCTTATTCCATCATGCAGTCATATTTTATCGGTAGAGTAGTTACCTACTTCTTTTTGGGACTCCTGGTTAATATATTGTTTTATTATCTTCGCCATTCCTGTGTTCTTAAATTTTGCTTTCATGATACATATCTACAAATAAAATATCGACAATGTATTTGGGCTGTGTTGTAATGATGGGGAAACAAATACTCTTGGCCAAAATGTACAGTTAATCATCTTTACAACATACAGTGTCTGTGTTTTTATCACTTTATATTGACCAAACTTAATATATAAGCATGAATTGCAAGTTTTTTGTTGTTGCTTCCAGTTAAAACACCAAAGGGCAAAATTAGACATTTACCATGAACATAGCTGTTTGATATCTAACGGGATGATATTAATTACAGATGTGTGGCAAATTAGCCTCTGTATTGATTGAGCAGAATAGAAGATAGTATAGAGGAATCACCTTTATTATTAATGATGACATCAGTGCAGCATCATCTGAGTAGTTTTTTTTGTTTGTTTGTGCTAAGGACATAAAATTTAGATCTATTGAGATAGCAATGCTCTAAAGTGACATTAAAACCAGCTGAAAAATGATGAAAACGATATTTTTTGGGCACGCGGTAAGAATACTTTAAGTGCACGACTTTCAGTATTCAAAGCAGCGGTTACATTCTTCCTCGTTGCACTCTCTCTGTCCTCCAAATACTCACAAGATACCTCGTTTTACTCCGGGGTATTCCCCCCACCCTCATCTCTACCAATCAACGCATCTCCGTTTGCCCCACACGTGATGTCACGGCGTTGCCTGGGATTGTGATTAATGGCGGCTATTCAGCCCGAAAAATTCCCTTGAGTGGTTGCCAGTTGGCTTACTCGGAGAAAAAAACTCATTACTGCTGTCAGTTGAGCTGATGGAGCAGGGTGGGGTATGAGTGAATGAATGTGTGCGCATGCACACAAGGAGGAGATGAACTCATTTTTTGGGCATGTCATTAATTGCATGCATGTCCGTCCACTTTTGCCATCAGACGTGAAGAAGCGTCACCACCTATTCAGGATGGAGTGGAAAAAGTGAAAACATGTCCTGGGGCTTGTAAACAAGTAATGTCTAAAATGTGTGTGAGACAAACATGCACAGGCAACACTTTCAAATTGATATCTGTGTTGTCCATCATTCAGAATTGGCTCTCACATCTACTACTGAAAGGCTCTTACATGTAAAACATGACTAGATTTTGTTTGCTCATACTGAAAATGTTCACAGCTATAATGTGTGGCGCAGATGGTGTAATGCAAATGTGGGCATTTGATTGAGGCGCAGGCAGGCAGATTTGGCGCGCCATGGCTGGATGTCATTGTATTTCATTCCTAAATGCGACAACAATGTAGGACAATCCCTCTGAATCATTGTAGAAAACAATTCATTGAATGAATTATAATCATCCTTATCTTAATAGCACCGCCGTGATTGAGCGGCGCAACTCTTGGGGGGGAATCTTGCAATTTACCCACCAATGTCTTGTAAGGACCTCAGCGAGCCAATTTCTGTTTCCGCAAAGTCAAACACATGGTGCACTCCGAACAACCAGATTTTAATACATATGAGGGATGCTGCTACGTTTGGCCGGAACTCGCTACGTACTGTCCCACAATGGCGCACAACAGCGCATAAATTCCCATTACGCCTAATTATACCTGTGCAAAATACTTATGTCAAGAAATCTCTCCCCCCCCAATGCGCCAGACATGCGCTGGGAGCAAAAGGTGTGAACATAGAGCAGCAACAATAAAGAAGCAAACAATTAATAATAAAAAACGAAAACAACAACAAAAAGCAACGTGCAAATTAATGGTTACACATTGGTTAGCTGTTCAAAGATCTCCCACGTAGTACTGTCGGATAATTTCCCGTTTGTCTTTTTTTCACCCAGAAACAATTAATGTTGCTATTCTGGATAAGAGAAACTGGTTTTCATTCAAAATGCTTTTGAAATTAATAAATGCATTAAAAGCTTACAAATATATTGCGTTCCAATTTTAAGGTGATCTAAACATTAGTCAATAATAATCACGTAACATGTACCGTAGTTATTAAAAAAAAGAAAAAAAAGAAATACACGATGAAATACAAAATGACAGGTTTTGGTGGTATTAAAAACATGCTACTTAGATTGCTGGGGTCAAATTAATCCTGAGAATAAAATATTTTAGTAAATTTGAAAGTAACTGGAGTGTTAAATGAGGATCAGTTCCACATGACTCCACTGGCAGTCATCTGAAATTATTTTTCTTGTTGATTGATCACCACAACTCAAATCAGATAAGATAAGAAAACCTTCTCACAATCGAGAAATTCCCAATTTACAGCAGCAAAATTATGAAAGGGAGAAAGTAGAAGACAAAAAGTATATACATATGAAATCTAAATACACGCATATTAAAAAACGGGTGAGTGGGGGTGAGTCCAGGTTTTCAGTACCGTCTAATCAGTAGCCTGACAGCAGTCGGCAGGAACGAGCGGTGGTACCTCTCCTTCTTGCAGCACGGGTGTATCAATCTCTGGCTGAAGGAGCTGACCAGTGCTGTCAGGGTGGCCTGGAGGTCGTGGGAGGGTCTGTCCATCATAGCTGTTAGCTTAGCTAGCATACTCCTGTTGCCCACCTCCTCCAGAGTGTCCAGGGAGCAGCCCAGGACAGAGCTGGCCCTCCTGATCAGTCGCTCCAGTCTCTTTCTGTCCCGGGCCGAGATGCTGCCTGACCAGCAGACTATGCCATAATGGATGGCTGAGGCCACCACAGAATCATAGAAGGTATTAAGGAGTGATCCCTGAAATCCAAAAGACCTCGGTTTTCTGAGCAGGAAGAGCCGGCTCTGGTCCTTATACTGTACATACATACATAAATACAGTGATTCCCAACCTTTATTGAGCCAAGGCACATATTTTAAGTTCGAAAAATCGCACGGCACACCACCAAACAGGATTTTCACAAAAAGAAGATCCATATGTCAATTTCATACGTGTTTCTATCTAATAGAGGATCATTTATCTGGTCTCACCAATTAAGTGTAATTTGATCATTTCCGCGGCACACCGTTAGAGCTCTCACGGCACACTGTTGGGGAATCACTGCTGTAATATGGACTGCATTTCCAGCAGTGTTGAGTTGTTTACTTGTGCATACGTCACCTATCCGTGGATTTAAATGATGTCAGGTTCGAACTGACGATATACAGTGGTACCTCTACTTGCGAACGTCTCTTCATACAAAATGTTCAAGTTACAAAAGGCCTCAACAGGAAAATGTTGTCTCTTGTTACGAAATAAATTTCAAGATAAGAAAGGTAAAAATACATTATGGGCTGCTACTCGCAGCTCCGAGTTTCCTGAACACAACATACTTAGAGCTGCTCTCCCATTGGCTGTTACTTAGCATCTTCCTGGCATCCCATTGGTTAAGAGGGACCTCCACCGTATGTGTCTGTGTGTAGATAGATAAATAAATTAATTTGTGACTCTACAGCGTCCTCGTCATTCGCCCCTCGGGCCATGAGGCCTTCTGATAGTTTTGTGTAAATGTGTATCACCCAGAAAAAGTGTTCACCAGTCGGGCGATCGCTGACGATGCTGATGTTTGCCTTGGACATATTCGAAGGATTGTTAAAAGCCGACAAAAGCAAATGTCCATTGATTAGTTCTTTACAAAACACTAGGCAAAAAACACTTCTGAGAGAGAACATGAACGAAAGAGGGAAAAAAAACCCGATGAGAATAGTTAAAAGTTAAACGACCATCATTTTTATTCTTTAGTCTTGGTTTTTCACATTATGCACAACTTTCATTTGTTGTGCAATAATCTATGAATCTAATTGTAACATGCATTTGTTACATATTTTGATGTATTTTTATGCTTTAGAAAACACTTATGTCTGAATTTTGGAGGGCTTGGAACGGATTAGGGCATTTACATGGAAAACGCGTCTCTACCAACAACATTTTCTCGTTAAGAAATGTCTTCCAGAACCAATTCATTTCGTAAGTAGAGGTACCACTGTATATCGAATCTGACCGCTTACGCTTTAGTTACACATTGGCAGATATCCAATACAGGTTTTTATTTCCATTTCGAAGAGGCCCGTCTTTGAGCTTTTCCATTTTTTTTCCGTGTGCCACAGTCAAATCCGAACATTTTGATCTTCTACTTTGTACATTAAGACAGATTTTTTGGATCCAGTTCTTTTTTTTTTGGATCCAGCCCTCATTTAGATGACGTGCCGAACGTTTTGGCCAATGAGCGTATGTGAAAGGTATGATATGATTTGCATCTCAGTGGCTTCTCCTTTCACGTTTGGCAGAGGTCTGCAGTCAACTCTAACGTTTCTGGATACCATGCAGACTGTCACTGTGTTGTATTTGTGGGTGACCCTTTTTGGAACCTTTACACCTCTAATTGTGACAATGTTGATGTTTGATGCACCAACTGCTTCTCTAACCATGTCTTCAGTCGGCTCACGCGCTTCGTTTCATCCACATAACTGAGGTTCATCACCTCATCTGAGTCAGCTCATCCTTTGAGCCCGCATACTCAAAATTGATGATGGTGTGAACATCATTACGTCATATTCAGCTAAAATCCAATGTAATTATTCCCAGGTCTTTCTTAAATCATAAATAAAATGTGATAAGAGAATTTGGGAGCCATTAAGATGAGACACAAATCAATTCCCAAAGGGAACCACATGTCTGAGTTACAGTGGACCTCCCTCTTTTGACAATTACCAGCGGCAGACGAAGGGGGCCGGGATGCAGAAATGGTGAGATTTACACGGCCGTTTCATGCATTTGTGGAGGCCTGTTTTCACCGTTCTGTGAGACGCACTGGAGCGCACAGGTCCGACCCGCCCTGCCTCGTTTACATATCCCATGAGAGTGCCATATGCGGGGGTCAAACTTTCAGCGTCAGTCAAATCCCAAACAACTTTGGATGATGGACACCATAGAAAGATGAAACCCGCACATGTTTTATCAGGTGTTATTTCATAAATAAAATGAACCTTCTGTCTGCCCAAAACGGCAAAGAAACAGTGACACAAAAAGACAGACCCTTCAAGAGAGATCTATCCTGGCCCCCTCAAAACTGCCTTACAACCCAACAGTTGTCCTCTAATGAGGGGGAAGTAATAAGCTTTACACCGAGGAGAATTGTGATGCCGAATGTGTGTCCAGGTTGTTATTCACAACCACAACCGTCTGTGGATCGCACTTATTTCTGGCTTCACAAAACAAGAGGCGTTGCCTACTGCCAAGAAGAATGTTGTGGCATTTCCATTGAAATTTAAGCTATATTTTACCTCAAGAGTCGCTGTACATTTTCAAATGTTTCAAGTTCCTTCAGTCACAACAACCTTTTTAGGGGTTTTCTTTTGTGCTGAGAATGTGCTGTGAACGCGGGGAATAAAAGGCAGCACATCATTTATGTGACTAAGAGCTCATACATGCAGGTAGGATGATGGGAATGCCATCTCATTTGAATTCTAAAGCAGGCAGTTGCAATGCTGAGGTATTGGCAATATCAATTAGTTATGTATCCAATGGGCGAAGATGTCAAATCTTTCTGGGGACTAAACATCCAATGTATATTTGACTATAATTTGCTAGTCTTAATGACACCGGTGCATCCGGTACATGGCAAGTCATAGTTTGTGAATGGACTACCTCTTTCTGTCATACCGCGATACATACAGAGCCTTCGGTACACAGCGATCTCACACGCAGCATCCTAAAAACGGTAATTTGGCAGAGGGGCAAACTAAGTAGGGGGCGAGTTGAGAGGAGATCTAATTCTTTCAAGCTTCAGTAAGCTTCAGAGTATGCACTGAGCTGTCTTTATCTGCAAATCCTCTTGTTTCACGCTCTCTCACATCCAGAATGGAGGGAACACTGAGTCCCAATGTAAAAGCAGGTACTGTACCAGGAATGGAAAACTATGCAGGTCCAGAAAGTAATAAGCCTGCCACGGTTTGGTTTTAGCCAAAGTGTCACTCTGTGACAAGCGGTTTGCTTTCTGGACCTGGATTTGACACCTCTGACTATATCGGAAAATGTTTAGTCTCAAGATCCAACCACAAAAGCATTCTTCTCAAAGGGGCTCTCATGTTTGGCTCCAAGTAGTTTTTTCTGCATGGCTATCTTCCAACGATGTATATGATAAGTAAAAACTGACTCATGAGTCTGTTATTGTTGCTGCTCCTGTGGGTGTGTCCAGAGAGGACATGCCACACAAACCCCATAAAATGCTCTATGATGCTAAACGCAGACAGAAAACGGCCTTGGCCTGCTTGCTTGTTGAAGCAAAGGGCCTCTTTGTTGTTCAACAGTACGCAAGACATTTGACAGGATTTGTGGCTCAGTCGAGTTGTCGGTAGGTCTCTGGAGGCTCGATAGATGTGTCTCTTTGTGTCCATTTGAGCCACTTCCCTGACAATCATAGGAGAATCTTTGAGGTTGTATAATGATGATGCTATTTTAAACCTGGTTAGTCCTTCAACGGTGCAAAAGATGCCGTCTTTATTGTTCTCACCAATACAATCAAATCTCCTTTGTTCCCTATAAGAACACCTTTTCCCCCATTTTTTTTTTCTAAAAAGAACCCCTACTATCCACAAACGTGAGGTCAACGACGACTACAGCTGTGATCTTTCCATCAAAAAGCTGTATTTGTAATGGCAGATGTTTGCCCGTCAACACACACGAATAGCGTTTCACTCGTCCTAGTCTTACCCAAGTTGTGACTGGGAATCATTTAAATAATCCCTTAATTTTCAGCATCTGCTGCGATTTAATGCTTCTCTCTATAATTAGGCTTGCAAGCTGCAGTAAGTGCAGGAAGCTTAGTGGAGAGATTTGGGGCTACTGGGGCAGGGCAGGGTGCAGGGGCTTGGGGTGCTGCAGTGGGAGGAGCAGCGGCCGGATGGACAATGGGGTGCAGTGTGTATTGAAGGGGGCTTGAGATGGTGCAGGAGGAAGGGGGGGTGACGGAGGCATAGGGGCGGCCCGGGCTTTGTCCCTGGGATGGAGACGTGGCAGGGTGGTGAGCAGGGTGACTAAACAGTACCTTTCCCATCATTGTGTAAACATAATAGCTTTCATTTCCTTCCTTCAATTACTTTGCTTCTAATTAATGCTGGCTTGCCTCATCTGTAAACGGATATAATCCACGCTGTGTAATTATGCTGTTTGAGTGTTTCTTCCATGATAATCTTCTTGGCAGGCAAAACCTTTTTGTTTTGCTACGACTGATCATCACCTCCCCTCCCCCCTTCAACAAAAATGACTGCACAATGGCAGATGTCCGGACTGGGTTGATGTTGAACTTGTCAGTAACTAAACATGCGGCCATTTTAAAAGGTCAACGCACCTCCGCAAGAGCCTTGTGGCAGAAAAGCAAAGACCATTTGTCATCCGCAATGACTGTAAAGTGGACAGTTATACGATGAAAGCCAATCAATACATGTAGAGCGTGTTAGCCATCTGCAGTGAAGACCATGCTGAGCTCAATACTAAAAGTCTCACATCACGACAATTTCGTGCTGAACTTTAGAATTCCCATCTTCTCACAAGATGTGTTGCTGTCGTAAGAAGGAAAATAGTGGAGAATCGAAGAAAAATATATGATACACCATGTAAACTAGACTATAGTCTATGAACAGGAGCATGCAAAGGTGGGTAGAACCAGATGACCACGCCCCAATGCTAATCTGGTCCCAGGCCCTGGATTTTTAAAAACTAGAGTATCGATAAACCCCACCCTAAATGGTTCTGTTACCAGGTTTCAAGAAATTGTCAAATTAACGTTCCATTTATTTATGCTATATGAACATGCTTTTACCGCTCTGATCACGTTTCTAACTAACAGAACAGTGAATATGTTCGTCTAAAATGCATGTCCACAGTCGAGCCGTCTCTTCCCTTCCCTTTTCAGCGTCGCACACGAGAGGCATCTGTGACTCCATCCAGCGCCGGTGTAGTGTTGTGTGATCATGTTCCGATATGATTTGTGGTAAATAAAAGCGTTCATCATACCGCGTAACCCAGTTATTTTGATGTACCGTATTTTCACGACCATTCGGCGCACCGTGTTGTAGGGCGCAGTCTCAGTAACAGGTGCTATTTCTGTATTTTACACATACACAAAACGCACTGTATTATTGGGCGCAGCCAGGCGTGGTAAAACATACGCCAGTTTAAACATACGGCATGCATGCATGCACGCTAAAAACCCGTTAGCTTGAAGCATAGCGTAGCATGCTAAGACATGCTAAAAACACGTTTTTAAAAAGGCAACGGAAGCAAAACTGAGATCGGTTGAACTTTATTTAGCCATCTTACAATGTACTCACGTTTTTCGATCAATCATCACCCAGAAATCCATCAAAGTCCTCATCTTCTGTATCCGAATTGAACAATTGTGCAAGTACCGGTAGTCCATAAAAAACGCCGGGTTCCCTCTTGTCACTCTCATTGCCATGCGGCACGCCCACCCTTCACTGATTGGCCGGCTGCTTTCCCCGCATGGCTGGCCTCTCTCACGTCCTCACTCACGGCCACTTACACGCCCACCCTTCACTGATTGGCTGGCTGCTTTCCCGCATGCCTATTCACTCTCACTTCCTCTATATAAACAGCGTGTCGGCTCTCAGTCAGGATTTGGAACTCGGCTCATACACTAGACGCTCCGCATAATAAGGCGTCCTGTCCATTTTGGAGAAAATTTAAGACTTTTAATGGAGCCTTATTGTCGTGAAAATACGGTACTGGTTTGGTATTGGTGTAATGTGGTGGCACCTCCGCCATCCGAGCCCCACCTACTACAGCTTTTAAATTGCGCTGCCACCGGCTTGGGAGCAGCTTTAACCCTTTCAGGGACAGCGGTTACTACAGTGGACAGCTTATCATGTTATCAGGTTACAGGGTGCATGAAAAGGGTAAAAGGCTCTGCGGAGTGAGGTTTCATTAACGTACAGTCACGCAGACTAAGCTGGCGTCCTCTTTATATTCGCTATGTAGCATCCGAGCAGTCCACTCTCTTGGCATGACTTATCAATTTACACTCAATACAAGCGTTACACAAATGTAAAGGTTTGGTTATTCTTAGTTTAATTGGTCATGCCTAGGGAAGGTTGGAGGGTTAACGTCATCTTTTCTTTTGCCAAGTACAGTACTTTTTACACTCATGCGATGGCAACAGTTTTCAATGGATGAAGCATCTTCTGCTTATGTTCTGGTTTGACACTTAGCATTTTTAGTAACCTACACGGATTCACATGACAAATTTCTTAAAAGAGCACCAGGGGATGTTGCTTGGCGCTTCTATGGGCCCGCACGATCAGCTGATTTGGTGTCGTCCTCTGGGGCAGCGATCAGCAATCATTTTTCCACCACAGGTTGCTTTAAGACATTTTTAGACGGAGATAAATGCACACAAATCCCACTAGCCTCATCACTGGCCCCTCTGCACTCTGCCACAGTTGCTGTCCCGCAGGTGGCGGATTTTCTCATCAGGCAACCAATTGCGACTAAAATCAACTGAAATGCCTTTTGTGAATGACACGACACAACTCAAGCACTTTCCATTGCTCTTCTCCGAAAAAAAGTGCTTGTGGTGCAAATGCGTACTGAAATACGAGAAGCTGCTGCACTTCTAAAATTTTTTATTGCACACCGACCAACTGCCATCGTGTGTGTGATGTTCTCCATGCAAACCTCCATTTAGTTTGCAGAAGCCATTCAGCAGAGCGTTCAAAGGGGCACTGAAAAGGTGAATAAAATGTATGGCGGTTTACACAGATTATCACATCGCTCGCAGCTAGGCCACACATAGTGCCGCGACATGACAGGAGATCATCAAAAAGAAAAAGCAATCGCCGGCAGCAAATGATATTGCCGTCTGCGGGACCAAGGATGTGCGCAAGTGAATGCGACCCTGCTCATCTGCTGTCAGCAGCAGATAGTTTGGGCTTTTCTAACAGGTGTGCTGCAATTAATTGGATACAACAGGGGCGCCTGGACAGCAATGCGTATCAAAAACGAGACATCAAATAGTGTCTTTCAAATGGAGGCCAGAAAAAGCAGCAATCAGCACTGGCTGTCTTTGACATAAACACACCGAACAACAAGGTATGCTGCGTTATTTGCAGTTATGTTGGGACAGCTGGTTGTAATTTGCATGCGCCTTCCTCAAGGTAAATCCTTAAAGTGACCATCTGCTGTCGTAGTTTATCATGTCAGAGGCTGTAGATTTGGCAATGCATTGGCCCTGCTTCCGTCAGATGAACACAGTGGCTTTGTATGCAGTCTCGGAGATGTAAGAATCATTTTGTAATATGGTTACATTGCTCATTAAAACTAATAGTGTGCTGACACATGCAGTATTTACGTTTAAACGTCAAACGAATAGCACCACTTTATCACGGGTGTCGGGTAGAATCCCCACGTCTCCCAAACCATAACTTTTCAGGAAAGCAAGAAAACGGCATCTTTGTTGAGTCATTCACAGTGGATCATCAAAAAAGCACTTTAGATACGTTGGAAAAATATACTGACCAACAGTATAGATTTGTGAAAAAATACGAAATTGGCCAATCCGGACATCGAAAGATTCCACCTGAGAGTGTCAATTTAATTTTTAAAAATCCCCAAGCCTATCCCAGTTTCTAGGCATGTAGACAAACAAGCATTCACACCAAGGTGAATCTAGTCTTCAATTAACCTACTATACATGTTTTCATACTGTGGGAGGGAGCCCAGAGAAACCCAATGCAAGCACAGAAAGAGCATGCAAACTCCACACAGTAAAACCTGCGCACTGGTTTAAACCCGAACCTCAGAGAACATTATCTTCAACTGTTGGCAAATAAATTAGCACGCAAAAGGGCAGAGCAGGCGTCATGGTCGGGAGAATAAGTGGCAGCCTTTCATTGACTTGTTTAGTGAAATAAAGGCTTAAAAAGGTTAAGCATTTTTTTGACTGATAACTCTGCTCCCACCCCGTTCACCTCCTGCAGAGAGCCTTAATAGCATCCATCAATCTTGCTATATTTAACACAAGCTCCACTGTATCGATCCACACCCCAGAATAAGGATGGCCACGTCGCTGGGAAGCCAAATGCAAACAAGCGAGCGACACATCCGGAAAAGCCAATTACATTACCGTCATATTTTGTCATTTGAGAGGGAAATTCAGACAGGTAAGAAAATCTGTCCTGTTCGGCAGTAAGCGGAGGGATCCGAATGGCGGGTGGGCCTGAGGCAAGAGGCATGAAAGCGGTCGGATTGCTAATTCAAGATGTCAGAATGTGTGTATGTGACATTCACCTGACATTCGCATTCTCATGCTGTTTGCTGTGGCAAACGTGGTTTGTGGGGTTGTATTGACTTATTCTCGCCAGACTCTGGGAACTCTGCTCAACATTGTCCGCAGATTCATTCTCGCCCAGCTGAATCATAGATGTGAGATATTTATGTCACGGTCATATTCAACATTGCCGTGACATTTGACACAGATTTATTGTATCGCTACATAAAGAAATGACGCACAGATAACTAAGCTTCTTTCGAGTGCCGACAGACTATGTTAAGATTGATATCTCACTTTTGTAAAGAAACACTCAGTCCTTGACTTGCTAATTAATGGATATATCCATGCTAAATTCTTAACAAGGAATGCTCTTTAGCCCCAGTGTTCTCAAGGCAATTGAACTATGAGCCATTAGATTCAAAGTGGCAGCTAATACTCTTTTTGCAATACAGGTACAGTCTCGGGAGGATATTGATATTGTATAGGCCGAACACTAAATCTGCAAATGAGCGTTTATCATAAATACAGCCCGCACATGTGCAGCTGCTGTATTTCCACTCAAAGGTGATCAGCATCACGCATCAGGAAGCATCAGATTAATCAGCCAGGTTCAAATGGTAGGGGCCGGAGGTGCTAGAGGGGCACCGCGTCAATAAAATATCACATCTGCATTGAAATGCCATCTCTACCACAGATCCTGCGATTTCAGGGACACCGATTGAAAAGCGCTTGAAGTGTGAGCCTCCCGCACCAGAAGAATATCTTCATTATTTATTGGATTCGTCTCTATTTGACTGTCTCATCAAGGTAGGGGGGCAGGGATGTGGTGCAGTCATCCTTGCTCCTGAAACAACATGCACTTAATGATATCACAGGCATGAGCGGACTTGTGGGGGGTGGGGTATGCAAACGGTTGAAATGATGGTGATGGTCTTGGGGGGGGGGGGGGGGGATGAATGGCGACGTGAGGTACGGTGAACCCGTTATAACACTGAATAATTGGCAGAGGATTCACATCGGATTTTCAGGTTGGGATTAGTGGCTGCATCGTATCAGGTGTCAACATTGAGTCTGAAGCATCTACATGTGATCACAGCTTTTTTTTTTTTTTTTTTTAATTGATTCAAAATAACTCCGTAACTGATTCTCAAACATATAGAGTTGAAAATGTGTACTTGTCACACAATGCGCAAAAACAATTAAAGAACTATCTTGAATCGATTAAGATTATAAGGCAAGACGTGCGGTGGGGCTTACTGCTTTGCACGTCTTCTTATTTACAGTATCCACTTTTTTTCTTTCCATTTTTCTTTTCTTAGCTGTTCTTTTTTTGCGGCTGGTGGGAATAAATGTCAGAAATAAGCCCAAAAAGCCCCCCAAAGATCACAACACACGTTGAGTTAATCCTTTGTCAGTGTCTGAACTGAGCACTGATGAGAAGATGTTCAGCCTCAGGAGAAAAAAAAAAAAAAAAAAAGGAAATACATCACCAAAATGGATCATTTGATGCTCTGTCGGGCTGCCTTCTTGTGTGGTATGCTGACGTCTCACGTGGCAAGGGTTCAAGCTACGGGTCAAATTTTGAATCCAGGAGAATTTTAATTTTGACATATTCCACATTTTCAGATTGTCTAATGAGGTCTCGGTCAGGCATATCATCACAATGGGGCCACGGGTAAAACAATACGCAGACACGTCATCGCCATTTGATTGGGACATAAATCTGACTCTTTCATAAGAGGTGAGCCAGTCCACTACTCCACCTTTTTTTAGTTACGAATCAGTGGTAAAAATGTGATGGATATGGAAAATCATCACGAGTGACTGTGCTTTTACACTGACCTTGGCTCTCAAATCCAATAATCACGAACAGTACACCTACACTTGCAATCATACTGTATATTCACTCTTTAACCCTTTCAGGGACAGCGGTTACCACAGTGGACAGCTTATCATGTAATCAGCTTACAGAGTACATGAAAGGGTTGATATATACCCTTATTTGCATTATCAGTCTTACCAATCTAGTGTTATGTTTTTGTATTTTTTTAGCTGCCACGGGCAGCAGATTATTCCATACTTGACAGCTCTTCCATTGCTAACCCCTGTTCTCAATGATCCTTGAAATTTGCATCCAACACGTCACACAAGTTCAAGTTGGGTGTATGCGCGTTTTTTTTTTTCACACGCACTGAAGCTATTTTTCTGGCCCGCAATAATTTGACCTATTTTATGTAAGTCTTTTGTGTGTTGCTGTACTTGGGCTTTAATCATTCATGGGAATCTTTTTAAACTGAGATCTGAGTAAGCTTATTGTGGGCTGGGGTTTCAATGACAAATTTGTTGTCTTTTGGTAGTATTTTAGAAATAAATATGACTAATATTCTGCCTTTACAAATGCAAGAATACAGTACTTTTTTTCTGTCAGGGAATTCGAATGGAACCAGCAGTGTAGACCAACATTGCATTCAAATGAGCGGCATTTGCAATATTTTTGACTCATACAGCGACATAAAAACATCCAAGCATTGTCAACACGCCTCAGTATGATGCGTTGTAAATGAACAATGTGGTGTGTGTGCTTTACCACCCCACTGCAGTTGCAGATGCTTCACTCCAGCTGGTCACCTTATTGTGATTATTCTATTTGGGTTTGGACTTGCGTGTCAATAGATGCAGGGGCGGGGCTCATGTTTTATGCATGATGGACTGAGGTCCGGTAATGTCAGCAAGATCAAAACGATGAATCAGTCAACGTAAGCACTTGTCGTCGTATATTTTGTTTCATGTGAACAAAAGACCCTACGGTTCGCAAGTGCATGTTTTTGGGTGTCTTTAAGTCGGTGAAAAACGTTGTCACCCTGAGCTTCTCGTTTGCGTGAATTGTGTTCGAACGATTTTCAGGAGGAGGCCTCCACCTGACCTCTGCAAGATCATCAGCAACAATAATGCCTTTGGGGCTTTAATTCAATGCTGCACTGCACTTGCACTCGACAACAATACACTACATTACACACGATATTGGCTTTTGCTCACATTCGCTTTCACATTTTCCATTCACATTTAGGAGTGATCAACATGAGCGCATTATTAGTCTAAGGTTCGCATTGATTTTACAACATTAACAGAGCAAAATTGCAGGAAGTACAATTCTAAGACTGAAACACTCTTTATATATATATATATATATATATATATATATATATATATAGAGCTGCTGTCAAACGATTAAAATATTTAATCTAATTAAAAAGTCAAATGTCATAATTAACTCAAATTAACTAAAAATTAATCATGATTACTCACGCATTTTTATCGTTTCTGAATTTCCTTTTATATTTTTGTCCTATTTTCCCCATTTTAATGCTCTCATCAACATGGAATCATGAATCAGTTTTCTATGTGCAAAATGCAAATATTTACTGAAATAATTTCGATTTTCAATTTTACATGAACATTTTTCACTTGGAGGAGTTATTCACACATTATCTCTCACACAATATTACTGTCCATCAACAACAGTGAAAAAAATATTTTGTCACACAACAGCTGCTTGAACAGCTCTTTTTATGGAATCAAAACAGCGCAATATAAAGTGCACATCTAAGGTAAACTAGTACTCAGCCTATAATTTTCACGGCCCCCTGAATAGGGATTGTCGGTCAGCATGTATATATATATATATATATATATATATATATATATATATATATATATATATATACACACATTTTTATTAATTATTTATTGATAGTTTATAGTTATAGTTTTTGAATTGTTTCCACACAATAACGTGCCTAGCTGTTGTATGTACAGGAGTACCAATAGGAGTGGAAAGAGCTTAAAATATTTCTCAATTCCAAGAGGCAGCAGGCCATTTCAAAAACATTACGGGAGCCTGTGGCTGCAAGATTTTCAACACAGACTGTATCGAGGACATCATCATGTTTGCGGTGCTCATTTCATATCTGGTAAGTTATTGTGGCCATTTGGTTTTACTCAGGGGTGTGCAAACTCGGTCCTCAAGGGTAGATGTCCTGGCTGTTTTCCATCTCTCCCTGCTGAAACACACCTGATTCAAATGACCAGGATTATTATATGATTATTATATGACATCTGCTATTGAGGACCGAGTTTAACTTCTATGTCTTGAAATGTTGAGTAAGTGGTCAGGAATTGTGGAATAATGGCAAGGACTGGTGACACCTAGTCAACTCATTCATCTATGACGAGCTTTGGTGCACAATAGCTTCATGTAACTTAAGCTTTTAATTTGTTAGCATGATTGGGGTTTTTTTGTCTTTACCTTAGCCGTTTTTCCGTGGGCATTTCGGAACACCTCAGCGACTTAAAAGGAGCCTTACGATTCAGTCCCCGCAAGATAATCTTCGAAACAATCCTATGAGATTCTCCGTTCCCTTTTATTCAGAATTCAGAATCATCTTTACTGGCCAAGTATGTGGAACACACAAGGAATTTGTCTCCGGTAGTACAGGCTACACCAGCAGCATCATAAACACGGACATGACAACCTAACAAGCTAACCTAACAAGCAACAAAGCAAACATCGGACTAGCTGGCTGCGTTACTCAAACTGCATTGCAAGTAGAGGAGGTTGTGAGTTTGTCAGTAGTGCGTGTCAAACTGGTACTCTTTCACATGAATCATAATTCAACAAGTAGCTCTCGCTTTGAAAAAGGCCCCCTGTGACCCCGTGTTACGCAATGATATGGAATATTCGCAGAGCCAAACCAATCATGGAAAGCCACACTTAGTGCCACTTTACGTGAAGTATCTCATTCTCTGACACCCTCAATCTTTTTTCTATTAGCAAAACTATTAGCAAAGTGCTTTAGTTTAATTTATATCTGTGTGTTGAAATCGTACAATCGTGACAGAGCATGAAAGATCAATCAAAAACTAAGCAATTTGCAGAGAAGCCTGCTTTCAATCCATCCAGCTGTTTTCTTCCACTTATCAAGATTTGGGCACTAGTAACCTAAGCAGAGAAGCTCAGGCTACCCCCCCCCCCCCCGGCCACTTCGTAAAGCTCTTCCGAAGGGGGATCCCGAGACATTCCGAGGCCAAGCTGACACACATAGAGCTTTTTTCAAAGACAACATATCTATGGTGGGAGGCAAATGGCCAATTTTATGGGAGTATAAGGCTCGCTGCTTGTTGATTTGGTAAACGGGTCTCTGCCAAGCTCGGTGTGCAGCCGCAACAGAGGGAGTGTTGTTGGAGATGTACCTGGCAGAGTGACAATTTGGTGGCAGACAGTCAAGTTAAACACAAGTGGCAGCTCAGGATGGACCGCCGGTGTATCACAATTTTGGTCCAGTTGGAGGCAGAATACCAATACTGAGTATAATGGATGTCCAAAGCATAGGATTTCATTCGGAATTAAGTGAACGGCGGGCATCAAATCATCCGAATCATTGTAGAAATCCATTCATTAAACACATTATTATTATTATTATTATTATTATTATTATTACTATTAGTTTGGAAAATAGATGGATTATTATTATTCGTAGTAGTAGTAGTAGTAATATTGTTTTTATTGTTGTTTATCATTATTCTTTCGGCAAAGCTTTGGGAGCACACAAATGTTGAGATGGGACTTCACTGTCGCTTGCACCCTTAGGTCACAACTGACGCGCACTGTTTTGAAGGAATGAGAGGAGCTATTTTGATTGGCCGTGGTCAAAGACGGCTGTGATCACCCCCACGGCGGTGTAGGACCTCTCCCTCTCAGATACACCCACCTGCACTCACCTGCGAGATTGCTCACGCCGAGTCTAATCGGCCCCCATGTAAAGTCATGCCGCATGCCACGCAGGATGAATGCTGTTTTAAAAAAAAAAAGTCCATAGTCTCTTCAGTGCGTACTGTCGTTTTCTACAGGGTCTCCTCTTAGTGCAGCGGTCGGCAACCTTTGACACCGAAAGAGCCATTTGAACCCGGTTTCCACGGAAAAGAAAACACTGGGAGCCGCACATCTAAAATGAAAAAAAAAAAACTTCTACTACTTTACCGCAGCATGTTTCTTATGAAATCCACGTGCTACAGAGAAAATTACATTTTATTCATTTAATGAACACATTTTGAACATTTTGAATTCTTGAAAAATAATAACAATGAATGTCTCTTTCAAATAAATTAAAAAGCTGAATTTAAATTGTCCATGTAGCAAACGAAAGCAGAAAAATGCCATGAGGCGTCATCCTTATATCCATTTATCTTATCTAAAATGAAGATAACACTGTATATATTGCTTTTTCTTACCTTTACACTTTGTATAAACAACTATAGTGTGGTTATGTCTTATGAAGTGCTACGGAGAAAATTAAATTTTACCGATGTAATGAACACATTTTGAATTCTTGAAATAATAATAATGTCTGAATGTCTCTTTCGAATAAATTAAAAAGCTGAATTTAAATTGTGCATGCAGCAAACAAAAGGGAAAAATCCGTGAGCCGTCATCCTATATCGCCTTGGGCTTTCAAAGTATGCATCGGAGCCTTGACCTGAATATATAAAATAAATTGGGGGAAAAAGCACTGTGTCACTAAACAATGAAAATCAAATATTTGCAAAATATCTGCATAAATATTTATTTTACCTGGTTAATGGGACTTCTGCTCCTGAACCTCTGCGCACAGCTTCTGCAAATCGGGGCTGTACGAAGTCACTTTCATCAGCCAGTTTTTCTCCACAAATTAGGCATACTGGTAGGCCACTCGCCGAGGTAAATGCAAATGAATCTGACCAGGCATCATTGAATGTTCTATTTTCGTGAGATATTTTTCTTTTCTTACATTTCTCCATTGGCTTTGCGGGTTGAAAGTCGCTCAAAATAGACGCCGTTTCAGCGGGTATACCAGCTTCCGCAGTGTGGCGTCTATTTTGAGCGACGAAAAATAATATCAAATAATTTAATTAATATTTTAATATTTCAAGATCACAATAATCTTCAAATTTAGAACTAAAATAATATAAAAACTAACACAAATAAAACACACTTCAATTAAATACAAAAAAAAAAATTTTAGTAATTTATTTTCCCAAGCCAATCAGAGCCGCATTATAAGGATGAAAGAGCCGCATGAGGCTCCGGAGCCGCGCGTTGCCGACTGCTGTCTTAGTGGAATATGCCATGAATGAAACAATTACCGTAAATTCCGGACTATAAGCCGCTACTTGTTTCCCAAACTTTCAACCCTGCGGCTTATACAGTGATGCGGCCAATATGTGTAATTTTTCTAACGGCCACCAGGGGCGCTCGAGTAGAAAAGGTAAGATTAAGACCGGTGGAATATATGCGTCGAGGAAGACTGCAACTTCTTGTCTTGTGCATAAATTAAATTAGCGTGAACATACCCTCATCATGGAAAATGCAAAAAGAAAGGCATATGACGCATTGCTATTCTGTTGCTAGCGTGTTGTTACCATGTTGCTACCGTTTTACCGCCGCGTCACAGGCACCGTTTGGGAAGAAAGTTATATTATTATTATTGTTAAGTTATGTTATTAAAACTTTGAAAACTCTCTCTGAGTACCGTCTTTCTTTGTAAATATGTTGACATGTTTTAATGTGGGCACACGTGGCTTATATACAGGTGCGGCTTGTGTACGTACAACATTGGTTTTCCTCTAAAAATGTAGTGGGTGCGGCTTATAATCAGGTGCGCTCTATAGTGCGGAAATTACGGTAACACTGGAAAAAAGACAGAAATTATTGACAACATTTCATGTAATGAGAATCTAATTGAAAACAACCTGCCCTCGGAAGGCTTAGTCTGAGAGCAATAATAGGCATAAGTTGAATTATGAAAGACTCTCAAAAGAAACAATGACAGCATTCATGAGTATGAGGATACATCCAAATATGTTGTCGTTGTAAAGAAAGCTTTCTGTTGCTGTGTACTGGGCTCCACTTGACCGTGCTCTGAGTAATGAATTTCTCCAAAGTAAGGTTGGAAGAACGGTCGTTCTAACAGGCGATGCTCCTTTGTTGAATATTAACTCTATTCAGCTAAGTACACCCTCGTCCAAGTTAATTAAGGTTGACATTAAATGAATACACGTGTGTTGGAGAAGAAGAGAACATTGTGGATGAAGAGGACCTCTCCCTAATCGAGTTTGCGTCTGAATCCACCACGGACGGCGCCTTTGTTCTGCCAGGGGGAAAAAAAAAAAAAAAAAAATGACGTGCAGCTGAAGTAAGCTCTGCGTACGTGGCTATATCGACGCATGTGTCTGTTGTTGAAGTCATTCTTAGCATGAATTTTTAAAATCATTCTTGACCTACCTACTAAATGGTAACATATGTCAGGAAAATCATATATCGTTCACGAATGTAAGCGTAGATCCCCCTTCAGCAACTGTTCGGTGTGACAATTGGAGTGATTGTGTAATTATTGTGACTTGTGTGCGTGTATCTCACTGAAGCTTTTAAATATTCGACTGTCATGCAAAGCCTTTAGGATCGAGTCTGGGACTGCATACTGCACCTAGTGGTTGTACGTGTCATTTCTTTTTTACTTCATAAAGGTCAGATTGCTTTGAGAATGAAGAATAATTGGGGATTTGTTTGGCTCCAAGGCTCCTGAATGTTCGCCAAAAAAAACAAACATGTTTTTGCTCTGATGATTTTCTGTTGTGTGCATACACTCCAAATACACGTGTATGTTCAACATTAGGTTCTTGTTCATGAATAATTCCCACAGAAGTTAATCTCTGTTGAATATTAAATAGCTAATATTAATCTAAATGAAACCAACAGACATGGTCAAAAGCTTAGCGCTGTGCATATAAAACACAAACTTAATTGGAAAACAAAAAACGGGAGACATTTCCAGGGGCACCTTAATGTCCGAATTTAATTGGTTTTGTGACTCGAAATGTTTGCAAATCATCTTAATCCATTCCTGCCCCCGAATTATGTTATATTTACACACACGTGCACACACACACACAGATATATTAACAGTTGAATCGGTGTGTGGTTAAATAAATAATATACAGTATAATGAAAAAATAAGTGAAACCATAGTACACTTTGAAGAAATAAACACACAACAAACAAAACCCAAAGTGCTAAAGTGTGTGTGTGTGGGGTGGGGGAGGGGGGGTCAAGGGCTAATCTGTTGGAAGAGTCTCCTTTCAAAGTACCATAATCTTATTCAGATGTTTTTTTTCTTTTGTCTGTGTTTCTGTTGTTGTTTGAGAAAGTGTCGGAAAACATACATACAAGGAACTTATTGTCAACATGAAAATACATTATTTGGAGAGAAAAAAGTAATTATAAAAAAAAAAAAAAGAACACCTCTCGACTAAAATGAGTAAAATCCTTTTGAGCGTGCTTATACATGCCGAAGAAACACTTTATTTGTTGTCTTCGACTCGATATTTGCGTAGCTCTTAATTGTTACCTTTGAATGATCTGACTTGAGTTTTCCACCCCCACTGCGTGCGAATAAATGTGAGACTACATAACCTGTAAACATGCCCTCCCTTCTGCCCTTCTCATAGCCATGGCCGACTTCCATGTCCAACCAGAGCCAGTGCACGCCGAGGAGTCTGGTGTGGCCAGATTCCAGTGCCAAATCCATGGCCTACCAGAACCTGTTATTAGCTGGGAAAAAGACGGGCGTCCTGTGGACACCAAGGATAAGAGGTCTGAATTGCAAGACATTATGACACCTTAGCTTTCAGGGAAACTCAAGTAATACAAATTATGGAGTCACATATTCTCAATCAGTCAGGCTTCCCTTCATCTACATCCGGCATTCCCAGGCCAACTGTTAAATCACGGTCTGAGTCCCTACCGTGTCTATAAAGTCCGCCCCGAGGCTCCCTTTGGGTTTGACATGCCGAGAAGCCCGAACCAGGGAGGTGTCCAGGAGTCCTCCGTAACAGATACTGCAGCCAACTTAAGTGGCTCTCCCTAACATGGAGGAATAAGCGGCTCGTCTCGGAGTCCCTCCTGGATGGTTAAGAGGTCCACTTACAATATCTCTGGGGGTGATGTCCGCTGCTTGTATCCATCATCACGTTCTTTGAGTCACTACCTAGAGCTCACAACTCTCATGTGCTCAGGAGGTTCGAATGGGAATGTAAATGGGCCAGATAAATTGAGAGCTTGGCCGTTTGCCTGAAGTCTCTCTCTCTGGCTCGCTTTCTTTGCACCAATCCTCCTGTCAATCTGCAACATGAAACGTGAAGAAGACACGTAAGCCTTCCACAGGATGAAGAACCATGTAAACATTCAAGAGCGCACCATTTGCAAGCAGCAGAAATGAGAGCTTTGGCCACTAAATTGGGAACCTTTGAGAATTTAGCGAAACCCAGAAATGTGGTCCTTGAAAATATTGCGAGTAATAATTTGCACCTCCGTCTATCCATCCATTACTGGTCGCATTTATCCTCATTTTCTCTTTTAGGTACACGCTTCTCCCTACAGGTGTTCTGCAGATTACAGGAGTGCGTGAGGAGGACAGTGGAAAGTTCTTCTGTGTGGCTCATAACAGCGCTGGAGTGAAACACAGCGCTGAGGCCCTCCTTTCCGTTTCAGGTGGTTACATTTCACAACGTTAACAGCAGCATACCACCAGCAGTCTGGTATTCTCTCCCTTTGAACAAAGTCTTGACTAGCTTCATTGTATATTAAAACTTTTGGCTCCGGATCCTTTGTTGTGCCTGTCAACATTCCGGTATACTGTACTCCCAAGATCTTCTAAACCTATTGTTGATCTGTCAGATCTTACAGATAGAGTATATTGGTTACTGGGCTACTCAGAAATCCAATTAAAGGATGCCATCCATCATCCCGTTCCTATCTTCAATGCCTACCTTTCTTTTTCCAGGCTCCCAGTCATCTGTTTACAAAGAACCAATGATCCTAGTTGGTCCAGAAAATCTCACTCTCACTGTTCACCAAACTGCCATTTTGGAGTGTGTGGCGACAGGATACCCTCGCCCCATTGTGTCTTGGAGCAGGCTAGGTAATGGAAAAAAAAAACATGTCGCGATTACGTCAAAGCGGTCTATTGTTTGTCTGTTTTTTGAAATGTTTTTTTATTATTCCGCATGTCACACAAGTGCACATCCTATCAACTTGCCTAGTCATGCATGCTATATCAGCGTGAGAGTCTCACATGTGATGCACCCACATTAGTATTCCCACACCCACGCAGCTTTGATTCATCTCCGGTTGTCTGATGTGTTTTTCATCCATATGTTCTCGTTTCAGCGTAACATGTTTTGTATCTGTGATGTAACGGGATGACGTAAACCTTAAGGGATGATCATAAATAGGCTTTTGATAACGACATGCCTCGTCTCCTCAGGAAGCTGGGAGGAAAGAGAGGAGATCCTGGAGACTAATTGCTTTACAGGGCTGAGACATACGCAATTAGGTTCCCACCCACCCTGGGTGCACATTGTAATTCTTGACTCGAACACAAATCTGTCTTGATCAGTTTATCAATATGACATGTTTTCCTTACCTATAATCCAAACCGATTTGTTACTCGAAATATAAACTGGTGCCCCTTCCTCACCGGGTGAAGCAAAATCACGCTGGCGTTCTAGTCTTACACAACATCTCGAGAATGCAAATGCTAGCACAATGGGATTTGTACATGCTAAATGACATCAAAGAGGCTGGAATAAGATGCATAATGAAGCTAATAGTTTCACATCACTCATTGCTTAACGCTGGAGTTTGTTTGCGACTATTCATTGTGCTCCACTACACCCTGCGAGCTCCAGCTCTTTCTTTCCTGACACTAAGTTAATTAGTTCCTGGCTGAGGGAATGGGAGAGAAAGAAATTTTGCAGTCAAGGAGACAAAAAGAATGAAGGTGCTGTTGTTTAGACAAAGCTGGACTGGTGCTTTGCAGTCCAGCGGGAGGTTGTGGAAACATACAATAAACATTATAATTCCCGGCGCTGAGAAAGAGCAAAGCAATGAATAGTTTGCCCCAGCAGAGCTCGTGTCACTGTTGAAGTGAGCATTTTTTTTTCCCGTCCTTTTTGATTCGGCTCCTATTTAGACGGTTGTCAAAGTTCTCAAACCCCAATAACTGAGATTATCAACATCTTTATTTCATTAGTCTGCTCATTTAACGTTTGGGTGGTCAATTGCAAACTTGCATTTGCAGCGGTAAGGACATTTTGAAAATGTTAAAAAAATTCTTGTGAGAAGTAAAACGGAACTTTATGAACCCTGACAAAACCTGAAAATTTGCGATGCTCACTTGAATGTACCCGCTCAGCGAGATACGGGCTTTAGAGTCTCCTATCTCAGAAAACAAACAACCCCACCTCCAGATATTATTATTATTATTATTATCATCCATCACTTGTCTGAGCCGCTTATCCTCACGAATCTCGCGGGTATGCAAGAGCCTATGCTAGCTGGAAGCAACGTTTAATGCCGACATTAAAGAAGCAGCAAAACAATGACATTATAATAAAAACTATGACAACACCCATCCATCCATTTTGCGATCCGCTTTATCCTCACAAGGGTCGCGGGGGGGGGGGGTGCTGAAGCCTATCCCAGCCATCTTCGGACAGTAGGCGGGGGACACCCTGAGCCAATCGCAGGGCACACAAAGACGAACAACCATCCGCGCTCACATTCATACCCAGGGACGATTTAGAGTGTTCAGTCGTTCAGTCAGCCTGCCATGCGTGTTTATGGAATGTGGGAGGAAACCGGAGTACCCAGAGAAAAACCACGCAGGCACGGGGAGAATATGCAAATTCCACACAGGAACCGGGATCGAACCCACGACTTCTGCACTATGAGCTCCACAGGCTAACCACCGGGCCCACCGGTGATATGACAACATATCAAATTGAACCAATTGAATAACATTTGAAAATATGACTGCTCACAGGAATGTACTCGTTTTAGCATATCCAAAATCAAGGATTTATAGGAAGCTGATGTGAGTGTTTGATTATCATCTCCATCGCAGCGACCTCCGCATCTATTTTATCATCACCATATGTTCTCAAGTACTGTACACTCGAAGAAGCACTGCCGGAACTGGCGGTTGCATCCTTGAATTTAATAGCACATCGACCGAGACACAAATTGCGAAAGGTTTGTCCTCGCATAAGTGAAGAGCACTCTGAGGATGCAGACATTCAGAACATTAAAAATGCAGATTCTTGTTGAAAGTCTTATCCTGAATGTCCATGTTGAATTGAAATACACAAAAGATATTTCCGATTTGACTGCGATAAGGTTTTTCTAAATTTGGTATTAATAAAAAAAAAAACCCAATGTATTCTCGCCTATTCTTAAATTGCATTTGCAAGCCATGTTCTCTCTAACTTTCCATTTGGCTGAGCATTCTCATGGACGACAGTGTGCAACATGAGACATGAACACGGCAGTTAACCTGTGTCATACAGGTACCTGTCCAAAATCTGAGATCACAACACATTACATGATATATGTACGGTATGTTACAAAAAAAGTGTGAACACCTATACAGTACAGTATATAGAAATAGAGCATATCAATGAATAGAGATTTCTGACAAGAATAAAATTAGCCCGAGTTTATACTTTGTAAGGATTAGTTAAGGATGAAGGATTTTATGCCACTTTTGTGCCCAAATTGACTTCTCAAAAATCAATGTAAAGTAAATTTAAAATACAGAAATGTGTGATCATTCAAATCGTTCATATATTTTGGCTTCAATATTTGCCATCTTACTTATCAAAATAAATTTTTAATGGAGAGTGACACGAGTGACGCTTTTCATCACAATACGAGAGTGCAACAGTGGCTAAAAAGATCAACTACCGGTAAATGTGTAATGTTGAATTGAATTGAATTTGACTTTTATTTGGTCTCCCGTAGGAGAAACCTGTCTCGGAGGACAGGTCCTCTGTGCTGCTACATACAGTGAACAAAAACGTATACATCCACTACACAACAGAAATTGGACAATTACATACGATACAAGACAATATAAACTCATTGGACACTGCATTACAGTCATATACACCCCCCACCCCCGCAGCTCAAATTGGGAGTGGAACACATTGGAAGGATTGTCTAAAATGTTGTTGGCCTGTTGAATAACGGACTGCACATACAGTATATGTCCTGGGGAGCAGGGGGTGCCCTCTATTACTATGTTATTACTCATTACAGCGAAGGGTTGAGATGCTTCACTTGTTACATAAGAAGGATTTTAGGGATCTAGGATCAATATTCTAAAATTCATACTTTTTAAATGATCCGTCCATTTCCAAAACCGCTTATCCTGAAGAGGTTCACGGGAATTGCTGGAGCCTATCCCAACCGTCTTCGGGCAGTAGGCGGGGGACACCCTGAACGGGTCGCCAGCCAATAGCAGGGCACACAGAGACGAACGACCATCTGCGCTCACGCTCACACCTTGGGACAATTTAGAGTGTTCAATCAGCCTGCCATGTGGGAGGAAACCGGAGTACCCGGAGAAAACCCACGCAGGCCCGCGGAGAAGGGGTCAATACGATGCACGGTTTGTAAGATGTACAAAACAGCATGCAAAATAACACAAAAAATTTGCCATATAGTGAGTCAGCGAAAGGTGAACTGCGATATAACGAGGGACCATTGGATATCAAAATTGAACATCTAAGATTGCTCACACAGCAGCGTAACGCATGCTGATTCAATCAAAGCGGTTGCGGCATAAGCAGCTGACACACCTCGTTCTGTAGTACTCGTCTTCTCGACTGATACTCACTTATGTTGTAGTCTTCTCAAATGCCTGATTGCTCTCCTTTTTCCTTTTTAAGATGGGCGTCCCATCGGCGTGGAGGGTATCCAAGTACTTGGCACTGGGAACTTGATGATTTCCAACGTTGGCGTGCAGCACTCAGGAGTTTACGTGTGCGCTGCTAACAAACCGGGGACCCGTGTTCGCAGAACTGCTCAGGGACGTTTAGTGGTTCAAGGTGAGTCCTGGAGGACAGGAATGTCCCATTCTCAAATTTGTCTGAATACTGTATCACTCGTATATGCCTCAGGAACAACAAAACATGTTTTTTTACTGCACTTAAGGCGCGTTCCCACGTTGCAATTTGTGTTATGCAACGTGTTGCATAAAACAAATTGCAAATATGATGTTGCAAACCGAATGTGTTCCCACGTTGCAACAGTTGCAAACAATTTCAAATCTTGCGAGAATATTTTTCCGAATGCGCGTTTAACGTTGCTAAGCAACATATTTCGTTCTGCGACTATGGCGGCTAATTGTCAATACGACAGCGACGATGATCTCCTCGAACTGGCAGCTATCGGTCTACTAGCCGAGCTAGAGGAGCCAAAACCCAAACGGTCGTTTTGGGTACGACCGTGGATCGTGAGACGGAAAGAACTCGGCGCTTACAACGCTCTGATGCAGGAGTTGGCGGCCGAGGACCCCGATAATTTCAGAAATTTCCTTCGAATGGATCGCACCAATTTTGAACTTTTAATAATTAATGAACCTTTCGGTGTCGCCCAGGGGAGAGCTCGATTTTTTGGGATATCTGTGTCGACGCCATTATACTTCTGCGTTCCGTGTTTACATAACGACGTGATGTTTTTGTCACGTGATAGCGCAACGCGTTCTGATTGGTCGGGTTCATGCAACACGTTGCAAGAAAATAGAGCAAGTCCTATTTCATGCAACACGCATCCAACACGTTGCATGCCACAAAAGTCTGTCCAACTTCGGGGTTCACACGTTGCAATGTGTTGCATGCCACAAAACTTATGCCACAAATTGCAACGTGGGAACACGCCTTTATAGTGTGCTTATTCTTGACCACATGAATGATAAACTGTCGTTTCATTTCCATTTTCTTCCCCCACTAAATATACCAAAGCCAAATAAAGTGCATGAAATAAGGGCCCCATGTCTAGAATACATCATGGAAAACATATAGAGTGTATTTTAAATCGAGAGTGTTTATTTTTTTTCCCCAATCAATTTCAATGGGCATCATTTATACGCTTTTCGCGGGCCGGCCGGGTCCATACACCTCGACTCTGTACAACATATTGTTGGGTGCAGGGGAAAGAAAAGGGTGATCTATTTTTGGTATCAGAGTCATTTGGAGAACTTTGGGACACGAACACATCGGTACGATCGATCTCAGTAGATTTGCAGTTATGCTAAAAAGTCATCCTGAACACCTGTTAGGGCTGCAATTCTTTATTTTCTCAACTCATCATTTGCATTTCATCCAGCAAGTTGACATGTTGATAACGTTAGAGATAAGCGTGGTTTTAACGAATAAGATGAGGACAAATGTGTACATACATGTGCATGACATCTCCCCAAGCGGGAAACATCTTTCATTCACTCTGGTCTGACATTGATTAAACCGGACCACACTTTACTTTAGCCGTATTGATCCTGGTCAATACTTCATTTTATCTTCCTGTCAAGTCCAACACGAGCATCTAATCCTTACAGGGGGAAAACAGATGTTAATTAGGTGCCACTGTCTGTGTTTTTGCGATTGATTTTCGTGCAGAAAAGATGGCTTGTGAAGTCTGAATATATGTACGTTCAAATATGGTTTAAGAACAGGTTTCGGTACCCTTATATACTCAAATGGCCATTTAAACCCGCTCACACAAGCCACAAAACCCTTTTGATATCAAAAGTTAGGATAATTACGGAATCGTGCAAATGCCAATGTGTAGAAAACATTTTTGACTGGTAGGTACGTTTGAATGTATTTAATTACATTTGAACAAACATATTTGTAGACTAAATGCCATAAACGTAGCATTTTGTGCCGTAAAGCCCATGGACTTGCAGTATCTGCTATTTTTTTAGCATTTGGCCTACATTCTACCAATACAGAGGTGCATTGTTCGGTCTTGGCTGCCACCTCCCTGTGTGCAGTTTGAATGTTCTCCCCATGCCTGCGTGGATTTTCTCCGGGTACTCCAGTTTCCTCCCACATTCCAAAAACATGCATGCCAGGTTAATCGAACACTCTAAATTGTCCCTAGGTGTGAGTGTGAGCACACATGGTTGTTCGTCTCTGTGTGCCCTGCGATTGGCTGGCAACCAGTGCAGGCTGGACCCTGCCTACTGCCCGAAGACAGCTGGGATAGGCTCCAGCACGATCCGCGAAGTCTATGAGGATAAGTGGATTAGAAAATAGATGGATAAACCAATACATTCAAAGGTTAAACAAGTAAACATTGTTTATTCATGAGTTTTAGCATTTTATTTTTATATCTGCAATGCATGATTTGCAGTCCGCATTTTTTTCCATAATGCCATGGGCTATTGACTTGTAGAGGGACTGGGCTGGCCTGAAGTAATGACAGAAGGATGACTATCGGTCTGACGTGCCGGCCTCTGAATTTAATTAGGTGCATGTATGTCACTGATCCTAGATTAATGTGCATGTTGAGGGGCCATCCTGCAGGGTTAGATGGGCCATAAACTTCGAGAAAGGCTCTTCCTCACCTCACCCCACACCGCCCTCCGGTCGCCGAAAATGTCTCTATTCATGTGTAACGGATGTCAGTGCTTCGCGCTCCACAAACTGGAGGTGCGGCGTTGATCCCCGAGTTGGATGGATTCCACAACAGTAAAAACAGCACTGCATGATGAAGGAATGTGCACCCCGATATTTTTGTGTTTGTTTGTTTTTTTGTATTTTTTTAATGATAGATCATTCATCTTTGTTGTGGAATGATTCTCATAGAGAGAGAAAGACAGACAGACAGCAATCGAGCAAGCCAAGCGTGTGCCGTAGGGCTGTCACGATCTAATAATTTTAGAATTGATATTCCTAACGACTCTTCTATCGAATAATTGAGTAATATCAAGACATACAAAAAGATCCACACGAAGGCAGTCCGGGTGTTAACACATCTTTCGGAAGAAAATAAATAAAAAAAGATATAGCCTGGGACTGGGAGTGGTGCGTAGGCACTTGCTTACCTGCCGCAAGTGCGCCGATGGCCCGTTGCTGGAACCAAGGACCGCTTCATTGTGCTGGCATGTCCATTCACTCATTTCGTTTTGTTTTTTAATTAAAAAATATTAATAAAAGGCTTCACAAACCTCCTCAGTCAGTATCGAGGCTGTGGCAATGATTTCAGTATGAAATCACTAAATGGCAGTCACATGTTTTGATCAGATCTTGTTCGCACACACTATCAATGGGTGTTGGTTGTGGTATGGGGATCCTATGTCGCGCGGTGATGTGCGGAAGCAGTGTGGTGTTGACAACTAGTGCTGTCAAGAGATTTAAAAAAACGTGAGATTAATTCATTATGATCTGTAATTAATTGATGTAATTAATTCACATTTTAATCTAATCTAATAATGGAAAACCCCATTTCCATTTTAAATCCATTACTGTACATTATTGAGGCAGATCAAAAGATTGACATCACAAAAAAAAAAAGCATTATAAAGTATTTTATTGTTTTCAAACAGACTTGAACAGATACAGTCCTTGCCATTTACTTTCTGCTATATTTGAGACTAGTCCCAAGTCCTACATGCAACCTTTAGTTTCAAAATGGTCAAAAATGGCTGGCACCGGCTCTCCCAATCTGAGAAAAACAGCTAGCCTTAAATTATTTTAAGAGTGCGACTCAACTCACTGTAATCATGGACCTGCATCACATTGGCCTGCTATTTATTTTAGTTTATTCTTTATTGCACTCCTTTTCAGAAAACGTTTTGCATATTTCAGTTGTTTCCTTTGACCTCCCCCCTAGAAATTAAACATTTAATTGAGTTGTGCAGGCTTTAGGTCACATTAATAAAGAAAAAAAAAGTTTTGTATTGGTTTATTTTGCTCACAATTGTTTATGTCACAAAAACCTGGCATTTAGACCGGGGTCTGTAATCTTTTTACATCCACTGTCCAGTATATCCATCCAGCCATCGTACATCTCATCTTTATCATTACATACAAGCTGAAGCCTATCCATGGTGACTTGGACCAAGAGAAAGGGTACATCCTTGACGAGTCGCCAGTCAAACTTAGGGCACGCACTGTGTAGTCAAAGAACTATTGACACTCATGTTCACATTTCAGGAAATTTAAAGTTGGCAATAATTTTGCAATGTGCAAAGTGCAAGGGGGTGTGGGAAGGTAATTCTAATTCCACAAAGGAGTATTCAAACTTGATTAAAACTTTAATATATAATATATAATATTATGGGAATCAAGTCAGAAATAATGGTCAGTAACCTGCAACTCCAAGCAAATAAACTTGCGGTGAATTTGTGAGGGTCATTTTTGGTTGTTTGGAGTACAAAGAGAGACAGGGAAAGCACAGGCAGAAGAAAGAATTGAAGCACAAGAGCTACAGGAGAAGGCAAGGCCACGATGGATGAATGTTGTTGATGATATAATGTGTCCAGGTACAAATCAATATCCTCTTGAGTTCCACCTGACCATCACCCTTGAAACAGGACTCACAGTTCATGCCGTGATACACAGTGATAGAAGGAGAATGAATGGGTGACCCTGCCAGAAGCATAAATGCCCAGACAGTTCCAAGAATCGCTGGGACACACAAACCCCTCAACTACAAGGAGGTGATGGCTCAGGGAGAGGATCGTATATGACACTTTTCTAACAAGTGTTCATAAGAAATATTTTCCTTGCCAACACCTGCATATACCCAGGTCCCGTTAGGTGATCATGAGGCATTATGCTCTGCACCTTTCTACCCGCTGGTGTTGATTGTGAGTTAGCATCAAAACACGCTTTATTAAAAAGCATAGCCATAAATAATTCAGCCCAATAGTTAAAATCACCATTCCAATTAAAGCAGCAACCAAAATGAAACCTAAGCAGATGTAGCTGTAATTAATTACTGTGATTAAAGTCTCCATAAAGTCCCTGCCTAGCTCCATATGAACAAGTTATCACCTCTAATTGACCATTGGTGTTTGCCTGTAGTATTGGACGAGATTGAATATGTTGAAGTTGCAGTTTACCGTTAAAGTGTTTTAAAGCACATTAGCGCTGACAAAGGTTCTCTTGCTTGAACTCTGTGTGTCTGTTTTAGCTTCATTTTTCATCTCATAACTATGCTGACACCATATTACAACTGTAAAACAACATTGGGACCAAAGTGTGGAGCTTCTTTGTGTTAACAACGAGTAGTTTCTGAGATTGACACAGAAGTATGTCATAGTATTCAGCTATTACATTCTTTTGCTGTATTGAGTCGTGTCCTTTGCTGAACCTCTTATGATATTGGCATTTGCATTTGTTTTCAGCTCCTGCAGAGTTTAGCCAACCTCCGCAGTCGATTGCCCGACCTGTGGGGACCACCGCTATCTTCACCTGCCAAGCTCAGGGTGAGCCTGAGCCCCAGCTTACCTGGCTGAAGAACGGTCAAGTCTTGGAGCCTGATGGCCACATCAAACTCAGGAATAACAACAGGTTCAGTAACAAAAATATTGTCAAGAAATTAACAAAACACAAAAACACTTTTCTTATCTCACATTTAAAAAATGCTTAAAAATATGAAAAGTTTGCACGTTGCATTTTAGATTTGGTATACTGCTCCGCGGGAGATTGTATTTCATCTGTGTGGTTTAGTTTTTATTCAACCTCCTGGGAAGGTATTCTTCCACGAGTTACACTTAACACTTTGGCAATAGTCCACACATTGACATTGTCATAAAATGGAACGCTGATAAACACAAACCAGAACAGTAAAAAAGAATACGGCGAACCGTCTGGGATATCTATCTATCTATCTATCTATCTATCTATCTATCTATCTATCTATCTATCTATCTATCTATCTATCTATCTATCTATCTATCTATCTATCTATCTATCTATCTATCTGACGGATGTTCCTCGTAACCATTTCCAATAAAATGGCCGCCAACTAGTATGTATAATACAGTATGAACATTTAAGGTAAGTGTAGATGAAGAAAAAATCATCTGACATGAAACAAACAAGGGAAGTGTTCCTACTTCATCACTGAAAACATTCAGTCAGCAAATGTTACCCAACTGCCTGTGCGATATCTGAGAGACTCCCTTTTGAAAGTCCGAGACAATTTCAGCTTTCGCAGACAGTGAGATTTGCTTCCCTTTATCCCACGCTGGACATTTTCTTCACAAGCAAGGTCGTGGTGGCAGTTATCTTCCCATAGTCCAGTGTAACCAAGGCCTTTTCACTATTTTGTGGGAAAGATATGGTCTTTATGATGATGTTTACGTCATTAAATTGCTCTTTGTAAGCAAAATCAGCAGATGTAAAACGAATGACGTGAAATCGGGATTTATTTACAACGATATGGGGTGAAAATGTTCAAACGAAGTTCGACTGTATAACTATGGCTATGTTCACACTGCAGAGCATTTCATGTTCCTAAAAAAACCTTTGTAGATTCACAGACGACTGTTTTTATAGCCTCCCTCCAAGCACTCTGACCTCTACGCATCAATAGGAAAAAGGCCCACGTGTGCCATTTAAGAGCATTTAATGTATTTGAGGGTTTTACCCCCCCCAAAAAAAGAAATGTGACCTTTATCTTCCAATACAACACCACAAGATCTCCAAACCTCTACGGTACAATAGAGTACTTTGCAATCAATTTTTCTCAATATGAAAACTTAAAATAAATAAATAACATCATACTCACCAGAGATGCAGAGGCTCCTACCTGTCAGTGTAGACTAAGTTGCTCTCTCATACATAACTACTCTGATACTACTCACACACACACACACACACACACACACACAAACAATAGAGCAGGGGGATCCGACCTTTATTGAACAAAGATCTACTACGATCAACCAACCTCCCGCGATCGACCTGTTAACGCACACGCACGCACTTAGAGACGGATGGCCCGATGAGCAACAGCCATAACTAAGATGAACGAAACAGAAAAAAAAAGTAGATACAAGAGTTTGTGAAAAGCAAATCACTCCCCACCTTCAACGAGACCTGAATCGCAGGCATGCGACGCACTTTTGCGTCTTGTTAACGACCGTAGCTCACGTGTACTGTTTTAAAATGCCCTCCCCCCCCGGCACTCCAGATTCCCATTCTTTGCCCGTGCCCTCTGTGAATTGGACATGAAACAACCTCTGAATGAGAATAATAATAACGATTAAAGATTTAGCGCAACAGCTCTGATCGCAAGCTGCAATTGCAGACTGCTGAGCGCGAACAATTTCCGATGAAGCAGGTGACGGGCCACCGTAGGTTTAAGGTGATCTGCTTTTTTATTTTATCTTATTTCATTTTTGAAATACTTTTTGTCAAAGTGAGACTGATAGGATGCTAAGGGTGCAGTGTGCGCTAGCAGAAAAATACATCATTTTAATGCCACGCACACAGACACACTAATGTTGTGGGTTGTTTTGTTTTTTTCCCTCTCCACCCCTCGCGATCGACTTGGGACCAATCGACGTATTGGGCACGCCTGATTTAGAGGCTGGAGAACACTTTTTACATGTGTGCAGTTCCTAATGACGCAATTAAATAACGTTTGGGACATTGAAGAATTCTATTTTGCATTGCCTGGTTGTGAGAAATTCCTTTGGGTGGCATTTCTCCATCAGCGTGGTCATTTTTTACACCGCCTGATTTAACGCATGTCTTTGTGTGCGTAAACCATATTGGATGCTTTCCCATGGCGTTCCCCATGAGTGCAATGAGTTTTGTCTGAGCATGGTTTCACACGATAAAGTCCACGTGCAGCAAATACTGTTTTATTGGCTTCTGAGATGTGGCATTGCAAATGCATCTCAAAGTTAATTTAGATAATGAATTGTACATTGTACCAGCTTGTACCCACCTACTTTTTATTGGCATTTATTTGCACGAACTGTGGCAGCGCGGTATAGCTTGTGGTGAACAGTTAGCGGCAGAGCGGTTTTGGTTTGATTCTCTGCTTGCGTAGTTTGTGTGTTGTGCGCTTGCCTTTGTTATATCAAAGACATAAGGCTTCCTCTGAAATCCCAAGGTTAGCTCATAACAATAATGCAGCAGTTATGAAGACTCTGAATCGCCCATAAGTGTCAATTTGAGTGCGAGTGGTCATTTGTAGGGACATGCAACCAGTTATCACACTCTTATTCAAAGTCAACTAGGATGCGGCTCGCCCGTGATCATGAAGAGGATAAGCAAAAGACCAGGGGGGGTGTCAAATTCATTTCTGTCGCGTGCCACATTACAATTACCATTTGCCCTGGAGGGCTGTGATGACTGAAACTGTATAAAGAAGTCAAGAATAACATTTTATTCAATGATTGTTTCAGTAACTGGAATTAGGGGGCTGGTAACAAGAACATGCTTACAATATGTCACTGATTTGTTACATAGGAAAATGTGAAATTTTGCGACAGATTTTAGCAGGCATCATGGAAGTTGTCATCTTTGATTTGTTTTTGCGGGCCACTTAAAATGATGTTGCAGGCCGCATCTGGCCCCCGGGCCTTGGGTTTGACACCAGTGCAATGGACAATAAATGAATGCATGAGATGTAATAATATTGGCTTCATTCCAAGTGGAATGCAGAAGAAATCATAAATAAAAGGGACTATTGATCACGATGAAGTGTATGTGTGTTATCACAAGTGAAAACATACCGTAACTGCTGTAAACACAGCCGAACGGATCCAGCACATTTACCGTTCTGTACGCTCTGACACCACATGACACCACGCAGGGTTAAATTTGTCTTGTTGGAGCATGCGAGGATCCTACCGCTATTCATCGTTTTATCATTCATACGTAAAAAGTGAGAAGTAAGTGTATTGCATATGCATGAAAACGATCAATAGCTGATGTGTAGTGCGGCAAGTACATAGAGCAGACACCACCATCACTCACATGCAGTGATCTACTACTCCCACTTGCCTCCTCCAGCCCACGCTTTATTAGTCAGGGAGAAGAAAAGAGGAGTGGAAATAAACAAATTGAGAGACCATGTTTTGTCGTGGGGGGGGGGGAGCCGGGGAGAAGCAAAACGAAGTGGCAAAATGACCAAATGAGAAGATAAAGTGAGTTTCCACTTGCCAGTAATAGTGCATGACCTGCTATAATGTGGAAGTCACGCTTCACAAACTACTCTTTGATTGCTGAGGGAACCGAGCATCATTTTGTAATCTACCATTAGCTAATTGGCTCATAAACTGCTAGTTGACCGTAAAAAGCTTTCTGCCATTTAAGATTAGATTTGCATCTTTAAAATGTCCCCGTGTGTTGTTGTTGTACAAATAGGCTTTGTATCTTGGCCACTGAAAACACGTTAATTTCCACTTCAGGAAATGTGCAGCTCTTATGTGTCACTGGAGAGTCTGTCCAAAGAAATGTTGATTCCCAATTGAGATTTCCAAGTCATTATTTTATGTGATGTTCTGCTTGAATTGAGAGACAGCGTGAGAGGGTGGGGGGGTGCCCCAACAGATCTAAAAGATGGCTCTCAGTGAAAAAAAACACTTTCTTTGCTTGGCATATGATGCATTTATTATGCCCATTACCGCCACCTGCAGGAATGGAGTGGAACATATTATGAACACATATCGGACGTGTTTAAGATTGGTTGGCCTTGCTGGGGGGTCTACAACAACTGAGTTTATATTCAGTTTTGTAGTCTGTATTTTAAATGAATTCAACAATTACCGCAAT
The DNA here is from genome assembly GCA_026261675.1 of Hippocampus mohnikei. Classification (NCBI taxonomy): domain Eukaryota; kingdom Metazoa; phylum Chordata; class Actinopteri; order Syngnathiformes; family Syngnathidae; genus Hippocampus; species Hippocampus mohnikei. The sequence continues at coordinate 3,483,674 of JAKGUB010000340.1, forward strand.
TTCCGCACTATAAGCCGCACCCGATTATAAGCCGCACCCACTACATTTTTAGAGGAAAACCAATTTTGTACATACACAAGCCGCACCTGTATATAAGCCGCATGTGCCCACATTAAAACATGTAAACATATTTACAAAGAAAGACGGTACACAGAGAGAGTTTTCAAAGTTTTAATAAAGCTACAGTCCCATATAAGCACGGATGGACACGGCAGTCCCGGAAAGTGCCGGATCCCGCCGGATTAAGATCCGGGATGATCCGTGCTCTTTCTGGGGTTTTTTGAGTGTGACGGTCGTCCAAAAACCATCACGCCGGTGGTAACACGGCAGCTACACGGTCGAACCCGTACAAACACGGCAGCAACACGGAATCAACACGGTGCCCACACGAATGACCAAGGATCGGCACGGACAGTCAAGGCAGAGCGACGGAATAACACGAACCTACACGGCAGTGACACGAACAGCCCTGGATATTTACGGACCAACACGACGCCTACACGAATCATCCCGGCGCCTACACGGCAGCGACACGAACACACACGGTCCACCCCGGACCGTCAAGAACTTGTATAAAAGCTGGCTAATTTCCGGTGATCCCATCATTCTGCAATTGGATGTCGAGCGTGCATTTTAACGTGAAAATGCCAGGTAAAAAGAAAGCCACTGTCAATAATATTCACTGTAGATACCACTTTTTTCACGGCTTCTCTATCTCGTATCTTCGCTTTAGCAATGAGGATAGTGTTTTCAACCTGAGCTTTTTGCAGTTGAAGCTGGCATCTCATCAGCATCAGGTTGTTCTCGGCCGTCATCTGATCCCCCATGTTGCAGCGTCGGTAGCACAGGAAAGGAGTGAATCGTTGTTCAAATTTCCCCTATTTATATGAGCATGAGCCATCGTCCGTGTTATCCCGTGTTCCTCCGTCATAGTCCGCATTAGTCCGTGTTTTCACCGTGAACGTCCTTGTTGCCACCCTGTCTATCCGTCATCGTCCGTGATATTCCTTGTTCTTCCATGATAGTCCGTGTATCCGCCGTGTTTCAACCGTGTTGTATCCGTTTTGCACCGTCTTCGTCCGTAGTAGCTCCGTGTTGATCCGTGAGGGTAGTCCTGAAGTTGACACTGTCCCGGCGTAGTCCGTGTAACCACCGTGAAAGTTCCGGAGACAACCGTACCTCTGCCGCCAGGATTCTTGATGGTCCGGGGTGTGAATTTTTTTCCCGGACTGTCAAGGACATACACGGACAAACACGGCAGGGATACGACTGTCCCCGGACCCTACACGGCAGCTACACGGACCTACACGGTTGTTGCCAACTCCCGGACCTTCACGGACGAACACGACAGTTTTGAACTTCCCAAAACCACCGTGTTGGCCTCCCGGAGCCCCAAGGACAGTGCCGGACGTTCCAGGACGAAGAGGGTTCACCGCGGAGCTACACGGCGGCTACACGGTCCACACGCCGGATCGTGCCGGATGTGGTCCGTGTTGATCCGGCACCTATATGGGACTGTAGCTTAATATAACTTAACAATAATAATAATATAACTTTCTTCCCAAACGGTGCCTGTGACGCGGCAGTAAAACTGTAGCAACATGGTAACAACACGCTAGCAACAGAATAGCAACACAGTATAACGGGTCTGGTAAAAGAACATACCAGTACTTGTAAAAATCACGGTGAGCCGTCTTCATCTTCCTCCTGTGAACTGAAGCCATCGAAGTCACCGTCCTCAGTGTCGGAATTAAACAGTGTCATAAAGACCGGTCTTAATCTTACCTTTTCTACTCGAGCGCCCCTGGTGGCCGTTATAAAAATTACACAAATAAGCCGCATCACTGTATAAGCCGCAGGGTTGAAAGTTTGGGGAAAAAGTAGCGGCTTATAGTCCGGAATTTACGGTATATATGGCAGTGATGATGATGATGATGATGATGATGGCTAAGTATGAGATTCGCCCCAAATAACTTGAGTCACCGAGCATGGAAATAATGTAAGCAAGATCATAAAAGCTTCATCTTTTCAACCAAAAATATCTAGCATGATTTTGAACCATGACTGCAGTCAAAGACATATTATACGGCGTATGACAATACCGTGCTGTATTATTTGTTAGTATGTTCACATTAGCATTTTGCATGGCCAGGGATTTCAGGTTACGCTGGGCTGTTGTTTTTTTGTTGGAGGGGGGTTTTCTGCTCAGTGGGTATGGGGTACGAGCAGGAAGATGAGTTTTACCTCAAGCTCAAACAGCCTCTGTTGTGAGGATTGCTTTTATTGCTGTGCAGCAAAAGACGCAGAGTAGATGGGAAATCATGGCGCGAGGCATTTTACCTCCTGAACCAAGCCAAAACAAAGGTAATCATATGCAAATTGCATTCAACTGCTCTGGGCAGGACGATGGCTCTGTTCTCATAATGCAGTGTAGTATATTGGCGTTATGGCAGGGAAGCCGGAATATACCGCGAGCGCAACAGACCGTTTTCAATTAATGTATGGTCGCTATGGGTGTGTGTGTTTGTGCAACAATATGCATACTGCAATGTTCCTCTCTCATGACCTTCAGGAGGAAATCGTACAAGGGTAGGAAGAGGAATCGATTGTACATTTCATTCATGCAGGCACGCGCGCGCGCGCAGTGACACAAACACACAAGCGCACTTACATGCGCGCGCACAAATTAATCAAAAAGCGAGTGAGCCTGCATGTGCAGAAATAGCTCAGCAGTGCTATTATTCACTTGCCGTGCACATACGTCCACCTAAAAAAATTCACAAATGTGTTGCCCTTTGCACTTTACACATCGGAGGCAAATGCTGAACGTGATGTCGGGCTCCGAGCTGATTGGCTGCTTATGTAAACGGACATGGCCACCCGGGGGAAGCTGTTTGTTCTCACTGCTACATGACGACGGATGTGAAAGCACACGCACGCATGCACGCACATACACTTGTGTGCTTGCTGAAACATATTCAAACACACTTGTTTCGAGTTTGGCTTCACTGTCACCATTTTTTCCAGATGAATGCGCTTTGAGAGTTACGACCATTTTCTCTCTTAGCGGCGAAGGTTTGCGAGCGTGAGCGCACCGAGCGAATGTTGTTTGTTTTTCGTCACAAAGACATTTTTGCACAAATTGATGGCAACAAGAACTGCTGGCAATCATTAAAACAGTTTGGGAATGTCTTTGCAAGTATCGGCGTCACTGAACGAACACTGACAAAAAAAATCCACATTCGCTACACGCGCACGCACTTGCAAAGCCGCTCAGTGAGATACGGGCTTTCGACGACTGCACTGTATGTTCGCTTCACTCATGAAATTCTATTGATCTTTATTGCCTTGGGAAAGAAAGGAAAATGATTTGAATGTTTTATCATTGAAGGCTATCATTTGAGGTAGCAGGCTCCTGTGCAAACGGCACATTTTCCCACAAACGACTCTTAAAGGGTCTTTCTTTCCTTTTTCATTCTTTTCGCTCACCGTCTTTCACCAAGAGCAGTCTTTTCTTGTTTGCAGCCCCTCTTTGCACCCCGCATGAATCATCGAGAGCTAGGGCTTGGGCATTGGCCTTGACCTCTGACATTGCCTGTAATCAGTCATAGCACCGGGCCCTTCCCTCCTCTCAGGCCACAGACGGCTCATTGACCGTCTCCCCTCCACCCCCCCCCCACCCCCCACCTTCTCCTCCTGTTCCTCTCTTTGTCCCATTCCCTCATAGCTGGATTCACAATGGCCACGCTGTTTTTTTAAAGGGGTCCTGCTCAGAGACAATGGCGAGCAAACACGCCCTTGGAGATGGAACAACAGGCCCAAGGCCCCGCCGTCAGACAAACTGGCCTTACGCATCAATCCGTGAAACGACCTTGAACTGATGGGTAAATGATGGTGTCATCCTGTCAGGAGAGGACACACCAGCTTTGGAGCTCAGGCAAGCCAAGCAAACAACTCCCATCCCCCATTCCCCAAATCCCCACACACTTTTTCTTTCACCCTTTCCATCTGTTCCTTTGCATCTTGGGATACTTTGGAGTTACATACTGACGATCAAGACCAGACTATCATCTCTTTTTTTCTTTAAAAACTTGCTGTTTCATGTGATATTTGTGACACAACAGGGATTTAGCCATAAGCCCACCAGATCCCATTCATCCCTCCGGTATTTTTTTTTTTTTTTCCTGGTCGGAAAGAATGTGGTTTACATTTACAGCTGCAGCATGACTAACGCCTACTTCAAACAGAAGCACTTTGAGTGGAAATAATGACCGCCTTCATCAGCCACCACTGACCTTTAGAAAAGTGTCCAAAAGAACAGTTCTCCCAAGCAAGATGCTAACAAACAACAGCAATTAGCTTCAAATTTAAGCATAAAAAAAAAAATCTACACTCACAAATGACACTTGATCTTCCTGAGATTGGTTATAAGTGATATTTCAATGATCTTGTATTGTCTCTCCAAATGTGGAGAAGACTAAAAGCTCCTATCTGAATATCTGACCGACTTTTTTACCAGCAGATGTGGTATTCCGTAAGCCTACACGTCTGCAGTATCATTGTGTGCGAGAGTGTGTGTGCGCATACAAGGTTAGCACTATTGTACCTGCCAAACACACTCGGCGTATTGATATCTTTCCCTTGAATTGCTCCCACGCTGCTGTGTTGGTAACGGCGTCAGGTCGGGCGTCCCCGGTGGCTCCACTCTTGTATTTGGCGCCTGGTCATGTTGCCTGTCTGCAAACACTCCATCTGTTGCTGGTATGGAAGGCTGTCGGAAATGTGATGGTTGAGTAGTGAGCGCAGACTGGAGACTATGGCCGCCTGTGAGATCAGAGGTGATATTAGCTTTGAGAGGGCGTTAATGCAAAAGGCCTCTCTGACCTGACCATTTTCCAGATTCGGTCCACCTGGCAGACAGAAGAGGAAAATGACGCCTCCATCGCACAGTGTATCCTGCCCCTCATTAGAAGAAGTAATGATGTAATTATATGTACTTTAAAAAGGATATTGGATCGTTCGCTTCTCGATTTTGGCTGGGTGACAAAAAGAACACCCCCCCCCCCGCTGTAGCTGCTTTTGGTTCAGCCAGGCCTGTCGTCGTAAAATACCACTTTCCTCATGTCCAATAAAAGGGTCCGCAAGATTGCAAGTGATGGATTATTGACGATGTACATACAAACACATACTGTATTGGGCGATGTTCAAACGATCCTGTCGGAGTTGTGAAAATGTTGCGAAACTCATTTCCACAGTTATGAAAACCGAGGGCCAAACGATGTTGCTGCTCTTGTTTAAACGAAATATCACAATAAATTATTGGTTCATGACTCTAAATCGTGACCAAGACCAACATAATATTGACGGTATACAAGATGGGCCCTTTTCACATTTTGACGTTACCAGTCAAGGACAGAGCCACAATTTTTCACAAGTTCTACTGGGGGGCCACATAGGACCACGTAACTTCCGAACCATATGTCCAACAAAAATGGCATTTTAAATAAGGGGAAAAAAAGACTGTATGTGCTTTCAACAAATTCAATTTTTCATCATACATTTCTCAATGCAATGCATTATAAAAGATCGAGCCTTCTATGATAAAGGGTTTGAATAATCCAAAAATAGCCCCATACAATGTTTTTGTTGTTGTTTTGTTTCCCAGTGCAAAGGGCTCTCGTGTAAAAAAAAAATCATAATAATGCAATTCAAGGACAGCACAAAACTGTTGAACAGCAACTCATTTTGAGCATTCTTCACAAAAATCAACTCATTCAGAATTGTAGTATGTCTCATTCCAAATGTGCCAAAAATGATTTGGCCCTCCTCATGTTGTAGTATAGGGTGAAAGAAAATCTGATGGAGGTTTCTCCACGACACATTTTCCATGAAAAACATGGGTTTGATTCCCCCTCCGAAAAGCCAAAGGGAAAAAATGAAATATTGAAAAAAAAAACTGAATAATTGAACTTGCACATCCCAAGCCTTGAGTACAAAGACCACTGTAGTAGTTGTTTACAATTCCCATCTCCCTTGAAAAATCTTTCAAGGCAGTTGTCACCCCCCACTCCCTGTTTTTTTTTCCTTTTTGATCAAGGGCCACTCAGCGTGGCCTCAAGTGTTCCAGTTGCAACCTACACAGCTCACTCTGCGAAGCCTCCAAATCAACAGGGTGATTTCTCTTCAAATTATTCAAATGAACAATGGATTGATTCAATATTTCATTTGAAGTCACATCTGTAATCTATACAAACTTCATGAATAGAGTTTATGATCATCTTACATTTGTTTTTTACATTTGTGCTCATGTTGAGCATCTCAGACGCACGCACACACACACGTGTAGTATGTTGCAAATACTGTACATATTGTATGATGTACAACCAGCGCAGATAATACAGCAATGAGACATCTGCGGTGCTCGGCAAAAAGCAGCCAGTGGCAGTGATAGGATGGAGAGAGTGTAAAGTAAAAGCGATGAAGGAAGAGATTTACCTTGTGTGGGAATCTGTTTGTTACAACACATGTACATTGTGTGCGTGTGTGTGTGTGTGTGTGTGTGTGTGTGTGTGTGTGTGTGTGTGTGTGTGCGCGTGCGTGTTTGCAAATGACTTTTTTAAAACTCTGAAATCGATTTATGCTCTCCAAAGGGGGTTCCAGCAGATGACAAACCAGGTTGAAATATGTTCTGGATGAGGTGCGTGCATGACGATTTCCTTTCCTGTGAAACCTCTGCCAGCACATGGAGAAAGCAATATTTGATATTGATTTGCATAAGAACTGCACAGGAGCATTTTGGGGCGGGGGGTCATTTTTAATTTTATTTTTAATATATATATATATATATATATATATATATATATATATATATATATATATATATATATATATATATATATAAATAAATAAATCCCCGTCTCACCCCTCGGGTGGTGTCCGTCCCCATTCAGCTCGGGTCCTCTACCAGAGGCCAGGAAGCTTGAGGGTTCTGCGCAGTATCCTTGCTGTTCCCAGCACGGCACATTTCTGGACTGAGATGTCGCATATATCGCATATCGTATCGAGATGCGAGATATATATATATATATATATATATATATATATATGTGTGTGTGTGTGATGGCAAAACTGACATTGGCTGTAACTGAAAAACAGATTGCACTACACTTCACAGCCATATTAGCACAATTGAATAAGGTTTAATACATGTGGTGCTGTACCATCCATCCATCCATCCATTTTCTACCGCTTATCCGGGGTCGGGTCGCGGGGGCAGCAGCTTTAGGAGGGAAGCCCAGACTTCCCTCTCCCCAGCCACTTCTTCGAGCTCTTCCTGGAGGATCCCGAGGCGTTCCCAGGCCAGCTGGGTAACATAGTCTCTCCAGCGTGTCCTGGGTCATCCCCGGGGTCTCCTGCCAGTGGGACATGCCCGGTACACCTCACCAGGGAGGCGTCCGGGAGGCATCCTAATTAGATGCCCGAGCCACCTCATCTGGCTCCTCTCGATGTGGAGGAGAAGTGGCTCTACTCTGAGCCCCTCCCGGATGACCGAGCTTCTCACCTTATCTCTAAGGGAGAGCCCGGACACCCTGCGGAGAAAACTCATTTCGGTCGCTTGTATCCGGGATCTCGTTCTTTCGGTCACGACCCATAGCTCGTGACCATAGATGAGGGTCGGGACGTAGATCGACCGGTAAATTGAGAGCTTTGCCCTTTGGCTCAGCTCCTTCTTCACCACGACAGACCGATACAGCGTCCGCATCACAGCAGACGCTGCACCGATCCGCCTGTCGATCTCTCGTTCCCTTCTGCCCTCACTCGTGAACAAGACCCCAAGATACTTAAACTCCTCCACTTGGGGCAAGATCTCCTCCCGACCGGAGAGGGCACGCCACCCTTTTCCGACTGAGGACCATGGTTTCAGATTTGGAGGTGCTGATCCTCATCCCAACCGCTTCACACTCGGCTGCAAACGCTCCAGTGAGAGTTGGAGAGCCCTGCTTGAAGGAGCCAACAGTACTACATCATCTGCAAAAAGCAGAGATGTAACACTGAAGCCACCAAAACGGACCCCTCAACGCTTCGGCTGCGCCTAGAAATTCTGTCCATAAAGGTGATGAACAGAATCGGCGACAAAGGGCAGCCTTGGCGGAGTCCAACCCTCACTGGAAACGATTCCGACTTATTGCCGGCAATGCGAACCAAGCTCTGACATCGGCAGTATAAGGACCGGACAGCCCGTATCAGGGGGCTCGGTACCCCATACTCCCGAAGCACCCCCCACAGAACTCCCCGAGGGACACGGTCAAACGCCTTCTCCAAGTCCACAAAACACATGTAGACTGGTTGGGCGAATTCCACGCACCCTCGAGGACCCTGCTAAGGGTGTAGAGCTGGTCCAATGTTCCACGGCCGGGACGAAAACCACACTGCTCCTCCTCAATCTGAGGCTCGACTTCCCGACGGACCCTCCTCTCTAGCACCCCTGAATAGACCTTACCAGGAGGCTGAGGAGTGTGATTCCTCTGTAGTTGGAACACACCCTCCGGTCCCCCTTTTAAAAAGAGGGACCACCACCCGGTCTGCCAATCCATAGGCACTCTCCCCGATGACCACGCGATGCTGCAGAGGCGTGTCAACCAGGACAGCCCCACAACATCCAGAGCCTTGAGGAACTCCGGGCGGATCTCATCCACCCCTGGGGCCTTGCCACCGAGGAGCTTTTAACCACATCGGTGACTTCAACCACAGAGATAGGAGAGCCCGCCTCAGAGTCCCCAGACTCTGCTTCCTCCAAGGAAGGCGTGCTGGTGGAGTTGAGGAGGTCTTGAAGTACTCTGCCCACGGTTCACAACGTCCCGAGTCGAAGTCAGCAGCGCTCCATCCCCACTGTACACAGTGTTAGTGGTGCACTGCTTCCCCCTCCTGAGACGTCGAATGGTGGACCAGAATTTCCTCGGCCGTCCGAAGTCGGCTTCCATGGCCTCACCGAACTCCTCCCATGTCCGAGTTTTTGCCTCGGCGACCACCGGCCGCATTCCGCTTGGCCAGTCGATACCCGTCAGCTGCCTCTGGGGTCCCACAGGCCATAAAGGCCCGATAGGACTCCTTCTTCAGCTTGACGGCATCCCTTACCGCTGGTGTCCACCAGCGGTACGGGGTTGCCGCCACGACAGGCACCAACCACCTTACGGCCACAACTCAGGTCGGCCGCCTCAACAATAGAGGCGCGGAACATGGTCCATTCGGACTCAATGTCCCCGCCTCCCCGGGACATGGGAAAAGCTCTGCCGGAGGTGGGAGTTGAAACTCTTTCTGACAGGGGATTCCGCCAGACGCTCCCAGCAAACCCTCACAATACGTTTGGGTCTGCCAGGACGGACCGGCGTCCTCCCCACCATCGGAGCCTACTCACCACCAGGTGGTGATCAGTTGACAGCTCCGCCCCTCTCTTCACCCGAGTGTCCAAAACATGTGGCCGCAAATCCGATGATACAACCACAAAGTCAATCATCGAACTGCGGCCTAGGGTGTCCTGGTGCCAAGTGCACATATGGACACCCTTATGTTTGAACAAGGTGTTCGTTATGGACAATCCGTGACGAGCACAGAAGTCCAATAACAAAACACCACTCGAGTTCTGATCGGGGGGGCCGTTCCTCCCAATCACGCCCCTCCAGGTCTCACTGTCGTTGCCCACATGAGCATTGAAGTCGCCCAGCAGAACGAGGGAGTCCCCAGCAGGAGTACTCTCTAGCACACCCTCCAAGGACTCCAAAAAGGGTGGGTATGCTGAACTGCTGTTTGGTGCATATGCACAAACAACGGTCAGGACCCGTCCCCCCACCCGAAGGCGGAGAGAAGCAACCCTCTCGTCTACCGGTGTGAACCCCAATGTACAGGCACTGAGCCGGGGGGCAATGAGTATGCCCACACCTGCTCTGCGCCTCTCACCATGAGCAACTCCAGAGTGGAAGAGAGTCCAACCCTTCTCGAGAGAACTGGTACCAGAACCCAGGCTGTGTGTCGAGGCAAGTCCGACTATATCTAGTCGGAACTTCTCTACCTCGCACACCAGCTCGGGTTCCTTCCCTGCAAGAGAGGTGACATTCCACGTCCCTAGAGCTAGCTTCTGCAGCCGAGGATCAGACCGCCAGGGTCCCCGCCTTTGGCTGCTGCCCAGCTCACATTGCACCCGACCCCTTTGGCCCCTCCCATGGGTGGTGAGCCCATGAGAAGGGGGACCCACGTTGCCTCTTCGGGCTGAGCCCGGCCGGGCCCCATGGGTGTAGGCCCGGCCACCAGGCGCTCGCCAACGAGCCCCACCTCCAGGCCTGGCTCCAGAGGGGGGCCCCGGTGACCCGCGTCCGGGCAAGGGAAACTGAAGTCCATTAATTTCAATCATCATAAAGGGTCTTTGAGCCGTGCTTTGTCTGGTCCCTCACCTAGAACCTTTTTGCCATGGGTGACCCTGACAGGGGCATAAAGCCCCAGACAACTTAGCTCCTAGGATCATTGGGACACACAAACCCCTCCACCACGGTAAGGTGACGGCTCGCGGAGGGGGGTGCTGTACCTGCATTCTCCATTTACATTTGCAACATTCTTAGTCTAGCAGTGGCATATTCTGTAATTTGTTAAATGACACAAGTCATTGATGTAGTTCTTCAGTTCAGCCCATATCATTCTCAATTTCTAAAAAAATGGATCATGCATACCTGCTACCTGTCTGGTCCATCATAACTGCTGTTTGTGTCTTATGTCGAAGTTGTTCTTAAATGACATGCACTGTATTGTTTAAATTCTATGTCATATGACCTTCAAATGTAATCCACAGCCCTTATTGAGAGCACATCACTGCAACTGTTGTTGGCCACTGTGCACCCTATCGCCTCAGCCTGCTCTGATTTAAAGGCTGACGACATTTTGGGACTCTGAAGTTTCCCAAAAGTCCTGTTTTGAAGAAAGATCTTTTCAAGGATCAACGTCAATGTGACCTGCGAAATGTGGTTGTGTGGACGTGGGCTTGGATGAAGAAACATTCTCTGAAATACACATGAAGAAAGATTGTGAAACATATCCGTGTATCAGCCACTTACAAACCTCGTTATTTTCAGATTGCAATGCCCTAAATCAACTGGTATTTTATCATGCAAATGATTAGTAAAGCTCATCTTTCTGCCTCTCACAGCACCCTGACGATATACAGCATCAGTCAGGACGACGAGGCCATCTACCAGTGCATTGCTGAGAACAGCGCCGGATCCACGCAGGCCAGTGCTCGCCTCACGGTGCTCTGGGCTGATGGACTCCCTGGTGTGCCCACCAACGTGCAGGCCAAGGCCCTCTCGCCCACCACCATCCAGGTGTCCTGGAGGGAACCCGATCAGAACACACAGGACATCATCGGTTATGTGCTCCACATCCGCAGGACCCCAGGTGAGGACGCAACAAAAGCCAAAGAGCCACGGGCAAATGAAACGGAAGCGTCCATCCATCTCTTTTCGAATCTGATTATCCTCACGGGGGTCACGGGTGTTTTGGAGCTTATCCCAGATGTCTTTGGGCAGTAGGTGCGGTAAACCCTGAACTGGTTGCCAGCCAATCGCAGGGCACACATAGACGAAGAGCCATTCGTACTAACAATCACACCTAGGGAGAATTTTTAGAGTGTTCCATTAACCTGCCATGCAAGTTTTGGGATTGTGAGAGGAAACCGGAGTACCTGGAGAAAACCACGCAGGCACGTGGAGAACAGGCAAACTCCACACAGGAGCCTGCAATCGAACCCTTCACCTTTGCACTGTGAGGTGGACGTTAACTAACCAGCACATAACGAAAAAGAAACTATATTTCATCAAAACATATTGATGATCAATGCGATTGGATTGCACATATGCTAACCATTATGGACGAATCATACAGCATGTTACACCTAAGCGATAGCTTAGTCCCAGCTGCTCTGCTCCCCAGTACATCTCCCTCTTGTGTAATTAAAGGCCCCAGGCATGAGCCAATACGGTTGCTGCAATTACACTTCCAGGATGGCATGGCTTGATAGTTTAGGGCTGGAGGTAGAGTGCGGTTATGGTCGGGTGTCTCTTGTTTAAGAGCAATAAAATGCAATAACACATTGCAGTACACCCCCTTTTTTTGCGCTCCCATCTCTACCTTTGGCTGAAATTCCCAAGACCATCAAGGCCAAAGTAGATTAGCTATTCATTAAGAGCCAGCAAAACCAGTGAATAAGCAATAACCATTAAACGTTGGCAGGAACAGATATATCGTCTCCCCTCTTGATCTTTTCTTAATATCACCTAAATGGGAGAGAGAAAATCTAATTTTAACCTTATTTCTCTGTGACTTGATCCTCCTTTACCTCGCATACCTCCGTTGCTCACAACAAGACCCTGTGGAAATGGAGTACGAGGAGGCGGTCAGTAAGGTGACGTTGCAACAGATCATCCGCGATCTCGAGCCTTCGACCAGTTACACCTTCTACGTCAAAGCCTACACGTCCCACGGGGCCAGCAAGCCATCAGACATTGCCACGGAGAGCACTCAAGGGGAAGGTGAGATCTCAGAAGTGCACGCACACGGAAGCCACCCGTTGCGATGAAATACAGTGGTGAGAATTTGGTGTTCTTTTATTGTACAAAATCCACCAATCCTCAAAAGGAATAACAGAGTTTGTCTGTGGATTGTTGCATGCCTTCCACCATGCCGAGATCACACACATGCTGACATGTAGCCAAGGAGATGTTCAGAGTGATGGGATATCTGTGGTTTCAATGCCTTGCCTCAAATGCACCTTGACAGTACGATACACCAAATGCAAACCAGTCGTACCCAACAGCCGGTCTCAATTGGGGGTTTTCTGTGGCTTTTTTTGTAGCCACTGTAGGATTTGAATTTCGGATGCTACTCTTACGGATTAAGCTACTACCTTCCTTATGAGGCTTCGAAAATTGTCTGTACTGCCTACACACAAGGTTATCCATTATTTTGAGTCTGTCGGGGTTTTTTTTGTTCCTCAGGCAAGTCTGAAGAGTACTTGTTTTAATTTAGAGGTTGCTTAAACAAAGAAAAAAAACCCAATGCCCGAACCCAACAACCTTTTTGAAAGGATGCTCCAAAAAAGACATGGCGAACATATTTGCAAGATGTTTGATGGTGCAGTATTTTCTTTTGTCTTGCAGTTCCGGCACCTCCCTCCCTCTTCGCCAAAGTTGTAAACAGCAGTGTAGTGCAAGCAATGTGGGAAGCTTCCACCAAGATGGGTCAACACCAGGGCTTCCGACTCTATTACAGGAGAGCCCACGCAGCAGTGTTTACTGGTCCCATTTCCTTACCACGCAACGCTACCCAGTACAACATCACTCAGCTGGGTAAGAAGAAGAAAAAGAACAGATTAGTCCTTGAATTTATTCTTAATAGAGGCGTTAAGCTTTTCACATTCCCGTCGGGTCAAACAAAATCTGTTCCAGCGGACTGACTGTTGAATTATTTTTCTCCAATTCTCATCTTTACTGTTATAGCTCTTTTACTGATCCTCTCCTTACCATTGTGAAGTATCCCGAAGCAAAGCAAAATGTTTTTAAAAAATACACTTGGAAAATACATGGCTTTGTTGGGCATTCTGTAAGGACTGACAAATGACGGGAAACTTCCAAAAACTAACCGGCTCAGCGTCAGTGGAAGCCGTCACTGGAATCTAACCGGGTCGGTAGTGACGGACCTTCTCAGGCCAACACTGATAGCTGCCCGTTTCGCTGCTCACAAAATTGTGACATGTCGCTTGTATTTGTTTGCGGGATGAAGATACAATGGGGTTGCTTCATGCGAACTGCATTACCGACGTATAAATGGAGGTGCGTCGCCAGACAGTTTCTATATCTGCCAATAAAGTCACAGCAGAAGCAGAGGAGGAAAAAAAGCTCGCTTTCGGTCTGACCGTACCATCATATAGTAGATCATGAAGTGATGTAGCAGAGACAGAAGCAGGAGAGACATCGACGTAGTTAAAGTAACAATGATGGAGTGCCGATCTATTGCACTCTGTAAGAGGTGCACCTTCTACATAGCGCCAGCGTAACGGACTCGCTGGAGGTGAATCAGCGCACAGAAAATATATTTAAGAACCTGCAAGAAGATCTCCTCTTTGGGATAATGTAAAGTTGGCTGATTTCTCGGAACGCCTAGCACGATGCAGTGCAGTCTGCCTAATTCCCAAACAGGATAGACTGGACTTGCCCTGGTCTACAAAAACAAGGCCCTTAATCTCTCATGTTCTGATATTGTTTGAATTTCAGACCTTTTACTTTGATTTAAAAAAATAAATGAAAGCCATTGTGTGACCTCAGACAGAAAGAGTTCCAAGGGTCAAATTAGTTTTCTTTCTAGAATAAATTGGTTCTCATGGTGTGAATATCTGTGTCATGTCCAGATCCTTCACTGGTTTATGAGATAAATCTGCTGGCATACAACCAACACGGAGATGGCAATGCCACCATGCGCTTTGTTTCACTACAAGAGGCTTTGGAGAAATCTGGTAATCGCAAAGCACCAACGCAACCGCACGATCTTTTTCCTATTCCTGTGCTTAATGGCTTTAATGTCGGCACACTTTTGAACGTGATCTGTCGTGTCTCGCCAGTTTTAGATGCCTCCTGTGACTGTGTGCAAGACGAACAGAGCAAGACATCCACCACCGGCATTATAATTGGTATTCACATTGGAGTCACCTGCATCATCTTCTGCGCTCTCTTCCTCGTCTTCAGCTACCGTGGCAGGTGTGTTCATGATAACACCCCGCCGATAAACCATGTTGGGGATTAATGTGGGTCTATCTGATGTGTTTTGAAATTGTGGTTGCGGTAATCCACAGGTTGATGATCTGTAAGGCAGCTCAGGCCACCCCCCAGGCGGCAAACAGCACCGCACTGGAATACTCTTCTTCCCAGGAGGGCTCTGGCCTGAACGCAGCCACCAGAAGAGAAATGGAGGTCAATTGCAGTGCCGGAGGGAACAAAATGGTTGACAGCAAGGAGCTGGTGAGACTCTTCCCTCAAGGCAACACGCAAGACCCACGCGTGGTGAGTCCTCACCAAGCTGCGGCCACGGTGTCGACATGATTTGCATTTGTAAAGCCATATGCCCTAAAACAGCTGTGCCCAAACCCGTTTTTGACCGAAGATCTACTTTTCG
Organism: Hippocampus mohnikei; assembly: GCA_026261675.1. Classification (NCBI taxonomy): domain Eukaryota; kingdom Metazoa; phylum Chordata; class Actinopteri; order Syngnathiformes; family Syngnathidae; genus Hippocampus; species Hippocampus mohnikei. Next base: position 3,498,881 of record JAKGUB010000340.1, read on the forward strand.
ATCAACCAACATCCCGCGATTGACCCGTTACTGCACACTCATGCCATAATGAGCAACAGTCACAAGAGCCCCTAAGATGAACGAAACAGAAAAATAAAGTAGACATAAAAGAGTTTGTGGGTTTGTGAAAAGCAAATCACTGCCTACCTTCATCGAGACCTGATGCGGAGGCATGGGATGCACATTTGCAGCGTCTTAACAGTCGTAGCTCACATGTACCGTTTTAAAATGCTTCTCTCATTTCTCCAGATTCCCATTCTTTGCCCGTGCCCTCGGTAAATCACCGAGGGCAAAGAATGGGAATTGGACATGAAACAAACTCTGAATGAGAATGAGAATAAAAATAAAAGATAGAGCACAACAGCTATTCCGGACAGTTGACCGCTAACAACTTCCGGTGATACAGGTCCACGGGCCACCGTAGGTTAAAGGTGACCTGCTTTTTTCTTTTATTTAATTTTTTCAAGACTTTTTGTGAAACTGAGACTGATAGGATGCTAAAGGTGCAGTGTGCACTAACACAAAAATATATCATATGAATAACACACAGACACATAACAGCACACGGACCCACAAACGGGCTTTTTTTGTTTTGGTTTTTTAACCCTCTACAACCCTCACGATCAACTTGGGACCAGTCTGCGAGCTACTGGTCGATGGCAATGGACATCTTGGACCTACCCTAGAACATAGTCACCCCAACATTATGTGCCTACATTATACTGCATAAAACCTCCAGGACTTTACTCAACTGCATGTGGGCTACACCTGAGCAATTCAACTGCGAGTGAAATTTGGCCATCCGGATTTTCACTCAGCCCTGTCCCCCTAGTACGTTACCTTCTCTGAAAAATGGATATGTATGTGAAAATATATCGTGTACGATGGCGAGGGGGGTTTGAAAGCAAAGTCTTGTGACCTTTTATTATTTCTTGATTTAATTTGTGATTTGAGGAGTTTCAGTACAACACAGCCATTTTGTAAAATCATAATTTCCCATATGTGTTATCAGATTTAGAGTTAGACAAAAAAGATGGAAATTTAAGTTGATCTTGATAAGATAAGATAAGAAACCCTTTATTAGTCTCGCAATGGAGAAATTCCCAATTCACAGCAGCAAAGTTATGAAAGGAAGAAGTAGAACAACAAAGTACAGGAGCTGCGGAAAAGGCAGCCACTCTCGCGGCGCCATTTTGAAGTCAAAATAACAAAAATAACACAATACAACACATAGGACACAGACAGTCGTTCAATCTTCACCACTTTTCTGCATACACTTTGTTGTCTGAAGCAGTTATAGATGAAAGAGGAGAGGATCAAAGTGTCCTTTCACCAGTGGATCAGATACGTCATGCTGAAAACGTGCACACGTCTGCTACAAGCTAAGTTTTGAAAGCAAACACGAAGCTGTAGTGTCCATTGACGAAAAGAGATTAGTTCACTTCTCCCGTCCCACGTAATCCACTTCAACTCCAAGCCGCGACTCCCAGTTCCACATCCGCATCGGCGCTATGCGCTAACGCTCCTTTCTTCTCGTCGGCACCTCAAGCCTTGCATCCATCCAGCCGCAGACCGTTCAACATCACCGATCTCTCCACTGACCAAAGCGGGGCTGTGAAAATGCTGCCAATTACAGGCGCAAGACACAAGCGCCCCGGGGCTGTCCAGCACGACAGTCAAATGGCGCCGACATTCCTCCCAGTCAAAAACAGTGCTGGTATACCCATGCTGCCGAGAAGGCGCGACCACCAAGCACAGAGTCTCCTCCTTGATGAATGCCGTGGCCAAAAAATGCTGAAAACAGTCCACATCAGGTCCCCACGACGTAACAACAAACACAAAGTGACAAAACAACACAAAACAACAACAAAAAAGCAAGGCTCATGAGAGCACTTGCCGACGGCTGCCTACTCGGGCGCCATCTTGGACTTCAAAGAGTAGAGTCGCAACAAGTAAATGGCAGCGATTTGGTGGGATGGCCCTATCAGTTTGCACAGCGAGGCTCATGCCACTTCTTGTACCGCGCTCTTCTCTCCAGCAACATCGCTCATTGCTGTCTTGCTTTTTCATGCCTCCACCAGCCACTCATTCTACAGGTGCAAAACCCGCGTCCCCTATCCCTCCTGTTTCTCTTTCCAAAACTCAGCACGGGGGGAGCTGAATAAAACCCTCACCAGAATTTGAATCAAACCACATTCAAAGCGACTTTTTTAAACAATGCAATTTCTTTCTCTCTGTGCGTGCCTTTTCAGGCTGACCCAACTCTCTTGACCTTCTCGCCAAATGACACGCAGCTGTCCACAATACCACTGGACGACTTTACTGTCGAGCGGGAAATGGAGACACCTTTCCACGAGTCCCCTACGACACGAACGGGTCAACACAACCAAGGCTAATCAATGTATGAAATGTCCACTCAGAATCTCTCTCACTCAGGTTTTCTTTTGAAAGTAGTTTGCATTTTGTGCAAAGATTTTTATTGGTAAGTTAAAAAGTTCTACAGAGTCTAGAACTGGTTTGGGGGGGTGTTGTTTTTCGCCAGGCTTACCCGTGAAGTGTTCTTTACTCTCACTGTCTGGTCATTTGTTTATTTTCTGGTGTTTGGCAGCACACAGAAGAGAGGCCCCAGATGTCCTTGTTATACAAAGATGATTTCATTTTTTTAAGTTTATAAAATTATATTGACAGACATATGCTGTGTCTTAATCATCTCTATGTCAAAGTGGTTTTAAGTTACTGGTCCTATCACTACTTTTCTGTGGATGTCAAAGACGCCAGCTGCCTGCTCAAATATACCAACGATTCCATTTTGTTGCTCACAGAAGACCGAAACCTTCTTCCAGGGACTCAGTCAGTTTTTCCTCAGGACTTTGTTTTGGTTCGCCCCCAACCCCCGCATTGTGAATTCTGGGCCCTCTAGGCATGTGCGAACCTTTGATTCAACAAAAACCTACCTCAGCCGGAATGAATGTGTTGTGAGAAGCCTTGGACGGACTTTATCTTCCCCTGTGTTCTCACTAAGTGTACGTGCAGAGAAACTGATGGGTCAGAATTCCAAGATCAGGTGCCGCGCTACCTCAGATGTCAAGAATCATATCTCCTCTTGTGCTTGTTGAAGCAGGATGAAAAACGAGTATCCAACATGAAGCACTTCCAAAATGCTGACGTTAATGTTCTACCTCAAAATTAACATTGTTAATGTTCTCACTGTTGTCGCTGATCTTTGTCTGTTTATTGCATCATGAATATTCCTTATCTCCTCCGTTTGAAGAATTTGGTGTCAAGTCGATACAAACTCTTTCAGTACCGCATGCAATATCATGTATTGTGCTCTGGATTACATTGTTTAACTATTCTGTTCCATTTGAAAGGCTTATTTTACTCTCTGTTTTATTTAACGTTTTTTTGGGGGTTAACAGTTCATTTAGTGCAGGCCTGTCCAGCTGCGGGCCTGGAGGGCCACTGTCCTGCCTGTTTTCCAGCTCTCCCGCCTGCAACACACCTGATTCAGATGCAACACACCTGATTCAGATGCAACACACCTGATTCAGATGATCAGCTCATCAGCCAGCTGTGAAGCAGCATTAGAACAATCCTGATGATTTGAATCAGGTGTGTTGCTCCTGGGAGAGCTGGAAAACAGGCAGGACAGCGGCCCCTCCAGGACCGACTTTGCACACCCCTGATTTAGTGGAACAAAACACTCCTAAAAGTACACTACAATGAACATAACATTTTCCAGACAATTTACCGGTACTGCCAAATGTGACATTTAATGCTCAATTGTACAAGCGCACCATGACACAAATGAGTGGTATGACGTTATATGTATGTGCGTGTCTCAATGTATGTGCAAAAGTCCTATTTGGTGTTTTGTTTTTTTTCAGTTTCCAACACAAGCACAAAACTGACATATTTTATACTTTAGCTAGCATAACCCAATATTTCGGTCAATCATTTCTTCATTCACTTGCTGAGAGTTAGATGAGAAGGTTGATGCCACTTATTTAGATTGTGAAGAAGCATCGGTGCAAGTACATACTGGGACTTGCATTGCTCTTACCAAAGTGAACAAAATGTATCCCACCTCTTTTGGCTGTCCAGATAAATCCCTGGAAGGGAAAGGCACGCTCAAACACACCCAGGCAAAATAAATCAGGTTTATTTTACATACTAGCTTGCCTGTCAGACGCTGCACATGACCTTCATCCATCCATCCCAATTTCCGAACCGCTCCTCTTCACGGGGTTGCGGGTGGGCTGGAGCTTATCCCGGCTGACCTTGGGTGAGAGGCGGAGTACACCCAGGATCGGTAGCGATTCGATTGCAGCAGCCACCAACCTTCTTCTCTAACTTCCACAATTTAAAAAAAAAAAGTGGTTGTCCAAAATGCTGAACTATTCAGTATTATTCACTCTTCAGTCTCCGTAAAATGCTTCAACTAGGGTACTAGCAAAAATGAAGGCGCTGATGAGACATGAAAGTTGTTCATCACTGCCCTTCTGTCTTCGATAAACATGAGTGTCAGAGCTTCAGGAACACAATCCTGCGGGATTACAATGACCACAGACAGTTCTTGACAGTGTGTCGTCACAGGGTCTCGCTCTGAAATGCATTGATGCTACCTACCTCAGTAGTTTCTGTCCTTTTGTTCAGGTCTTAAGGAATCAATCCAGAGTAGAAACATAACTACATTAATATACAGTGCAAACAAATGTAAATAGTGTACATTCCATAGTCAGCATTCACTGGACGGTAAATCGAGTCGGGATGGCACGCAAACGGTATACAAAACACACATCAAGCAATTAATCGCTATGTAGTGCTCGCATAATCACAGTTGATGTTCTTCCTTAGTTCTTAGTCGATGTGAATGTTTGACTTTATCAGATGACTTTTTCCCCGTACCTCAAATTGGAACAAATTGTTTTTGTCATCGGTGTTTGATTTCACTGTAGCGTTGAATAAAGTCTAACGGTCAAATATAAAGTGGGTGGCACTTACAACTCGCAGTACACGCAAAATGTCTTGTGTATTCCTGTGTCAGTCAGTCATCGTAATTTCGGGTTCATCTCCCGCAGGAAATTGCTCATGCGGCTCCGACGGATGTGTCAAGCTTGAGTGTCACACTGTTTAACTTGATTCACTGGAGGGGGTACCGCAGTGATGATCATGTTTACGTGATTACACTCTGATCGGGTCAGGCTGTGAGGTGTACTACAAACTGTAAGATGTAATGAGGCACTCTCGAGCTGTTGGCTCCCTGTCGGGTGCTGTGACGCCCACCGCCAAGGCATCAGAGGCAGTGAGGAAAGAGGTTGTTTGATGTCTTTGTCACATTGGGAAGTGCTTCGTTTTAATTAACTTCCTCTGTTAGCCGGTTTACTATTAGCTGTGTTCAGGAAATTGGATTTTTGGGAGGCCATACATGCATCAGTACATTCAGTAGATGTAAAAGTAGCTGCTTTACTGTACTTTGTTATGCCAAATCCTGACAAAAATGCTATTAGCAATGCAGTAGTGCTAACGGTTTATGTGGACTTTTCGGAGTTCAAGTGCTGCTATTGCTCTACTGATTTGGAAAACGTAAAAATGTTTAGCATCAGATCCACGCTAGAAATATTACGGTTTGATTAACAACACGGTATTTGTTAAAAAATGAATCAATAGAAATTCAGTTTCATGATTGGTTTTATATTTACTATCGTGTAAAACATCTCAAGACCCATGTTACACTCACATACTGTAACTTTATATTCAACTGACAGAATACAGGAACAGGCATAGTCAATTTCTGTCCGTCAAGGTACATTACATGTTATCGTAGCGGGGAAAAAATTTCCCAAGTCCAGTAAATGAACAATGGCATGACAAACCATCAGAAAGGTACAAGAAGAGTCAAACACTCTTTCATGAATCTAAATGCTTAAGTACCAAGCGGTAACTGTCGATTGAATGGCATGTTTTGTTTTGTTTTTCGAGGCCTGCAAAAACTCACAGTATGGTTTGCATCCACAGCCCGATACAATTAACCTTTGCTCAAAATAACTTTTTTACGCCAGATGTGATCGATCACGGTGCAGCACCAAATTAGCATCCCATATGATTGTGAATTGACTACTTGTCCGATGCGTTTATTCTCTCCTCTTGGAGACCCTTAGCCTGTACGTTTCAATGCTGAGCTTTTCCAAGTAATTTATTCTCTTGTCAAATGGTGATATTATGCTATTGTACTCGTGTACTTGATATTTGAGATCGGTCTTACGTTTTGGTATACAATCTGTGGGGTGAGGAAGCATATTGATGGTACGAAAGGTAGTATGCAGACAGAGCTACGTTAGATCTGCATGTAAACTGAAATGCTAATGTGTTATTTTAGCGCGAAAACAAGTGTTAGTTGATTATTATTGGACTTGATATGTAGCCAGATAATAGCAAGCAAATGTGATGAGCTCAATACGGTGCTATTGATGGGCCTGTCGCACGCGGTTGCTCAAGCTCCTTCGACGGTGTGTGTTCACGAAAATAGGATGAAGGATCTTTCGGTTCGTACATCTAAATCTGTCTCGCTCTCACCAAAGCCCGATGATCTCCTCATCCACATCCCGCTCCCACCAGTCATCCTCACTTGAATGACCCGTGGCGGGGTCCCGTTACCTCGAAAGTGACAAGCTGTCTTCATTCCCTGTCATAAAAAAAAAAAAAATGCTTGCTTGAGCAGAATGTATCTTCTCCATCGATGTTGTCAACACGATTTAAAGCTGTTTCGATATTAAATCAAAGTGGAGTGCAGCAGGTGTGATTGACTCCAACACCTGCCCAGTGATTTGCTCACGCCACGTCAGGTTGAATTCTTTTATATTTGATTTACAGTCTTGGCAAGGGTTGCAGAGATTCAGTCATAATCGGTCAACATGGCGATGTCATTAAAATATTGGTCCAGTTGAAAAGATATGGAGTCCATGCATTCATTGTATTCAGTTTTGGGGGTTTTTTCAGTTGCTTGTACAAATCTAATGTGATCAACAAGAAACACACACAAAAAAACAAAAAAGGTTTCTGGTTTTAAACTTGATCGCAAAAGGTGCTTCATTTCCAAAGTGATTAGCATTCGATCACACATTTGTTTCCGAGCGTGTGTGTGTGTGTGTGTGTTAGTTGCCGTTCGTGTATTTGAGCACTGATGTCACTGCTTTTACTGTTCTTCCCACAGTTCAGTTCAGGTCAGGTCAGGTTAAATATGAGGTTAATTATTGTCAGGGATCATCACTGAAATCTCGCTGCACATTTCTTCACTGGAATGCCAGTTTATACATTTGTATAAATATCTACATATATTGTATGTGTGTAAAAAAAAAACAAGACCAGTTTAGTGGTTTGTATTGTTTTACAATTTCATTGTGCAACATTGATTGAAGGAAATAAACAATAAATGAGCTCTAGTATTAACAACTGGTCCTGTCCTTTTTGAGTGTGTGTTTATGTTTTACAGCAAAGATGCGTTTGCCTCCTCTGGTCCAAATGAGTATTCAAGACTAAGAGAAGCTCGAGAAGAACCATTGTATAGAACAACGGGATCCCTGCGGGGACTGTGCTGGCTGGCTGTGATTGGCTAAGTAAGATAAGAAGATAAGAAAACCTTTATTTGTCTCACAATGGAGAAATTCCCAATTTACAGCAGCAAAATTATGAAAGGGAGAAAGTAGAAGAACAAAAAGTATATAAATAAATATAAATATAAGCATATTAAAAATGGGTGAGTGGGGGTGAGTCCGGGTTTTCAGGTCCGTCTATTCAATAGCCTGACAACGGTTGGCGGTGCCTTTCCTTCTTGCAGCGCGGGTGTATTAGTGTAGGCAGAACCAAATGACATTATTTCACTAAGCTATGCGAACACGAATCTACAAATTTTGTTTGAGGCTAATATTTTATGTATGTGTATTTATTTGTATATGAACACATATGGTTGTGGTTTTCTCTTAAATCTTGATTACATTTTTTATGTTCAAGACTGTCTCATGTGTTTGTTCGAATGGAATACGAGCAGGGGTGCTTCCGTTGACTATATGTATGGACTTATGCACTTCCTGTACAGTAGAAGAAGAAGCAGACAAGCAGACAACGAACATTCATAGCCAGGTGTATGAGAGTGTGAGCTTCACGTATACTCCCGCATCACTACTGAAGTGGTATCGAAAATGGGTGGATGGCAATACAGTGGAACCTCTTTTCAACGTACTCCGTTTAATATATTTCTACCTCGATAACGTTCACATTTCAAAGTCCCGATTTCATGTACCGTAATTTCCGCACTATAGAGCGCACCTGATTATAAGCCGCACCCACTACATTTTTAGAGGAAAACCAATTTTGTACACACAAGCCCCACCTGTATATAAGCCGCATGTGCCCACATTAAAAGAAAGAGAGAGTTTTCAAAGTTTTAATAATATAACTTAACAATAATAATAATATAACTTTCTTCCCAAACGGTGCCTGTGACGCGGCAGAAAAACGGTAGCAACATGGTAACAACACGCTAGCAACAGAATAGCAATGCGTCATATGCCTTTCTTTTGGCATTTTCCATGATGAGGGTATGTTCACGCTAATTTAATTTATGCACAAGACAAGAAGTTGCAGTCTTCCTCCACGCATATATTCCACCGGTCTTAATCTTACCTTTTCTACTCGAGCGCCCCTGGCGGCCGTTAGAAAAATTACATAAATTGGCCGCATCACTGTATAAGCCGCAGAGTTGAAAGTTTGGGGAAAAAAGTAGCGGCTTATAGTCAGGAATTTACGGTAATTTATTTTCCATTTGCAGAGTTTGCTTATGATGAACACCTTAATACTGTAAACTTTGTTATAACGACCAGATTTTTCCTCCAAAATAGTGAAAAGGCCTCCGTTACAACGAACCGTGAGAACCTAATCGCTGCTGCGACCTTGCTTATGAACAAAAAGTACAGCGCGGGATTCCCTTCCGTTGCTTCGCAATGCAACCGATCGACTCGTACATTATTGTACTTCTGGAGCGCACGCGGTCTCAGAACATGTCTGCTAAACGGAAGCAAATCTTGCTGTCTGTCAAGGCTGAAATTGTCCCTCAATTTGAAAGGAAGTCTCCCAGACGGAGCTCAGCCGAGACTACGAATTGGCAAAGTTGACCGTTTCGACAATCATCCGAAATGGCAACAAAATCATGGCAGAGTTCAAGGCCAACAGATTGAAAGATGATCATAAACGGCTATGCAGCACATCCTGAGCACCTTTCATGTCTTATAAAATCATTTTTTCTTCATACAGTATACACGTATTTGTAATTGACCTGTTTATAGTGTATTACATATTCATGTTTTTATAAATGTTCATGTTACGTTATATAATCGTAGTTGGCAGCCATTTTATTGAAGACGGTTACAATCTTTATAACGTACAGATTCTCTACGTCCCTCGAGGTACGTTGTAACGAGGTTCGCCTGTATTTATCATGACATAATGCTTCATTGGTCTGGCTCTTCTCCCCTTTGATTTAATTTAATTTGAAATTAAAGTAGCCTCCACATTACTTCGCTGGCTGCTGTCTGCAATTATTTTGCATAATTAATGATAGAGGTGCCTGAAGTTTGTATTTACAGCTGTTTTTAATGTGCCCATTTGTCTTCTTTTGAGCAGACGCGCAAGTGTATTCAGTACTGGGTGTAGTTTGATAAAGCTCGCCTTGACGGGATATATCAGATCTGTCTGTTTATTCTACCCAAACATTGGTACATATCAGATACATATCGTATTTTTATTGAGGAAAAGGCCCGAGTGCGTAGATGCTGTATCTGATTCCATTAGGGATTTTTTTTTCTGTTTACGCTGCCAATGCGGCATAGCCAAATTGCCACTTGAGCCACGCAGTGTACATCCAACCTAAATATTGTCATGTTTCGGTTTGTGACCAACAGGTGGCACTGTGGGGCTTTTCCCTGCAGCTGCACACCTGTTGGTCGTTTGGCAATTAGTGCTTTAAAAGGACTCCCACCCCGAGCATTCAGTGTCGGGTCATTGTTGCTGTTGTTTGCTACTGTCATGTTTGTTTGTTTGCTGCCATCAGGTTTGTCATGTTTTGGTTACTGTTATGTTTTATCTTCAGTCGTGATTTCTGTTTGCTACTTTGGACTATGTTTGTTTTGGATTTAGTTTTCTGTGTTTCATTAATTACAATTTGTCAAGTACACCCTGCTCCTACCTCATGCCTGCTCTTTGGGGTCCGCCACCACCACGCAACGTGACAAATATCCAGTGTGGTCCGCGAACATTTGAGACTACCGAACTCGGTAGGTTTGTGCTTATATGAAGACATCGTGTAAACAAGTATACTGAAAAGCATTCATGAAAAACCGAACAAAAAAAATGGCAGCAAGTACATATTTTGTCATAGAAAAACATTGACAGACAGTTATTCAAATATAACGTAGATGGCAATTAATAATTTCACTAACTTTCTGGGAAAACACATCAAAGGATTTAATTGCCTTTATATGAAAGCAATTAGCAATTAACTAATCAGATGTTTTCTTAGGCAGAAATGGGACCCTGTTTTAAATCTCATCTCCAGCCTCAATTATTTTTTTCACTTGCTTGCATGATTATGGAAAAAGAATCAGATTTATTGGGCCTCCTCCCGCATTTAAAAAAACATAGCCGTTGCCTGTTGGCGTAAGTATGAATGGGTGTTTGTGGATTGTCCGTTGAAAGTCAGCTTTGATGGGCTCCAGTGACCCAAGTGCCCCTTATCACAAGAAAACGGATATAAAATAACAAGGTTATCCCATACATACTTAACATACATGTGGTGCGATACGATTCAAGCACGGTCCTCCTCTGTGGGAACAGTATAGAGTAGGCGTAGCTGCAGGTGCTCATATCACGGTCCATCAAGGCATGATTGGATGACTTTGGCGTGGGAGACCTTGACTAACAAGCAGGGACTGTGAGCCAGGCTCGATCACCCATTTCACTGAGCTCTGACTCGGAGTTTTCTGGATGAACTAGGAACGAGAGTTATGCGTCAGTCTATTGCCTTTATGTCAACATTTTTGGTTTGTGACTCTCGTGACAGCAGAGATATTTTCAATACACACAACAGCTTCCTCTTCTTTCGTCAGACCAGTACACGCACACACACACACACACACACACACACATGCTCTTTATAGGCAAGGCAATGGAAAGCCGTGAAACTCTAGATCGGTCTGCGCCACCTCAAGTGGGCCCCTGCTCCTGTTGACCCCCAGCATTTAAAGTGAGCTGAGAAAGGGGACCTCAGTTTCACAGGGGAAAAAAAACTCATAGGAGGAAAAGGGGGGGGCACAGATGTCCTTTCGCTTCTCAGTCCCGAACACTTCTTAGCAACTCTAAAGGGGCAGCCAAGAGCGCGAGGTCGGAGGTCAAAGCAGCCCACGGACAACCCACCTTCAAAACTCATTTCAACCGCTTGGATTTTGTTCTTTGACCATCGGTGAGGGTAGGGATGTCGATTGACCGTTAAATAGAGAATTTCACTTTTTGGGTTGGCTCCTTGGTTACCATGACAGAACAATACGGAGTCTGCATCTCCCATTCCATTCTCCCCTCACTCGTCAACAAGTCCCTGAGATATGTCTCCACGTGTTTTTGGTGCATAGGCACAAACAAAAGTCATCAGGACATGTGCCCCCACTTGAAGTTGGAAGTAGGGTACCCTCCCATCTACTGGGGTGAACCCCAACTTACAGGCGCAGAGCCGGGGGGCAATGACTATGACCACAGGCTTGGCTCCTCCACCAGTAGGCAACTATAGAATGGAAGAAAGTCCAATCCCTCTGAAGATGACTGGTACCAAAACTCAAGTTGTGTGTGGAAGATCGTGCTCCTTCCCTCCCAGAGAGATGACATTCCACGTCCCTAGATCCAGCTTCTGGAGCTGGGATCAGATCACCAAGGTCCCCTCTTTGGCCACTGCCCAGCTCACACTGCATTCTACGCCTTTGGACCCTCCCACTGGTGGTAAGCCCTACAAGAAGGGACACCCATGTTACCTTTTCAAGCTGTATGCTGGCGGGCCCCATGGGTGCAGGCCATCGACCCCCACCTCCAGGTCTGACTCCATAAGTGGTGTCCCACGTCCTGCCGAAGGAAAACAAGGTGCAATTAGTTTTCTCATCATTCGAAGTCGGAACCGTACTACTTACTATCACCTGTTTGCCATGGGCGACCCTGCTAGGGTGATAAAGCCCCAGACAACTTAACTCCTAGGATCACCGGGACACAATTCAATATAATTGCCCTGTATGCAGAGAATGCAAAAAAGAAGTCACCATGAAGTCATCTTATTTATTTTTTTTTATCATAATTTACATAATATTTTGAGTACATTTTGTGGCATCTTGAATGAATGTTCATTTTGGTTGTTGCAAAAAGTGTAAAGGGTCACTTTTACGTTTTGTTTTTTTGTTGTGTTCAATGATAATATAATTTGTGGTTATGATGTTTTAGGCATATGTCACTGTAATTGTTTAACGTAGACACAGCATATTTCAGCAACATTTGTGTAATAGTGATGACTGAACTGGATTCCTAACATAACTAAATAGTTAACTGCCTCCCTTGTCCACATTCTTTTGACTGTGGCAGAAGTGTACAATATGCATACAACAGAGGGTGACTGACGGAGAATCTGCACATTAACATGCCGAGGCCACGGGAGACGTGGCACTCAAAGCATTCATGGATTGACTGTTTCAGAGAAAACGAGTCCTGATGTGATTGCAATGCGTGCTAAGGGAATTGTTCCACTAAAGCTGACCATGCAGACTTTGTAGATGCCCTTGTACCGCATTTATATGTGTTTCAGAGATAAATCGTTTGGCCTTTACAATGAAATTGAGTAGAGGTCTCCCATGCTGACATATGCAGTCATCATCTACGACACAGCCCCCTCCTCTTGTAGCAGTCAGATTCCTCGTCATTTATCACTTATGCACACAGTGAAACTACTCAGCGGTTACCATACAGCGTGGACTGCATCTACCCAAGTGCCCTGAAGAAAGACAAAGGGTAGAGGAAGGAACAGTGTGGGTGAGGGAGGTGAGTACACAATCACATCTCCTGTATACAGTACTGTATGTACAAAGGACAAAGAAATGTGAGACAAAAGTAGCTAGGAAAAAAAAAGTGCTGACGACTGCCGCCAGACGACAACATAGAAAGGTGTTGCCGGCAGCAGCAGATGTCATCAGGTGAAAAGGAAAATTGGAGGGTCTGTGTTGAATTCCTTGAGTTTGGGTTTTAGGTAGTAAAAATGGGAAAGGGATGTACAGAGGGGTCCGTGTTTTACAACAGAGTGCTCTTCTTACAACACTGAGCTAACCCTAATTTGTACACAAGTCTGAACAAAGAGAAGTTATATCACAATCACAGGAAGTATTTGTTTAAAAAAACACTTTGAGGCCAAACAAAACAAACGATCAGATGAATAACAAAAAACGGCAGCAATTGCAGCTTGTGGCTCGCTTGCCCACAGGAAAGGCTGCAAATTTCACTGTGCACATTTCATATTGATGAAACTCTGTTTGGACGTTAACCCAGGACCCCACTTTTTACTGTCAATTTGACTCAAAACGAAACAGGCTACCCAGAAGTGGACTACCCAATTCAATGCTACTCTATCACTGGAGATGTCTTTTCCCATCACAGTATTTTTCCCTTCTCATGGTCAACTCCAGAAATCACTCTCTGCTGTCCCGCTTCATTAACCCCATTCCTCACCTCTCTCTAATCCTTACTCAGGAGGAAATCCACGAGGGGGATGTTTGGCTTACAGAGCCTACTGTCGTTGCATGAGGATGCCCAATGTTTGAACGTGGCCTTGTTTGAATCCAACGACACAAAGAAAAGATAGTATCGATCATGGGTTTGATTGACCAGAACGTTGGAATGTTTTGATTTTTCAGGGTCTTGTCACGCTCCTTTGTGCCAAGGTTGGCTTCCTGTTTCATTGACCAAAGCAGTCAAAGGAATCAAGCCAAGCAGCAATATAATACCTCACCATCAATAGAGAAAGTACAGCCCGTGCTCGAGGTCACCCAGCTTAGCCATTTTTTGTTCTCTGGTTTTCCGTTCAGTGGTCTATATAATATTCTATATAATGACGCACAGCCATATGAATTCACAATGTTATATACGACCGTAATTAGGCCATTGGGCACGATGTCATGCAGTAAACGCAACGTGACTCATGAATCTTTTTCTATTACCGTAAATTCCGGACTATAAGCCGCTACTTTTTTCCCAAACTTTCAACCCTGCAGCTTATACAGTGATGCGGCCAATTTATGTAATTTTTCTAACGGCCGCCAGGGGCGCTCGAGTAGAAAAGGTAAGATTAAGACTGCCGCGTCACAGGCACCGTTTGAGAAGAACGTTATATTATTATTATTGTTGAGTTATATTATTGAAACTTTGAAAATTCTCTCTGTGTACCGTCTTTCTTTGTAAATATGTTGACATGTTTTAATGTGGGCACATGCGGCTTATATACAGGTCCGGCTTGTGTGTGTACAAAATTGTTTTTCCTCTAAAAATGTAGTGGGTGCGGCTTATAATCAGGTGCGCTCTATAGTGCGGAAATTACGGTATTCATTTGTTGAGAACAGTAGTGTCAAACATATGGCCCGCGACCAGAACCGGATCGGTTGTTTTTTCAAAACTAGTGTTCAACAAACATGCGTTTAACTAACATGTTTCGCTAACATCTTGCTGCTCCTATGTCAAGAGGCACTAATCTGTATTTGAGTTACCATTTTTTCTTTTTAAATGCCTTTCCTGCAACATTGTGTTTGCCCGGGAACCGGGTGTATCTATGACTAATTCAAGATCTAATTACTCATGTTTGCATTTCCATTTGTTGAAACAGACAATTTCCGTTCTCTTCTTATTTGAGAAAAAACAAAAGACCATTCCTCAAATTTAAAGTGAGGTGTGGGGTGTCAGGAATCTGTGAATCTCCTGAACAGATAAAGCAAGATGGTAAACAGATCAAGAAAACAAAATAAACACACTGGTGCATGTGAGTTCATTCCCCAGTGAGCCATTGCAGAGCAGGATACACCGCAACAAAGAAATGAATGTTTTAAAATGCAGATATGTTGCTGTTGTTAAGATAGAGAGAAAGATGGCTATGTCTTGCCCATCTTGTCAAGCTAAACTGGCTGACCCTCCTTGCCTGGATCAACCTTCTCTATTTACTCAAGTTCTTAAGTGTTTGGAATCCCTCGATCTCACACATCGTTTACGCTCAGGGACTGAAGAACTGGGTGGGCACCAGGACCAGTTGCTTAGCTGATGAGGTGGACTGTTTGAACTGAGGGGCCAACGGATGAAGGATGGGGGGCCAACAGAGGGAATTGATGGGGTGAGGTCAATTTAAGGGGTCGTGGGGAAAGGGGCAGATACAGGTCAGTGTTTGCCCAGCTGTCTCTTGGGGAGTTGGAAAGGAAGAAATGGACAGAATTGGCCATAGCTAGGTTTTAACGGGCTCTTTATAGTTTTGTTTTTCTGAAAACCGGCTTCCTTGTAAGCCTGACTGATGCCAACATGAAGCAAAAACTACTGTGTTGATACGGTACTATAAAAGAGTTCAGTATTTGGCCCTGTGATTACTGCACCTAAAGGTGCAAGAAAATACACCCTTGAATTTGTGATCAGTTGTGGAAAACCACACACCAGAGCTTTTTGGAGTGTGTCTGGGCTTTGTATTTCATCCATTCATCCACATTAACAGCTGTCAGATTAAAGGTCACTGTTGTTGGTCACGGAGGAAAGCCTGAAAGCTCACCCTCTCTGTTCAAGTCATTCTAAAGGTGTTGAACCTGAGATCAAGGTTTTGCACAAGTTCTACCACACCAAAATAATTGAAACTGTTTCGATAAAGCTGAAAGCATACATAATAATAATAATAATAATAATAATAATAGGGTGGCACGGGGGTCGTCCGGTTAGCACACTGGCCTCAAAGTGCAGAGGTCCAGGGTTCGATCCTGGCTTTGGCCTTCCTGTGTGGAGTTTGCTGTTCTCCCTGTGCCTGCGTGGGTTTTCTCCGGGTACTCCGGTTTCCCACATTCCAAAAACATGCATCGTAGGTTTATTGGACACTCTGAATTGTCCACAGGTGTGACTGTGAGTGTGAATGGGTGTTCGTCTATGGGTGCCCTGCGATTGGTTGGCAACCAGTTCGGGGGTGTATTCCGCATGCCCGAAGATAGCTGGGATAGGCCCCAGCATGCCAGCGACCCTTGTGAGGATAAGCGGATTAGAAAATGGATGGATGGATAATGATAACAATAATAACAATAATACTAATACTAATACTAATAATAATAATAGTCTTAGTGCTATGGGTAGAGAGTAAACCAGATTTAAATTTTTCGTAACAGTGATAGATGCTAGAGATGGTCTTGCTACAGCATAGCTACAGTTTTTTCCAGCACTTTGGACAGGAACGGAAGATCGGAGATCAGACTAAAAAAAAAAGTAATTGGAGTGGAACTCTGGGTCAAAGTTGGATTTTTTTAGAAGTACCGGTAGTTTGATAACTCCTTTATTGGGTAAATGGGGGACATTGCCAGACTTTAGCGAATGGTTTACAATATGTGTAATAATGGCAAAGGTTGGAGGTTGGGGGGGTGGCCTATGTCTGAAAGTTACAGCGCACCACTGAAATATTCCCATGATTTCTTTCGTTTTGTTATTTTTTACAAGACAAAGGAAGGAATGATGAACCAAAAGTGTCAAATGTGTTTAATTTACCGTCCTTTAATTTTCTTCTCACTACCTTCCTTTAATTTGTCTTAACGGCTCATTCATTTGTATTGGGATGATCAAATGCTGAATAACAAGTCATTTACACAAAGTGCCCATTTATTTGATATGTTCATTTGCCCTCGTGTTATGGTTCTGGGTCATGTGGAATGACTGAATTGCTCACAAATTGCATCATCACACTAACAGGAGGCTCTCCATCAAAGATGAATTGCAGCACCCTTTTCAAGTATAGATGGCAAAGTGCCAGTTTAGGTTTGGAAAGATGAGTGGTGCTTACAAACTCAGTGTGAGTTGCCATAGCTACTGCTGTTTTTCCGAATCTTGTGGACTTCACGGGAGCTGGTGTAGAGGGGAGGTGAAGGTCACGATAGCTACCCCTTCCTCAATAACTACCGTCCCCCCACTCTGCTCTGGTCAGTGTCCTTTGTTACTATTGACAGCTCATTCAATAAGCATTACTTTCAACCGAACATGAGGTTGGTGGACCCTGCTGGGCTGCTGTGCTAATCACTCAATCAATACACGATCATATAAAATACCAAGATGATCACCACAGGGATCTACTAGAAGGAAGATTGCAACATTAACTGGATCTTAATGTTGGGCATAAAAATATGACAAGCAGATTCCCCCCAAAAAATACTTAGTTGTCACGTGATATCAAAGGCTTCCGTGCTCTACTATATAGACTGTGGTATTTAGAAAAAACAAAAATGAAAGGTGTGGTTGTGTTTAAAAATCTTTATTTCATTGGCGCTATTATTGGAACTCTGTATCTTGTCAAACTACTGTAGAAGCCCAGGAAAAATAAGTCGCGTGTTTTCAAATATTAAGAAAACGCGCGGCACATGCGCGCACACACACACAAACACACACACAGTTAGTATGTTGTGTTGTTGAAAGGAAGCCATTGCCCTCACTTGGTCAGATATGGTCACTGCAGTAAAACGATTAGAGTGTGTGTGTGTGTGTGTGTGTGTGTGCTGCTAAGATATGTGAAAAACGTTCACTTGCAGTTTTTTGTGTTTAGATACCAACAGATTTGTATTTGTATTGATATGCTTGTGTAATTGCTCTTTTATTGTTGTGTAGCTCTCCAGTACCACGATGGAAGGGAGCATCAGGTCATGCCGCAGTGATTGACTGTCTTGCCCAGTATTGCTGACGAGGGTGCAGTTTCCTTTGCTATGTCAATACGGACGAACCGGCAACTCACTGGTGACACCCCCCCCCCCACCCCGACACAACACAAACACTCATATGCAAGCCCACAACTTAAATGTGTCCCCGGGCAATCAGTCATCCATTGCTGCATATCGCTGCATACTGTACCAACACACAATAAGGCTGTCAGAGAGACATGCTTTTTCTCTTTGTGCAAAATGTGTCTTTGTCACAGCACTTAATACCCTGGAGCTTCTTCTTCTGTTTGCATCATTTCTCAAAGCTTTGAGGATCTGTTTGGACATGTGTGTCCAGAAACTCCTGCATCCAATCAATATCGAAGGATTTGTCAACATTCCCCTGAGAGGCCGCTCGATGTCCTTCTGCTCCCATGCAGTCTGTCTGTTAACTTAACCCTTCCTGTAACTAGTAGATGCTCCCAGAGAGCTCGAACATGAATCAATCCTATGTTGGCATTGATTTTTAGATTTGGTTTGTAATTTGGTTAAGAGCAATAGAATACCAATGGCCAGAGCCTGCTACAGCAATGTCTTTCAAATGAGGGTGAGGGAATTTACAACTCAGGCACAGAATCTGTCAGAACTGATCATTGCACAGTGATTCGAATCAAATATAATTCTCATTTTAGCCTGCAATGATCCACATTTAAATTCAATTAAAAATAACTCAATTCTGAATGACCCATCCATCCATCCATTTTCTGCCGCTTATCCGGGGTCGGGTCGCGGGGGCAGCAGCTTTAGGAGGGAAGCCCAGACTTCCCTCTCCCCAGCCACTTCTTCGAGCTCTTCCTGGCGGATCCCGAGGCGTTCCCAGGCCAGCTGGGTAACATAGTCTCTCCAGCGTGTCCTGGGTCGTCCCCGGGGTCTCCTGCCAGTGGGACATGCCCGAACACCTCACCAGGAGGCGTCAGGAGGCATCCTAATTAGATGCCTGAGCCACCTCATCTGGCTCCTCTCGATGTGGAGGAGAAGCGGCTCTACTCTGAGCCCCTCCCGGATGACCGAGCTTCTCACCTTATCTCTAAGGGAGAGCCCGGACACCCTGCGGAGAAAACTCATTTCGGCCGCTTGTATCCGGGATCTCGTTCTTTCGGTCACGACCCATAGCTCGTGACCATAGATGAGGGTTGGGACGTAGATCGACCGGTAAATTGAGAGCTTCGCCCTTTGGCTCAGCTCCTTCTTCACCACGACAGACCGATACAGCGTCCGCATCACAGCAGACGCTGCACCGATCCGCCTGTCGATCTCTCGCTCCCTTCTACCCTCACTCGTGAACAAGACCCCAAGATACTTAAACTCCTCCACTTGGGGCAAGATCTCCTCCCCGGCCCGGAGAGGGCACTCCACCCTTTTCCGACTGAGGACCATGGTTTCAGATTTGGAGGTGCTGATCCTCATCCCAGCCGCTTCACACTCGGCTGCGAAACGCTCCAGTGAGAGTTGGAGAGCCCTGCTTGAAGGAGCCAACAGTACTACATCATCTGCAAAAAGCAGAGATGCAATACTGAGGCCACCAAAACGGACCCCCTCAACGCTTCGGCTGCGCCTAGAAATTCTGTCCATAAAGGTGATGAACAGAATCGGCGACAAAGGGCAGCCTTGGCGGAGTCCAACCCTCACTGGAAACGATTCCGACTTATTGCCGGCAATGCGAACCAAACTCTGACATCGGCAGTACAGGGACCGGACAGCCCGTATAGGGACCGGACAGCCCGTTTTGCTTCTGAATGACCCCTTCAGAAGCATTTTGTTGGCATTGATACTTTGGGCTAAGGTCATCCATCCACCCTTCTATTCTATCCGGGGTCGGGTCGCGAGGGCAACAGCTTTAGCAGGGGAAACCCAGACTTCCCTCTTCCCCACAGCCACTTCTTCTAGCTCATCCCAGGGGATCCTGAGGTATTCCCAGGCCAGCTGGGAGACACAGTTCACCAGCATGTCCTGGGTCGTTTCCGGGGCCTCGTGCTGGTAGGACATGCCTCACCAGGGAGGCATTCAGGAGGCATCCTAATCAGATGAACGAGCCACCTCATCTGGCTCATCTCGATGTGGAGGAAAAGCGGCTCAACTCTGAGCCTCTCACGGATGACCGAGCTTCTCACCTTATCTCTGAGGGAGAGACCAGACACCCTGCAGAGGAAACTCATTTCAGCCACTCATGAGCCATAGTGAGGGTGAGAACGTAGATCGACTGGGTAAATCGAGAACTTCGCCTTTTGGCTCAACCCCTTCTTCACCATGACAGACCGATTTGAAGTCCTCATCACAGTCAACGCTCCACCAATCTGGCTGTCGATCTCCCGCTCCATCCTGCCCTCTCTCGTGAACAAGACCCTGAGATACATGAACTCCTCCACTTGGGGTAAGATCTCAACCCCAACCTGGAGAGGTGCTGATTTTCATCTCAACCGTTTCACACTCATCTGCGAACTGCTCCATTGAGAGTTTGAGATCCTGGCCTGAAAAAGCCAACAGTACCACATCATCTGTAAAAAGCAGAGATGCAATACTGAGACCACCAAATCGGACCCAGTCAACTCCTCGACTTTGCCTAGAAAATCTGTCAATAAATGTTATCGTGACAAAGGGCAGCCTTGACGGAGTCCAACCCTCACTGGAAACATATCTGATTACTTCCAACAATGCGAACCAAACTAGCATCGGGTTACAGTGATTGGCTGCTTTATTCGATGTTAATGTTATGTTCAATTTTGTGGACATGTAAATGAGTACAGTATTTTGCATTCCAATCCAGTTGGCGGTTTGGTTGAATTGTTTACACCAATAAAATTCCAATAAACCAATAGACAACAAAAAATAAAGTTCCACATACAGCACATTTGACAAAAAAATTGTACTTGATACTTAATACTTGATAAAAGCTTCAGGTACTTATTTTCAAAGCCAAAACGTGTGGGTGCAACAAAAAGAACACATTTTTACTACATTTGTATTTTATCTAAAACATAGTTTTAAGATTTTTTTAATGCAATTATATGCCCCTACAGCATTTTTTACAGTATAAGTGAAATATACCGTCTTTCAGGCACATGGTAAAGCCACAGAAAGGTATCCAGTAGCAAAATGATGTATAAAATTAGGAAAAAACCCCCACAATAGAATATCAATCAATCCATCCATCAGTTGTCATCCATTTAAGCAGCAGCTTCAGCAGGGAAGCCCAGACTTCCCTCACCCCAGTTACGATATCCAGCTCTTCCTGATCAGATGCCCGATCCACCTCGTCCGGATGCCCTCAATGCTGAGGAGCAGCATCGACTCTGAGTCCCTCCCTGATGACCGAGCCTCTCACCCTGAGTGGCCAGACACCCTGTAGAGGAAACTCATTTGGGCCTCATGCGGGATCTTGTATAGGTCGGGTATAGGCAACTCCGGTCCTCCAAAAGCGCTGGCCGGCCAATTTCCCTCCTCCAACCACCTGATTCAAATGATCATGATCGTTATCAGCCTTCTACAGAGCTAGCTTCTTCACAATGACGACTGAAGAATCACTGCAGACATTGCGCTCATTCACTTGTCGATCTCCCGCTCCAATTCTTCCGTCACTCATGAACAAGACCTCATGATGGTTGAACCGCTTGTTGGGGCAGTATCTCATTCCTGACCCAGAGAGCGCACTCCGCTCCACCATGACCCATTCTCATCGCACCAAGTTCACACTCGGCTGCACACCTCTCCGGCGAGAGTTGAAGATCGCGGCTCGACGGAGCCAACAGCACCACATCATCTGCAAAAAGCAAAGACAAAATAATGAGGCCTCCAAACCGGACCCCTTCAAGTGGCACCGCTAAAAGCTTAGGAAGAGAATCGGTGACAAAGAGCAGCCTTGGCGGAGTCCAACACCCATCGGAAAATGAATACACGGTAAAAAAACAACAAAAAAACATACAAGCTAAAGATCTCTGAAATGTATGGTTGCTTGAATTCTCTTTCTGGGTGCTTCAGCACTCTTAAAAATAGGCTGGACTCGCCAATGTTCTGCCAGCTGGCACTCACACACTGCATGAGGACAAAATGGAGGAAGAGGAGGGAGGCAGCGGCAAGGCGTCACATGCGCTGCAGATCGGCACAATTCTCACTGAAACTCAAGTAAGTACCTGTCAGATATCAAACCATTTTGGGGGTGGTTGGTGTCAAAGAAGGATTTTTTTTTTTTTAACCTATTCAAATATTTATGATAGAAGACAAAAATGGTCTCCAGCAAAAAGGGACATGTTCTCAACCCAGATCAAAAGCTGAGGCTGAAGACCACTACTGCATAGGTGCACACCGCAGAGGCTCCTCTTGTTGTCTGTTTAAGAGGGAGGACATTTCATCTGTGCTGTATGCGCATTTGACAATAAAGTTGTACTTGATACTTGACAACGGCTGTTTTTCCATGAAAGAGTGTTTCGTTGATGTTTCTATTTCAGTCTATATTCGAGTGTTACACTGTCTGTTTGCCTGCTTTTTGTATCTCAATTAGAAAATGTGAAAGTCAGTAATGGTCATTTTTGTGCAAATGCTATTTATTCATTCATGCGAGCTGCACGAAAGAAGGTATTTGTTCCTCCCTTCATATCAGATACAATCTCATTGAAGGTCCGTCACCTTTATTCAATTATCATAACCCTCCCTTATAATTCACGTACATGTCTTGAATAATTCATCATGCATAATACTGGCAACCTCGTTGAAATGGTGATGGAAAAAAGAAATTCAAAGCCTTCTCGTCATCCAGCCAGTCATGCTCTGCATGCATAATTCCATATGCTTCCATACGTAACAAAAATGAAACACTGCACATGCAGAACTCCAAGGCAATTATTGAATCGGCAAATGAATACATTGTGTTTTGTAAAGGGAAATTATTCCGGGTGGTAAATGTGTTCGCATTTGTCCAAGATAAAGATTCTTTTGGGAAAGGCAAATGTACATATGATGATTGTTCCATGTTGGGTTTGTTCAAAATATATGCTCCAAAGACAATCTTTACAGCAGTGATTCTCAAACTAAGGTCCCTCCGGGGGTCCGCGAGCCATTGTTTGAGGTCCACAAAAAAATGACAACAAATGATCATGTTTTATCACTTTAGAAAATGCATATCGCCATATGGAGACCGGCACGCTGATAAAAAAAAATACAGTATACCGTAATTTCCGCACTATAGAGCGCACCTGATTATAAGCCGCACCCACTACATTTTTAGAGGAAAACCAATTTTGTACATACACAAGCCGCACCTGTATATAAGCCACATGTGCCCACATTAAAACATGTCAACATATTTACAAAGAAAGACGGTACACAGAGAGAATTTTCAAAGTTTCAATAATATAACTTAACAATAATAATAATAATATAACTTTCTTCCCAAACGGTGCCTGTGACGCGGCAGTAAAACGGTAGCAACATGGCAACAACACGCTAGCAACAGAATAGCAACACAGTATAACAGGTCTGGTAAAAGAACATACCGGTACTTGTAAAAATCACGGTGAGCCGTCTTCATCTTCCTCCTGTGAACTGAAGCCATCGAAGTCACCGTCCTCAGTGTCGGAATCAAACAGTGTCATAAAGACCGGTCTTAATCTTACCTTTTCTACTCGAGCGCCACTGGCGGCCGTTGGAAAAATTACATAAATAAGCCGCATCACAGTATAAGCCGCAGGGTTGAAAGTTTGGGAAAAAAGTAGCGGCTTATAGTCCGGAATTTACGGTACTTCCCGTCCCTACCGCAGCTTTGAGTCAGTTCAAAGCTCTGATAATTGTGATGTAGAATCAAGTCAAGTTTTATTGTCAAATATGTGCAACATATGTGCACATACAGCACGGATGAAATGTCTTTCCTCTCAACCACAGTGCAAACATGCAGTGCATTGAAACACGCACAGCTAAAAAATAAGCGCAGCCAAAGTGAACTGCATAAAAACACATAAAGACATAAATTTATAAATACAAACAAATAAAACAATACTTAGTAATCAACAGACAACTAAGGGCACTTGTGAGTACTGCGGGTTAAAATTAGGTAGTGCATAGTGATGTATTAACGATGTAATCCATATTTACAGGAAATAAGTTCTCCCTTTTCAACAACAAAAGCCTTTTTTTTTTTCTTTTTATCCCAAGAATTCTCAGGTTACCCTATTTTTGTATTTATTTATTTGAGAATACCAGGCACCTTTTCTTTGGCCTACTTGTTGAAAGATGAAGATTGTATTTATTTGCGTTGTTGCGTGATGTATTCAGGTCAGTCATTTGTGGTCAAAGCCCGAAAGGTATCCGCAGTAGTCTTTGCTCATCACTTCATTTTCTGTAAAACAGACATAAAAATAAATAAACAAATAAATAAATAATGCTGATAACCATAAAACAAAATAATGATTGGCCTCCAGATTGAAAAACAGCTTGTTAATGTGACTCGCATGGTGAATAGCGTGAAAAGGAGAAACCCCTGCATGAAACGGAGAAAAGAGAGACGCACACAATGTTGACGGTTCAGAGGGAAGCGAGGCAATCACGTTGTTATTGTCTGAAGAAGGTCTGTTGAAGGTCAAAGCATGGCTGAGCAACCTCTCCCGTCCCTCCTTTCCTTCCCCCCACCCCCTTTCTGAGTAATAATGTCATTCAGGCTTGTGTCCCTGTTGACGGACGAAAACGGTCCCCTCCTCGCTAGACCATCAGCCCGTGAGTGAGCAGAAACCACCTGGATCAATTCGCCCTCCTCAGCCCTTCATCTGAAGCACGCGTGCTGGCACTAATCAAGCAGATTCCGATTTGTATGATGAGGTATCACACAAGAGTGCCATCAAGCCAATAAAATGACTCATTCTAACTTCTATGTGAGGAAAATGAGAGCGCAGCATTTTTTTTTTAACCACGTGTCAGGGATATCACTCAATATATTCTGCTTCAATAGTGCGCCTGAGACCAATTAGACGGTCACTGTCGCAGCACATCATTCACTTAGCATGTTTCGGGAAGATCTGATCTTTAACTCTCAGAAGACATCAATTAAAAGACAAAATCATTTATTTGGAAATGAATTCATCAGAAAGCAATCATTATTTTGTCTTTCGTGCCGTTAATGTTCTTCAATGTTCAGTTTAAAATGTAGAAGACTTGAGGGGGGGGAAAAAAAACAATCTTTCTTTTCCAGATGGTGTCTCTTGACAATTAAAGGTCATCCATCAGTCTGCGAAGCAGTATAAAAGGATGTGACATACCATAGCCACTGACAACTGAAGATCCATCATGATTAAATGATCGCTAAATTCCTGGGAATATAACCTTGTCATAAAATCGATTGACCAAGACCTTAGAGGGACAGGAATTGACCAAACAAATTTTAGCTGCTGATTTGCAAAAACCCTTCCAAAAATCAATGGCAAAAAATAATAAATGACGAAATAAAGGGAGGGTGTCCCCGCCTACTGCCCGGAGACAGCTGGGATAGGCTCCAGCACCCCCCGCGACCCTAGTGAGGATCAAGCGGTTCGGGAAATGGATGGGGACACTTACAAATTAGTGATGCTCTAAATTTCCTCCATGGCCTTTAATGGCAGATCATTTAGGATCCTAATTAAATAATCATAGCAAGGCACATTCCCTTCAAGCGATGGACACATTTCCACAGGCAACGCGAAAGAGTACTCTGTAGGGGCTCATCCCAAATTTGAGATCTCACGAGCAAATCATGTATTGTAATCCTTTTTGTTTGATAAGCTTGAAAATGCCGGTGTTTTTGACACCTCTTATTTGGTTCTCTTATCTGGAAAATAATGTATTATGTTACCGTCGGTAAAATGTCCTGGGCCTCTTTTTTTTTTTTTGTTGTTTTCAAGGTCAAAACCCATTTTGGTGACTGCTTGCCGTGCTGTCGTTGAGTGACTACCTGTTGTTGAAAGTCATCAAAAAGCAGTGAAGTTGGAAGGCAGCACACCTACGGCATTGCTTCTCACTGCTCCTTAAACATGCAAACATGCAGCGAAAATGCAAGTGATCCATCCATTTTCAGCGCTTTATCAGCAGTGTCATAGATTAACTGAAGGATGGTCAATACCCGCGTGATCGAGGTCTGACACGCGAGGATTTGCATATTCATGGAGGATTTTTTAAAAATATATATTTTCAATATTTTGGGTAGGGTGGTGTCCATCTTTGTGATTTTTGCCCCTATTTCCTTCCAGTTTGTGTCGAAAACTGAATCTCTCTCTCAGGATGAAAAGTAGCACTTTTGGAACTGCGTCGATTCTGCCTGTTCAAGTGGGTGAATGCATTTCAAGTAAAGTAATCCAAACATAATAAGTGCAGAATAATATTGTGTTTAGTCAATTGTAATGCACTTATTTATATTTCACTCATAGATTGTGCCTGGATTTTCAACATGAGTCAAGTGGACGTGCTGTAAGAGAAGGAGAGAGACACGGTCCAAAATTGATGGTAAAAGTTCAAACACAGACTTTTGACATTTTCCCATGACAGTTTCCCTTTCCTTCCTCCATCTCTTAATTCACTGCCACTGATAGCAATTTATGCCAAAGATTCATGCGTGTTAACTGGGGGCATTGGCAGTGAATGAGTTTGAAAGCAAAAGAAAAAAATGGATCGAATTACCATAATTTCCGCACTATAGAGCGCACCTGATTATAAGCCGCACCCACTACATTTTTAGAGGAAAACCAATTTTGTACATACACAAGCCGCACCTGTATATAAGCCGCATGTAAACATATTTACAAAGAAAGACGGTACACAGAGAGAGTTTTCAAAGTTTTAATAATATAACTTAACAATAATAATAATAATATAAAACTTAGCAACATGGCAACAACACGCTAGCAACAGAATAGCAAACGGTGCATTTTCCATGATGAGGGTATGTTCACGCTAATTTAATTTATGCACAAGACAAGAAGTTGCAGTCTTCCTCCACGCATATATGGTCTTAATCTGAACTCGAGCGCCCCTGGCGGCGTTAGCATAACACTGAATAAGCCGCAGGGTTGAAAGTTTGGGGAAAAAGTAGCGGCTTATCGTCCGTAATTTACGGTACAAGCAAATCTGTCCCTTTAATAATGTGGTTTCAGATGGGGAAAATGAGAATGGCAATGTGACAAACTTCTATCAACAAGATACAATAAGCACAAAGTGGTATCAGTCGGGGCAGAATTTCTTTTGGGAAGGTGCTCGTGCTGTGTTCAGGTCGAACTCGTGTCTGCGGTCCAGCAGGAACGCCCGATTAGCGGCTGGCTGATCTATAGGCTGGATGATGAAATGAAAACCTTTGAAAGTAATCTCTGAGATAATAGACTTCCATTCTATCCAGTGGTGGATCAATGCTGGGTTGGGCAGAGCAGAGCAGAAAGGAGACATCTACTTGAGAAGGGTCACTTGCTTATCAATTATCTCTACTTGGCGTCGGCCAGTGCAACAGTTTCAATCGCTGCCCATCACACGCAGCCAACATAAATTGAAAAAACATATGAAAGAGGGTTGTCTGCCCCCTTGTGAAAGTTAATTATCTACACTGAGAGACGGAGAGCTCTTCTATGGGACTCTTCGGGGGTCTCGTCCCTCGTGAGGAATTTCTCAAAGACCTAAAGAGGGGTCGAAGGGAAGCTGAACTGGTGATAGAGAGAGAGAGAGAGAGAGAGAGAGAAAGATTGAGAAATAAATAATGCGGGTCAAGGGGTGTCAGAGCCGAAACACAACAAGGCATTCACAGGGGGCAGACACTTCCACAATGCTGGAGTGAAAAGAGAAGAGGATTTTATTTCACCAGGGACTGTTCCAATGTTGTGGAAATGTCCGTTTAAAATGGAGAATTGAAGGTTTAGTGTATCCATTGGTGGGGGCCTTTTCGGGCCCGCTCACACACACTTAAGCTAAGCAGGCCTGTGTGTGTGTGTGTGTGAGGGTCAAAACAAGGAACATTGTATCAGTCGAAGTGCTCGGACATCTGTTGGTCTCCGCTTTGCACACTGCCCATTCTCAACTAGAAGCTGCTCTTTCAAATTAGCAACAAAATGTTCACTCATAGGACACACTGGTTTCCTCTTGAATGGATCCCAATCCGTATTGCAAAGACAAAGTGTGAAGAACTGGAGAAACAGAAGCAGGAACCGCTGCAATCTCATGAGATGCGAAAGCAGTGCGTGACACAGACAGAGGTCAGAGGGTGAACGGGCCAAAGAGTGTAACAAGCAAGGAGGGGAAGTGTTCCCATGGCTACTGGCTGTTTTCTGTTAGTTTCTCCCACCCGCACTGTAATGATGGTTTGAAGAGGAGTCCTGAGTGGATCTCGTGTGGTTGCCGGAACACTATGACCTGGTCCAGATTGGCTTTTTCTCTTGTTCTGCTCAGACTGTGACATACGGACTGCATAGCTAACAGCCAAGAGCGGGTACAAAGAACACGCTAGGAGGAGTTTGTAACCAGTGGGACAAGAAAGCTGAAACAAAGATGCCAGCATGCCCAATGGTGAGCGTGTTCAAACATCACAGCGTTCATTTGGCTGAAGTGCAATTGTAATCCTTTTAGCAGTTTTAAGTTAGAAAGATGTGTGTGATGTGTAACTCCTGTCCAACCAGCGTTTGGACTAACTTTTGAAAACTGTATCACGCTGCCAATGAGAGCAAGGTGTTCTCAACTCTATTTTACTCAAGAACAATTCAATGTTCCGCTCGTCTAGATCGCTGCTCCGCCTACTCGTAACTATGTCACGGAGCTCGGCAAAAAAGGAAGTAATAACGCAAAAGCCCGCCTAGACTGACCTCTCAACCACGGGCTAAATGTAACCGACAGTGTTCCTTAGTGGTCAACGAAACAATGCCTTCAAGTGCACCAAATGCGATTTTTATCAAACAAATTGAATTATTCGTGTCTCTTTCTCCCCACTTGTTTTAAATGTGGGTTTCATTTCTTTGCGAACATAGATTTGAATCTGGGTTGCACCATTTTTCTGCTTTAAGTGTCCGCCAAACAAAAAGCAGCGCCCGAGACTGCTTGCATTTGCAAAGAACTCAGGTTTGGTTTGGAATTGCACTTGTGGGTTGGTGAGTAGATCTACGCATTTGGCCACATAAGATGGCCACATATTCCTCCCCTCCACATCTTGAGAAATTCACTCAACAATTAACATGTGCCAGTCAAGCTGGTGATGATAGCGAACACCAATTTGTGCATCCAACATCACTGCATGTCTGCTAGACGTTACTGACATGATAATGTTTCTGTCGTCCGTATGCACCTTGATAACCGTGCATTGTCACCGGGGCCCCGGCTGCCTAGTCATTAACTTTGTGTAAATTAGCTCAATTATAAATGAAAGAATAAGACAAATTAATTCGTCTGTCATCTAGCAGAACAACGTTTAACAGTTATGCCTTTCACGAAATGTCAGCAGCATAGATAAATAAACAAAGTGACTTTATTTGCTGTAAATAATTTTCTGAGTAAAATTGGTTCATTTCCCCCCCGGCACAGCCAATGACCTCTCATGGCATCATCTATGGTGACAACGACTGAATCTGACCGGCTTCAAATTTTGGCCTTTCAGTCTTGATTACCGTAAATTCCGGACTATAAGCCGCTACTTTTTTCCCAAACTTTCAACCCTGCGGCTTATACAGTGATGCGGCCAATATGTGTAATCTTTCTAACGGCCGCCAGGGGCGCTCGAGTCGAAACGGTCAGATTAAGACCGGTGGAATATATGCGTCGAGGAAGACTGCAACTTCTTGTCTTGTGCATAAATTAAATTAGCGTGAACATACCCTCATCATGGAAAATGCCAAAAGAAAGGCATATGACGCTTTGCTATTCTGTTGCTAGCGTGTTGTTACCATGTTGCTACCGTTTTACTGCCGCGTCACAGGCACCGTTTGGGAAGAAAGTTATATTATTATTATTGTTAAGTTATATTATTAAAACTTTGAAAACTCTCTCTGTGTACCGTCTTTCTTTGTAAATATGTTGACATGTTTTAATGTGGGCACATGCGGCTTATATACAGGTGCGGCTTGTGTATGTACAAAATTGGTTTTCCTCTAAAAATGGAGTGGGTGCGGCTTATAATCAGGTGCGGCTCTATAGTGCGGAAATTACGGTAATGAACACTTTTAGGGCAAACTAGAACTTTACTTTCATCCACCCTGAGCTAGTCCAAGAATGAAATTTAAAATCTACCTGCACAGTACGAATACTCCCAGTCGGCTGTCCACTGTCGTAACCGCTGTCCCTGAAAGGGTAAATACCACAAGAAGACAAGAAAATGACCGATCAATGGATCTAAATGTTCGGAACGTTCTTTTTTAACAACAGCATGAATTGCAAGTCAAACCACCAATCCACTTTGTCTTCGATGCAGGGGTGCACAAGCCTTTAAGACGACGCTTTCATTTTTCCACCATTTTTACATCAACACCGGTCCCGGGGGCTGTTTGAATGAGTGCCACCCAGCTCACGTTAAGCCTGAAATGCTCCATGTGACACAGTGAAATTCATCATCATAGCCTCTGACCAATTGGGCGTAAATGCTGCCTGCCAGCTGCTCCTCTCTTCAGGCGCCTCTCTATGTCTATCTAGCCTCTGAGCACTGCAGGTCTCGTGCAGCTCAACCTTCACCTTGCAAGTTCGCACGCTGACAGCCTGCTCCCACACTTCACTCTATGGCCGTGCAGTAACAAGCTGCAAGCAAAATATTGGCTCACCTCAGTCACCGAGATATCTTTCTCCTCTGTCATGACCTTTACCAGTAATGCTTTGCCACAAATACGTTTCCTTTTGACCAGAAAGGTGCATTTTTTTTCCCATTTACTGTCATCCTTCACTCCACTCATCCATATCACCGTACCCTCAAAATAGTGAAGAGGTTCTTCACACAAGAACACAAAATTTTCCGCATTTGTTCTTCTTTGCAATGCGTCGGACGGCAGCAGATTTTATTTTCCCACTTCAATACTATTTTTACTACAGTCCATACTAGAGGAGGAGGAGGAGGATTTGACACTATTTATTTTTTTTTTATTTTATTTTATTTTTTTTTTATGTCAGGGCTTCCGATAAATGGTGGCATTTTGTTTTTTCGTGTATTTTTTTGTTGCTGTCAATCCTCTGATCCATCCATCCATCCATCCATTTTCTACCGCTTATCCGGGGTCGGGTCGCGGGGGCAGCAGCTTTAGGAGGGAAGCCCAGACTTCCCTCTCCCCAGCCACTTCTTCGAGCTCTTCCTGGCGGATCCCGAGGCGTTCCCAGGCCAGCTGGGTAACATAGTCTCTCCAGCGTGTCCTGGGTCGTCCCCGGGGTCTCCTGCCAGTGGGACATGCCCGGTACACCTCACCAGGGAGGCGTCCAGGAGGCATCCTAATTAGATGCCCGAGCCACCTCATCTGGCTCCTCTCGATGTGGAGGAGAAGCGGCTCTACTCTGAGCCCCTCCCGGATGACCGAGCTTCTCACCTTATCTCTAAGGGAGAGCCCGGACACCCTGCGGAGAAAACTCATTTCGGCCGCTTGTATCCGGGATCTCGTTCTTTCGGTCACGACCCATAGCTCGTGACCATAGATGAGGGCTGGAATGTAGATCGACCGGTAAATTGAGAGCTTCGCCCTTTGGCTCAACTCCTTCTTTACCACGACAGACCGATACAGCGTCCGCATCCTCTGATCCACTCCAGTAAAAATGAATGCAAATGTACTTTACAAGTCCATTTTTAATGGAAGCCCCTAAATTTTCGACCTGTGCCCCTAAAATTTCAGGTTCAGAGCCTCTGTGTTGCAAGTAAAAACAAAACAAACAAAAAAAGGTTGTCTGGAGCTGGTATATTATTGTACTGCTTGGGCAATATATTAACCGCACTGGCATGCTTTACGGCTCCTAACGTTATATTCTCCTGTAGGTTAATAAAAATATTTTTGCTTCTTTAACTACTTCCCTCTCCACTTTGGGACACACGTTTCAGCACGTTTTACCAATCATTACAGTGTTAGTGAGCAGATGTACCCAAACAGAACCCACACAATCACATGGAGAAAGGATTCACCTTTTTAACGGCCAAGTGTCCCTCTCGCCACACAGCATTCCAGCATGAGAGCTCATCTTTGACTTGGCAGTAGGCAGCTCGTTCTGATGGCACCGTTGCAGGCCAGAGCCTTCCCTAATGAAAGGAGTCAGTAGGGTCTTGTGCAAATGCCATCTGAAGCACCGACAAGCAAGACAACAGCTTGGAGGGTATATGCACCATGAGGACCCCGCCTGTTCTAAGATGTCCTGGTCGGTGTCCAGGACATCAGAGCTCACGGTGGCTCAGGAAAATGAGTTTGCCACCGCGTTACCTCTGCCACACGTGCGTGGTGATCCATCAGAAGTATAACGTGCTGTCCATGGGTCTACATTGGAGTGTAGTGGGCTCAGGCTGTGAGTAGTCAGGCAAAACCCCCCAAACCCAATGGCAGGCACTGCGAAGATGCACTTCTCTAAGATTGGTTCATTGTGAGGTTGTGCTGTCCAGTACATCCAATAACCTGTTGATGCATTGATTTTGTCGGATGGTTGTCACCCAGTGGACCCAGTGTGGATCAAGAGGAGTGGAGTGAGGCTAAAGATCACGCGTTTGTAGTGAAAGGTTACAAGGCTGTGATGGTTCAAAAGTGCCGGTGCATTGGCAAAGGTCCAATTTGGAGAATACAACACAGACTTTGTGGGAGATCACTATTTTGTTCTCCATCCTGAACTCTGAGATTTGATGTTTGAGATGCAATCAGTCTGCTTGATGACGCCAACATCACGGAGCTTTTGCAGCTCAGCCGTCGTATTGTCATGCAGAGTGAGGGGCAGCTGGCAAAGATGCTGGAAAATGGTGGCCAGCTGGGTCGTTAAATGTGCGGCGGTGGAAGGCAGCCCAAACCCATGAAGAGTGACGGCCAGCGATGCTGCCACAGTGTGGACGCCGTGAAGGTGGTGGAACTAGTGGCGGCTAGTTGGGTATTTGCTGGGATGTAACATCATATGGCAGACATTCTATTATCTGTGAAATATTCATTGTTGTACTTTTGCAAACGTAAGCAGAGGGAATAAAACTGCACCTCTTGTATGCTTTATCTCAATATTTTAACGAGAAGATAACATTTACCTTGTTATTTAGGACTGTTCTGTTATTATATTAACCTCTAGGCGGAAGCCATGTTATCCGGAATGGAATAAGTCAGAGGTTGGCGCCATAGCAGAAGACCTTTGAAAAATGAACGCAGTGAGTCTTTGAGCCATAGTGCACATTGAAGATAACGGTGCCGACGACACTGATTTTGGTGTGACCATTTCCAAATAACAAGCAGAAGCGGCAGGCGCACGGCATCCAGCGCTACTGTGCACGACTTGAATTGCGGTCAGGCCTGACCACCCAAATGTGTGAAATACTGTAACGTGCTTGCTAAAATGAAAAACAGGACAGGAGAACCTAGAGAAGCTATTCATCTTTTCAAAGCGCCGCCATCTCTGTCAGGTGGCTGGGAAGGCCGCGGCTCCGCTTTCAGGAGCCAAGAATAAGCTAGTATGTCTACGCGCACTTAGCTGAATGGCGTCTGAGACTGAAAGGTTCAGGGAGCTGTTATAAGCTTGCTTTAATAGAACCAGTGCAACCAAAACATGTTTCTTTCTTAAAAAATAATTCCCAATTACCGTAATTTCCGCACTATAGAGCGCACCTGATTATAAGCCGCACCCACTCCATTTTTAGAGGAAAACCAATTTTGTACATACACAAGCCGCACCTGTATATAAGCCGCATGTGCCCACATTAAAACATGTCAACATATTTACAAAGAAAGAGAGAGTTTTCAAAGTTTTAATAATATAACTTAACAATAATAATAATATAACTTTCTTCCCAAACGGTGCCTGTGACGCGGCAGTAAAACGGTAGCAACATGGTAACAACACGCTAGCAACAGAATAGCAACACAGTATAATAGGTCTGGTAAATGCCTTTCTTTTTGAATTTTCCATGATGAGGGTATGTTCACGCTAATTTAATTTATGCACAAGACAAGAAGTTGCAGTCTTCCTCGACGCATATATTCCACCGGTCTTAATCTTACCTTTTCTACTCAAGTGCCCCTGGCGGCCGTTAGAAAAATTACATATATTGGCCGCATCACTGTATAAGCAGCAGGGTTGAAAGTTTGGGGAAAAAAGTAGCGGCTTATAGTCCGGAATTTACGGTATTTTTAATTTTTTTCTCAAAGTCAATGTGGTAGTCTATAAAGGCAAAAATGTACAAAACAGTCCTTGTCACTTCTGGACCCAATTATGTACAGTATGTGTCTTGTGATTGATGACCTGTCCAGGATGTTTCCCATGCCTCACCCAAAAGCAGCTGGGATAGCATGGAGCACTCCAGCCATCGGCAACAGTGTAGGTTCCTCAGAAAATCATATATAGCTTCGTTTATTTGATTTTTTTTCCGATCGCACGTATCTGTCTCTTTGCTGGATTCTAGTAACTTTGTAAGGCCACTGTATAATAACCATCTAGTAGGGTAACCGATGTGTGCCCTTGTTTTGTTTTCATGTTTTATCGATTCTCATTAAAAAAAAAAAAAAAAAAAAAAGGTCTCCGGGTCTCAATCTTCATTATATTGTCTGCACATTTTATACTATTATTTCCGATAGGACAACCTTTATTTCACTTTGTGGGGGTCTCTTTATTATGAGTTATCTTGTAATGGTGACCCACTGTTGGCACTCAGCCATACTGAAAGTAAACTGGAGACGAATGATTATGATGATGATGATGATGAGTGTGATGACTTTGAAAGTTGAGCAGCTTGACCTTGGCATTCGGGTGCCACGTAGTCCTAAATGACGTGATAATGTACTAGTCGTAAAAAGGACACAGACGCTCTGATGAAATATATATGATCATTTGAACATGTCTTATAAAAATGCTTAAAATACTGCCACAAGTAATTGCTTCTAGGTAAGCACATCTGTCGTGAAACGGTAATGAATATCATTAGGATACTGAAGGAGAAATTTCGTGAATGGCCAAGACCATGTGACATTGTCAAGAATGACTTGCAACAGTTGTAATGCATTATCCAAATGTGGGTGGCAAGGTCAGAAATGGGGAAACATGCACATGTGCTTTTCCACTCATGCAAACAAGAGAGTCTTCGGTCATTGTGGCAGAAAGGAACTGATTTTATAAACTGATGGGGAAAACTCGTTTTTGATGTCGAAAGCGGAAACAAAGAAATGCTTTGTGTCCAAAAAAAAAAAAAAAAATTAAATCACTCTGAGGTTATGCCAGTTTTGACCTTTTCCTTAACAGGCAGGAATGTTGACCTTTAAAAACCATCACGGTTTAATGACAATCTGGTCGCTAACAGAAGAGCACACTTTCAATGTAACCTTTTACCAAAGTTCCTTTTTTTTTAAACTGATAAATCCCAAATTCAGACGTTATTCCTCTTTCAATTGACATATGTATGCCAATCCTACGGTAGACTGCCAGAGAGAGACACCTACTGGCGGATCGTGACTACATTACATGATCTTGTTTTCTTTTGTTTCGTCTCACACCAGAAGAGGTGGTGAGGGGAGACATCCAATCGCAGGGCCCACATAGATGAACAACCGTCCGCACTCACGCTCACACCATCAACCTGCCATGCCTGTTTCTGGAATGTGGGAGGAAACCAGAGTACCCGGAGAAAACCCACGCAGGTATGGGGAGAGCATGCAAACTCACCTAATCATAAATTAAATTCAACAGTGTCACTTTATTCATAGTGTACAAAAGGTTAGTTCTGACGGTCTGGCCTTCATTGTTTCTATAGCCCCTGAGCTTTTTTGTGTTGGACTACTTCACATGTTGGCCTCAGCATATTGCATTGGTTGGAGTATGTTTCATAAAGACAAGGTAAAATAGGCCCTACTCTTCCTTCATTCCTCCATTTTCTTCTGTGTGTGTGCCAAAGGGAAAAGTTCCGACATCTCGACAGTAGTTTAGTTGGTCTTTGTCATCAATGATCAATATCAGGTCACCACTAGAGGACAGCACTGCTCTTTTATTATCCATGTGACCTCGAGTTTCAGCTTGAAACTTCATAAAACCCCATGTTAAACACAGGGGTCATAGGCGCACAATCGTGTAAAAAAGAAAACATTACACGGGTTTATCAGATAAACCCGTGTAATGTTTTCTTTTCATAAAAATATCTGAATGTGGCTTGAGGGCTTCCTCCCCAGTCAGATTTCCTGGTGATTTCTTCTAGCTGCAAAGGGGAATAATCCATCCATCCATCCATCCATCCATCCATCCATCCATCCATCCATCCATCCATCCATCCATCCATCCATCCATTTTCTGAACCGCTTTATCCTCACAATGGTCGCGGCAGGTGCTGGAGCCTATCCCAGCTGTCTTCGGGCAGTCGGCGGGGTACACCCTGAACCAGTCGCCAGCCAATCGCAGGGCACACAGAGACAAACAACTATCCGTGCTCACACTCACACCGACCCGGAGAAACCCCCACACAGGCCCAGGGAGAATATGCAAATTCCACAAAGGGAGGCTGGAGCTATTCCAAAGGGAATAATGTTTAGGAAAATATTTTTGTTGAATTGACAAAGTGGATCAAGTAGAGAAAAAGTTGAAACGTTCCTGCAGGATTGGAATAGAAATGAGGAAAACTGTATTCCTGTGCTGTGCTTTATTTGACAATAAAGTTGTACTTGACTTGAATTGAAAGTGAGTGAGACTTTAGGAGGCAAATAACAACGGGAAGAACTTAGTGGAACATAGACGCATGTGTGAGATTGGGCCCATGGGCGTTGTTTCGACATTCAAAGACTGGATCCCACGAACGCCGCATTTTCGGCTACGCTTCCATTTCCAGTGTCACTTCCGACGCGACTTCACGGTCCAAATATACCACCGTTTGAGGCTGAGGATAACAGTCCGAGGAGCCTTTGAAGACTTCCAAGGACCCAGCTTGCAAACTGTCTTTCTAGAATTTGGAAACCATGTGCGGTTCAGTTGCACCGGAAGTGACGCTATACGGCCAAAAATGCTGCACTCTGGAAAAAAAAATCTTCAGAGGACACAGCTTTGTGAATTTGGACAGAGCCTTCAAGGTGGAGCTAGGCAATAACTAACCGAATCATCCCTGTAAAAAAATCCGTAATCTCCCTTTTATTGAGAATATAATATTCAATTTTGTCTGTAACTGTAATTTAGCAAAGTGTATTATCATAGGCGCTGCATGATAGAAAATTGTGATAAAAGGCCATTTCTTTCCAAAATACTGGGTCTTTTGGTTTAAACTGTCATGTTCCGTATTTGGCAGCAGGTGGCAGGCGTTCATTTCTGCTGCCTGCGCACCTGCTGCCTATTTGTCGGTGATTGCACCTGCTATCTCTAGGTGCTTGCTGTCGACTTTTCTCCGGAGTGCTCGTATTCCTCCCACATTCCAAAGCCCATGCATGGCAGCGTTAATGGAACTACTCTGTTTATTCTATTGTCCCTAGGTGTTGAGTAAAACTCGGGCGTTAATGGATATACCGTTCACTTTCTGCCAACAGCCTCACACATTACAGCTGGAGCAATTAACCGAATACAAATGCAGTTTTCAAAGAAAGAGTTCTTTCTGACTGCCCGTTGAGTGAACGCTGGCACGTTTAGGCTCGCAGCAACCCGTATTGTTTTGTATTGTTTTGAGTTATCAAGTATCCTTGGGTGTCGCGCTTATAAATAAAATGTATTATTATTATTATAAATTCAAAGTGCAGGCTTTATCTTGTTTTAGTCCACTCATTTCCCTTGCCGTTTTTGCAAGTGTTATTATCGCGTTTATGGTTTTTCTGGTTCTCGTTATTGACCAGCACTTTCCGGTTTCTATTAGACGGAGTTTTTGTTTATAATAAATATTATTTTGAGACGGATTTCTTTGTCAGTGTCTGCTATTTTGGGATCCACTTATTCTGGTTTTATGTTACAGTGTCCAAAAAATTGTGCGTAACGTGACATAAACAGTGTCAAAAAAAATTCCCGTGCAAATGAAATATCATCTACTTTTTAAAAACGGTCTGGAGTGTGAATTTGATGTTGTGACCGTGAGCAACTTAAAAAGCAGTCATTTTCGTGAGTGAGGCAATGCAAAGAGCTCTCAGACAATTATGTCATATTTTCTCAGTAAACACGTTGGCTTGAAACGCTTGCGCAATGACTTATCAAGGTCACTGTTTGGCCTGGCATTCAACTTTTCAACTCCATTTTTGGGGAGTGCGGATACCAGTAATGCCGTCAAACTGATGAATAGAACCAAACAATAGAAACGTTTTTTTTTTCCGGTACAGTAATTTAGTCATTTAACAAGAATGCTTGCATCTGTTTTGAGCAAACGGATCACCTCTGAAATTACTCCGCATGTCATCGATCATGCAGTGCTTGCATCCATCCGGTCTTTGTAATATAATTGCGGACAAGCAACAACATTTTGACCACTTGTACAATATTGCACAATGATATCTGATGTAAAAGCTGTATCGTACAGTCTTCATTTTAGAAGATTTTTCATTGACACTGCCAGTGTGACATTTTAGAATTGATCACTATTACTGAGGATATTGTGCAAGTGGTAATTATCTTGTGATTGCTCGGTGTAAAGTTTCAACTGCTTTTCCAGGACAGGTTACCTTCCAGTGTTCTTTCTTAACATTTACAATAGTTTTCACCTCAGTTTGTACAGTTATGGAGTCTATTTAAGTTTTGAAAGTGGAGTGTAAGTCATTCGATCTTAAAAATGAGATTTCATTTGATAGTTCAACACTTAGTTTTGTTAAAGGATAGTTCATCAAATATTGTACAACAATTGTCCTCATGTACTTCTATTGATTTGCATTAAAACCAGATGAGAATGATTTTGCTGACCTGGCCTTGTTGCCCCACATTGAGTGTGACTCCCCGGACATGAAGGCTTCATGCTGATTAGTCCCATGAAAATTGTCCTACTGACGCAACAATCAATACAGATCTGTCAGATATTTAAAGGTGTGAGCATGACATTTATGTTTTCTTGTAAATATCTGGTTGCTGTCAGTGTCAACCGCATTTTGCATTCGTAGCCGACAATGCTGTTGGTTGCCAAAATGTGTGTTGACACGCTCTTGGTGGTTGCCCAATACTTGATTGCTGTCGTGTTCTCACATGATGTGAACTCTGGACTAAGATCTGTGAAGGAGCATCTGTCTTTACAAGCTGCTACGGTTTTGCTCATAATGTGATGTTTAACAGTGCTCACTTTTGTGATCATTTTAATTAAAACGTCTCTTTCATCCTCACTCTCACTGTGTCTACTAAACACGGTTCCAATGCCAAAAAAGTCATTGTATTAATTTTACAGAATTTCTCAACAATGAAATAATTGCAGCTTTTTCCAGCTAAATAATACGGCACCAGTGCAAATGCTAACGTAAGCTCAAAAAGCCAAAGACTGGTGTTGGGAAGTCTTACCACTTCCAAGTTGTGTAGCAAAACAAGACTTTTTTTCCTTTTCTCAAAACTGTATACCGTCATTTCCGCACTATAAGCCGCACCTGATTATAAGCCGCACCCACTACATTTTTAGAGGAAAACCAATTTTGTCCATACACAAGCCGCACCTGTATATAAGCCGCATGTGCCCACATTAAAACATGTAAACATATTTACAAAGAAAGACGGTACACAGAGAGAATTTTCAAAGTTTCAATAATATAACTTAACAATAATAATAATATAACTTTCTTCCCAAACGGTGCCTGTGATGCGGCAGTAAAACGGTAGCAACATGGTAACAACACACTAGCAACAGAATAGCAACACAGTATAACAGGTCTGGTAAAAGAACATACCGGTACTTGTAAAAATCACGGTGAGCCGTCTTCATCTTCCTCCTGTGAACTGAAGCCATCAAAGTCACCGTCCTCAGTGTCGGAATTAAACAGTGTCATAAAGACCGGTCTTAATCTTACCTTTTCTACTCGAGCGCCCCTAGCGGCCGTTAGAAAAATTACATAAATAAGCCGCATCACTGTATAAGCCGCAGTGTTGAAAGGTTGGGAAAAAAGTAGCGGCTTATAGTCCGGAATTTACGGTAGTTACCACAAAGGCAAGTGAATTTAAGTGACTTTCATGATCTCATTCATGTGATCTGTTTCTGGCAAACTATCAGAAAAGATTCTTCCCCTCACGGGCTAAATATGTCAAAGTAAATACATAATAAAATAAAAATGTAAATACATAATAAAATAAAAATGTTACAATGTTACAATGTTACAGCGCACATCCACGCGTTGGGTGAAAAAGCCAATTACTTTAAGCAAACGACTAAAATCAAATAGCTTTGAGGAGTTAATCGCAGAGAGGAACACAAATGTTTTTTGTTTTTTTTGGTCTCGTTTTGTTTTTATAATCAAAGAGAATAAACAGAGAGACAAGAAATCCACAAGCACACAACATGGCTACGCCCAAGGTTCCAAGTGCAGCCAGATCATCAACCATTTTCTTGCATTTTCACAATGGGGCAATTAGATTTTTCTTGGATCTCAAATGAGCTTCCTGCCATTGAGTGACTCAACTGAATGAGGGTGGTGGGGGGGATTCCACTTGTTGGGAAATCTATCTTTCTCACAGTAAAACTGCATTAGAATATGGCCAAACTCAAACCGCCTGGGGCTAATGAAGACTTTTGAAATTCCTCCAACTGACCAAAGTTTTTTGGGGAAAAAAAAAATACATCTTTTATTCAGTACAACATCTTGCATCTTTCTGTTACACCCTAAAATTCTTGCAACGTCTGTTCACCGGAACACTGGAACTGACTCAAGATCTCCGTCAACATGAGTTGTTTGGGCTGTCCTATGAATGCAGCTACAATAACAATCAACATTGTGAACAATGTACTGTTTGGGTCCTGGGTTTCGACAATCGTCTTGAAATTCTGTATGACGTTCCTCAATATGAACCACGGGAATACACGTAAGAAAGTGTTCTTTTTTTGTTAGTCTTTTTTTTTTTTGGTATTATTTTATATTGTCGTATTGTCTTTCATTCAAATATTGTGAGTGACTTCAGCAAAGGTTAAGGATCGAGACTACAGCACATGCGCTTTGACTTATGGGTTCTGTTTGGGTCGTAGGAACGTAACTCTGGCCCTATTAGATTGTATATGCGAGACGATGATTTAAAATCGTTTAAAATGTTTCTGCTCATGTAGCAATACTCCACACACTATATTTCCGTGAGCACGGTCTTGCAGAAGTCCCAAAGAATTGGTGGAGATCATACTTGAACAATTTCCTTTTTAATGAAGTGCTTTTCTTCATCTTCATATGAGATGCTCTCGTGCGCATGTTAACTAATGGGATCTTCAGAGTTCTCCAATTCCTAGTATGAGAAGGAAATTGGCGACCTCGTGGAGAGCGTATCATCCATCTTCCAGGTCAGGCCCACATGTTTCTAATCTAATACTTAATAGTGCGTGTCTTCATGCTTTACTGAGGTGAGGGAGCCAGCAAACAACGAAGGACACACTTTAACCTTTGCATGGGATGTGCATACCCTCCATAACGTGTCAGCTGAAAAACATACGGTGTGCCCTCCCCTCACTGTTGTGTCCAGGTAATCATCTTAAAGGACATTGCTTTGCACATTTATCATATGTGGTGATGATATTGGAGCTGGTGTCTCAATCACCTATGAAAGGAAAGCACACAGACTGACAGCGAGTTGGATACTGCATTCAGCCATCTTGTTACCTCTGCGTCCCTCGTCCTGGACGCATAATTTTCCCGCGGGACGCACAGTTCCAAATAATAATTTCTCAGTCAAAACAAACAAAAAAAAACCTACGGTAAATCTTTTTTTTTGCAGCAACGATCGCAGTTTGACCATTGCCGCCATTGTTGTTTTGATCTCCCGTTAAGTAATCTCGCGTGACGAGATTGGCGAGATCGGCCTTCACCTGGCGGGAAGCAGACGGTTGCCAAGTTGTGTAACGTTAAAATAACTGTTGCGAACAAGTGTTGCGAAAGTTTATTGCGGAGATATCACAGAGGAAGCAGCTAAAGTTGAATAGTTTTTTGCGATGATAAGTTGACTTTGAGAAAGCCTTGCATCATTGGAAGCAGAGTAAAGAGAGGAGAACTTATGAACTCAAAGACTGAACCATGGGATGAAATAAGAAGCTTTTTCTCAGTGAATCTTGCTTGCCTGAATTATTTAAATTTTTGCAGCATTTGTTTGTAAGAAATAAACCTTAAAAAGCATGATGTGCGCATGCGCGGTAAGCCTTTGTAAGGGTTTTTGTTGCTTTGTAAGGGGAATCGTAATCATTTATAAGGGCAGCGATTAGCCGAGGTTGACAGGTATGCAAATGGATTTGACCTTCCCAGATCTAACTCGTCCAGAGGATCATAAACACAAAAACAACCACCAACATGGTGAGACAGCACCTGATAAAGGTACCCCAGGGAGTTGTATTTTCTCGGTGGGACTGTACTTGTAAAGTTGAGAGCCACTTCAGTCGAAGGTTTGTCATTCCTATGGTCACCAGTAGACGGCGCCCTTACGTTTCGTAAAGACCTTGTCAACGTGAACACCATCGACAACGACCGCAAACTCTTGCGAGCCTCTTGCGAGTTTGCGGTCGATTCTTACTGCTGTTAGCTGACATTGGAAAGCGAAATCGGGTTTATTGTTTCCCCTTACCCATGGCAGGCCCTCTGCTAGAGTTTGAGACCGCAATGTTTCCTACATGTTGATTGATATACAGTGAATACTTTGAGGAGGAAAAGTTATCGGGGCCATCAGAAAGTCATACGATGTTTCCTCCCCAATCTAAATTGAAATTTGATTTCACCGTGATCCTTTGGGTTTTGCAGGTTCTTCAGCCCCGTTGGGACCAGCAGAGAGCACCCCGCAAGCATCCAGACGAGACTTGCGTCTAAACTATTCCAGCGGAGTTGCCCTGATCAACAAAGCATCTTGAAACAATGAATAAAGTTGGCTTGCACGTTTTGGTAGTGTGCGTAATGGGTGTTTTATTTCCACTTTATTCACGATCGCCAAGATTCTTGGGGTGTCAAACATACGGCCCGCGGGCCGGACCCAGCCCGCAAGGAGGTTTGATCAAGCCCGCAGGATAATTTAAAAGTGAAAAAATGCATGAAAGACACGGAATGAATCTTTTTAATAAAGTGCAATTCGTGGAATATCCGCTAGGGGAACACACTGTTTGATCAGAGGAAAAGACAACATTGTTTTGATCAGAGAAGAAGACAACAGCAGCCTCAGTCTGTCACTGAGACAGACCCAACACAGCATATGCTATCAAGGACATTCATTCATTCATCTTCCGAACCGCTTTATCCTCACTAGGGTCACGGGGGGTGCTGGAGCCTATCCCAGCTGTCTTCGGGCAGTAGGCGGGGGACACCCCGAATCGGTTGCCAGCCAATCGCAGGGCACACAGAGATGAACAACCATGCACGCCCACACTCACACCTAGGGACAATTTAGAGTGATCAATCAGCCTGCCATGCATGTTTTTGGAATGTGGGAGGAAACCGGAGTACCTGGAGAAAACCCACGCAGGCCCGGGGAGAACATGCAAACTCCACACGGGGAGGCCGGAGCTGGATCTGAACCTGGTACCTCCCACTCTGAAGTCGACGTGCTAACCACTGGACTACCGGGAAGCCCCTATCAAGGACATGCGAATACTTTATTCTTTACACATATTATAGCACTCTCTTTAGTTTGTAATGTGGAGGCAGGGATTACATTTAGATTTTGTATGCTCGGGTAAAAGGTTTAAAAATTCCTTTCTTTATAAATCTCGTTTAATCTTAAAAGTGCATTACTTTATTTTTCAAGACCAATTGAAAGCGTTTTTATGCCAAAAAAACGACCATATATAGAAAGGCGCTTTTATCCGAAAAAAACGACCATGAATAGTAAGGCATTTTAACCCCAAAAAACCGACCATGTATAGTAAGGCGTTTTTAGCCGAAAAAAACCGACTATACATTACTTATACATATACAAAACCTTACTATACATGGTCGTTTTTTTCGACGAAAAAACGACCACGTATAATATGGTCGTTTTTGAGTCAAAAACGACCTTACTATACATGGTAGTTTTTGACGAAAAACGCCTTACCATACATAGTCGTTTTTTTCGCTAAAAACGCCTTACTATACATGGTCGTTTTTGTCAAAAACGACCTTACTATACATGGTCGTTTTTGAGTGAAAAACGACCATGTATACATGGTCGTTTTTGCAGAAAAACGACCATGTATACATGGTCGTTTTTCGTGAAAAACGACCATGTATACATGGTCGTTTTTAGCGAAAAACGACCATACTATACATGGTCGTTTTTAGCGAAAAACGACCATGTATACATGGTCGTTTTTTCATCAAAAACGACCATGCATAGTAAGGCGTTTTTAGTCAAAAACGCCTTACTATACATGGTCGTTTTTGGCAAAAACGCCTTACAATAACATGGTCGTTTTTCGCTAAAAACGCCTTACTATACATGGTTGTTTTTTCAGCTAAAAACGCCTTGTTAT
Organism: Hippocampus mohnikei; assembly: GCA_026261675.1. Taxonomy (NCBI): domain Eukaryota; kingdom Metazoa; phylum Chordata; class Actinopteri; order Syngnathiformes; family Syngnathidae; genus Hippocampus; species Hippocampus mohnikei. The sequence goes on from JAKGUB010000340.1 coordinate 3,543,557, forward strand.
ACATGGTCTTTTTTCGCTAAAAACGCCTTGCTATACATAGTCGTTTTTGTCAAAAACGCCTTACTATACATAGTCGTTTTTTCGCAAAAACGCCTTACTATACATGGTCGTTTTTGACTAAAAACGCCTTGTTATACATGGTCTTTTTTCGCTAAAAACGCCTTACTATACATGGTCGTTTTTTCGCAAAAAATTTACTATACATGGTCGTTTTTCATCTAAAAACGCCTTACTATACATGGTCGTTTTTAGTCAAAAACGCCATGCTATACATGGTCGTTTTTAGTCAAAAACGCCTTACTATACATGGTCGTTTTTAGTCAAAAACGCCTTACTATACATGGTCGTTTTTCGCTAAAAACGCCTTGTTATACATGGTCTTTTTTCGAAAAAACGCCTTGCTATACATGGTCGTTTTTAGTCAAAAACGCCTTACTATATACATGGTCGTTTTTGAGTCAAAAACGCCTTATACATGGTCGTTTTTGACGAAAAAAACGTATACATGGTCGTTTTTCAGCTAAAAACGCCTTGTTATACATGGTCTTTTTTTTCGGCTAAAAACGCCTTGCTGTACATAGTCGTTTTTTTTGTCAAAAAACGCCTTACTATACATGGTCGTTTTTTTCGGCAAAAAACGCCTTACTATACATGGTCGTTTTTTTCGGCTAAAAACGCCTTGTTATACATGGTCTTTTTTTTCGGCTAAAACGCCTTACTATACATGGTCGTTTTTTTCGGCAGAAAAAAATTTACTATACATGGTCGTTTTTTTCATCTAAATACGCCTTACTATACATGGTCGTTTTTTTCGTCAAAAAACGCCATGCTATACATGGTCGTTTTTTCGTCCAAAAACGCCTTACTATACATGGTCGTTTTTTCGTCAAAAACGCCTTACTATACATGGTCGTTTTTTTCGTCAAAAAACGCCTTACTATACATGGTCGTTTTTTTCGGCTAAAAACGCCTTGTTATACATGGTCTTTTTTTTCGGCTAAAAACGCCTTGCTATACATGGTCGTTTTTTTCGTCAAAAAACGCCTTACTATACATGGTCGTTTTTTTCCGCTAAAAACGCCTTACTATACATGGTCGTTTTTCGTCAAAAACGCCTTGCTATACATGGTCGTTTTTTTCGTCAAAAACGCCTTACTATACATGGTCGTTTTTTTCGGCTAAAAACGCCTTACTATACATGGTCGTTTTTTTCAGCTAAAAACGCCTTGTTATACATGGTCTTTTTTTTCGGCTAAAAACGCCTTGCTATACATGGTCGTTTTTTTTGTCAAAAAACGCCTTACTATACATGGTCGTTTTTTTTCGGCTAAAAACGCCTTGCTACACATGGTCGCATTTTTCGTCAAAAAACGCCTCTATACGCCTCTATACATGGTCGTTTTTCGAAAAAAACGCCTTACTATACATGGTCGTTTTTAGCGAAAAACGACTTACTATACATGGTCGTTTTTAGTCAAAAACGCCTTACTATACATACAAGCGTTTTTTCGCGAAAAACGCCTTACTATACATGGTCGTTTTTTTTCGCGAAAAAACGCCTTACTATACATGGTCGTTTTTGTCAAAAACGCCTTACTATACATGGTCGTTTTTCGCTAAAAACACCTTTCTATACATGGTCGTTTTTAGTCAAAAACGCCTTACTATACATGGTCGTTTTTAGTCAAAAACGACTTACTATACATGGTCGTTTTTCGTGAAAACGCCTTGTATATACATGGTCGTTTTTTGCGAAAAACGCCTTACTATACATGGTCGTTTTTAGCGAAAAACGCCTTACTATACATGGTCTTTTTTAGTCAAAAACGCCTTACTATATACATGGTCGTTTTTCGCTAAAAACGCCTTACTATACATGGTCGTTTTTCGTCAAAAACGCCTTACTATACATGGTCGTTTTTGGCAAAAACGCCTTACTATACATGGTCGTTTTTTCGCTAAAAACGCCTTACTATACATGTTTTTTTTCAGCTAAAACGCCTTGTATACATGGTCGTTTTTTTCGCTAAAAACGCCTTACTATACATGGTCGTTTTTTCGCTAAAACGCCTTACTATACATGGTCGTTTTTAGTCAAAAACGCCTTACTATACATGGTCGTTTTTAGTCGAAAAAACGCCTTACTATACATGGTCGTTTTTTAGTCAAAAACGCCTTACTATACATGGTCGTTTTTGCGAAAAAACGCCTTACTATACATGGTCGTTTTTTCGTCAAAAACGCCTTACTATACATGGTCGTTTTTTCGTCAAAAAACGCCTTACTATACATGGTCGTTTTTTCATCAAAAAACGCCTTACTATACATGGTCGTTTTTAGTCGAAAAAACGCCTTGTATACATGGTCGTTTTTTCAGCTAAAAACGACCTTACTATACATGGTCGTTTTTTCGTCAAAAACGCCTTACTATACATGGTCGTTTTTTTCGTCAAAAACGCCTTACTATACATGGTCGTTTTTAGTCAAAAACGCCTTGCTATACATGGTCGTTTTTAGTCAAAAACGCCTTACTATACATGGTCGTTTTTTGTCAAAAACGCCTTACTATACATGGTCGTTTTTTCGCTAAAAACGCCTTACTATACATGGTCGTTTTTTCATCAAAAACGCCTTACTATACATGGTCGTTTTTTCGTCAAAAACGCCTTACTATACATGGTCGTTTTTGTCAAAAACGCCTTACTATACATGGTCGTTTTTAGTTTTTTCAAAAACGCCTTACTATACATGGTCGTTTTTAGCTAAAAACGCCTTACTATACATGGTCGTTTTTCGCTAAAAACGCCTTACTATACATGGTCGTTTTTAGTCAAAAACGCCTTACTATACATGGTCGTTTTTCGCGAAAAAACGCCTTACTATACATGGTCGTTTTTTCGTCAAAAACGCCTTACTATACATGGTCGTTTTTAGTCAAAAACGCCTTACTATACATGGTCGTTTTTAGTCAAAAACGCCTTACTATACATGGTCGTTTTTAGTCAAAAAACGCCTTACTATACATGGTCGTTTTTAGTCAAAAACGCCTTACTATACATGGTCGTTTTTAGTCAAAAACGCCTTACTATACATGGTCGTTTTTAGTCAAAAACGCCTTACTATACATGGTCGTTTTTTAGTCAAAAACGCCTTACTATACATGGTCGTTTTTAGTCAAAAACGCCTTACTATACATGGTCGTTTTTAGTCGAAAAAACGCCTTACTATACATGGTCGTTTTTAGTCAAAAACGCCTTACTATACATGGTCGTTTTTTTCGTCAAAAACGCCTTACTATACATGGTCGTTTTTAGTCAAAAACGCCTTACTATACATGGTCGTTTTTGCGTCAAAAACGCCTTACTATAGTATGGTCGTTTTTAGTCAAAAACGCCTTACTATACATGGTCGTTTTTAGTCGAAAAAACGCCTTACTATACATGGTCGTTTTTCGTCAAAAACGCCTTACTATACATGGTCGTTTTTAGTCAAAAACGCCTTACTATACATGGTCGTTTTTAGTCAAAAACGCCTTACTATACATGGTCGTTTTTTAGTCAAAAACGCCTTACTATACATGGTCGTTTTTAGTCAAAAACGCCTTACTATACATGGTCGTTTTTTCAAAAACGCCTTACTATACATGGTCGTTTTTTCATCAAAAACGCCTTACTATACATGGTCGTTTTTAGTCAAAAACGCCTTACTATACATGGTCGTTTTTAGTCAAAAACGCCTTACTATACATGGTCGTTTTTAGTCAAAAACGCCTTACTATACATGGTCGTTTTTCGTCAAAAACGCCTTACTATACATGGTCGTTTTTCGTCAAAAACGCCTTACTATACATGGTCGTTTTTTCGCTCAAAAACGCCTTACTATACATGGTCGTTTTTTCGTCAAAAACGCCTTACTATACATGGTCGTTTTTAGTCAAAAACGCCTTACTATACATGGTCGTTTTTAGTCAAAAAACGCCTTACTATACATGGTCGTTTTTAGCAAAAACGCCTTACTATACATGGTCGTTTTTAGCAAAAACGCCTTACTATACATGGTCGTTTTTAGTCAAAAACGCCTTACTATACATGGTCGTTTTTAGTCAAAAACGCCTTACTATACATGGTCGTTTTTAGTCAAAAACGCCTTACTATACATGGTCGTTTTTAGTCAAAAAACGCCTTACTATACATGGTCGTTTTTAGCAAAAAACGCCTTACTATACATGGTCGTTTTTAGTCAAAAACGCCTTACTATACATGGTCGTTTTTAGTCAAAAACGCCTTACTATACATGGTCGTTTTTCGCAAAAACGCCTTACTATACATGGTCGTTTTTAGTCAAAAACGCCTTACTATACATGGTCGTTTTTAGTCAAAAACGCCTTACTATACATGGTCGTTTTTAGTCAAAAACGCCTTACTATACATGGTCGTTTTTAGTCAAAAACGCCTTACTATACATGGTCGTTTTTAGTCAAAAACGCCTTACTATACATGGTCGTTTTTAGTCAAAAACGCCTTACTATACATGGTCGTTTTTAGTCAAAAACGCCTTACTATACATGGTCGTTTTTAGTCAAAAACGCCTTACTATACATGGTCGTTTTTAGTCAAAAACGCCTTACTATACATGGTCGTTTTTAGTCAAAAACGCCTTACTATACATGGTCGTTTTTAGTCAAAAACGCCTTACTATACATGGTCGTTTTTAGTCAAAAACGCCTTACTATACATGGTCGTTTTTAGTCAAAAACGCCTTACTATACATGGTCGTTTTTCGCAAAAACGCCTTACTATACATGGTCGTTTTTAGTCAAAAACGCCTTACTATACATGGTCGTTTTTCGTCAAAACGCCTTACTATACATGGTCGTTTTTCGTCAAAACGCCTTACTATACATGGTCGTTTTTAGTCAAAAACGCCTTACTATACATGGTCGTTTTTTAGTCAAAAACGCCTTACTATACATGGTCGTTTTTTAGTCAAAAACGCCTTACTATACATGGTCGTTTTTAGTCAAAAACGCCTTACTATACATGGTCGTTTTTAGTCAAAAACGCCTTACTATACATGGTCGTTTTTTAGTCAAAAACGCCTTACTATACATGGTCGTTTTTTCGTCAAAAACGCCTTACTATACATGGTCGTTTTTAGTCAAAAACGCCTTACTATACATGGTCGTTTTTTCGTCAAAAACGCCTTACTATACATGGTCGTTTTTAGTCAAAAACGCCTTACTATACATGGTCGTTTTTAGTCAAAAACGCCTTACTATACATGGTCGTTTTTTCGTCAAAAACGCCTTACTATACATGGTCGTTTTTTCGTCAAAAACGCCTTACTATACATGGTCGTTTTTTCAAAAAACGCCTTACTATACATGGTCGTTTTTAGTCAAAAACGCCTTACTATACATGGTCGTTTTTTCGTCAAAAACGCCTTACTATACATGGTCGTTTTTAGTCAAAAACGCCTTACTATACATGGTCGTTTTTCGTCAAAAACGCCTTACTATACATGGTCGTTTTTAGTCAAAAACGCCTTACTATACATGGTCGTTTTTTCGTCAAAACGCCTTACTATACATGGTCGTTTTTCGTCAAAAACGCCTTACTATACATGGTCGTTTTTAGTCAAAAACGCCTTACTATACATGGTCGTTTTTCGTCAAAAACGCCTTACTATACATGGTCGTTTTTAGTCAAAAACGCCTTACTATACATGGTCGTTTTTTCGTCAAAAACGCCTTACTATACATGGTCGTTTTCGCAAAAACGCCTTACTAAAATGGTCGCCTTACTATACATGGTCGTTTTTCGTCAAAAACGCCTTACTATACATGGTCGTTTTTAGTCAAAAACGCCTTACTATACATGGTCGTTTTTAGTCAAAAACGCCTTACTATACATGGTCGTTTTTTCGTCAAAAACGCCTTACTATACATGGTCGTTTTTAGTCAAAAACGCCTTACTATACATGGTCGTTTTTCGTCAAAAACGCCTTACTATACATGGTCGTTTTTAGTCAAAAACGCCTTACTATACATGGTCGTTTTTAGTCAAAAACGCCTTACTATACATGGTCGTTTTTCGTCAAAAACGCCTTACTATACATGGTCGTTTTTTCGTCAAAAACGCCTTACTATACATGGTCGTTTTTAGTCAAAAACGCCTTACTATACATGGTCGTTTTTTTTCAAAAACGCCTTACTATACATGGTCGTTTTTTCGTCAAAAACGCCTTACTATACATGGTCGTTTTTTTCGTCAAAAACGCCTTACTATACATGGTCGTTTTTCGTCAAAAACGCCTTACTATACATGGTCGTTTTTTCGTCAAAAACGCCTTACTATACATGGTCGTTTTTTCGTCAAAAACGCCTTACTATACATGGTCGTTTTTTCGTCAAAAACGCCTTACTATACATGGTCGTTTTTTCGTCAAAAACGCCTTACTATACATGGTCGTTTTTTCGTCAAAAACGCCTTACTATACATGGTCGTTTTTAGTCAAAAACGCCTTACTATACATGGTCGTTTTTTCAAAAACGCCTTACTATACATGGTCGTTTTTAGTCAAAAACGCCTTACTATACATGGTCGTTTTTCGTCAAAAACGCCTTACTATACATGGTCGTTTTTCGTCAAAAACGCCTTACTATACATGGTCGTTTTTAGTCAAAAACGCCTTACTATACATGGTCGTTTTTAGTCAAAAACGCCTTACTATACATGGTCGTTTTTCGTCAAAAACGCCTTACTATACATGGTCGTTTTTTCGTCAAAAACGCCTTACTATACATGGTCGTTTTTAGTCAAAAACGCCTTACTATACATGGTCGTTTTTCGTCAAAAACGCCTTACTATACATGGTCGTTTTTAGTCAAAAACGCCTTACTATACATGGTCGTTTTTAGTCAAAAACGCCTTACTATACATGGTCGTTTTTTCAAAAACGCCTTACTATACATGGTCGTTTTTAGTCGCAAAACGCCTTACTATACATGGTCGTTTTTCGTCAAAAACGCCTTACTATACATGGTCGTTTTTCGCAAAAACGCCTTACTATACATGGTCGTTTTTCGTCAAAAACGCCTTACTATACATGGTCGTTTTTTAGTCAAAAAAGCCTTACTATACATGGTCGTTTTTCGTCAAAACGTCTTACTATACATGGTCGTTTTTTCGTCAAAACGCCTTACTATACATGGTCGTTTTTTCGTCAAAAACGCCTTACTATACATGGTCGTTTTTACAGTCAAAAACGCCTTACTATACATGGTCGTTTTTAGTCAAAAACGCCTTACTATACATGGTCGTTTTTTCGTCAAAAACGCCTTACTATACATGGTCGTTTTTTCGTCAAAAACGCCTTACTATACATGGTCGTTTTTTCGTCAAAAACGCCTTACTATACATGGTCGTTTTTTCGTCAAAAACGCCTTACTATACATGGTCGTTTTTTTTCGTCAAAAACGCCTTACTATACATGGTCGTTTTTCGTCAAAAACGCCTTACTATACATGGTCGTTTTTTCGTCAAAAACGCCTTACTATACATGGTCGTTTTTTCGTCAAAAAACGCCTTACTATACATGGTCGTTTTTTTCGTCAAAAACGCCTTACTATACATGGTCGTTTTTTTTCAAAAACGCCTTACTATACATGGTCGTTTTTAGTCAAAAACGCCTTACTATACATGGTCGTTTTTTCGTCAAAAACGCCTTACTATACATGGTCGTTTTTTCGTCAAAAACGCCTTACTATACATGGTCGTCGTTTTTCGTTTTTTCAAAAACGCCTTACTATACATGGTCGTTTTTTCGTCAAAAACGCCTTACTATACATGGTCGTTTTTAGTCAAAAACGCCTTACTATACATGGTCGTTTTTTTTCAAAACGCCTTACTATACATGGTCGTTTTTTTTCAAAAACGCCTTACTATACATGGTCGTTTTTAGTCAAAAACGCCTTACTATACATGGTCGTTTGTTTCAAAAACGCCTTACTATACATGGTCGTTTTTCGTCAAAAACGCCTTACTATACATGGTCGTTTTTTCGTCAAAAACGCCTTACTATACATGGTCGTTTTTAGTCAAAAACGCCTTACTATACATGGTCGTTTTTTCGTCAAAAACGCCTTACTATACATGGTCGTTTTTTCAAAAACGCCTTACTATACATGGTCGTTTTTTCGCAAAAACGCCTTACTATACATGGTCGTTTTTTCGTCAAAAACGCCTTACTATACATGGTCGTTTTTAGTCAAAAACGCCTTACTATACATGGTCGTTTTTTCGCAAAAACGCCTTACTATACATGGTCGTTTTTCGCAAAAACGCCTTACTATACATGGTCGTTTTTAGTCAAAAACGCCTTACTATACATGGTCGTTTTTAGTCAAAAACGCCTTACTATACATGGTCGTTTTTTCGTCAAAAACGCCTTACTATACATGGTCGTTTTTTGGTAAAAAACGCCTTACTATACATGGTCGTTTTTCGTCAAAAAACGCCTTACTATACATGGTCGTTTTTTTAGTCAAAAACGCCTTACTATACATGGTCGTTTTTTTTTTGCAAAAACGCCTTACTATACATGGTCGTTTTTCGTCAAAAACGCCTTACTATACATGGTCGTTTTTAGTCAAAAACGCCTTACTATACATGGTCGTTTTTTCGTCAAAAACGCCTTACTATACATGGTCGTTTTTTCGTCAAAAACGCCTTACTATACATGGTCGTTTTTTCGTAAAAACGCCTTACTATACATGGTCGTTTTTTTCGTCAAAAACGCCTTACTATACATGGTCGTTTTTTCGTCTAAAAACGCCTTACTATACATGGTCGTTTTTTCGTCAAAAACGCCTTACTATACATGGTCGTTTTTAGTCAAAAACGCCTTACTATACATGGTCGTTTTTTCGTCAAAAACGCCTTACTATACATGGTCGTTTTTTCGTCAAAAACGCCTTACTATACATGGTCGTTTTTTTCAAAAACGCCTTACTATACATGGTCGTTTTTTCGTCAAAAACGCCTTACTATACATGGTCGTTTTTTTCGCAAAAACGCCTTACTATACATGGTCGTTTTTTCGTCAAAAACGCCTTACTATACATGGTCGTTTTTTTCAAAAACGCCTTACTATACATGGTCGTTTTTTCGTCAAAAACGCCTTACTATACATGGTCGTTTTTTAGTCAAAAACGCCTTACTATACATGGTCGTTTTTCGTCAAAAACGCCTTACTATACATGGTCGTTTTTTCGTCAAAAACGCCTTACTATACATGGTCGTTTTTTTTCGCAAAAACGCCTTACTATACATGGTCGTTTTTCGTCAAAAACGCCTTACTATACATGGTCGTTTTTCGTCAAAAACGCCTTACTATACATGGTCGTTTTTAGTCAAAAACGCCTTACTATACATGGTCGTTTTTCGTCAAAAACGCCTTACTATAAATGGTCGTTTTTCGTCAAAACGCCTTACTATACATGGTCGTTTTTTCGTCAAAAACGCCTTACTATACATGGTCGTTTTTTTAGTCAAAAACGCCTTACTATACATGGTCGTTTTTTCGCAAAAACGCCTTACTATACATGGTCGTTTTTCGTCAAAAACGCCTTACTATACATGGTCGTTTTTTCGTCAAAAACGCCTTACTATACATGGTCGTTTTTTCGCAAAACGCCTTACTATACATGGTCGTTTTTTCGCAAAAACGCCTTACTATACATGGTCGTTTTTTCGTCCAAAAACGCCTTACTATACATGGTCGTTTTTTTCGTCAAAAACGCCTTACTATACATGGTCGTTTTTTTCGTCAAAAACGCCTTACTATACATGGTCGTTTTTTTCGGCTAAAAACGCCTTACTATACATGGTCGTTTTTTTCGTCAAAAACGCCTTACTATACATGGTCGTTTTTTTCGTCAAAAACGCCTTACTATACATGGTCGTTTTTCGTCTAAAAACGCCTTACTATACATGGTCGTTTTTTGTCAAAAATGCCTTACTATACATGGTCGTTTTTTCGTCAAAAACGCCTTACTATACATGGTCGTTTTTTCGTCAAAAACGCCTTACTATACATGGTCGTTTTTCGTCAAAAAACGCCTTACTATACATGGTCGTTTTTAGTCAAAAAACGCCTTACTATACATGGTCGTTTTTTCGTCAAAAACGCCTTACTATACATGGTCGTTTTTAGTCAAAACGCCTTACTATACATGGTCGTTTTTAGTCAAAAACGCCTTACTATACATGGTCGTTTTTTTAGTCAAAAACGCCTTACTATACATGGTCGTTTTTTCGTCAAAAACGCCTTACTATACATGGTCGTTTTTAGTCAAAAACGCCTTACTATACATGGTCGTTTTTCGTCAAAAACGCCTTACTATACATGGTCGTTTTTCGTCAAAACGCCTTACTATACATGGTCGTTTTTTCGTCAAAAACGCCTTACTATACATGGTCGTTTTTAGTCAAAAACGCCTTACTATACATGGTCGTTTTTTCGTCAAAAACGCCTTACTATACATGGTCGTTTTTTCGCAAAACGCCTTACTATACATGGTCGTTTTTCGTCAAAAACGCCTTACTATACATGGTCGTTTTTTCGCAAAAACGCCTTACTATACATGGTCGTTTTTTCAAAAACGCCTTACTATACATGGTCGTTTTTTCGTCAAAAACGCCTTACTATACATGGTCGTTTTTAGTCAAAAACGCCTTACTATACATGGTCGTTTTTCGTCAAAAACGCCTTACTATACATGGTCGTTTTTTTCGTTTTTTTTCGCAAAAACGCCTTACTATACATGGTCGTTTTTAGTCAAAAACGCCTTACTATACATGGTCGTTTTTCGTCAAAAACGCCTTACTATACATGGTCGTTTTTAGTCAAAAACGCCTTACTATACATGGTCGTTTTTTTTCGCAAAAACGCCTTACTATACATGGTCGTTTTTCGTCAAAACGCCTTACTATACATGGTCGTTTTTTCGCAAAAACGCCTTACTATACATGGTCGTTTTTCGTCAAAAACGCCTTACTATACATGGTCGTTTTTCGTCAAAACGCCTTACTATACATGGTCGTTTTTCGTCAAAAACGCCTTACTATACATGGTCGTTTTTTCGCAAAAACGCCTTACTATACATGGTCGTTTTTCGTCAAAAACGCCTTACTATACATGGTCGTTTTTTCGTCAAAAACGCCTTACTATACATGGTCGTTTTTCGCAAAAACGCCTTACTATACATGGTCGTTTTTTCGTCAAAAACGCCTTACTATACATGGTCGTTTTTAGTCAAAAACGCCTTACTATACATGGTCGTTTTTTCGTCAAAAACGCCTTACTATACATGGTCGTTTTTTCGCAAAAACGCCTTACTATACATGGTCGTTTTTCGTCAAAAACGCCTTACTATACATGGTCGTTTTTTCGTCAAAAACGCCTTACTATACATGGTCGTTTTTTCGTCAAAAACGCCTTACTATACATGGTCGTTTTTCGTCAAAAACGCCTTACTATACATGGTCGTTTTTTCGTCAAAAACGCCTTACTATACATGGTCGTTTTTTCGTCAAAAACGCCTTACTATACATGGTCGTTTTTTCGTCAAAAACGCCTTACTATACATGGTCGTTTTTTCGTCAAAAACGCCTTACTATACATGGTCGTTTTTTCGTCAAAAACGCCTTACTATACATGGTCGTTTTTTCGTCAAAAACGCCTTACTATACATGGTCGTTTTTTTCAAAAACGCCTTACTATACATGGTCGTTTTTCGTCAAAAACGCCTTACTATACATGGTCGTTTTTTTTCGCAAAAACGCCTTACTATACATGGTCGTTTTTTCGTCAAAAACGCCTTACTATACATGGTCGTTTTTTCGTCAAAAACGCCTTACTATACATGGTCGTTTTTAGTCAAAAACGCCTTACTATACATGGTCGTTTTTCGTCAAAAACGCCTTACTATACATGGTCGTTTTTAGTCAAAAACGCCTTACTATACATGGTCGTTTTTTCGCAAAAACGCCTTACTATACATGGTCGTTTTTAGTCAAAAACGCCTTACTATACATGGTCGTTTTTTAGTCAAAACGCCTTACTATACATGGTCGTTTTTTCGCAAAAACGCCTTACTATACATGGTCGTTTTTCGTCAAAAACGCCTTACTATACATGGTCGTTTTTCGTCAAAAACGCCTTACTATACATGGTCGTTTTTTCGTCAAAAACGCCTTACTATACATGGTCGTTTTTTCGTCAAAAACGCCTTACTATACATGGTCGTTTTTTCGTCAAAAACGCCTTACTATACATGGTCGTTTTTCGTCAAAAACGCCTTACTATACATGGTCGTTTTTTCGTCAAAAACGCCTTACTATACATGGTCGTTTTTTTTTTTCGTCAAAAACGCCTTACTATACATGGTCGTTTTTTCGCAAAACGCCTTACTATACATGGTCGTTTTTTCGCAAAAACGCCTTACTATACATGGTCGTTTTTAGTCAAAAACGCCTTACTATACATGGTCGTTTTTTCGTCAAAAACGCCTTACTATACATGGTCGTTTTTTCGTCAAAAACGCCTTACTATACATGGTCGTTTTTTCGTCAAAAACGCCTTACTATACATGGTCGTTTTTTTCGCAAAAACGCCTTACTATACATGGTCGTTTTTTTCGCAAAAACGCCTTACTATACATGGTCGTTTTTTCGTCAAAAACGCCTTACTATACATGGTCGTTTTTTCAAAAACGCCTTACTATACATGGTCGTTTTTTTCGTCAAAAACGCCTTACTATACATGGTCGTTTTTTTTTTCAAAAACGCCTTACTATACATGGTCGTTTTTTCGTCAAAAACGCCTTACTATACATGGTCGTTTTTTTCGTCAAAAACGCCTTACTATACATGGTCGTTTTTTTCAAAAACGCCTTTATACATGGTCGTTTTTCGCAAAAACGCCTTACTATACATGGTCGTTTTTCGTCAAAAACGCCTTACTATACATGGTCGTTTTTTCGCAAAAACGCCTTACTATACATGGTCGTTTTTTCGTCAAAAACGCCTTACTATACATGGTCGTTTTTTCGTCAAAAACGCCTTACTATACATGGTCGTTTTTCGTCAAAAACGCCTTACTATACATGGTCGTTTTTTCGTCAAAACGCCTTACTATACATGGTCGTTTTTCGTCAAAAAAAAACGCCTTACTATACATGGTCGTTTTTTCGTCAAAAACGCCTTACTATACATGGTCGTTTTTAGTCAAAAACGCCTTACTATACATGGTCGTTTTTCGTCAAAAACGCCTTACTATACATGGTCGTTTTTTCGTCAAAAACGCCTTACTATACATGGTCGTTTTTCGTCAAAAACGCCTTACTATACATGGTCGTTTTTCGTCAAAAAACGCCTTACTATACATGGTCGTTTTTTCGTCAAAAACGCCTTACTATACATGGTCGTTTTTCGTCAAAAACGCCTTACTATACATGGTCGTTTTTTCGTCAAAAACGCCTTACTATACATGGTCGTTTTTTCGCAAAAACGCCTTACTATACATGGTCGTTTTTTCGCAAAAACGCCTTACTATACATGGTCGTTTTTTCGTCAAAAACGCCTTACTATACATGGTCGTTTTTCGTCAAAAACGCCTTACTATACATGGTCGTTTTTTCAAAAACGCCTTACTATACATGGTCGTTTTTTTTCAAAAACGCCTTACTATACATGGTCGTTTTTCGTCAAAAACGCCTTACTATACATGGTCGTTTTTTCGCAAAAACGCCTTACTATACATGGTCGTTTTTAGTCAAAAACGCCTTACTATACATGGTCGTTTTTCGTCAAAAACGCCTTACTATACATGGTCGTTTTTCGTCAAAAACGCCTTACTATACATGGTCGTTTTTCGTCAAAAACGCCTTACTATACATGGTCGTTTTTCGTCAAAAACGCCTTACTATACATGGTCGTTTTTAGTCAAAAACGCCTTACTATACATGGTCGTTTTTTCGTCAAAACGCCTTACTATACATGGTCGTTTTTTCGCAAAAACGCCTTACTATACATGGTCGTTTTTTTCAAAAACGCCTTACTATACATGGTCGTTTTTTCGTCAAAAACGCCTTACTATACATGGTCGTTTTTTCGTCAAAAACGCCTTACTATACATGGTCGTTTTTTCGTCAAAAACGCCTTACTATACATGGTCGTTTTTTCGCAAAAACGCCTTACTATACATGGTCGTTTTTTCGTCAAAAACGCCTTACTATACATGGTCGTTTTTAGTCAAAAACGCCTTACTATACATGGTCGTTTTTTCGTCAAAAACGCCTTACTATACATGGTCGTTTTTTCGTCAAAAACGCCTTACTATACATGGTCGTTTTTAGTCAAAAACGCCTTTTTTCGTTTTTCAAAAACGCCTTACTATACATGGTCGTTTTTTTTCAAAAACGCCTTACTATACATGGTCGTTTTTCGCAAAAACGCCTTACTATACATGGTCGTTTTTCGTCAAAAACGCCTTACTATACATGGTCGTTTTTTCGTCAAAAACGCCTTACTATACATGGTCGTTTTTTCGTCAAAAACGCCTTACTATACATGGTCGTTTTTTCGTCAAAAACGCCTTACTATACATGGTCGTTTTTTCGTCAAAAACGCCTTACTATACATGGTCGTTTTTTCGTCAAAAACGCCTTACTATACATGGTCGTTTTTTCGTCAAAAACGCCTTACTATACATGGTCGTTTTTTCGTCAAAAACGCCTTACTATACATGGTCGTTTTTTAGTCAAAAACGCCTTACTATACATGGTCGTTTTTAGTCAAAAACGCCTTACTATACATGGTCGTTTTTTCGTCAAAAACGCCTTACTATACATGGTCGTTTTTCGTCAAAAACGCCTTACTATACATGGTCGTTTTTTCGCAAAAACGCCTTACTATACATGGTCGTTTTTCGTCAAAAACGCCTTACTATACATGGTCGTTTTTCGTCAAAAACGCCTTACTATACATGGTCGTTTTTCGTCAAAAACGCCTTACTATACATGGTCGTTTTTCGTCAAAAACGCCTTACTATACATGGTCGTTTTTTCGTCAAAAACGCCTTACTATACATGGTCGTTTTTCGTCAAAAACGCCTTACTATACATGGTCGTTTTTCGTCAAAAACGCCTTACTATACATGGTCGTTTTTAGTCAAAAACGCCTTACTATACATGGTCGTTTTTTCGTCAAAAACGCCTTACTATACATGGTCGTTTTTTCGTCAAAAACGCCTTACTATACATGGTCGTTTTTCGTCAAAAACGCCTTACTATACATGGTCGTTTTTTCGTCAAAAACGCCTTACTATACATGGTCGTTTTTTCGTCAAAAACGCCTTACTATACATGGTCGTTTTTTAGTCAAAAACGCCTTACTATACATGGTCGTTTTTTCGTCAAAAACGCCTTACTATACATGGTCGTTTTTAGTCAAAAACGCCTTACTATACATGGTCGTTTTTTTTCAAAAACGCCTTACTATACATGGTCGTTTTTCGTCAAAAACGCCTTACTATACATGGTCGTTTTTTCGCAAAAACGCCTTACTATACATGGTCGTTTTTCGTCAAAAACGCCTTACTATACATGGTCGTTTTTTCGCTAAAACGCCTTACTATACATGGTCGTTTTTTCGTCAAAAACGCCTTACTATACATGGTCGTTTTTCGTCAAAAACGCCTTACTATACATGGTCGTTTTTTCGTCAAAAACGCCTTACTATACATGGTCGTTTTTTCGTCAAAAACGCCTTACTATACATGGTCGTTTTTTCGTCAAAAACGCCTTACTATACATGGTCGTTTTTCGTCAAAACGCCTTACTATACATGGTCGTTTTTTCGTCAAAAACGCCTTACTATACATGGTCGTTTTTTCGGCCAAAAACGCCTTACTATACATGGTCGTTTTTTTAGTCAAAAACGCCTTACTATACATGGTCGTTTTTTCGTCAAAAACGCCTTACTATACATGGTCGTTTTTCGTCAAAAACGCCTTACTATACATGGTCGTTTTTCGCAAAAACGCCTTACTATACATGGTCGTTTTTTTCGTCAAAAACGCCTTACTATACATGGTCGTTTTTTCGTCAAAAACGCCTTACTATACATGGTCGTTTTTTCGTCAAAAACGCCTTACTATACATGGTCGTTTTTTCGTCAAAAACGCCTTACTATACATGGTCGTTTTTCGTCAAAAACGCCTTACTATACATGGTCGTTTTTCGTCAAAAACGCCTTACTATACATGGTCGTTTTTTCGTCAAAAACGCCTTACTATACATGGTCGTTTTTAGTCAAAAACGCCTTACTATACATGGTCGTTTTTTTTCAAAAACGCCTTACTATACATGGTCGTTTTTTCGTCAAAAACGCCTTACTATACATGGTCGTTTTTCGTCAAAAACGCCTTACTATACATGGTCGTTTTTCGCAAAAACGCCTTACTATACATGGTCGTTTTTTTTCAAAAACGCCTTACTATACATGGTCGTTTTTCGTCAAAAACGCCTTACTATACATGGTCGTTTTTTCGCAAAAACGCCTTACTATACATGGTCGTTTTTTCGTCGCAAAAACGCCTTACTATACATGGTCGTTTTTTCGCAAAAACGCCTTACTATACATGGTCGTTTTTTTCAAAAACGCCTTACTATACATGGTCGTTTTTCGTCAAAAACGCCTTACTATACATGGTCGTTTTTTTCGCAAAAACGCCTTACTATACATGGTCGTTTTTAGTCAAAAACGCCTTACTATACATGGTCGTTTTTTCGTCAAAAACGCCTTACTATACATGGTCGTTTTTCGTCAAAAACGCCTTACTATACATGGTCGTTTTTTCGCAAAAACGCCTTACTATACATGGTCGTTTTTCGTCAAAAACGCCTTACTATACATGGTCGTTTTTTCGCGTTTTTAGTCAAAACGCCTTACTATACATGGTCGTTTTTTCGCAAAAACGCCTTACTATACATGGTCGTTTTTTCAAAAACGCCTTACTATACATGGTCGTTTTTTCGCAAAAACGCCTTACTATACATGGTCGTTTTTCGTCAAAAACGCCTTACTATACATGGTCGTTTTTTTCGTCAAAAACGCCTTACTATACATGGTCGTTTTTTCGTCAAAAACGCCTTACTATACATGGTCGTTTTTAGTCAAAAACGCCTTACTATACATGGTCGTTTTTTCGTCAAAAACGCCTTACTATACATGGTCGTTTTTCGTCAAAAACGCCTTACTATACATGGTCGTTTTACTATACATGGTCGTTTTTCGTCAAAAACGCCTTACTATACATGGTCGTTTTTTTAGTCAAAAACGCCTTACTATACATGGTCGTTTTTTCGTCAAAAACGCCTTACTATACATGGTCGTTTTTTCGTCAAAAACGCCTTACTATACATGGTCGTTTTTCGTCAAAAACGCCTTACTATACATGGTCGTTTTTTTCGCAAAAACGCCTTACTATACATGGTCGTTTTTTCGTCAAAAACGCCTTACTATACATGGTCGTTTTTTCGTCAAAAACGCCTTACTATACATGGTCGTTTTTAGTCAAAAACGCCTTACTATACATGGTCGTTTTTTCGTCAAAAACGCCTTACTATACATGGTCGTTTTTTCGTCAAAAACGCCTTACTATACATGGTCGTTTTTTCGTCAAAAACGCCTTACTATACATGGTCGTTTTTCGTCAAAAACGCCTTACTATACATGGTCGTTTTTCGTCAAAAACGCCTTACTATACATGGTCGTTTTTTCGTCAAAAACGCCTTACTATACATGGTCGTTTTTTCGTCAAAAACGCCTTACTATACATGGTCGTTTTTCGTCAAAAACGCCTTACTATACATGGTCGTTTTTTCGTCAAAAACGCCTTACTATACATGGTCGTTTTTTTCAAAAACGCCTTACTATACATGGTCGTTTTTTCGTCAAAAACGCCTTACTATACATGGTCGTTTTTTCGTCAAAAACGCCTTACTATACATGGTCGTTTTTAGTCAAAAACGCCTTACTATACATGGTCGTTTTTCGTCAAAAACGCCTTACTATACATGGTCGTTTTTTCAAAAACGCCTTACTATACATGGTCGTTTTTCGTCAAAAACGCCTTACTATACATGGTCGTTTTTCGTCAAAAACGCCTTACTATACATGGTCGTTTTTTCGTCAAAAACGCCTTACTATACATGGTCGTTTTTTCGCAAAAACGCCTTACTATACATGGTCGTTTTTTCGTCAAAAACGCCTTACTATACATGGTCGTTTTTTCAAAAACGCCTTACTATACATGGTCGTTTTTCGTCAAAAACGCCTTACTATACATGGTCGTTTTTCGTCAAAAACGCCTTACTATACATGGTCGTTTTTAGTCAAAAACGCCTTACTATACATGGTCGTTTTTCGTCAAAAACGCCTTACTATACATGGTCGTTTTTCGTCAAAAACGCCTTACTATACATGGTCGTTTTTTTAGTCAAAAACGCCTTACTATACATGGTCGTTTTTTCGTCAAAAACGCCTTACTATACATGGTCGTTTTTCGTCAAAAACGCCTTACTATACATGGTCGTTTTTTCGTCAAAAACGCCTTACTATACATGGTCGTTTTTTCGTCAAAAACGCCTTACTATACATGGTCGTTTTTTCGTCAAAAACGCCTTACTATACATGGTCGTTTTTTCGTCAAAACGCCTTACTATACATGGTCGTTTTTAGTCAAAAACGCCTTACTATACATGGTCGTTTTTCGTCAAAAACGCCTTACTATACATGGTCGTTTTTTCGTCAAAAACGCCTTACTATACATGGTCGTTTTTCGTCAAAAACGCCTTACTATACATGGTCGTTTTTCGTCAAAAACGCCTTACTATACATGGTCGTTTTTTCGTCAAAAACGCCTTACTATACATGGTCGTTTTTTCGTCAAAAACGCCTTACTATACATGGTCGTTTTTTCGTCAAAAACGCCTTACTATACATGGTCGTTTTTTCGTCAAAAACGCCTTACTATACATGGTCGTTTTTTCGTCAAAAACGCCTTACTATACATGGTCGTTTTTTCGTCAAAAACGCCTTACTATACATGGTCGTTTTTTTTCAAAAACGCCTTACTATACATGGTCGTTTTTTCGTCAAAAACGCCTTACTATACATGGTCGTTTTTTCGTCAAAAACGCCTTACTATACATGGTCGTTTTTTCGTCAAAAACGCCTTACTATACATGGTCGTTTTTCGTCAAAAACGCCTTACTATACATGGTCGTTTTTTCGTCAAAAACGCCTTACTATACATGGTCGTTTTTCGTCAAAAACGCCTTACTATACATGGTCGTTTTTCGTCAAAAACGCCTTACTATACATGGTCGTTTTTTCGCAAAAACGCCTTACTATACATGGTCGTTTTTCGTCAAAAACGCCTTACTATACATGGTCGTTTTTCGCAAAAACGCCTTACTATACATGGTCGTTTTTAGTCAAAAACGCCTTACTATACATGGTCGTTTTTTCGTCAAAAACGCCTTACTATACATGGTCGTTTTTCGTCAAAAACGCCTTACTATACATGGTCGTTTTTCGTCAAAAACGCCTTACTATACATGGTCGTTTTTCGTCAAAAACGCCTTACTATACATGGTCGTTTTTCGTCAAAAACGCCTTACTATACATGGTCGTTTTTCGTCAAAAACGCCTTACTATACATGGTCGTTTTTCGCAAAAACGCCTTACTATACAAAAACGCCTTACTATACATGGTCGTTTTTCGTCAAAAACGCCTTACTATACATGGTCGTTTTTTCGTCAAAAACGCCTTACTATACATGGTCGTTTTTAGTCAAAAACGCCTTACTATACATGGTCGTTTTTTCGCAAAAACGCCTTACTATACATGGTCGTTTTTCGCAAAAACGCCTTACTATACATGGTCGTTTTTTCGCAAAAACGCCTTACTATACATGGTCGTTTTTTCGCAAAAACGCCTTACTATACATGGTCGTTTTTTCGTCAAAAACGCCTTACTATACATGGTCGTTTTTTCGCAAAAACGCCTTACTATACATGGTCGTTTTTCGTCAAAAACGCCTTACTATACATGGTCGTTTTTTCGTCAAAAACGCCTTACTATACATGGTCGTTTTTTCGTCAAAAACGCCTTACTATACATGGTCGTTTTTCGTCAAAAACGCCTTACTATACATGGTCGTTTTTCGTCAAAAACGCCTTACTATACATGGTCGTTTTTTCGTCAAAAACGCCTTACTATACATGGTCGTTTTTTTCGTCAAAAACGCCTTACTATACATGGTCGTTTTTCGTCAAAAACGCCTTACTATACATGGTCGTTTTTCGTCAAAAACGCCTTACTATACATGGTCGTTTTTTCGCAAAAACGCCTTACTATACATGGTCGTTTTTAGTCAAAAACGCCTTACTATACATGGTCGTTTTTCGTCAAAAACGCCTTACTATACATGGTCGTTTTTAGTCAAAAACGCCTTACTATACATGGTCGTTTTTTCGTCAAAAACGCCTTACTATACATGGTCGTTTTTTCGCAAAAACGCCTTACTATACATGGTCGTTTTTTCGTCAAAAACGCCTTACTATACATGGTCGTTTTTCGTCAAAAACGCCTTACTATACATGGTCGTTTTTCGTCAAAAACGCCTTACTATACATGGTCGTTTTTCGTCAAAAACGCCTTACTATACATGGTCGTTTTTTCGCAAAAACGCCTTACTATACATGGTCGTTTTTCGTCAAAAACGCCTTACTATACATGGTCGTTTTTTCGTCAAAAACGCCTTACTATACATGGTCGTTTTTCGTCAAAAACGCCTTACTATACATGGTCGTTTTTTCGTCAAAAACGCCTTACTATACATGGTCGTTTTTTCGTTTTTCAAAAACGCCTTACTATACATGGTCGTTTTTTCGCAAAAACGCCTTACTATACATGGTCGTTTTTTCGTCAAAAACGCCTTACTATACATGGTCGTTTTTTCGTCAAAAACGCCTTACTATACATGGTCGTTTTTCGTCAAAAACGCCTTACTATACATGGTCGTTTTTTCGTCAAAAACGCCTTACTATACATGGTCGTTTTTTCGTCAAAAACGCCTTACTATACATGGTCGTTTTTCGTCAAAAACGCCTTACTATACATGGTCGTTTTTCGCAAAAACGCCTTACTATACATGGTCGTTTTTTCGTCAAAAACGCCTTACTATACATGGTCGTTTTTCGTCAAAAACGCCTTACTATACATGGTCGTTTTTCGTCAAAAACGCCTTACTATACATGGTCGTTTTTTCGTCAAAAACGCCTTACTATACATGGTCGTTTTTCGTCAAAAACGCCTTACTATACATGGTCGTTTTTTCGTCAAAAACGCCTTACTATACATGGTCGTTTTTTCGTCAAAAACGCCTTACTATACATGGTCGTTTTTCGTCAAAAACGCCTTACTATACATGGTCGTTTTTCGTCAAAAACGCCTTACTATACATGGTCGTTTTTCGTCAAAAACGCCTTACTATACATGGTCGTTTTTCGTCAAAAACGCCTTACTATACATGGTCGTTTTTCGTCAAAAACGCCTTACTATACATGGTCGTTTTTTCGCAAAAACGCCTTACTATACATGGTCGTTTTTCGTCAAAAACGCCTTACTATACATGGTCGTTTTTTCGTCAAAAACGCCTTACTATACATGGTCGTTTTTCGTCAAAAACGCCTTACTATACATGGTCGTTTTTTCGTCAAAAACGCCTTACTATACATGGTCGTTTTTCGTCAAAAACGCCTTACTATACATGGTCGTTTTTTCGTCAAAAACGCCTTACTATACATGGTCGTTTTTCGTCAAAAACGCCTTACTATACATGGTCGTTTTTCGTCAAAAACGCCTTACTATACATGGTCGTTTTTTCGCAAAAACGCCTTACTATACATGGTCGTTTTTCGTCAAAAACGCCTTACTATACATGGTCGTTTTTTCGCAAAAACGCCTTACTATACATGGTCGTTTTTTCAAAAACGCCTTACTATACATGGTCGTTTTTTCGTCAAAAACGCCTTACTATACATGGTCGTTTTTCGTCAAAAACGCCTTACTATACATGGTCGTTTTTCGTCAAAAACGCCTTACTATACATGGTCGTTTTTTCGTCAAAAACGCCTTACTATACATGGTCGTTTTTTCGTCAAAAACGCCTTACTATACATGGTCGTTTTTTCGTCAAAAACGCCTTACTATACATGGTCGTTTTTCGTCAAAAACGCCTTACTATACATGGTCGTTTTTCGTCAAAAACGCCTTACTATACATGGTCGTTTTTCGTCAAAAACGCCTTACTATACATGGTCGTTTTTTCGTCAAAAACGCCTTACTATACATGGTCGTTTTTCGTCAAAAACGCCTTACTATACATGGTCGTTTTTTCGTCAAAAACGCCTTACTATACATGGTCGTTTTTCGTCAAAAAACGCCTTACTATACATGGTCGTTTTTCGCAAAAACGCCTTACTATACATGGTCGTTTTTCGTCAAAAACGCCTTACTATACATGGTCGTTTTTTCAAAAACGCCTTACTATACATGGTCGTTTTTCGTCAAAAACGCCTTACTATACATGGTCGTTTTTCGTCAAAAACGCCTTACTATACATGGTCGTTTTTCGTCAAAAACGCCTTACTATACATGGTCGTTTTTTCGCAAAAAACGCCTTACTATACATGGTCGTTTTTTTCAAAAACGCCTTACTATACATGGTCGTTTTTTCGCAAAAACGCCTTACTATACATGGTCGTTTTTCGTCAAAAACGCCTTACTATACATGGTCGTTTTTTCGCAAAAACGCCTTACTATACATGGTCGTTTTTTCGTCAAAAACGCCTTACTATACATGGTCGTTTTTCGTCAAAAACGCCTTACTATACATGGTCGTTTTTAGTCAAAAACGCCTTACTATACATGGTCGTTTTTCGTCAAAAACGCCTTACTATACATGGTCGTTTTTCGTCAAAAACGCCTTACTATACATGGTCGTTTTTTCGTCAAAAACGCCTTACTATACATGGTCGTTTTTTCGTCAAAAACGCCTTACTATACATGGTCGTTTTTCGTCAAAAACGCCTTACTATACATGGTCGTTTTTCGTCAAAAACGCCTTACTATACATGGTCGTTTTTCGTCAAAAACGCCTTACTATACATGGTCGTTTTTCGTCAAAAACGCCTTACTATACATGGTCGTTTTTCGTCAAAAACGCCTTACTATACATGGTCGTTTTTAGTCAAAAACGCCTTACTATACATGGTCGTTTTTCGTCAAAAACGCCTTACTATACATGGTCGTTTTTCGTCAAAAACGCCTTACTATACATGGTCGTTTTTCGCAAAAACGCCTTACTATACATGGTCGTTTTTCGTCAAAAACGCCTTACTATACATGGTCGTTTTTCGTCAAAAACGCCTTACTATACATGGTCGTTTTTTCGTCAAAAACGCCTTACTATACATGGTCGTTTTTCGTCAAAAACGCCTTACTATACATGGTCGTTTTTCGTCAAAAACGCCTTACTATACATGGTCGTTTTTCGTCAAAAACGCCTTACTATACATGGTCGTTTTTCGTCAAAAACGCCTTACTATACATGGTCGTTTTTTCGCAAAAACGCCTTACTATACATGGTCGTTTTTTCGCAAAAACGCCTTACTATACATGGTCGTTTTTCGTCAAAAACGCCTTACTATACATGGTCGTTTTTCGTCAAAAAACGCCTTACTATACATGGTCGTTTTTCGTCAAAAACGCCTTACTATACATGGTCGTTTTTTCGTCAAAAAAAGCCTTACTATACATGGTCGTTTTATTCAGTTAAAAACGCCTTACTATACATGGTCGTTTTTTCGTCAAAAAACGCCTTACTATACATGGTCGTTTTTCGTCAAAAAACGCCTTACTATACATGGTCGTTTTTCGTCAAAAAACGCCTTACTATACATGGTCGTTTTTCGTCAAAAACGCCTTACTATACATGGTCGTTTTTCGTCAAAAACGCCTTACTATACATGGTCGTTTTTTCGCTCAAAAACGCCTTACTATACATGGTCGTTTTTCGTCAAAAACGCCTTACTATACATGGTCGTTTTTTCGTCAAAAACGCCTTACTATACATGGTCGTTTTTCGTCAAAAACGCCTTACTATACATGGTCGTTTTTTCGCAAAAACGCCTTACTATACATGGTCGTTTTTTCGTCAAAAACGCCTTACTATACATGGTCGTTTTTGTCAAAAACGCCTTACTATACATGGTCGTTTTTTCGCAAAAACGCCTTACTATACATGGTCGTTTTTTCGCTAAAAACGCCTTACTATACATGGTCGTTTTTCGTCAAAAACGCCTTACTATACATGGTCGTTTTTTTGTCAAAAACGCCTTACTATACATGGTCGTTTTTGTCAAAAACGCCTTACTATACATGGTCGTTTTTCGCTAAAACGCCTTACTATACATGGTCGTTTTTCGTCAAAAACGCCTTACTATACATGGTCGTTTTTCGTCAAAAACGCCTTACTATACATGGTCGTTTTTCGTCAAAAACGCCTTACTATACATGGTCGTTTTTCGTCTAAAACGCCTTACTATACATGGTCGTTTTTTCGCTAAAACGCCTTACTATACATGGTCGTTTTTCGTCTAAAACGCCTTACTATACATGGTCGTTTTTTCGTCAAAAACGCCTTACTATACATGGTCGTTTTTTCAGCTAAAAACGCCTTACTATACATGGTCGTTTTTCGTCAAAAACGCCTTACTATACATGGTCGTTTTTCATCAAAAACGCCTTACTATACATGGTCGTTTTTTCGCCAAAAACGCCTTACTATACATGGTCGTTTTTTCGCTAAAAACGCCTTACTATACATGGTCGTTTTTTCGCAAAAACGCCTTACTATACATGGTCGTTTTTTCGTCAAAAACGCCTTACTATACATGGTCGTTTTTCGTCTAAAACGCCTTGCTATACATGGTCGTTTTTTCGTCAAAAACGCCTTGCTATACATGGTCGTTTTTTAGTCAAAAACGCCTTACTATACATGGTCGTTTTTAGTCAAAAACGCCTTACTATACATGGTCGTTTTTTCGTCAAAAACGCCTTACTATACATGGTCGTTTTTGTCAAAAACGCCTTACTATACATGGTCGTTTTTTCGTCAAAAACGCCTTACTATACATGGTCGTTTTTTCGTCAAAAACGCCTTACTATACATGGTCGTTTTTTTGTCAAAAACGCCTTACTATACATGGTCGTTTTTTCGCAAAAACGCCTTACTATACATGGTCGTTTTTTCGTCAAAAACGCCTTACTATACATGGTCGTTTTTTCGTCAAAAACGCCTTACTATACATGGTCGTTTTTTCGTCAAAAACGCCTTACTATACATGGTCGTTTTTCGTCAAAACGCCTTACTATACATGGTCGTTTTTCATCAAAAACGCCTTACTATACATGGTCGTTTTTTCGCTCAAAAACGCCTTACTATACATGGTCGTTTTTTCGCTAAAACGCCTTACTATACATGGTCGTTTTTACGTCAAAAACGCCTTGCTATACATGGTCGTTTTTTTCGTCAAAAAACGCCTTGATATACATGGTCGTTTTTGTCAAAAACGCCTTACTATACATGGTCGTTTTTTCGCTAAAAACGCCTTACTATACATGGTCGTTTTTCAGCTAAAACGCCTTACTATACATGGTCGTTTTTAGTCAAAAACGCCTTGCTATACATGATTGTTTTTTCGCTAATAACGCCTTACTATACATGGTCGTTTTTGTCAAAACGCCTTACTATACATGGTCGTTTTTAGTCAAAAACGCGCTTACTATACATGGTCGTTTTTTCGTCAAAAACGCCTTGCTATACATGGTCGTTTTTAGTCAAAAACGCCTTACTATACATGGTCGTTTTTCGCAAAAACGCCTTACTATACATGGTCGTTTTTAGTCAAAAACGCCTTACTATACATGGTCGTTTTTTCGCTAAAACGCCTTGCTATACATGGTCGTATTTTTGTCAAAAACGCCTTGCTATACATGGTCGTTTTTTTCGGGTAAAAACGCCTTACTATACATGGTCATTTTTTTCGGCTAAAAACGCCTTACTATTCATCAGGGGTGTATAACATACAGCCGGAACTGGCCCGCAAGCTTGTTTGATCAGGCCCGCAGGATAATTTAAAAGTGAAAAAATGCACAAAAGACACGGAATGAATATTTTTAATAGGGTGCAATTCGTGGATTGCACGTTTTGGTAGTGTGCGTAATGGGTGTTTTATTTGCATTTTATTCACGATCGGCAAGATTCTTGGGGTGTCAAACATACGGCCCGTAAAAGTGAAAAAATGCATGAAAGACACAGAATTAATCTTTTTAATAACGTGCAATTCATGGAATATCCGCTAGGGGGGACACTGTTTTGATCAGAGGAAAAGGCAACATTGTTTTGATCAGAGAAGAAGACAACAGCAGTGTCAGTCTGTCACTGAGACAGACCCAACACAGCAAGCCTCATTTTATTTTTCAGAGTTCAAGAAAGATTGTTCTTGGGTCCTCCGTGCCACAGGAGGGAGTCACCTGCTCACCGCCAGAGTCCACCTACGAGCACAGACCTGCAGGCAACACTTTTTTCTCTTCCTGTTATTCGCAAGGTGCTGAAGTCAAACTTTGGGCCAGCCTGAAAAGTAGGAGACATTTACACTCGTTCAATGCACCATCATGACTACTTTTTGACATTTTTTTTTTCTTCTCCCCCAGGCAGCAGTAAACATGATCGGCTTCCTGCTCTCGAAAGACCCAACAGTAGTGATGGGACGATGATACCTCAAGGAGTGTCTTGACCCATTTCACAAACTGTGTCAGCACTGTATTGACACTGTGTTGGTCACCCAATAGTGACCCCTGCAGTAGTTGTAAAATCATTGCAGGTAAAGAAATTCCTTGTTTGTGTAAATGATAAACTGATATGGTATGTAAAATATAGCAAACAAATTACAAGTTACAATTCAGATTTTTAACTTATGTTGAATTTTTTTGTTAAATCATGTGAAATAAAAGACAAGTGATTAGTTTATTAATTTCTATTGAGGAACAAAAGTTTTTGGAGTGTCTTTGCTCCAAGGCAATTTCTCCTCTTAGACACCAGCTCCCCAGCCTCAGAAAATACTCTTTCACATGGTTCAGATGACGATAGTGAGCAGAGAGTTTAAAATGAAAGTTGATGCAGACGTGGATATGTTTTCTGGTTCCATTTCCAATATTGTAAAGGGTCTTGGTTTCTGGGTGTGTTTGCTTCTGACAGGCAGCGTTGGACTTCAATTATAGAGGATCTCGCAATTATAAGATAAAATGAATAAAGCAACTGTAAGGCTCTTTAACTGACTATCATATGTATAAGAGGTCATTCACTTGATAAACGATAAAGTGGGTGCAATGCGCCACCGTAAAAAAATGGTATATAACAGTAAACAATAATCAAAGGAGAAAAAGATTTACCAATCCCAAAATTATTCCACACTGGGGATTACTTCTTAGTGAATCTTCGATTCATAATTTCGCAAAACTCCAGCCAACAAACCCACGACATGTTGATACAGTTTGTGTCCTTATAAACACACTTTGGCACAGCACATTCAAACGATTCAGTTCCTGGGTTGGTCACGTGATTCTTTCTTAAAGCAATACACGCACCGCTACGGGGTTTCACTCTTGAGCTCTCGGCACTGTGCGTAACGCACCAGTGTCGCTCGTCCCATCACTACCCAACAGTCTATCTCCCTGATAATTTTCATGCCCAACACATCTTTGTCTGCACAAGAAATTGACTTACGTGTAACTTACGGATGCCTTTCCTCTCAGGTCAACACACCTGTCCCACGTTCTTCTCAAGAGCTGACCACTTCGCCGCCCAGCAACAAGCAGACTGCCATCCAACTTGCAACTTTTTCCTCTTCTTTTGTGATTGTCTACGCTGTAAAAGAAATAAAGCTTGATTACAAAGAACACTTCAACTCAACTTCATTTTTAAACACATCACCACAATCCAACTTAAAAAAAAAAATTAAACAGAATTAATTTCTGTTTTTTTCTAAACTTTTTTCTGAATTTTTTGTTCTTTTTTTTTAAACAATGTTTTTCCCGGATTTTTTTTTCCAGGCAGAAAAATCCAGGAAAGTGGGTGGGGCCTGGCTGGAATGATGGCTGATGATTCGCTGATAGCTGTGAAAGTGGGTGGAGCATGACGATAACATGCTGTGATTGGTGGGGAAAGGGGCATGGTGATGCAAATGATGTGTTCTCTGATTGGTGGGCTCTACGGACATGGTTATGCAAATTTGGAGCAATCTGATTGGTCAGAACTCTGAAAGTGGGCATGGTTATGCAAGTTAGGGTTATGCAAATAAGGGCCTCACCGCGATTGGTGGATGTCAAATTGGGAGTGGTTTGGGGCGGGCATTGCAGCACTTTTTCCCACTTGAGTCTTGAGCTCAGACTTGCACTTGGGTCACATCAGACAGTCTTTTCACTGTTCCCGTTAGTTTCACATGACCCAAAAGCTCGATTCCTGGAGTTTCGAGTCATGTGGAGACCAACGGGAACAGTGAAAAGACTGTCTGATGTGACTGAAGCGCAAGTCTGAGCTCAAGACGTCAGTCTTTGAAAAGGCTTCGAGTGAGTTGAGGATGGATTTGGTCATGAAAGGCAAAGACTCAGATTCAAATTGAACAATTTATTGGACAGAAAAGCGAATATGACAATGTGAAAGCATTTGACCAATCAATCTTTGTGTGGGCCAGTTCAAGTTGCACGCACACAAACACTGACGACAGGCCTGAGATGGGAGCATGTGCTTGACCAGCTCATGCGTGATGTCACTGACATCTCATGACACACCATATATATATATATATATATATATATATATATGCGCATTTTTAAACTAACTTGGTCCACTTCATGGCTTAAAAACATTCCAGAAGTGCTTGATGAGGCTCGGGTTGTCTATGTGGAGTTGACACTGTTGTGCAGTACACGAAGCAGAAGTTTAAATTGAGTGAGAGACAGACAGGCGGGCGCACTCACCTCCACCTTGTGGTGCAACGTGACATCAGACATCAGCTCTTCAAGCACACCACACAGCTCAGTCCTCACGCGTGTCCAAATGCAGGTTGACGTCCCTTCCGCATGTCCTTCGAGTCTGGCAGCTGCGCCTTTGGCCCAGTAATCTGACTAATCTGGTCAGGCAGAAAAACAAAACAAAAGTGGAAAGTCACACACTGTAGTCCATTAACAAGTTCTTTTTTTTTGTTTCTTTTTAATTTGAGTCATTATTCGTAAAGTGGCAGACTTTTACTTTCAACCCGTCCATTTCCAAACGTGCCCGCACTCGCAATGCATCTGTTTGAGCGATCCACTCGCGGCTCTCTCCCCACACCTAAAGTACAATATGAGCAACCTCCTTTCGAAAAACAAATGAACAAAGTCACGGGTGCATTTGTGGGAATAGTTTTGAAACAAATCTGTTGTTAAAATTACTCACTGAAAACAGGTCTTGTGGACAGCGGAAAAACTTGCTCATTGAACCGGATGTGGTATAGTGATGTGTCGTTCGCGAACGAACCGGCTCTTGGAAGTGAACGACGGGAGCCGGCTCCTAATAGGAGCCGACTTTTTTTTTCTCCTGTTTCCCCCCCTCCCCCATTCGGATAAAGCCGCACGTGATTGGTCAAGATCCGTGGTAGAAGAGGGAGGGGAGGGTTACACACAAACGCTGCAGCGAAGAGAAGGGGGAGGAGTTAGAGACACACACAGCAGCACACTGTGAGCAGCACACGAACAGGAGAGACAGGGAGACGAGAGAGAGCTCGATAGCGCTACAGAGAAACAAAAAACAACACGGTGTCACAACAGAGCTAACCCAATGCAAAGGATGTCATCTTACATTACACGGGTGTACGTTCGTAAAAGCTTTCTCCTCAAAGCCTTTGACGCCACTGACTTGGCAGATGGGCTCCCCCAGTCGGTGATGCGGTTGCGATAGGGCTTCAAAGCATGATTCGGTGCTACTGGGACCCACACATCAAAATAACAGTATGAAAGCTATCGGGTTATAAGGCAAGATGGATGATTTTATATAGTGCTCTGTATCATATCGTAATAGGATCACACAGCGCTACAGGTGCACACGTATATACACACACACACACACACACACACACACGAAGAAGGCTCTCGTGCAGCCTTGGCAGTGGACCCAGATGGCTCCACTCCGATTGTGAAAATTATGAAAATGTTCATTTTTATTGGCCAGTTACAAACGAGATCACAAAGGTAGAAGGTGCAAAATAACATTCAGCTAGCCGAAATACATTTGAAAAGAATTTGACATTTCTTCAAGGCCGTTAAGAGAAATGTCAACGGTAGGGTTTTTCTATACTCCGATTTTTGAAAAATCTGCCCCGGCAGACTATTTAGTAGAGAGGCTTGATCCCCATGCCCAACCATCACTGGTGCAGGTTTTGGAACTTTGCGCTGATAAAGGCCCAGATGGTCATTTTTCCTATCCAACCCAGAAAACGCAACATCAACCATTTAAAACAAGAAACATTTCAAATGTGGATTTATCAGCCCACGCTTTTTCCACTGCGTCCATCCATTTCAGATGAGCTCGGGCCCAGAGAAGCGGACAACATTTCTGGGTGTAGTTTTTTTTTGCTGTACAGGATGACTTTTGCTTTGCATGGGCGAGTTTTAACTTGCATTTGTAGATTTCATGTAGACCTCTGATAATGGACAATGGTTTTTTTGTGCCTTGACGCAATGATGCCACTTTTTAATAAAGTGCTACCAGTGGTATCGAAGATCACGAGTATCAAGCGTTGGTTTTCAGGCCTTGCCGCTTGCCTGCAGAGATTTTGAATCTTTTGATGATATTTTGGACCGAAGATGATGAGATCCCTAAATTCCTTGCAATTTTATGTTGAGAGACGTTCTAAAACCGTTGGGCTACTTGCTCGTGCAGTTTTTTTTTTCCACAAAGTGAAAGTCACGAAAACCTTTCTCCTTGAAAAACGGACCCTGTGACGATGTTCACCTGTTTCCAATGAACCTATTCCCCAATGGAATGTTCCAAACATGTTTTTGGACCACTCCTCACCTTTCACTCCCTGTCTTTTGACGCAATCAATCAATTTTGCAATTACCTAGTAACAGTCTCATTAGACAATTTTTGAGCCATAACATGTTATTATTTGATGCCAATTGGACTCTGTCAATGTTCAGCCTGCCCTCTAGTCTGTGGTTTACCTCCTGAAATGATGACATCGCTTCTCCAACCTCACATGCATGCACTGGCACATCTTTCATCTTTAACACGTACTCCATTCAGACCGACACATTCAATGTGATTTTAGTGCCACCTGACTGTGAGTAAATGCAGCACGCTCTAACATGAAGATGCATTTCAACAACCCGATCTGCAAGGCTGTGATCTAATACTGCTTTGGCTCTCATGAGTCTGACTCAGCAACTATGAGTAAACATTGTTGCAGCTTGAGAAAAGCCAGCTAGCTCGGTGAGTGGGCTTCTTTCTCATCCGGGTCGATATAGATTTTAAATGCTGTAAGAAGTCGCAAATATGGGCAGGCAGGACATTTTAGTCAATGGGAAGACTTTCCACTCCATCTGTTGTAAGAATCCATAAACAGGGAAGAAAAAAAAAAAAGTCCGGATTCAATGTGTAATATTTTGGCCTCTCGTATTCCCATAGCGATAATAACGGACTTGCCGGATGAGGAAAAAAAATGTTGATTTATTTGAACGACAGAATTGTTTTGTTCTCACAGAAATACAGTAGGAACCATCACACCATCCGTGTGGTGACACATTATAGTGTCTGAGCCTTGGAAAATGGTTCTTCAGAGCAGTGAGAACAGGCAGACGGAGGAGAAAAAGGTGAGACGGAGAGCACTCACGGTTGGCGTCGGTCAATTTAATGACTCTTCCAGTAAATGTATGCTGAGCGGCCTCTGCTGCTGTCATTAGGGGGCCACCGCGCATGGCAAAAAGGGAGAAAGCCAACACTACTTCCTGTAGGTCTGTTCAGAGAAAGGACAAAAAAATTAGAGGAAACCTCAGAAAGCGGGAGCCTGGAAGACGATAGCAATGAGGAAAATCCTTCAGGTCAATCATCATTGACACATAGTATTAAATCTTCCTGTCCTGAAAACCTGGACTCACCCCCACTCACCGATTTTTAATATGCTTCTATTTATATTTTATATTTATATTTATTGATCTACTCTTTGTTCGTCTACTTCTCCCTTTCATAATTTTGCTGCTGTAAATTGGGAATTTCTCTATTGTGAGACAAATAAAGGTTTTCTTATCTTATCTTTAAAAATCACAGACAATTCATCACCAATGATGTGAAACATCCATCCATCTTCTACCGCTTATCCGGGGCCGGGTCGTGGGGGCAGCAGCTTAAGCAAGGAAGCCCAGACTTCCCTCTTCCCAGCCACTTCTTCGAGCTCTTCCTGGAGGATCCCGAGGCGTTCCCAGGCCAGCTGGGTGACATAGTCTCTCCAACGTGTCCTGGGTCGTCCTCGGGGTCTCCTCCCGGTGGGACATGCCTGGAACACCTCACTAGGGAGGCACTCAGGAGACATCCGGATCAGATGCCCAAGCCACCTCATCTGGCTCCGCTCGATGTGGAGGAGAAGCGGATCTACTTTGAGCCCCTCCCAGATGACCAAGCTTCTCACCTTATCTCTAAGGGAGAGCCCGGACACCCTGCGGAGAAAACTCATTTCGGCCGCTTGTATCCGTGAAAAAAAAAAAAATAATTGGTAGTCCAGGAATGAGGCTGGAGTATTAAACAAAACAACAACAAAAAAAACATTTGCATGTGTGTGTTTTGTGGATAGTAGAAGAAATATTGGCAAACCCACTGGAAAAAAAATGCATAAATTACAAGACAAAAGGGGGTTTTAAAAAGCCACGATAAAGTTGGACTTTCAAGCAAATGTCTAAATTCCTTCCGGAAAGTAACTGTAACTGTAAATAAAAGCAGCCATTGTCTGTCGAGACCTGTCAAAAATTCATTTAGAAATTAAAAAAAAAAAAAAAACTATTGAAATAATGCGAAATTAACAGTTATTAACATTATCTTATTTTTTCCTAGTAACCATGCAATTATTATTCATTCATTCATTCATCTTCCGAACCGCTTGATCCTCACTAGGGTTGCGGGGGGTGCTGGAGCCTATGCCAGCCGTCTTCGGGCAGTAGGCGGGGGACACCCTGAATCGGTTGACAGCCAATCGCAGGGCACACAGAGACGAACAACCATCCATGCCCACACTCATACTTAAGGACAATTTAGAGTGCTCAATCAGCCTACCATGCATGTCTTTGGAATGTGGGAGGAAACCGGAGCACCCGGAGAAAACCCACCCAAGCCCGGGGAGAACATGCAAACTCCACACAGGGAGGCCGGAGCTGGAATCGAACCCGGTACCTCTGCACTGTGAAGTCGACGTGCTAACCACTGGACTACCGGGCCGCCCCATGCAATTGTTATTCTATCTTTATTTTCAAAATAGTTCTGGTTGTATAATATTTGTCGGACAGCATAATGTTGCTCTACAAAATAAAAGCGTCAAATGGTAGTGCCTTTTTTTTTCTTTTAGTTTGCAGCAGTGGTTTTCAGACCAAGTACGTACCACCTAAAATATACTTGGCTGTCCGACTACCGCCATCGTGACTCGAGCTACAATACAGTAGGATAGTTGTCCTAGGTGTTTATTTAAAAAAGCAAGACAGGTTTTATTCCTTAAAATTAAATTTACTGAGCTCAGATGTCATTTAGAAAGAGGTTTTGCCCACCATGGAATATTATAAGCGGATCGGAAAATGGATGGATGGGCAATTAAGCTATATAACGCTACAGAAATGACTTTAGCCTAAACATTGAATAGTTTTACTAAAAGTCAAATTTTCCAGATGGTGCCCTTGCCTTACTTTGCAGCTTGTCTGACTTCAGAAGCAAAATTACGGTTTTGTAAACCTCCAGCTCAACTTGGGGGGGAAAAAAACGGATCTCTGGAATCGTCATGGAATTGCATGCTTGGTGATCAATCTTAACTACAAATGTGGACAGCGGGATTGATTACACAGGTGAAAAAGCATTTCTAGGTCTTCATTTTTCACCTCTTCACTGTTTATTCCCAATTGTTCAAGCCATTCGATTCCAATGAGACGGCATAAAATATTTGACCAAGAGGAATGAATCCCAGTTGTCAGCTACACCACCAGCAGAAACGGTTACTTCCATCCCTCGAAACCTCGTCTTCCCCCTTGAAGACGTCCCACACATTGACGACCACATTCGTGCCGGACGAGGACGGTGATGACTTCTCAAGATATTATGGAGACATAACGAAGGGATACGGTGACGTACTGCCGAGATCCCGAAGGAGTGGTGCTACGGGCAGAACAGTATAAAAGAGACACTTGGAGGAGGAGGGTGCTGAAACACACTGAAGAGGAGGAGAGACTCGAGATAGAAAGAGAAGAGGGACATGCAAGACAAGGATAAGCACGGGCAAGCATAGCCACAAGTAGCGGTCCACGAACAGGTAAGACATTTGCGCGTCCCCATTGGATTGCGCTTTCTATCTTCTCCTGAGAGGCTTATGTAATACCGCACAACTACACATTTTTGTAACATTGTTTCTGACATTAATGAGGGGAAACCAACCAAGGTATTAAAGTTTCTAGTTGCTTTCATTTTAATAAGATGTCAAATTTGGGTGGTCCGTGTTCAATTGAATTTGAATATCAATTCATGCTGCTCATGGATAATAGCTAATTATTAGCTATTTACAGCTAATTCATTGTAATGGTTTTCGGCAGCATGCATCAAAACATTCCATTGAGCGCAAATGTGGCCAGATTACGCATATTTCCGATGCTTTAACACGACGACAAACTTTTGGACGTTAATTGCTTTGAAAGTGGATGTGGAAATGTTTGTGAGTCCCCCCCTGACAAATGGTGATGGCTAACGCAGATGTGAAATCCGAGTGGGGGCTTCGACAACGTTTTGGGGTTTTTCTTCTTCTTCTTCTTTGCTCCAGCCCTTCCCACTCAAATACATCCCAGTCCATGTTTGAAGGCATGTTTGTTCCTGTTGAAAGTACATTTGTTGCCAGTGTGGTTGAAAGTGGGACTGACGGTGTAGCGGTTCACATGCCTGACTTCCACGCGGGAAGTGCGGGTTCACCTCTGAGCGGGAACGGTTGTGTGCCCTGTCGCGGAATGTTTTTTTATTCTCTTTTGAATCAGTTGTTTTTCTTTTCCCACCAGAGGCGACGTTGTGCCGGTGGTTTCTATCCTTCGCCGAGCTCCTGGTGTACAACATACACGAGCAGAGGTTGAAAGTTTGAAGGTCAAATACGAACGAAGTGCATGACAATGCCATTGAGGCTACTCCTCCTTTTCACGGTCGGAATCAGCCAAGCGACAGTTTTTTCGGCAAAAGGTGAGTCTTTCACAAAGCTCAGTTGACATTTAGGAAAACTGGATTTAAAAGACCTTCATCTCTGAATAAAATCTGTCTGGAAATTTTCAATAAATACTAATATAAATTCCCCTTGCAGAGGAAGTCCAACTTTCAGGAAAACGGTATTTTTTTTTTTTTCTTCACAATTTAAAAAGTTCCCTGGTGGCTTCATCAAATACTTTTGGCTCCCAAAATACTAAGGATAATACACCTTACATACAATGTTAAATGTCATCATTTTCACTCACAGGGGCAGCACTTCATCAGCAAGATGCCGAATTACACACCGCAGTTAGTATGCGTCTACATCTCGCCAACACAAATATTTCTCTTCATGTCGACTACTTTTGCCAAACATTTGAGGACGTTTCGGTTATCAGAAGCTAGAGCTGATAACACAATTTGCTCATCTGTGCAAACATTGTGGCACTGCTTACCTTTTGCCTCTTGTCATGATAGCACTTTTATGTAATTTGGTGGCTAACAGTGAGAGTCTAACTCAGGGGTGTCAAACTCATTTCACATTGTGGGCCACATACGGACTCGGCAGATGTCAAGTGGGCCAGACCATTCACATTATACCATATTCTACTATAAATAACCAAAATATCATTTTTGTATGTGTCAGTTTTGGTATAAAGAAGCATTGGCGCATTGATACCGTCTGCTGTGTTGGGTCTGTCTCAGGGACAGATTGAGACTGCTGTTTTCTTCTCCGATCAAAACAATGTTGTCTTCTACTCTGATTAAAACGGTCTGGCCCTAGCGGATAATCCACGAATTGCATTTTATTAAAAATATTCATTCTGTTTCTTTAATGCATTGTATCACTTTTAAATGATCCTGCGGGCCAGATAGAACCTCCTTGGGGGCCGGTTCCGGCCCGCGGGCCGTATGTTTGACACCACTGGTCTAACTGTTGCTTTGCCCGACCGAGTTCGCTGGTCATGGGCAGAGAAACTTGGTTTGTGGGTGGTATTTTGTCAAATCTGGAATGGCTTGCTTGTAGACGCAGAATTAGGCAGCCCACTAAAGATCTACTTGGTTGATACATTTTCCAGAGATCTAACTTTTTGTACACAAGCCATTAAAACTTAACTGTCTCATTTGAACAACAAAGTATATTTGGTCAATTTCTCCAACACACACACACAAAAAAAAACAAGTGTGTGTTGTGGGATGGGTATATGAAATATACAAGGTCACTGTGAAGGTCAGGTTTGAAAGGCGAGTACCGTATTTATTTCTATTTGTCTCATCTTGTGCTTGAAATGTACACGTAAACAATTGGCGAATTTTTGCGGTTTTCCACTATTTGTTATTATCAGCGCATGCAATAACATCATAAAGCAAAATCAAATCAACGGTGGTCTCTTGCAGAACAATGGCGAAGCGAAGATTCTATGACCCGCTCTCATGGTAAAGTTTGTTGTTTTTACACCCTCTAAGTGTGTTGAGGTGGGACTCTGATCGTTCTCCTCAATGTGATTTCCCTGCTTGCTTCTAAACTGCCAATAGACAACTACGAATGGAGCACGTGGTTCAATGTGGACCATCCGGGAGGCCGTGGAGACTACGAGCAGCTGGACGCCATCCGCTTTTACTACCGAGCCCGCGTGTGCGAGACTCCTCGAGCGCTGGAGGCCAGAACCACTGATTGGGTCCCGGCCCGTGAAACCGGGGAGAAAGTGCACGCAGACCCAACGGTGGGCTTCTGGTGCCTCAACGAAGAGCAAGGCCCGGAGCGGAACTGCTCCAACTATGCGGTTCGATTCCTTTGTCCCAAAGGTTTGTTCTCATATGTTTCAACAGTCCAGATCTGGATGTTATGCGATTGTCGATTCATTTTCCCACTGGGTCATTGCTGTACAGCTGTGGTTCTATTTCTTTCTCAGGTAACAGCCTCAACGTTCAGGATGTTTGGAGTCCGTGGACAGACTGGGGTCCGTGTTCTGCCCACTGTGGTCAAGTGGGAGTCCAAATTCGCTCCAGAAGCTGCAGTTCTCCCTCAATGCTTTGCGATGGACCAAAGGTAGAAAGGAAAGAATGCCACGGACCAGAGTGTGTGACAGGTAAGCAGGCATTGGTTGCTTAAAACAACTTGATCTCTGAACCAGGATCAGCAAGCACTGCGATATGGCAAATTGTGTATCGAAATGTTAATAATATTATCACTGACTGAATGCTGTGGTTGTTTTACCCAATTTTTAGATTGCGCCCTACACTGCGTGATGGGAAGGGTGAATGCAGAGTGCAATTCGTGCATGTGTGAAGAGCACATCCTGCTGGGCTCTGTCCGCGGTTCTGGGGCTCTCATTGCCGAGGGGGCCGCAATACTGGGCTCGGACAAACTCCTCACCCTCACAGACCACAACGGACATTTCCGGATCCCCGGGCTCTGTCCTGACGGCAACACCACGTTGACAATCAGGCTGCAAGGCCACGCCACCCACAGTGTTGTGGTTCCTAAAAGCGCTGAGCGTACCACGGTCCTCAGCGTGCAGCTCAAAAGAACCGGTACAGGAAAAATCTAACGACAGAAATGGATCAAAATTGACGTGTCGTTTGATTTCTGTCACTTCTCAGACAAGCTTCACGTGTTGAGCAACCCTGAGAGCAAAGCCAGGAGAGAGGGACAAACTGCTGCCTTCTGCTGTAATGTGGCCGGTACGCCACAACCAGACAAGTACCAATGGTAGGACTTCATAGTTTAAGTCAGGGGTCTAAAACGTGCGGCCCGCGGGCCAACTGCGGCCCCCAGGATGATAATTTGCAGCCCCCGTCTTAATATGAAAGATTAATATTAGTGCGGCCCGCAAGATTGATATGAATGACTCTTGTTGTGTGCGGAGCTGAACGAACCAATCACGGAGAGGTATTGAGCCTATTCCGCCCCGCCCATTTTTTAGAGGAAATAAAATCTGAATACGGGGATGTGCTCTACTTCACTGAGGTACGTTAGCTCAGCAGGGGAAACGTATTGAAGAGATTTTTGGAGTTGAGAGCAGAAGTAAAATACTTCATGGAGAAGGGCGGGGTGACTTCTTTTTAAAATTATTTGATTTAATTCATTATTTTGTGTTTAAAAATAAAGATATTTGAGAACATTGGAATGATTTATCAGCGCTTCTTCTTGTGGAAACCCTAATGCGGCCCAGCCTCACCCAGACTCTGCCTCCAGTGGCCCCCAGCTAAATTGAGTTTGAGACCCCTGGTTTAAGTGCTCTATACAAAACCTGTAACTATGTTTCCATGACATTTGAATACTGTGATCCTCGGGTTGTTTCTGTGTTTCCTGAACAAAAGGTTCCATAACAACAGCCTCTTAGAAAGGAAATCCGATAGCACCTTGGTTCTAAAGAATCTGCATCTTGAACACGCCGGAGAGTACTACTGCAGGGCAAGTGGTCAATCGGGGGCCATTAAGACCAAACCGGCCAAGCTCAACATCATTGGTATGTTACAGTTTACCTCGGAAAACAACAACAATAATAATAGCTACATACATATAAACACAGGCCACACATTCAGTGATTATCTTTCCTTTCTCCCTCAGGTAAAAATAGCCATTCATGCAATCCCAAGCCCGATCCTCATCTCATACGTCTTCCACACGACTGCTACCAAAACAGCACAAACTCTTTCTACCACGACGTGGGCAAATGTCCTTCCAGCACATGCGTCGGACAGCTGGACAACGGTATCAGATGCAAAGACAAAGTGGCATACTGCTGCGGAGTGGCAAAGATGGAGGAAAGGCACCTGGCATGCCAGGGCTACCGACTGCCCACAATGGTCGTTACTGAATGTGGCTGTCAGAAATGCGTGGACACCAAAGCGATTGTGCATGGGAGAGCTGTAGCCGCAGACACCGGCGAGCCAATGAGATTCGGCCACATCTTTATGAACGGTGTAAGGATTAGCCGCACGGGCTACAGAGGTACCTTCGCCATCCACGTTCCGCCTGAGACGGAGAGATTAGTCCTGACTTTTGTGGACAACATGAATACGTTCATCAACACAACAAAGGTACTTCCATTAAATGCCAAAGGAGGTGCCGTGTACCATGAAATTCTACTCACGCGAAGGAAAGTTCCTGTGACCATTCGCTCCTCAGAAACCAACACGCTCGATCTTGGGGAAGTCGAAGGACGGGAAGCGATGGCTCACATTCAGATCCCTCCCAATTCTTTCTATAAGGAGAACGGTGAAGTGTTTGTGGGTGACGTCAACGCCAGCGTAACATTTCTTGACCCCAGAGACGTTTCCACAGCCGCCGCGGCCCAAAGTGATCTCAACTTTGTCGGGAACGAAGGAGATACCTTACCGCTGAGAACCTATGGGATGTTTTCAGTTGACTTCAGAGGCGGAGAAACCAATGAGCCCTTGAATGCAGGTGAGGTGAAGGTGTTCCTGGATTCTGCCCAGGTCACGATGCCTCAACACCTTGGAACCATGAAGCTTTGGTCACTCAACCCCGAGACGGGCCTGTGGGAGGAGGAGGGAAGTCTGAAGCTTGAAAAAAAATCCAGAAGAAAAAGGGAAGAGAGAACTTTTCTGATTGGCAACTTGGAGATCAGAGAGCGGCGACTTTTTAACCTGGACGTCCCGGAGAACCGCAGGTGTTATGTGAAGGTGAGGGCCTTCCGCAGCGAGCGCTTCATGCCCAGTGAACAGATTGAGGGAGTCGTAGTGAGTCTCATAAACATGGAGCCCACGGCCGGCTACTCCTCTAACCCTCGCGCTTGGGGCCGTTTCGACAGCGTCATCACAGGCTCGAACGGCGCTTGTCTCCCGGCTTTCTGCGATGAGCAAAAAGCAGATGCTTACACCGCGTACGTCCTGGCCAACCTCGGAGGCGAGGAACTAGAGGCCGTGGCTTCGACTCCCAAACTCAATCCGAATATCATCGGAGTGCCTCAGCCTTACCTGGGCAGGCTGAACTACAGGCGTACCGATCATGACAACTCCAGACTCAAGAAGACGGCGTTTAGCATCAACTCGGCAAAACCAAGTCCAAACACGGCCGAAGAGGCCAACGGACCGGTGTATGCCTTTGAAAAACTGAAAGAATGCGAGGAGGCACCATTCAGTGCTGCTCATTTCCGCTTCTCGCGAGTAGAAGGAGATCGTTACGACTACAACACGGTGCCATTCAATGAGGACGACCCGATGAGCTGGACAGAGGACTACCTCAGTTGGTGGCCTAAGCCAATGGAATACCGTGCCTGTTACATCAAAGTCAAAATCAACAGCCCGCATGAGATTAACGTGCGCTCTCACAATATGGGGGGCACCCATCCAAAGACAGTGGGCCAGCTGTACGGTCTCCGAGATATCCGAAGCATCCGCGACATGGAGCAAACGGCAGTGTCGGCCGTGTGCCTGGAATTCAAGTGCAGCGGGATGCTGTACGATCAGGCGCGCGTCGATCGCACGTTGGCGAAGGTGATTCCGCAGGGGAGCTGTAAAAGAGATCACGTCAATCCGCTCCTCCAGGAGTACCTGGTGAACCATCTCCCGCTAGCTGTCAACAATGACACCAGCGAGTTCACTATGCTAGCACCTCTTGATCCTCTGGGTCATAACTACGGCATTTATACAGTCACGGATCAGGATCCGCGCACGGCTAAAGAAATTGCCCTCGGCCGCTGTTTTGACGGCACCTCCGACGGCACTTCTCGTGTCATGAAGAGCAACGAGGGTGTCGCACTGACGTTCACTTGCGGAGGTCGCGAGGTTACTCGTCAAAATTTCTTCCAGACCCTGCAAAACTCGCAAGGTCAGATAGCCGCAAGCGGGGGGAGAGTTGAAGGGAGACAAAACCGGCGTCGGCAAAGAGCCAACGCTTCCCGAAACGGTCAAAGACGTAGCACC
The DNA here is from genome assembly GCA_026261675.1 of Hippocampus mohnikei. Lineage (NCBI taxonomy): Eukaryota > Metazoa > Chordata > Actinopteri > Syngnathiformes > Syngnathidae > Hippocampus > Hippocampus mohnikei. The sequence continues at coordinate 3,585,156 of JAKGUB010000340.1, forward strand.
AGAGATCCAAAAGGAAGAGGCGCAAAGGCCAGAAGCTAAGCGCATCCAGAAGCTAAGCGCATCGAGATTCAGCAATGAGTGTGTCCAACATTAATCTTGACTTGGGTGCAAATATTCAATAGGAATGTTTTACAAATTAACAAAGTATGTAATTTCCAAAGCTAAAGTAAATGTCTTAATACCGTTCATTTGTTTCCACAATGTCATTCTTATGCGGTTACTGTATTTTCTTGAAACTTGTAAATAGAATATTTATTACTATTAAAGCATTTTAGTGATTCCAGCAAGACACCTTTGTTTTGACCAATGATTTATTAAATTAGATGCTTATAAAACACTGCAGCAGTCTAAATGTCAACACAAGTAGCCAATTCCCCATGTCACATTGAAATTGGTCAAGATCTAGAAAAAGGTGAAATTGCTCTCAATTGATTTAGCCCGTATGAAGAGAGTAGGGGGGAGGCCCATAAATGCCACGATCCTCATCATACTTGATACAAGCCGGCAGAAGTAATGATTAGTAGACCATTTTATTCAGATGTTCCAATCTCGCCGATCCAATGTTTTCAAGCACTCGTACGGTATGGCAAATTTCATTAGCAATGCACCCAAAAAATACCAGTTCATAGGCTTGCCTTCAATTGTTGGAGGAGATCCAGAGACATCGCAATAGAATGGCAGTCAAGTTTTGAAGTCAATTCATAATTCTTTACCCTTCCCTTTAACCTTCCAGCTAACCGTGTGCTTTCTGTAAACATACATTCTCCACTTCGATGTCAGTTTCAGGGCCCCAGAAAAAAACCTCTTTAGTTGAAAACATGAATAGTGGGTTGAATTATTTGTATTTGGCAACCGGTTATAGATACTATATACTCATCTGTAAGAGAACCATCCTCAAGTGAGACCTAAAATATATACACATGACATTCTGGTTTAAGAATTTGCATAGAACCTTCTGTTTCTATGTCACGACATGTATAACTCTAATACTGAGTCTGCTTTTGGGACAGAAGCAACATTCCATTGAAAATGAGCTCTGACAACAGACAACAGCAGTTCCAAAGTATACTCCCTTGAAGCAGGGTTACCCCAACAGATAAAAACTTAATTATTCGGGTGTGTGCATATGAGTCCAGGCTGTATGAAGAGAGTTAAAAGGCAATTCCGTATGTCTGAACATAAATCAAAAGGTGAGACTGGAAGCTTCCAGCACAGTCCCTGAAGTCACTGAAGCAAGATGACGGGTGCAACACATAGTTCTGAACTTCCAGGATGGCACTGGACAGCATAAGGTAGAGCTGCAAAATTCGGGGTCGGAAGGGCACCGGGACTATTGCCATGGAGCCTGTGTCACATAAAGTCCTCGTAGTCTTGGGCGTAGCCGCCGTCAAAGCCGCCATAGTCCAAGTCGTCTCGCATTTGTGCTTTCAAACCGCCACCGGGTACGACACCTTTCTTCTTTTTTTTCCCTTTGTTTTGCTGGAAAGAAAACAGGTTGAAGTCAAATACAGTCTGTCATTCAAAAACGCTTGTGTATCAGTGGCGCACGTCACGGGTCCTTCTCGTAATGTAACCTACAAATGCGTCATGGAAGTCAATAATTTTGAGGAAAAAAATGTCCACACTCAGAAAACATTTGGAACAACCATCATGCAAGAAGACATCACACAAAACCTTAATTTTTGCTTGTGTAAATGTAGTTGTTCTGTAAGCATATACCAAAGTACAATTCATAAATACATTTTATCATTGTGACCATTTGACAGTGGGAGCGATTGTTTCCTACAGCGGGAAAGACATTTTCTAAACAACAGGTTGTGCTCATTTTTTATATTGGCCATTTTGTCACAGAATTGAAATGCAGACAATATAAAAACTTTTGTTTCATGAAGGCCAAGTTCACACGGCAGGGCGGGATGTTCAATTTGGATCTTTTTGTGAAATCAGATCTTTTTATACCTGTATACTCGTTAACATAACAAAAACAAATGTGACTTTAAATGCGGGGCTCTAGACTAACGTTTTTAGTTGGCGCACAGTGGCCTCTAACCTGAAATGGTAGGGGTGCAAGTATTGACTTCCAAAGTCAATTTTAAACCTACTCATTGTCACTATATGACTGATAAATGGGCTGGGGTGGGAATCATAAACTTATCAGCAACAAAACATAGTGATTATCAAAAAAGCATTGCTTAAAAAAAATTTACTGGTTGCACTGGCAAAGGTAGAGAAAAATAGTAGGTGCACTGTCTCAAACTTTAGGGACACTTTACAGACCCATAATGAGAACGGAAAACATTCATGATGTGACACACGTGCGCAAAAAGCCTGCCGTCATGTGATGCACCCCCCCCCAAAAAAAAACATCACACGTTTCTGAATGTAAATATATACCCATATGTAGGGATAACCCCATCTTATCTCATACTGTCAGACTAGCAAGGTGGGAGGAAGTAGAAAGAGACGTCAACTAATTACAACCCCAAGCAACCAAACTGTCTGCATGGATGAACTGCAGCCATCGCCACAAAACAACCACTATCTGCTTCTGGTTACTTACAGGTGCGAATAAATTAAATGCCAATAAAGTTTAACACTGTTACTCCAAGCAACTTTGCAGATTCATGGACAATTATCTGTCGTCTCCAGAATGCTCTCTTCCGCCCGCAGAGGCCATATTTGGCTTTTGATGACATGTACGTCAGGTGCATACGGATGAGCGTTCATACCGCAAACGCATCGAGTACCTATCTAATTTAGGAAAGAGGCCCGGGTCAGATTGGGGGAATCGGAATTGTACTATTCGCACTGCATGGGAAATAAAACTATGATACATGGCGCATATGGACAAAAAGGAAAATAAAATACAATTCTGGATTGTGCAAAAGTGTAAACGTAGCCTAATGGCCTTAGGTTGGGTGGGTTTGTTCATTATAAATCTGAATTACAAGAGAAGCTATCCAAACGACCGTGATGAAAGGTTTACGTAGCAGGATGGTTTGGGCCTGATAACAACCACACAAGTTAACACGCCCAGTTTAAATAGATGCTATACAGGTAACCATCCTTTCACCTGTTAGATGTTTGTAGGCAATTACTGCGCACATATGAAAAGTGAGAGTAATTTGTGGCTTTTGATCAGGTTCAGTAGGTTAGTTGCTGCCGTCATTGTGATGAAACCATTGCTCATAGATGAACCCAACCCTTAAACATAAACCCTTGTATGGACAGTGGTCGAGATTCCATTGTAATACAACCATGTCGTCATCTTTTTTAAGAAACAACACCGTCTTTATGCCAATATTTCCAAAGATCTTAAACACCTGTGATTGTTCAGGATGTGGCACATACTAAAATGTAGTTGCTATGGAGCATGAGTGTTTGGCGTGTGCGTTGGAGGGTCACAGCAGGTCACTCAAATGGGTAAACACTGCCCCCTAGCAGTCAAAATCTGATATACATGAAGAAGCAGTCGTACCTTTTCTTGTTTCTGTTTTTCACTAAGTAGGACTGTGAGGGAATTACTGACTTTCTTCAAATCATCCACTTCCACTGTAAGAGAACAAGTTGTTACAAGTCAGACATGTCTAAGAACCTGATGAGGAACAGGATTATCAACATCATGTAATTGCACCTGAAACAATGGCTTACATGAAATACAGAGTTCCCGAAACAAGGAGTCCAAGAAACTTGAATAGTGCACCGATTTCTCAAACTGGGATATCTTTTCTTTCAGCAATTTTTCAAACTCTGTGAATTCTTCTTTGGAAGAGGGACACATTGCATCAATTCCAGCTACTGAAGGGCCGCCAACTCCTGGAAACAACAAAACAATGGGTTATGCAATCACGGATAGTGGAACCCAAAATGATTGAGATTCAGGCTAAATGCGACTTTTTTTTTTATACATATCTTCTGGCAGGTAATGACAGAGGAAAATGAATGAAAAAAATTGCATCAGAGGGATCTCTAAATAGGAGATTGGATTAAACAGAACGTTGGAAAAACAGTATGGAGAATTTGGATTGGGGGAACCTTTGTTAAAAGGGGGTGGGGGGAAATCTCTTAAAACAAATCCAAAGAGAGGACAGTGTTTCGAAAATTTAAAAATAATACAATTCCACCAACATTAATAATTTGGGTTTAACCACATTTTGAGTACAGACGCTCCCCAGCTTACGAACGAGATACGTTCCGAACGACCGTTCGTAAGGTGAATTCGTTCGTAAGTTGCTTCAGTGCTATATTTTGTATGGAATGTATGTTTAAGGCTTAGTGGAGATTAGCCCTCTTCTTGAAACGGGAAAACCACCCCCAATGATCGTCGATTGCATCGGCACTGCACCTTTCACGTGTTCCATTATGCGATCTTTCTGTTTATAAATGGTACAGATGGTCGAACGATTCATGTTGTATGCACGTGCAACGCTCACCATTTTCTCACCAGCATCAAGCTTCTTTATTATTGCCAAAATGGATTGCCTCTTCTTTACACTTCCACTCTCACTAGAAGCTAGAACGAGATATTTAACAACTGGGCAGAGGAAGCCGGATTCGGGGTGGATCCTGGGCGAGCTCTCACAGCGCCTCACGTCTGTATTAGCGGCGGAAAGAAGCACTACAGTACCTGTACTCGGAAAAAGGCGCGCAATACAAAATCTAACTTTTTCTTTTCTTTTTCGACATACCCGTAAAAATGTTCGTATGTACCGTTGTTCGTAACTCGGATGTTCGTAAGTCGGGGAGCGTCTGTACCGAATTTTCACGACTATGGGGCGCACCAAAAAGTCTTCAATTTAATTTACTATTTTATCTTATCTGATCATACTCTTGGAGCGTTGATAAAGGAAATGCCAATGTATTTTTCGGAGGTGGTCTTTAACGCCTCTCGGGTTGACCGGAAGAAAAGAAGGGAAAGAGAGGCATCTGTATTTGTTGAAAAAATGAGAGCTGTGGTAGTGGTTTTATTTTTTTTTAATCGCAGACTTTATTAATGGTTTACACAGTCTGAACAAATACAGTTATTGTACGTCTTTGTCGGTCTCCGTGCCTTCTCCTCCGTTCCACTCGAGAGGCGTTCATAGCCGCCTCCGAAAAAGGTAAATTTATTATTACTTAAATGAAACCACGAAGAAAATCAAGCGAGGAACTCACAAAATAAATGTTGTAGGGGGGATATAGGATTTATTTTGTGATTTCCTCGCTTGATTTCCTGTTTTGAGGCATTATTTTCAATTTTCGTGGTTTCATTTAAGGACAGTAATAGGTAATTTACATTTTTCAGAGGCGGTCATGAACGCCTCTCAAGTTGAACGGACGCCTCTTGAGTTGAATGGAAGGAGTGTGGCACCATCTAGTGGACGCATTGCTCCTTTTGGTCCGGAGCGTCTAATATATGAAAAAAAATTCCAAAATAGCCATTCATTGAAGGTGCGCCTCATACTCCAGTGCGTCTTTTCGTGCGGAAAATACGGTAACTAGCCCAACAAAAATACTTCAGGCTTACCGAAGGCATCCTTTGCCAACTCCAAGTCTGCATCTTCCTGAAGCTTCTGCACTTTTAACTTCTCTGCGAGTTGTTCTTCTGGGGTGAGCTCTTCCTAGAAAAGCAGATAGCACAAAGTAGAACATAACATCGTTCTTCATTGATGAGCGTAAGGAACACAGGAAAATACAAAAGCAAACCGCAGAGGAAAGAACTCACTTCCAATTCTTTTTCTTGCAACTCCTGTTGTTTTTTCTTCAAACGGTTTTCTCGCTCTTTAATTTTCTCACTCAACTTTTTCTTTTCAGGAACTTTTACTTCTGAAAAGGAATGACGATAATTGACAAAACAGCAGCTGTCAAAAGTGCCAAATAATGACTAATTACCTGTCTTGTTCAGTTCTTTTTTCTCCTCATCTTCCTCATCATCCCAGTTGTCCTGCAAAGTGAATTCAGTGGGTCAATTGAAAATGAGCAAGCAACAAACTAGGAGACCGGGGATATTAAAAGTAACTGTCAGTCGTGTGATTCAGTATCAACCAGCAGCCAAATTGCGACAGTCATGAATTCTCAACTCATGGACCACAACATTAGGTACACCTCGACAATCTACTACGAAAAAGTACCAATGCCGTGACGGAAGGCAGTTTAATTCATTTGACCAAAACTAAGATGTACTAACACACGCAATGAAGGCTATGGCATACATGGGGTCTCCCAAAGGTTTTGTGCCTCACCTTGAAAACAATACATACCGCCGATACCTTCATACAGCAGAAAGGCCAACTCTTTGTACTGCTCAGTAACCAGGAATAAACACGCTCGTACTTTTAACCATCGCAGGAAACTTGGATGCAGCGTTTGTTGCAGGATAATGCCCCGACTCACACAGCACAGGCTACAGAGAGCTGCACATCCTCCGCAATGGATCCTGGGTTTTGAATGCAGGAAGTATGTGCGGCGTCCGGCTTAATCGCCATACTGAGCCTAATTGCTTGAACACATTGATTGCTCCGCATCGTCTCCAACAGGAAAAATGACGGTGTTTATATAAACACGTATACCCGTGTATAACTCTGTACATCTGACGCACAACTCGCCAGAAATACACAAGCAGAGGAAAACTATCATGGCGAAGAGAACACAAAGGACAAAACTGACTGCTTTATTCATGGGAATGACGTGAATCTCTATTTTGGCGGTAGAAAGTAACAAATGGAAATCACTTCTCGTTGCATTTCGATAGTGTGTAGCCGTTCAAATTGGGTTACTCAACTCTGTCCGCTCACACAAACGGGTTTTTCCAAATGTTTCCGAAACCGGAATTTTTTTATCTTGACATGTAAATGTAGTCTGTGTAGAACACAATTTCCAAGTGGCAAACAATGCTATGTGGAGAAAAACCCCATCTATGGTGCCTCATTTTGGTCGGTTGACTCACTAGGCCGTATTTATTTTTGTATTTGCGCTGTAACTATCAAACATTTTTAGAATTTATTATTGCAACGATTAATCAAAAAAGTTTTTATTTTGCATTTGATTGTATTAGAAGCATGCCCGATTACTGTGTATTGCACAATTACTGCTGGTTATTTGGTAGTATTTAGTGATTAGAAAAAAATTAGCCAACAAGATCACATGACAGGGATTGATATTGTACTCACCATCCATTTTCCTACTTATTCAGTTACTAGTTTGGTCATTGTTTTTCAAAGTAAAAGCAGATGATTGCAAGTGGTTTTACAAGATAATCAGTCTGTTTTCATGAAGTACGACAGAAATCAAAATAATTACTGTTGAGAGGCTGACATTTGAAGATCGAAACAATTTAAAGTCAAACAATGGCTCGAAACAACGATTAAAGGTTTGATTGAAATAGTTGTCGATTAATTTTGACACCTCAAATTCATACATCATCTGGATAAATCCAGTGCTTAAGAAGTGCAGTCCACATGTTTACACATCATTATTAGATGGATCATAAAAAAAAATGAAGTGATAAAGTCACCGATTTGTTTTCATTATAGTTGTAATTTTACTCAGGGGTACACCACACTTGTTTATCAGAATTTTGGGAAGCTGTTTTCGTGAGCGCATAGACACCATGTCAAAGTGTTAAATCAATTGACATCCAAGTAGATTAACCAGTGTACATATTAATTCATGATTCATATTTTTTTTCCACTAAAGAGAGAATTCGCTTACCTTGCTGACAGTTTCAGTTGTCAGTTCAGCCTTCGTCAGAGCTGACAGCATTAGACAATTCTCTCTTTACTGGAAAACAAAACCTTTGTCTGGGAAAAAAAGAAACTGAAACCGACTCAATGCACCTATCTGAAAAGACTAAAACATTTATGCATAGTAAAACTAATAGTGTTTACTGTGCTACAGATTTATTGCTTTCATTACAAAAAAAAACATTGGAAGAAGAGCTTGAAAAAAAATAATCGCATATTAAAACTCAACCAGAATATTGAGTGGGGTATTGAAGGGGATTTTCAAATTCGTTCATGTCTTGTACAATATTAGAACATGTTCATGATGGTTATTGTTAACTCTTAACATACACAAAGCCTGAGAATGAATAATGGTCCAACAATTAGTATTCTACTAGGGGGAATAATTCCAGTGTTACGAATTTGAACTTAGTTCATCAGTTTCTTTCTGCAAAAAAAACAACAATTGAGGAGCCCGCCCCCAACCAGCAATTTCCCTGACACCAAAGCAGCATTCAGGTAATAGCACCTGTACAGTCACAGCAACTCAAGCCCCACTTCCTAAAAATAAACGGAAAATTCTGGAGCTAACGCAAGATGTTGGATGAGTCATCAGACCAGACGAGTTCATCTGAATGACGGCTGCCTGCGTTTCCCAACTAGCGTGCACCATCTGGGGCTTTCCGCAGTCATAAAGAAGTTAATTTCACACAATCGTTCATGACAACCGATTTAGAGCACTAACATGTCCCTCCTCAAGACGACACACGCCTTTCCGCGCTGATCGGGGTGAAGTTAATTCATCTGATTTCCAGAGGCAAACTGAAGCGAAGCTAGCCAGCATGTTAGCAAGTCTGCTAGCCCAACCGGGCGGCCCGACAAGAGATTAGATTTAACAATGTTAATTCAGTCGAAAAAGACCAAGACTTGGGGATAACTGCTACACCACTGTAAAGGCCTAAATATTGCCTTTAAAAACACCCAGAAGGTGACAATATTTACTATTACAATGTCCACATATAGTCACAAATACACAGGCACGCGGCTAGCTGCACTTGGGGTACAACACCAGATCACACATGAGGTAGCAGTCAGCTAACCTTAGCTTAACTACGTGGGTAGCGATTGACTGTCACAGTCCAACCGCGGTCAAGAAAGACAACAGGGCCAGTGCGACAAAGTCTCTAGCACGCGAACAAAGCGTTTGGACCTCAACGCGTTAAGCGCCACGTCTTGAGGCGCCCACTGTCATGTTCACCCACTTTAACGTCGTCATCTTCGTCTTCGCCTTCCCATTTGTCCCGCGGCGCCTTTCCTGTCGGCTCCTGCACCTCGAAGTTTTCAGCGTCTGTAAAAACGACAGCAGAAAATGTGTCAGCGCCGGCCACATACGAGTCGGCAGTTAAGTAACAAAAGAGCGATGGCCTCGTGTATCAAGGTGTCTGACGAGCGAAAAGTGGGGAGGTTGCTCTCCGCTCCGAGTTGGTTTCTTACCCCAGTCCGCCATGTTGGCCGCGATGCTAAATGTTTGACAGACCGACAGGCTGCTCACTGCTGCAGCCCGCTGGTTACGTTCACTCCGCTCCCAACCTTCTACACGTCACAAATAGGAGATGACTTGGTTGTGTCGCCACTTCCCGAGAGAGCCAAAATAATAATAACATTCGTTTATGTAATTGCTTCGCCTCTTTTCTGTCCTGTCCCTACGATGATGAGAAAATATTACAATTTGGCATTATCCAAAAACAGACGAGACCGACTAGATGCGTAAGAATGACGTCACACACACCGGTCGCTCTCGTTACACTTTTGATAAACGCCTGAAAATGTACCCTTTGATCTGTTGAAAGAGAAGACATTGTGTACCGTTTTTATATGTTTTTTAACATTGCTTAACCCTATGTTGCATGGCTTCTGCAGGAGTTATTCAATTGTGGTTTGTTTTTAAATTTAGGGTAGATTATGGCCAAATATCATAATAAATTCACAATTTTGGGAAAAAAAATACATAATAGGGGGGTACTTGTGTGCATAATGGTCACTACAATTACCTTGCCAAAAGGCATGGCAGTACTGATGGGTAACACATAGAAACTGTTATTTATTGTGTTCTATATGTTCTATATACTCTTCTGCACAAGTACAATAGGGTATTTGGACCTTTTCATCTCACGGATAGAAATTATTCAACATTTTGTGGACCCTCTTTCACCTTTTCCTCCCGCTGTTGCGCACGCTAGTGACATCTCGCGGTGGATTTAAAAACTAAAACTGGTAACTTGAATAACCAATATGAGTTAGTTACTGAAGTTGCTGAAGTAACCCGTATGCAACATAGGGTTAACCTTGAAAGTGTTTATTGCCCTCATAATTTACAACACCCAAGATTGATACTTATGGGCAACATAGAAATAGTATATAGCGGAGAGACTTTAATTCAGGTTTAAAGGGAAAAAAGTATCCTAGACAGAAGTGAAATCATACTTTGTCCCTAAAATACACTTTTTTTAAGCCGCCGGTTGTACTTGAGAAGCCCATATCTTTGCTTCTGTTATAGCAATAACGACAACTTTGATATTGTGTACATATTTTGGGTCACGGAATCTAATACAATAGGTTTCAATAAATAGCATTCCCCTTCCCATAGCAATCTGAGTAAAATATGCAATTGTTTAGGGTGACAGGGTGGTTGACTAGTTAACACGCCCACTTCTTCACAGTGTTGGGGTGCAGGGTTCGATTCTGGCTCCGGCCTCCCTGTGTGGTGTTTGCATGTTCTGTCTGTGCCTGTGTGGGTTTTCTTCTAGTATGCATGGCACGTTGATTGGGCACTCCAAATTGTCCGTAAGTGCGATTGTGAGTGCAAATGGTTGATCGTCTATGTGTGCCCTGTGATTGTCTGGCAACCAGTACAGGGTGTATCTCGCCTACTCCCCAATGACAGCTGGGATAGGCTCCAGCACGCCCCGCAACTGCTGTGAGGATAATCGTTTCAGAAAATAGATGGATGGTATTCTCAGTGACATTTTAAACTCTTTTAAGAATATCAAAATTAAATACCAGGTACACATTGTACACGTTTTTTTATGAGGGAGGGTAAAGGAGAAAGGTCTGAAAATGGCTGATATTTAATGGGTTTATTAATTATATTGATTCATGTGAAGATACTGAACATGATCATTTGTCAACATCATGTATTTATGCTAAGATTAAAGCTTCATAAGCCTGCTCTGGAATAACTGTTTTTTTAAATGATTAATTTAAAACAAAGTACAGCCATAACACAGGCATGGCTAGTACAATCATAGAGATGTGCAACTGTTGTATTATGTACAGTATAATGATTTAGACAATTTTGCTCATCCCTTGTGAACCAAGTGTCATTTGCACCCATCACACTTCTTTCAATTGCAAACAGGCGCAACAACGTTGTTCCGAAATTCGGCATTGGTGTTAAGCTTATGTGACTAAACTGTCACCAAAAAGAAAACACAATGTATTGATTTTAAGTGATTTTTTCCCCCTTTTATTCAAGGTCACCACAATATAACAGTAAAGATATTGCTTTCAACATTGTGTGCATACACTTCACAAAAAATAAAATAAAATAATCTTTAAAAAGCAGTTATGCATAAAATCAATACATATTTTAGTCTCTTTCTTGGTTGCTTTTGACAGTGGTGTATCCCTGAGTAGACACAGTACAAGATGAGACAATCTTATTTGTTATCTGAAAGAAAATCTGAATAGTATAATTAATAAATCCATCTACAAACGACTGCATGGCTTACAACCAGAATTATATAAATTGAAGTAAGTACAGTAGCGCTATTTAAATCTAACATTACTTTGGATGTGTAACAAGACACACAGGCAGACGTGACCAAAAAATAAAAATTAAAAATTAAATGATACTTTTAAACAACGCAAATCTCTATCATGTCAGAAACACACAACTTATAGTACTAATGATGTGTCTTTGAATGCACGTACATGTACTGTGTTTCCAAAATACCTGTAATAAACACAATCATGTTGATGGATCGGAACAAAAACGTGTTAAGTCAGAAGTTGATATGATTTAAAACATTTAAAGGAACATATATACATATATATTGTCAGTGTTGAATGTCTTAAATAATTTAATCAAATACTTAAATTAAAGTTTGGTTAATTATATTCAGTCCTCTAAATTGTCCAGAGGGGTGAGTGCAAATGGTTGTCAATGTCTGCCCTGTTATGTCAAGTCCAGGGTAAGCTCCAGCTCACTCGGGACCCTGATAAAGATAAGTGGCAAAGAAATGTAGATGAATGGATGGAGAGGACATTCATTAAAAATGCTGATGTGATTGTTTCAAAGCAGTACAGTATTGCACAGATAAATATATTTGGTTGTGTGGGCGAGTCGGTGCTTCCTGATCCTGACATGGGATAGTCGTGTCACAAAGCACGATATGTCAGCTCAGGCTGGCCTGTCCGTCAGAGCCATCAGCAAGCCGAGGATCAGGTACAGAGAGTTGGGGCTCGCCGTCAGTCCCTGTGACCTCCCTAAATGAGTACATTCAAATCATTGCAAACATATGACTGTCAAATATATTTGCATACTAGTGTTAGAATACTGAACAACTAGAATGCTTAAGCTTCCAGTGTTTATGTTGAACACATTGTGCTCAATTGTTTTCGACACGCTTGGCCTAAATACCAAAAATACATGTAGAAATGTTTTTAAATTGATTTGATATAAGCCCTCAAGAGGAAATTCAACTCACTCTGTTGTATATTTGTGTTGCACACCACACAGAGAACCACATCACACACATGCAGGCATGCAAGGTGAGTCAGAGAGAATGTGGCACGCAAACTGTTGATCTGGAGGCTGGGGTTAGTCACTAACCGGGTCAGTGACTAACCCCAGCCTCCAGATCAACATGTGTCAAACATATGCCCTGTGGGCCGGAACCGATCAGGCCCGCAGGATAATTTAAAAGTGAAAAATTGCATAAAAGACACGGAATGAATAGTTTTAATACGGTGCAATTCATGGATCATCCGCTAGGGGACACATTGTTTTGATCAGAGTAGAAGACAACAGCAGTCTCTGTCACTGAGACAGACCTCACCCAACACAGCAGACGTTATCAAGGACATGTGAATATTTTATTCTGTACACATTTAATAGCCCTCTCCTTAGTTTGTAAGGTGTCGGCAGGGATTACATTTAGATTTTATATGCACATGTGTCATCGTAAAGGGCATTACTATATTTTTCAATACCAATTACTTGTTAAAGTTTTGTGCCTTTGTACAATCAGGGGTATCTGTTGCAATGCATATATATGAAGGATAAAAGTAATTTTGCACATTTGTCTAAGGAAATCTAAGGTGTTTCATGAAATGTTTTGTAAAAGATATGTTCATTAAATTTCAACATTTTCCTCATGTTCTTGTGCTTCTTTAGACCACAACAAAGGAAAGACATGATATTTTGGTTATTTATGGCATAGCATGGTATAATTTTAATGGTCCAGCCCATTTGACATCTACCGAGGCCGTATGTGGCCCACAATGTGAAATAAGTTTGACACCTCTGGCGTTAGTGCCTTATTCAGAGGCAAAAAGTAGGCAAAAAGCCATCCAGCATCTTTTCAACAACCAGTTACCATTTTCCACAGGGCCATGTGTGTTGCGGATACATACTAAGTTGCCCGAGCTGCGATGGTTGGACAAAGACAACAACAGAAAATACATTTACCGGAGCTCGCCATGTTTTTTGGGGTTTTTTTTAGGAGGGAATGCACACCTTTTGAAGCAAACAAAAACCTGACCTGAAACTTTGTCGCTAGTTTTTAAACATGCTGAATTATTTATCAGTATTGGGGCATGTTTATATTCTACACATAACCAATGAAAAAAGTAGAACACAGATAAAAAAAGATGTAAGAGTGTCTTCACCTCTAAAATCCACATGCCTGTCCTCCCAGGGCGTCAGCACCATAAAGAGAGCGGTCCTCTGAACATCTGACAGAGCTGTGATTTGCTGCTCTGTTACTGCAGCAGCCTGCTCATGAGAGAACATGCTGATCTGCCGCTGATGGAACACAACCTTCGGGTGGTATGACATGAGGACAAGAAAGCAGAAGACACCCAAAGAATTAGCAGAATGCAATATTCACGGCGATGAAGAGCTTTGAGTCAAAGGAAGAATTTTGTTGAAGAGAAGTCAACTTACAGCAAACTTGTCAGCGGGGATCATTGAGATAGCCATGGGTGTTATTCCTTCTATTTGCTCTTTTACCAACGCTGACATGGCTATATCTGGGAGACCAGCTGTGAAAAGTTAATGTGGAAACTAAGTGTCGGGATTGAAACATGTACAAGGAAAAAAAGGATATGTTTTTAATGTCTCTAATGTGAATTATTCTTTATCACAAAGCTGTTCCATCCATCCAATGTGTTATTACTGTATTATTATTTTTTTAAATGATAATAATGCACCATTTTTGATTAAGATCAAGAATGAGTGGCAACCAGTTCGGGTGTACCCGCCCCCTCATCTAAAGTCACCTCTGATAGCCTTGTTCATGACCCTAATGAGGACAAGTGGATGATGGACAGATGAATATTTCAACAAATGTTTATGGTAGGCGAATGTTAAGTACCTGCCAGACTTCCTATCTCAATGAAGACTTCCATCCCCCATGAACTGATGGGTCCAAACGCCAAACTGTGGGTCAGCAGGCCCGCCAGCGCTGACAACTGTTCTTCTGAGCAGGAGAGCTTGAGCTGACCCAGCCAGAGCACCGCCTTGCTACAACCACCAGGGGGAGACAGAGTGAATCAGTGAGATCCACGGTGATGAATATCAAGATGTTCATTTGCTCACCTGAACTCAACAGCATTGAAAGAGCTCATTTCTGTTGCTTTAGCTCCGCACACCATATATCCAATGGCTACCAGAATGCTGGAGTCAAGTTGGCTCGGGTTCAGCTTGGTGGAGTTCAATGTTGTTGTGAACAGTGCATCCAGCTAGGAAGAAAGCAAGTGCCGTCGTCACCTGTCTAATGCTTTCAAATTACAAATGCGAGGGATTTGCATCACGCCAACCACTGCAGACCGAGGTGAGGCACCGTGGCAAACTGAGTAGCCACCGTGTAATGTACTAGATCAAGCAGGGGTGTCAAACTCATTTTTTTTTTTTGTCGCGGGCCACATTTTAGTTACCGTTTCACTTGGAGGGCTGTTATGACAAACCATATAAAGAAGTCAAGAACAACTGTTGATTCCACTATTGTTTAAATTTCTATCATGAGGGGTTTAATAACAAGAAAATGCGTAAGCTATATCTCTTATGTATTACATACAAAATGTTGATAGACCTTTTAGAGAGGATCATGGAAGTTGACATGTTTGAGCTGCTTTCACGGGCCACATAAAATGATGTGGCGGGCCAGATCTGCCCCCCCCCGGCCTTGAGTTTGACACCAGTGGACTAGAGGAAGCTCGACGGAAACAATAAACTTGTTTTTTAAAAAGTTTGCTCCAACTTCTATTGTCATCACATTTCATCACAGATGGCAAAAAAAATAAATAAATAAATACTCCCACTCTGTACTTTTAGAGGTACGGGGTACTTCTGTAAGAAAGACTGGTAAATGTAAAAGTAGGCTACTGATTAAACTCCTGTACTTTAAGTATGGTACAAAATGAAAAAGTCATTTCACTGTAAATACATACAAGACCTATTTTGATATATTGGCACAACTACAAAAAAAAAACTCTTTTATGAACTTAAATCGGGCTAAAAATCAATTGTCTCATGCTGTTCATGAAGAGCGAGCTAGCATTGGCTCAACATTTCCCACATGCTAAAATTGGCTTACTGACAACAGACACCTTACCTGTATGTGTTTTTAACTTTGTTTTGTTTTTATATCATCTCATCATCCACATAGTTTGAGAAAAATAACAAGCCTATTTTGAGAAAATAAGGACTCGAGACTCCGAATGTCTTAAAGTAGGGGGTAGAAATAAAAGGTCCAGAGGAAAATAAGTACTCAAATATCTGGACCATACTCACCGTGTATGGGCACGCCCACCCTTCACTCATTGGCAGACTTCCGCATGCCTGACGTCACTCACGCCCGCCTTTTCTCTACATAAACAGCGTGTCGGCCAGAAGCGCGCTCAGTCAGGCTTTGGAACTTGGCTCACACACTAGACTTTTAATGGCGCCTTATGGTCGTGAAAATACGGTACTCAAATATTTGAAAAACTCATGTATAGAAACCAAGAATTTGTATTCCGTTACTTCCTTACCACTGCATGTGAAATATCAGATATTCCTCCCATTGTATACCGGTAAATACAAAACAATAATCCTGTGATTTATGGCGACGTGAATTTTATTGAGAAAGAGTCCATTCATCTTACAGTGTCCATCCATCCATGAAAGTAAATGCATCCAGGCACTTACCTGTTTGGTGCTCCACTCACTGATGGCGCCCAAAGAAGCGATGCTGCTCCTTTCAGTCAGTCGGAGCATACCGATCTCCTCTGGTGTCATTTCTAGGGTCAGTCGGCCCATCTGACTGATGATGGACTGGGAGAAGGACGAGACTGGGCCGAACATCTTCATTCCATTCCATTCGGCCAGCAAAAAAAAAAAAAAAAAAAAGGATAAAATGCAGACCGACAGTTTTATTGTAATGATGCTCACTGCAGTGTTGCAGAGTCTTACTTGTTTGACTTTTCCGAAGACTTGTTTACGTTGGTAAGATGCAAGATAGGGATCGTGGCCAATCAGCTCCAGGCAGTTTGTGAAAGCTGCTGGCGACATGCTTGTCAGGCTGTTAGTGGTCCAAGCAAATGGAGCCGTTGTCTGCAGAATCTCACACGTGGGAACCATCGGAGCCGCTGTTCAGAAAATAAAAAAATGCCATATTTGTATGGATAGCCGTGACACATAATGCATACAGAACCTTAACTTTGTGCATTTAATTAAGGCTTTAAAAACAGTGACGGGTTGGAGAACCAAACTGATGCTTACGCGACAGAGGATTTATCTTGAGGAAACCGAAAAAGAACTGCAGAACAAACTGCTGCTTTTCAGCAAAGCGCCTCTTCTCACTCTCATCTAAACAGTGAAGGGCCACAACCCGGCGTTCCCACCGGCGCTGGCTCAGGAACAGCTTCTCGACACGGCCAACAGTCATCAAACCCTGTTGTTGAAACACACGAATGATCACGGCGACGCACTGATAGTTTACAGGGCATCACCCGATCCCGACACCTCCTGAACATACAGGATATCATTTCAGGCTCTCTCTGCTTCATGGGTCATATCAAGTAACAATCCAAACATTTTGCTGTGGATTTTGGGACCTGATAGAAGAATTGGGCTTGAAGACAAATGCAATGAAGCCAAAAGAGAAGCTTTATAAGCTGACAGCCAAACTGTTTAATTTTCTCTAACTCTCTAAAGCAGGGGTCTCAAACTCAATTTAGCTGGGGGCCACTGGAGGCAGAGTCTGGATGAGGCTGGGCCGCATCAGGGTTTCCACAAGAAAAGCGCTGATGAATCATTCCAATGTTCTCAAATATCTTTTTTTTTTAACACAAAATAATGAATTAAATAAAATAATTTAAAAATGAATGTCTGATTTAACAGTTCAACTTTTAACTTTATGAACATGAATGAAACATTAAACATGAACCGTTCTTAGCACAGGAACAGCTACCATGTCTGTCCTTCTCCATGAAGTCTTTTACTTCTGCTCTCAACTCCAAAAATCTCTTCAATACGTTTCCCCTCCTGAGCTAACGTACCTCAGTGAAGTAGAGCACATCCCCATATTCAGATTTTATTTCCTCTAAAAAATGGGCGGGGCGGAATAGGGTCAATACCTCACGTGATTGGTTCGTTCAGCTCCGCACACAAGAGTCATTCATATCAATCTTGCGGGCCGCACTAATATTAATCTTTCATATTAAGACGGGGGCCGCAAATTATCATCCCGGGGGCCGCAGTTGGCCCGCGGGCCGCACGTTTGAGACCCCTGCTCTAAAGCATTGAACTCACCAAGGAAATCTCCTGCAGTTGGTCCTGAGGAAGGAAAAACAGAAACCGATCAATCTGACTGAGTGTTGTCTGGTTCCAGTTCTCCACCGCAGGGCTGAAGAAAAAAAAAAAACAAACACACACACATATGGTAGCTGCTCTGTACACAGCCAATCATTCTGATTAGAAGATTAAAAAAAAAAAATCCAGTAAATAACATTAAAAAGAGCGGCTGCTTGATGGACTTGTAATTGGACGTCGTTTTATACCCGAACGCAGCAACTTCCAGCAGCATACGAGCCACAATGTCCATCTTGCTGCCGCTGTAGCACAAGGTCTGGAGAAAATCCAGATTGTTCAAAAAGAACGCGCGATCCAGCTGGATCAGAATCTCATCCGAGACAAACGTGGCCATGATGTCCAGGGAGCGGAACGCCTCCTCGGTGTACACGCCGGTGTACATGCCCTGTCGGCACAAGTGAAATGACAAAACGTGTCGACAGTGGATAAGTGACAGACTTTTGAGTCGACGGTAATTTGATAAGATTCTGCACAGAAATCTTCTGACCAGCCTTTGCACCATCTTGTCCACAAGAAGCAGCTGTTCTGCTTTTGACATCATGAAAAATGGAACGGGGTCCTGAACGATCATTTGCCGCAAAGTGTCCATCGTATCTGAAGGAAACTTTTTAATGGTGCTCACCCTGGAGAGAAAAGCACAACGTCGTATCTGAAACGACTGAACATGAAAGATGACTTGACTTGAATGATGTTGGGTTTTTTCTTTTTCTTGTCACGATCTATCAGTGAATCCATCCATTCTATTTCCTGCAAGGTCTGAGGTAAGTGGAGCACATCCCATCTGACTTTGAGAAAGAAGCTTGGGTAAGTGCTGGACCGGTCACACAGACAATCACATTCGCTACAACAGAAATTAAGAATCTTCAGTGAACCTAGCAATAATATTCTGGAATATTTCTGAAACGTAATTTATTTAAATGTTAATTCATCATATTTGCACACTGCCAATCCGATCCAAGAGGGGGGTTGTGCCTGTTTAGACCAGTACACGATTGTACACGTCGAACCCAATGTTAAAGGCTTATTTATAGTTTAAGGTTCACACTTACGGCATAGATAGGGCGAGCTCCACTCCCAAGTCTTCAACCAGTTCAGAGAAGAACTCAAACTGATAGAGCTCCTCGATCACGCATTTTTTCTGCATCGGGAGGCAAACAGTCACTTCAGTGCATTCTCGCTATCGCGTGACTCGGGATGACAAGTGAGACCATTTTCTTGTCGATTTCTAACTACATTTTACCAGTGAGGTGTGCAAAGGACCGGGCTGCTCCCTGAGGAGGGCCAAGTTTTTCCTCAGCGCTGCAGGTGACGTATCAGCCCTGAAATGCTGCTGTAAGGCCTGGCAGCTCATGCCCTGTACCAGCCTCCCAAGACTCCTGAAAAACAGTAACACAATGGTCGGCAGAACACTGAAATGAGCTATTGTATGGTAAGTAGTCGTGTTGCACACAGATGGTGTGACAATGTAATTGGATTGGAACCCTTTCAGGGACAGCGGTTACGACAGCGGACAGCTTGTCACGTTATCAGGTTACAGGGTGCGTCGAAGGGTACAAATTTATACTTACAGGAAGTCTTTGATCAGGCTTGATCTTGTATTCTGCTGCGTTTTTAGTATTGCTATAGCCTGGGGAAGAACATGAAAACATCTTATGGTGTTAAATAATTGCGGCATGCTGATTTGTACAACTTGCGAGAAGTTTCCATCGTCCCTGGCTGCGGTGAAAAACAATGGAAATCCGATATAGAGACACTTGGCTTGTCTGTTGTTTCCAAGCAAGCCTAATTCCAGCAACAGCGACATCATCTGTCCTTTGCAATTGAATAATTCAGTAACTACCGGAGACACACGCCATCTCATCTTGACAAATCTACAAAGGGGGTTAGAAATGTGGCCACTTTTAAGCCAAGCGATGTTGAAAGAAGATGAGATGTGTGAAACCTGCTGCGTGCTCCACGCTTTCGAGGATACACTGGAGATGTTGTCCATTAGTCGACGAGCTCTGGGCAGCACGCTAAGAAGGGGAGTGCAACAAAGTAGTGGCTCGACATCGTCCAGCCAGAAGATCACCTCTGGAAAGCCCTGGCAAGAACAAAAGGTAAATCAAATTGGCACAGGTCGGCATACCCCCCAAAACAAACAAACAAATAACAACAACAACAAAACTGGAGCAGTAGCCCATCATAAGGATTTGGGCTTTGGAACCCAAAGATTTCGGATCAAGACCAGTTGCATCCGGATGTCGGCCAATGCAACTCGGCTCTATTCGGAATGTCTGCATGTGTGTGTTCTGCCGCTCTCTGTGTTGTGCGCACAAAAATTGCAGCGATTTAACCAAATTGTCATTTGAGGGATCATAACGAGTAAAAACAATATTGAATTAAAATCGAATTCCCAGCAAAAGCCCGTCTCTGCAGAATGTATAAAGAATTTCTATCAGATCGATCTCAATCTAGCAAATAAAAATGACAAAACGACCATTCAATTTTGAAGGTTTCTTCCACCCATTTTTCGATGTCATACCCATAGTTTTGTGGCGACGGCATTTGCTTGTGTTGGACGGAGGCCCGCCGGGTGTTGCGCCAGGCCAGGTAGCGATGACAGCAGGCTGTCAGATGTCATCATCAATAATGTCTCTGTCTTTACTCCTACAGTGATTGAGCCCAGCTCCTGGAGGCGACCTGGAGCGCTAAGCTAGATGGGGGGGATAGAGGGGGGGTCACGAAAAACAAAACCACTACAGAGCAAACCAACAACTTTCATTTTGAGGTGAAAAAAAAATAAACCTTACTGCATTGACAGATGAGAGCTTATCAACAATGATGGAGGCCTGCAATGCATACGAAACACAAGATCAATAAGAAGTGCACTGCGAGAGCACGAACAGGGCTTGAAACATTTTCTGAACAGTGAGTGAACAGCTGCCATCTTAATCGACAAAGAAATTTGGCAGTGGCTTAAGTTTTTGTTTCACAAACTTTGGAGCCCCAACATTTTCAAAGAATAAGCGACTTGTTTGTATTACATAGAGCACAGGTGTCAAAGTCAAGGCCCGGGGGCCAAATCTGGCCCGCCACATCATTTTATGCGGCCCGGGAAACCAAATCAAGCGTGTCCATGATGCTTGCTAAAGTCTGACCCAAAAAATTCTAAATGTCATATGTAATCCAAAATAAGAGTCATTATTCTTGACTTCTGATTTTAAATCCAGTTATTCATCAATTTGTTGTGCGCTGTGTACGTCGATGGCTTCAGTTCACAGGAGGAAGATGAAGACTGCTCACCGTGATTTTCTTTCTTAGTAAATATGTTGACATGTTTTAATGTGGGCACATGCGGCTTATATACGGGTGCGGCTTGTGTATGTACAAAATTGGTTTTCCTCTAAAAATGTAGTGGGTGCGGCTTATAATCGGGTGCGCTCTATAGTGCGGAAATTACGGTATATGGTTTCCAAAAATTCATAGCGGCCCTCCAAGGGAAACCGTCACTACAATGTGGCCCGTGACAAAAATGAGTTTGACACCCCTGACAAAGAGGAATAACACACACATTTTTGCAATTGTACAACCATTGTATGTGCTCACAATGTCGACATGTTGTCTTGAGAAATTCACAGAAGCAATTTGAATCACAAACATGAAAACTGAGGAATTCCTTTGGCCATGTCATACAATAAACATTACAGAGTGATCTGAAAAGACCTGTTTCTCCAATTTTCCATTTTAAATTGCTTCCAAATTCATTTTAGAAGCAAAGGTTTGTCTGTTCTGTACATTGTAAAAGTGTGTTGTTTTCTTTTTAATTTCGAAAATTATATTTTGTCATCAATGCGTGAAGTGTCATCAACATGTTATGAGAAATCCAAACAAACAAAAAAAAAAATAATCTCCCAACTCATTATTTGGTTTATCTGTTTATCACCAGGCAACACAGTGACAAACACACACTGAGTTCCTGAATTAAAAAGTGGTTGACCATAACGCACGGAATTTTTCCTGTCTTGCCACGTACGACATCCTGTGAAATCCCGACGTTGTGTGCGCCTCTCTACCTGTGCAGGACTGAACGACACAGCTCTGAGGGCAGGAAGTGCTGCAAGTAGCTGCGAGGGAGAGAGGCCCAGCAAGAAAGTCGCACCCAGGGAGGGCAGAAGGTGTGCAATGTCTGCCAGTCTCTCTGGACTGAGTGAAGATGGGATTTTTAACTCAGTGCTGTTCAGGAACAGACTGGAGGTCTGCAAGGAAACAACAGGCAAAGAAGCATGAAGCATACAGAGAAACTCCGAAGCAGGGCCCAACCGATATGGACTTTTGGAAGGCGATGCCTATTTTTGGGGCAGAAAAAAAAAAATACACATTTCTGATTAATCGGCCGATTAAATAATATAGAATGCATAAAACAACATTTCCCCTTTAGTGTATTTCAGTGAGTGTCAGTTAAACAGGGATTTGCGCTATTTGTGAGCTGTCCCGGGACGGTAGACCGTAACTATATTGCAGGGATTGGTTGGGATTATTGCAGAATCTCCATGTTATTTATTACACGTGACAATTTGACATTCCAGTCAAATTTGAGCGAGGATGAAGGAAGTTGATATCCGTGATTTGCGTTCACCACACGTGATTTGCTTTAGCGAGCCACATAACATGACCCGAGCCTCGAGTTTGACGATTTGAGATCTAAACTCTTCATACAAACCGTATTTTCCAGAGTATAAATCGCCTTTCAAGATGACATGTATGTTTTTGGTGTTGGATTTTATCAAATAAATGTCCCCTAAAAATGCGACTTATACTCCAGTGCGATTAATATATGTTTTTTCCTTCTTAATGATGCATTTTTTTGGCTGGTGCGATTTATAATCCGGAGCGACGTATAATCCGAAAAATACGGTAATTAAGAATAAACGGGTATGGTAGAGACGTATGTGTAATAAATAATGAGGTCAGTCTTACATACGCACATCTGCTGCACATATAAAATCGGGAATTTAAAAATATTTAGCCGATTCTTTAACTCTAAACAATAACTATAGTTGGCTGATTTAATCAGCTGGCCGATTAATTGGTCAGGTCCTTGTCAAACACCTCTTCATTCAATATCCTGAAAAAGTGTCAAAATATTTGACTGATACCAACAACCGAATACCATCATTTTAAAAATGCAAACCAATTAACAACACAAAACAGAGAAAGCATCCCAAATCCACGTGGCTGCTCCTTACCAAGTGACTTGGTAGGGTGAGTCCGTCGTGGGTGCAGTTCAGGATGACATCCCAGATTACACTGAAGGCCTCACTGCCTTTGTATGCCAGGAGGTCACTTGGCTCTGCCTGGCAGGAGAGACTGCCCAGCCTAACACCACAAACACAGAGTCAACAGCCCAATCCTGATAGGAAATGACATTTTGAGGAATTCATCGACAATGCTTAAATTTGGCAATCCACCATCGGTAAAAAGCCGTAAAAAGCACAAACGCAAAAATAAATACATTGTTATATTAACATCTTTCTCACAGTAGCAATCAAAATGAACGTTATAATCTTTGTGAAGGCAGAGTTTTGGATAAAGCCGCTGCGTTGGATCTAATTAGACTGCAGATATACCGCATGAAGTGTCTGGTGAGTTTACAGTACACCGCATGCAGTACGAAAGAAAAATGGGTCCAAAAGTAATGTTTAGAAGTCGTAAGTTGATCGAAAGTTTTGCAGGAGCCTCTGCAAGATTGCCTGACCTGATGAAGTCATCGGCAGTCAAGTTTCTGTAGGTGCCGATGATGCGCCGTGCCACAAATTCCTGCTTCAAGGAAGTCAGCCTGTTCCTTTGCAATATATCCAGCCCATCTAATAGCTTGGAACAAACAGAATTAAGTCATCATTTAATTAAGTCATCATTCGAAACTACAGCTCTGTTCAGCAGAGAACAATCTTTTTTATGGTTTCGTCGCACACACCATCCTCGAGTGCATACATTTATGAAAAATTATGGAGAATTTTTTTTTGTTATGTTAATAAAGGTGATTCATCATCATTATTATTATTTACTGAGGTTATCCTTCTATCCTTGACAAATGTCTCACAATTTATGAGGGAATCTAGTTTTATTTATGGTGTGCATACTGTATATCCGGCCATAAATAAATAAATGGGTAAAACACAGACTTTTTTTCCTTCAAATTCAGGTAGGTAGTTGTAATTTGCTTGAAGAACATGATTGTTAGTTTTATTAGTTTAGATTTTTGTAGAAAATGCCTCGTTTTAGTCTAGTTGTTCTTGGTATAGTACAGTATTATTTTTTTTTTTCATTTTAGGAGTTGTCAAGTGCAAGAAAAAAGAAGTCACGAAAGTATTTTATAGGAAGGTAAATGACAATTAGCAAATGACCTTTTGACCTTCCTTCTTCTTTACGGACGTGCAGCAATAACAAATTTGTTACACTTAAAATGAAGACTGAAAGCTCATGTATATTATACAATACATCCTCATTTATATATCGATTGACAAAAACGTAGACAAAGGATATTTTCGTGATAACTGCACTTCTAGTTACTTTTATAGATGTAACATGTCGTTTCAGTTAGATTTTTTTTTTTTTTACCAAAAATCATTTTAACTTAATTTTGTTTACAAAAATGTTTTTTTCGGTTTAATTTTAGTTATGAATATGCAAATGCAACTAATATATTCTGAAGTAATGTGTTGAGTTCTTTCAACAACAACAAAAAAGCTGTGCGCTCAATCATGGGGAACACAAAGGTACAGTAGCTCTTCTATGTCCTGAGACAAATCGAAGTGGCAGAATCATGTTTCCCCACGTGGTGTCGGAGATCAAAGGACTGTTACCTGAGCAGGTGAGAGGTGTTGGAAGTTGTGGAAGGGCAGGTAAGTTATCACGTTTCCAGTGTCCCTGATGAGTGACGAATGAGCTTCAGTGATATTGGAGGGGGGCAACATTTTATTGTACCACAATCCAAAGGCTCGCTGCTGATCTGCAGACAAATGGCCCAAGTTGTTGTTTATGGTTTCCCTCCTGGAAAAAAAAAAAAAACGTCTTTCAATTTATACAACTAAAAGACATTGAGCAGTTTGTTTTAAACCCTTTACGATGCATTCATGTAAAATTCTGAAACTGTGACCATCAGCGCCAGATAAGCACAAAACTGTGGTTTTATTGTTCTTGTTTTGGTTGTAAAGTGTCCTTGAGTGTTTTGAAAGGCGCTTATAAATGAAATGTATTATTATTATTATTATTATTAAAAGTGTAAACTGACGATAAAAATAAAGCTTTGGCTAACAATTTGGCGATGGTTTACAGGAGGGTATAACTGTACAGCATTATTTGTGTGATCATTTGTGTTTTTAATACTTTGGTACTTTATTTAGCAACGTGGAGCAACATACTGTAGTTCACTACCACCATAATAATAATAATAATTTAAAAAACAGCCCAATGAACAAGTGAAAATGCCAACATCCCGTATATTGGATCTCACCTGAATGCGTAAGGGAACTTACTGAGGTGAATGGTGATTATACTGTATACTAGTAAATAAAGTAGTAAATAATTTAGTCTCCATTTTCCTATGCAATAGGGTGTTCGGTGCATTTATACAAGTGTAATTTTGGTGCTGATCAAAATAGCACGATTCAGTTTTCGCGGGGATCCACGCCCTATTTTCAGTCTTGTTTCATGCCGAGACTACTGTGTCCATCTGTTGTAGGTTGAACAAAAAATGTAATCAAGGATTGTGTCTATCACTATGTCAGTGCGCAGCTTGAATACGGCGTCTCGTACACATCAAGGTTGTTTTGCAGAGAAGGCAAAGTGTGGATGTCAGTCGGACTGGCCGCTCTGAAAAGGGGAGCCAACTCGGAAAACAGACTTCCGTCCTTTGCCAGATGGCTGCTGAACAGCACGGACGTCAGGGTGGACAGGTAGTTCTCTGTCAACTGGCATAAGACGACAGGAGCGGGACATTTTATGCATCGTTTGCACCGTAATGCCAAATGAAAACATTACACCGAGGATAATAATGCTAACAACCTTCAGTGTGTCCTTATTTCTTGTGTAGTATTGGAGGATCAGCCTGAGAGTTGTGACGTGCGCAGCACTAAGCACTGACTTCAAGCTGGCTGATGGTATGCTGAAGTATTCCTAAAAAGACAAAAACGGAAGAGAAAGTGCGTCAAAACTACCCTGAAAGGACAGAAATCAAGAACAAATCATTCGACGTGTACCTTAACGATGAGATTGTCATGACTGGTTCCATCCTGGGCCGTCTGCATCAGGCTGGTCAGGACTGTCTGCAAGGAGGACAATCACAGGCCATGATTCAATGTCATAGGAATAGCACAGCAAAAAACGAATGATGTCAACCTAAAAAATGAGGTACGGTATCAATCTGCCTCAATTCATGCTGCCTCATCGTGTGAATGCAGAGGGAACCCCTCTAAATGTTCAACCTCTATTTCAAAGTGTAAGTGAATGAATCATTTTCACAAGGCACCGGAATGATCAAACAATGACAGTCTTACCCCAAAACACTGCAGCAAGACCCTCTTTTTGTCAAAGTTGTCCTCCCCTTCGAGATAACGGACAACAGCGTCGAGGACGCTATTGCGTATGTTCTCGGTGACATGCAGTGAAATGTCCTGGACCTCCTCGATTGCTAGCAAGATGACAACAGAAGTGCTGACTGCTTGGCTCAACGCCACAGCCACGGATGGCGTCACCAGATGAGCCACCCAGGACCTCAGACCGTCTGCCCAGCAGCGTACGATCAATCGCATGAGCGTGTTCTGGCTTGCGCCAGGCCTGCAGGCTGCGCCGAAGTCGACAGGACAGGTCCAGTTGAAGTGCATCGCTAATTGTTTGGCCAAGCAAAAGTCCTCCGAGGTTGTGTTACGAGTGGCGTTGGTGTCGGTGGCACATATGGTGCTCACCCAGAGGCGAGCGGGCTCATGTGCCAGCGAGTCGAGAAGGGCAGGTCTGGCGCAAATAAATGACACCAAGTTGAACTGATCGTGCTCCCAACAGAGAATCAAGAGCGCTGCATCCGGAAGGGATATGTTCCAGGTGGAATACCGGCACTGCTCGTCAGGGTCGAATCCTGAGCCATCGCCTCCATCTTCACCCAGATTTGAATGGTTGGCACAATACTTCATCAACCAGGTGTTGTTTTGGTTCGCCATCAGGTTCTGCAGGACTGTCTCATTGGCGCAGACTTTGGAGGTGAAGTTTTTGGGGTCACTTACAGCGCAGAGAGCCAATTCAGTCATGTCAACAAAGATGGGGCGGGTCCATTCGGAATACATGCACACCTGAGGGGAAAGGAAAAAAAAGATAAACTGAAACTAATTCGAGACATACTGATAGAATGGATTGAGCCAGTTAAATCACACACCTGAGGTAGATCCTCGATATCCTCCGTTTCCTTGTCTGCGCACACCGTTTTCAGCCATTTGTTCTGGGGGTTCTCTAAGAGCTTTTCAAACAAAGTCGCCTCCCAGCAGACGTTCTTCTGAAAAGCAAGCTGGTCATGCTGCCAACACAGTCCGACCACCGAATCGTCCACCTGCCGATTCTTCCACGAGTGGTAGTCGCACCAGTCCAAAATTCCAAAAGGTTGCGGAGCCGCAGTGGGCGGCAAAATCAAAGCGGCGCCGCAATGATCCTCAAGCCAGGCATTGTCCTGATGACGTAATAAGCTATTCAGAAGGGTTCCGTTAGCGCAAACCTTCTCGGCGAAATCTGCGGGATCATTGCGTATGCACTGTGACAAGACATCGGACGTCAGTTGCATCACATCTTCCCACTCGGAGTAGTGACAGGATGGTGACAGCGGTGGATCCGAGCTCGGAAATGGTGACGGAAATGGCCAAATTGTGCAGTTTGGCATGAACCTCACATTTTCTGGGTTGGAGGATAATAACGTGAAGAAGCCAGTATGCTCGCACATGAGTTTTGTAAGTCTTGAACTGTCCAGGCTAATGCAGAACTCCAGCAGGAGTGGCTCCACCAGAACCGTAGGTTGATCAATCCACTGGCGATAGACGCAGAACTGATCCACCAGGTAGCCGCGGTCCGCTGTGGAATTTGCACAGAAGCCATACAACCAACTGTTCATCCGGTCTGAGAGCAACTTCTTCATCAGTAAAGTATGATTGCACACATGCTTCACAAACTCCTCCCGTTCGTTGTCGCTGCACAGAGAGACCAGGGCGGTATCCGCCACCTGGTTTTCGAACCAGCTGCTGTAGTTGCAGACAAGCTGTTGGAGGTTGGGGGCTTCTCTGGCTTTTCGGTGGGGCGCGAGGGAGGCGTGTGGGCTGTTCGCGGGGAAGTTCGACGTGTCTCCAACATCGCAATCCGATAAGCTGCCAAGGAGCGGTGACACCAGCGCCTGAATAACATAGCACGTATTGCTCCATACCAGTTCGACCTGCCGGGCACTGAGCGAGTTGAGTGCCTGACACAAGGCGAGCACCGATGTGGGCGTTTGTGCTCTCGATCCATGGAGAATTTCACCACAGAGTGTATCATTGATGTCGGAGAGATTTTGGCGATCACATCGCAGCAGTAGGTTGCGGCTATTGTCAGTGACGGCCTCTGGGAGACTGGATTCGCGGGAGGCAGGATTCGGGCATTCTGAACCTGGATATGTGCACACAGAGTGTTCTAGGGGCAGGAGGGTCTCCAGAAGGATGTCGATAAACGAGTTGGTGAAGGACCAGCTCACGTTGTGGTTCAGTCCCCTAAACGAGACAGATTCAACAAATTTGTTCAATAGCGGGAAAAACAGCATACGACTTTAGTGAGCTCTGAGAAATGTGTTTGACTTCTTGGACTGGAAATGTAGAATTTAAAAAATGATAAAGCAAAAATAATTATCAATATCGAAATTCACTCAAAATAGAGTTACCGTAAATTCCGGACTATAAGCCGCTACTTTTTCCCCAAACTTTATTCAGTGATGCGGCTTATTTATGTAATTTTTCTAACGGCCGCCAGGGGCGCTCGAGTAGAAAAGGTAAGATTAAGACGGGTCTTTATGACACTGTTTAATTCCGACACCGAGGACAGTGACTTCGATGGCTTCAGTTCACAGGAGGAAGATGAAGACGGCTCACCGTGATTTTTACAAGTACCGGTATGTTCTTTTACCAGACCTGTTATACTGTCTTGCTATTCTGTTGCTAGCGTGTTGTTACCATGTTGCTACCGTTTTACTGCCGCATCACAGGCACCGGTTGGGAAGAAAGTTATATTATTATTATTGTTAAGTAATATTATCAAAACTTTGAAAACTCTCTGTGTAGCGTCTTTCTTTGTAAATATGTTTACAATTACATGTTTTAATGTGGGCACATGCGGCTTATATACAGGTGCGGCTTGTGTATGTACAAAATTGGTTTTGCTCTAAAAATGGAGTGGGTGCGGCTTATAATCAGGTGCGCTCTATAGTGCGCAAATTACGGTATGTCTAAAATTTTCTGTGTGACCAGCAGAGAGAAAAAAAAAAGAAAAACCCTACTGAATAAATTCCAATAAAATACCCGATGTGGAGAAAGTACCAACGACATTTTGGTGAAAATATCTGCTTGTTGCTTTTTTACGGCAATTTTTTTTTTTTTTGGATGGGTTTTCAGAAGACTTCAAAAGTCAGGTGAATGTATGTATCAGGGAAATGCACTCACCACATTATGAGTTGCTGGAGATTTCCTGAAGTGATGGAAAACAAAACGTTTTACCAATAAGAAGTTAGACCACAGTGAACATTTTGTCGCAGTTATAATGTTAAGACAGGTTACCTTGCTCGCAGCTCTCCCTTTCCTTTGGAGATGGAATTGCTATTCCAAACTGCAATGCTATTTTCACATAGTCCATTGGTACTTGGATTAACGTCGCCATGATGCTGGACATGTACGTAACAGCCGCATCCACCACGCCACTCACTGCACTCATCAAAGTCCCAGATAGAGGCGAGCTTTTTAAGATGGTAACAAATGTCTGCTGAAAGCTGGTCAACGTTGTGGCTGCTGATTCTCCCATCCCGAGAGAGGCGTTCACCATCTTATGATGTGCATCTGGTGCATCACTCAAGGGCGAACATGTCTGGGATCTCAGAGATGATAAGAAGGTCAGCAGCGGTTTGCCTAACTCCAGAGAAACTGTCTTTGTGAGCTCTGCTTTTGCTCCACAATCTTGTCCCTCGGATAAAATGCAAACTAGAGTTTTGGGAAAGTCGTCCATGAAGCCCTCTCCTAACAGCGGTTGAAAGACAGAGTAGACATCAGTCAAGACGCCAGAATATGAATTCAAACCCACGGAGGAAGTGTCCGAGCTACGTGTGTTTGCTTCTTCATCAGACGAGTAATGCATCTGACTAAAAACTCTTTGGATGCCTGCTTCTATACTGGTGGTCTGGCTCATTTTTCGTTGTACGAGTCGGGATTGTGGTCTCACTTGATTTGCATCACTTATGATCCCTGCAAAAACATAAGCAAATATTCATGTCTACTAAATTCATCGGGAATGGACTCAATGATCTTTGCTGGAGAAAATAAAGGACACACAAGATTGATATACGTACAGCAACACTGAATCACACTAGCGGTTTCCAATACAGTACAATATTTATTTTAGCAGTGACTCATAATTTTGGAAAGAGCATTCATTATTGTGCAGCTGCATTCTAGACACGTGAAAAGTACCAAGTCACTGGATTCCACGCAAATACCTGTATATGCTGCTGTATTTATCACAATTATAAAATACCGTGGGGCAACACGGTGGTCTGGTTACATTGTTCTCCCTATGCCTGTGTGGGTTTTCTCCGGTACTCCGGTTTCCTCCCATATTCCAAAAACCTGCACGGCAGGATGGAACACTTGAAATTGTCCCGAGGTGTGAGTATGAGTGCGGATGGTTGCTCGTCTGTGTGCCCTGCGATTGGCTGGCAACTGGTTCAGGGTGTCCTCCGCCTACTGCCCGAGGACAGCTGGGATAGGCTCCAGCACCCCCCCAAGTGAGGATAAAGCGGTTCGGAAAATGAATGAAAAAAAGATATCGCGCAAGAGCTCCGATCACAAGCTGCAATTGCAGACTGCTGTGCGCTAACAACTTCCGGTGACGCAGTTCACGCGACACCATAGGTTAAAGATTTACCTGCTTATTTTATTTTATTGTTTTGGGTGAAAATAAGACTGATAAGATGGTTAGGGTGCAGAGTAAATTAACACAAAAATATATTGCTATATTAGATGTACAAAGACACACAAATAGTTGTTTTTTTTTCTCCTCTCCACTTCTCGCGATCGACGTAATGGGCACCCCTGATTTAGAGTTACTGCATGTTTTTTCATTTTACAACATTTAAGCAAAGCTGCTAATGTTTAAAGTGCGAATGAGGCGTGTAGTACAATTAAATATAATTGTTGTTAGTCATTACAGTGGTGCCATTTTTTTTTTCATATCAGTCATACAATACATTATTGTGCGTACTTACCTAATAGGATGTACACCATGAAAGCAGACCACATTGTTATGCAGTGACCAGCGATCACCCCACAAAGACTCTGAAAAGAACGTGTCTAATATCCGTCACCTCATAAAATGTGAAATTCAAAACAAAGATCCGCAAAAATCTGGTTTAAGACTTTGACTTCCAAGACTTTGACTGGTTTGACTTCCATGATTCGGGAGCTCGATCCACTCCTCTGTAGACACTGACCGACCTGCAACTCGACAAGCTGTGTAATTCAGGACACAGCGGTTGTAAAAAAATGAGTGTGGCGTGAAACACAGACTGGATTTGAGTAGTAAGACATTATAAAATATTAATGAGTAATGTTGATTGAAGTGTTGTCGGAAACCCGAGTCCTGCCAGGGGACACCAGACTGGCTGCAGGGACTGACACGACATCTGCCGAAAGGAGTTCATGAAGAAGAAGGAGCGGTCATGAGGCACGTGCTTCCTTCTGCATTTGCATTGTTATTAAGATTACAGTCTACTGCAAGGCGGTCCTTAGTGTAATCCACTTTAAAAAAATATTGGAATATCTGTCTTTGAAATGTCAGGTTGATAGTTCAGGTTATTGACAGACATCAGTGTTGTGTAAAAATTACAGAAGCCAAATATCCAAATAACCTGCTCTCACACAGTCTTGGGAAATAAAACAACACCAGCAAGGAAGAGGCTTTTAACTTTAAAACTTTGTTTCAGAAATTCAATGTAACTGTATATACACTTTACAATAGTACATAGCCGAGCGGCTAACAAAGATGTCTTAAAACATTTTAAAATACATCTTCTGAACATATAATTCTTACAAGTAAAATAGCATAAGAGATATGAGATAGAGGGGTGACGGGAGGGGGAAAAAATATATATATATAATCAATACGATTACTTTTCCGAAAGACTTAACTCTTAGCAGAAAAAGTGCATTGATTCAAATTTAACTCAGGACTTCTGACACAAAAACAAACTGTATCCTCTACATGCTAAGTTTAACAGTTTAGTGACATTGTGCTAAACTAAATAAACATTTTCAAGAGGGAAAAAAATCCATGTCAAGTTAATCTTCATTAATACATTTTACAGGTTGATATTACATGCCTTTTTAAAATCAAAGATACAAAAGGTTTCCTTATTTTAAGGATTTTAAAAACAAGGCTGCATGTATTGTACCACACACAGTGTACAATAAACTGGTAATGCACGTAAAAAGGAGCTGGATGACACATCAAATGCCTCTCCCAGTTCCTTCAGAAACCGCTATGAGAGAAACGTTCAAACTCAGAAGCGTCACACAATCACTCAATGAGGCTTGCATACTAAAAGTTGGCAATTAAAAAAAACTGCTGTGAGAGCTGGGCGCCAGGGCGGGACGTCAAGGTGCATCTCCTATCCCTTCAGTCGCCAATGCCTCCCATCTATTTGTTCTAGATTTTGAGGAAGAATTGGGAAAGACACCCGCCACTTGCAGCCATGCACAATTTACATTCAGTGTCTAGATGTGCACTCACTGGTACAAGTAAACCTCATTGTGCCTTGCAACCGTCGTTTTACGAGAAACACAAGCCCAATCTAATTTCTGGAGCACATGCAACATACGATGCAAAAGGCAAGAAGGGGCAGGTGCCGAACATTTGGCAACCACCTCTGATAACCGCCTGCCTTCAACAGCAGGGACTATGTGGCCAGAGCAAGGAAAGCAGGATCCATCTGACAAATCTAACACACTGGACACAAATTAATGCAAGTGCACAATAGTGCAGCAATGAGCGGTGCTCTGCGGAACTCTGCGGTCTGATTGTCTTTTTCTGTCGAACCATTAAGAGGGAAAACACTGACGAAAGCTATTAGCAGAGAAATTATCACATAGCACGGTAAAAGAAACCCAGAGCAACGCATGTGCCAGTCCCAAAAAAAAAAAAAAAATTGTAAATTTTGATACAGACCGAAAACAAAAATACTGCCCAGTTATCAGGAGACTGCGCCAACGCAGATTGCTGAGTCCAAGTCACAAAAATGTTTGTCGGAAACAACATCCATGTACACACATAGAGGGTGCTCAGTGAAGCCGGCAGGGAGAAAATATGTTGCTGGTGCCAGATGTGGCTGGTTCGAGGTTGTGACCGGATGTCTGGAGACACTGGCCGCGCTACATTGTCATTATGCTAGTGACAGCCATCAAATTACACTTTACAACGGAAAGACACGAGGCTGTGATTAAGACAGAATACTAGTAAATTACAAGTAAATGACAATACTGATTGACAAACCAAATACTGCAACGTTGACACACATCACTTCAAACATGAATACCCTCAAACCTTACACTATGCCAGATTTACATATGATGTCTTCCACGCACTATTTTAAAAGAACTATGCTGTGTCCACAGTGAAGAAAAAAAATAGGATTCAAGCCTCAGAGAACATACTGTGCTCCCATTGTTAGATTTGAACAGTTAACTGTGAACACTTTGATGCCCCCTTTCAAAACATTTCAAAGATAAAACACCTGGAAACACTAATTCCAAACAAAAAGACCAAAACAACAACAAAAAATGAACAATACGGTAAAACCTTGATTCACCTACAGCGGAATGCATCAGATTGAAACGCTACAAAGTTGGCCAACCACTACATTACCAAGTTGGTGTGAGTGTGGCAAAGAGTAAACACAAATGCGGATTGATTTGCAGGCCAGCTGTACAGACTGGAGTGTCAACAGCTTCAGCACCAGGGATGGGTTTGGGTTCAACGCCTCAGGTTAGAGTTCCTCTTAACAGTGGTGTTTTACAGCCACGAAGCAAGCACCAAATCCTTGAAATAGTGTGGAGACCATTGTCCGCCCCACAGCTGAAAAGTCGATCCAAAATTGGAACGACTCAGACTTCGAAGTGTCTCTTTACATCATGTATACATTGAGAAAATTTCAACCAGTTCTTTAAAAACTATTTTCTTCTGAAC
Source organism: Hippocampus mohnikei (assembly GCA_026261675.1). Classification (NCBI taxonomy): domain Eukaryota; kingdom Metazoa; phylum Chordata; class Actinopteri; order Syngnathiformes; family Syngnathidae; genus Hippocampus; species Hippocampus mohnikei. Next base: position 3,619,479 of record JAKGUB010000340.1, read on the forward strand.
AGATAGTGTTTTTTTTTAAGCAGTAGGTTTTGAAAACAAAGCAAAATGAAGCAATAGTAATGTTTGAAGCGGCTTTTTACACACATGGTTTTCAGTCCGTCCTTGCTAAAAGCCCATCTGAGATGAGACAGTGGAGTTCAATCAGGAGGCAACATGTCATGAAGACGAAATCTCTCCCGAACATGCGGCCGCACATCCTCGTCCTGTCGAAGAAGTAACAACATGAGTTAAGGCAGAATAGACTCGCCAAAAAAAACCAAACAAAAAAACAAGTTTCAGCTTGCTGGTGAATTCAACAAGAAAGACATCCTACCATCTCAACCAGCTTCTCTAGAAAGGGCACCAACTTCAGCAACTCGTTGTCATTCCTGTCCATGAACCAGCTCTCGATGGGAATTCCATTTGACAACTGTGCAGGGGGAGTTTGAAATTAAAACTGGCACTGTGTTTGTGTAATGTCGTGAGATACTGATGGGAGATCAAAAGAACAGTTTTAAATTGTGGGAAAAGGAGAAAAACTCGTTAAAACAAGTTACAATGGGTCTGATACTAGTCTGCACTCAGCGAGATGGCATCAAAATGACAAATTAGTGAAGACCACATCTGCAGTCCTCTTGTGACCAAAGGTGATGGGATTTCAAATCCTTGCCAAATAAAGGCAATTGGACTTGCTTATGATGTTTTTTTTCCCAGACAAATGTAGTAATATATTGTAGTATCGGAAATTGTAAATGTAGTAAAAAAATATACAAGTACATAAAATCATTCATTAGGCAATGCTGGATTTAGACCAAACTAACAAATGACAGCCAATCGTTGCCTCAAAGGAGCCACCGTCAATAATCAGGTGACATTCTCAGTTGACCGGTTTCGTTATTTTTGAAACCAGAATGTATCTCGCATATTATGTTTCTGGTCACCTGGTATGCAAAGGCTTGCGGTGAATTGTCAATGATGATGGTCTTTGACAGATCTCTGCCGAGAATGTTGAGATCCTTGATGTAGTTTCCTTGGACACAGACACAATGCTCCCGAAACAACCTGTGTCTAAAGATAGAGTCGGGAATGACAGGAAAGAGGGATTAATTGATAAGGTCAGATCATAAATCATTCAGAGAACGCAACCACACGCCATCACTGGTACTACAATCATTAATAACATAGAAACACCATACCTGACTAGTTGTTTCTTAGGATCTAAGATGTTAAGCAGTTTGTCCGCATACACCTTTTTAGAGGCTGTGAAAAGGATGATCTAAAAAGGGAGCGGGGGCAGGTGGGGAGTTGGGGGTGACACACCATTGTATCAAATCCAATCATGTCAGTCCGAAATAAGAAATAATAGCCAGGCTATATTTACCTCATAGATTTGAGACATGCGTTCCAAAAACTCTCTAAAAAACGGTCTCAAGCGCACATACACCTGCAAATGACAAGAAATAATTCAAACCATCACATGCACAACACCTTAAATCTTAGGTAGGTCAGAATTCATCTGCAATTAGATACTTGGTTTGTTTTGGGAGTACAGTATAGGCCTACATATCGTCACCTTCCTAAAATAATGGTCCATGTCTTTTTTTTTTCTTCGCCTTTCCCCAAAATATAAACAAAGAGCATCTAGCTGACATTAGCAGAGGTGGCTGACATCAAGACATTTCTAAGGCAAAAAATATGACTTTGGCCATTGTTTTAAGAAGCTGACAATAGGGCCGTTCACACGGGCAGATTTATTCCGGACTAACTGCGCAACTGCTCCTCTCGAGCGTTCACACGTGCAACTTTGTTCCAGACTAGGGCCCGAAAACAGCTTGTTCCAGACCAAATTTAAACCACCTCAGGGAGGTGGTTTAAAATTTTGGTCCGGAACAAATTCTCGTTTGCGAAGCAAATGTGCGCGTATGAACGAACTGGGTTAAATTTGCTCCAGAGCAAATGCTCGCTTGCAAGGGTGGGGGAGCCTCGCTGCGCATGAGAAGAGTTGATTACGACGGCGAGAATGCGTTGCTTTCGTGCTCTGTCGGACTTCCGTCAGGTTTTTGTTTAGTAACGACACAAGACATGGCTGCTAAAAGTAGCAAAGCACCTCTTGGGTTATACCATCTCAACTAGAACGGGGGGTTAGTCCCCAAACGTTATCTTTCCTTTTGTAGGAGACTGGCCTGTCTCGGAGTTGTTTGTGTAGTTTGTTCCTTTGTTGTGTGTTCACAACCCCCCCGTGCCCCCCATAGAATTAATTTTGTGATTTCCTCTCTTGATTTTTGTGTTTGGCGCATGACATGTTTGCTTTTCAGAGTGTCATTGAACTCATCGTTGATTTACGTTTTCGGGGCGGTCACTCTCTAGCAGAAAGCACGGAGACACAGAAGGAGAAGGACGTGCCTGTACAGTAGTTGCTTGAGTTGTGTATACGTTATAAAAAGAACCAACACGACAGCTCATTTGTTTTCTGTCGTTTTGTTCCGCAACAGGAACTGCCCGTGTGAAAGCAAGTGGAGCTGGTCCGATATATACTCGAGCTGTTTCGCTCAGCGGCTTTGTACGTGTGAACGCTCCACAAAATTTGTTCCGGTGCAAAATTATATCGCAATAAAATACTCCGGAGCAGCGCCGAAATAAATCTGCCCGTGTGAACAGCCCTAATATCTTACGTAAGTGACAAATAAGCAGGCTATTTAAACTGTTTCCAAATGTGAATTAATCCCGCCTTGACAGGCCGAAAAAGGCCATCAAGTACCTGGTAGATGACATCTTGAAAGAGTACAGGGAAGGTAAGGGCCGCATCCTCCAGCTCATTTAAACTGCAATGAACCAGTGTTTCATCCTTGAAGATATAAAATATATATTTATTTTTAATGGATTTTTCAAAACTACATCAATACATTGTAGACTAATTAACTGTAACTGACCAGATCAAGGACCAGAGAGAATTCAGGTGTGCTACGAGTCTTCAATGGAAGGGCTGGTTTCCGAGTGAGCTGCTCTTCTGTTAATGGAGGGACATGCTTGATGAAGAAATACCTAAAGACAAAGACATGAAACTCGGTTCAGTTGATCTACTACTTCAACTAGTTTAGTCTCACTGACCGCCAGATGGAGGCAACTTTGCACTAATACAACCTATGCAAGTCAAATGGAAATCGAAGACATGTCATATATACATTTATAATGCATTTATGATGACTTTGTTTTATATTCTTCCATGTTTTTGTTGATGAAAAATGTTTGTTCCACCCTTGAGTCCATTTATCAGTAATGCAGTGAAAATTAGTGGGTGTGAATATTTACTTGGCAAGTCAGTTGACAGCATGGGCCTCCAAAAATTTCAGGTTTGGGGTCACACTGCTTTACTATGGAGCCCTGGATGTAAAAAATATGCTGGAAGACAGCAAATTTACTTTTTTGGGGGGTGAGTGGGCTTCTTGGCTAATGTCATGGTGCCCTTATTGAAGGGCAATTGACCATCCCCATCACCGTCTGTCCCACCACACCATAACTCTGTCTGGTTCTGGTGTGATGTGCACTTGAAAATACAGCGCAGAGTGTAAACTGGATTTGCTTCATGGTAAACTCAGTTTTAAAAAGCTGCCTAATGGAAGTCTGGATAAAACCAAAGTTGGCTGTACATTATGCTGTGATACATTTTTGTTCCATCGAAGCACAACCAGCCTCAAGTACCAACTTCGGGCAAAGCATATTTTGGCAAACATTAGTGAAGACGCTAGAAACACAGTGGAAACAAGCAGTAGTCATCACACTACACTGGCAGAGTCTGGACTCTGACTTGACAACATAAGGACAACACGTAGGTTGAATAACCACTACATAGGTTGACGGAGACTGCAGAGCCGTCAACACAAGTCGCAGACGAGGGGCCTCAAAACCTCATACAAAGAGCCACAGGCGCCCCATCATATAGAACACCTTCAAGGGCAACTGTTGTCACAACAACTCACAAACTTTACGGAAATGAAAGGCAACGAGGGTGGAGCAGCTCGCGAACGCTAAGCTTGTTATACTGACAGAAGACCACTGGACATCGGTAAGCCTCAAAAAATATCTCAGGGTAACTGCAGACCTGATCTGTGATAACCTGTGGCTCCACTCAATTAAGTTATGTGGAGTGAAAGCCTTTGCTTTGAAGCACTAGCTATTGTCCCTCTTTGTGCTTGTCTGCTCCTTAAGTTGGCAGTTAATTGTGCGGAATGCCAAACATTGACAGTCTTTGAGGCACGTTAATCAGTTCAAGCACTTATTTTAACTCAACTGAATCTGTAAACCCGTAAGTTTTTTTTCATTCTAACACGATATAATATATAATACCATATCTTCAAACAATGTTTAAGTCACTTGTCGCATTTCGATTGATAGATTTGATCTTAAGAGCGACTTTATTAAGCCCAAGGGAAAAATGTATTATTAATCATGATTAATCACACAGCGGACACGATGAAATACTTATTTTTTTATTATTTTTTTATCAATACACTATAAACTGCTCCCTGATACACTGCACTGTTATTGCAGAAACTGATCCGAATCTAAACCTGACGATTTGTATCGACAGCCTGTTCAGAGACTGCTGGAGCTCCATGAACAAAAGTTGAGGACTATGACTTTCACTCACGGGTCAAAGACCTCCCAGTCTTCTTCATAGGATGTTTCTGGTGGTACTGCAGCAGGAGGAGTGTTCATGTATGCCATACTTGGACCGGAGCCTGGAGCTGAGACCAGAACAAGTCATAAATTAATTATTTGTAAAGGAGGTATTGGCGCACAAAAACATACATTGAAAAACTGTGGATCTCTCTCCGTAATATGAACACAAATAATGAATTGTATTCATCAATGCACTTTACATTGCTATGTGACCTACCAGTGAGGGGTGGAAGGTCAGTATCGGTCTCTCCCAGCTCTGCTGTGTGGTATCCAGCAGAGATGTGCGGAGGTCGCAAAGGTGGCAGCTGGGATACACTTGAGTAGAAGTTAGTGTTGGTACATTGTTCCTGTGTAGATGTGGCTATGTTGGTGGGAGTTTCCACTGTTTGTTCAATTTCCAGCTGCTTGACTATTTCCTCAGCTTCCAATGCCTGGTCTGGAGAGTCCGATCCAGATGAGGCTGCGCAGATGGAGGGAAAGCATGTTAATGAACAGGCAATGCTAAACTTAGGATGAGACATTAGTACAGCTTGATGGATGGACGATTGAAAGCCACGTGAAACAATCGCTTCATAACTGCCTGTGTACAGACATATCGGGATTTTTCCTGCGTTCATAACTGCGTGTCAGCCGCCCCCAGCCAGACCGATTGAGATCGCTGTGCTGATTGAGCGAATGATGTCCCTCTGCAGCGGCTTTGTATTTTAACTGCAGCGTTGTGCTACTATGGAGGCACTATATCAACAGCAGTACACAGGAAAGACCTGAAGCAACTACCCAAGAAAAAACAGATCGAACCGTATTTTCCCCCACGCTAGTCGGTGACATCGGTGTTTTGATTTTCCTGGCAAATGTTACAAACAGGTAAATATTGCCAGGTTTTTTTTTTTTTGCATTAAAGTAAGTACCGGTAGACAAAGTAAGGCCTATGATTTTTAGCGTTGCAGATATGGCAGGGAAAATCTGCCTTTTTTTAAAAGCGAAAAACGAGACCAAGGTGAAGCAGAGCAGAGAAATTAACGCAACAGGCAGTTAAAATATAGTAATTCATGGTGGCGACATGTGGAAATTTAATCTGAAACACTGGTGAGAGCGGGAATGCAGCACAGGACGAGTCAGCGAGGCTACATCAATCCGTTTCCAAATCGGCGCACAACAACGCAAAGTCAACGTGTACATGATTGAAATATTTTTTTGTCCTTTTTCCATTTAGTCTTAAAATCACACGAGCAAGTGGCTCTAACAAGCAGTGGCTAAATCAATTTAACTGGCTCAGGCATACTGAGAAAGGCATGCACTGTTATTTATGCCAAAAGCACTGTGCCCAACACAGCAGGCGATCGCTACCTCCCTCAACCAACTACAGGCTGGACACATTAAAAAGACCCGAGGTGACAGCCATTCACAAAGCAGTACATTAAAGATGTTGTACAGACGCTCCCCAGGTTACGAACGAGTTACGTTCCGGACGATTGTTCATAAGGTGAATTCGCTCGTAAGTTGCTTCAGTGCTATATTTTGTCTGGAATGTATGTTTAAGGCTTATATGTTTGACATCCATATAACGGGGAGAGAGCTTTTCGTCACGTTCTCCAGGGCTCGAGGGTTATTGATAACTTGGGCCACCCCATTTCTACCACTGAAGCCCCCACTGTTTTGTGGTATTTGGGCTCCAATGTCTCTGCCATGTGCACACATGAGCGTCTCACTTTGCAAGACAACAGCGAGACAGGTGGCACCGCAGCCACAAAAACAAGTGATGTGGTGGCTAACCACTCAAAATTGGCGAGGAGATTATTATGTACAGGGCGGCCCACCTCCAGTGGTTAGCACGTTGACCTCACAGTGCAGAGGTACCGGTTTAAAATCCAGCTCCGGCCTTCCTGTGTGGAGTTTGCATGTTCTCCCTGGGCCTGCGTGGGTTTTCTCCGGGTACTCCGGTTTCCTCCCACATTCCAAAAACATGCATGGCAGGCTGATTGAACACTCTAAATTCTCCCTAGGTGTGAGTGTGAGTGCGGATGGTTGTTCGTCTCGGTGTGCCCTGCGATTGGCTGGCAACCGGTTCAGGGTGTCACCCGCCTACTGCCCGAAGTCGGCTGGGATAGGCTCCAGCACACCCCACGACCCTTGTGAGGATAAGCGGATCGAAAAATGGATGGACGGATTATTATGTACAGTTTAGCCACATTGGCTAAAAGGGTTCCCAGTGCCAAGCCTGTAAAGTCATACCATTTTTAGCTGGTGAGAAGAAGTTGAAAACAGGAGAGAAGATTGTTCCAAGAAGCGTTGTCCTGGGAGGGCTTGTGGGCACTTCTGCAGTCGTCGTCTCCCCCAGATTGCCATTGGGCTTCTCCTTACTCCTGTCATGATTGGTCACCACTGCAAAGCATTTAGTATGATTCGGACAACATTTCATGAAGTACAATTAATTGTACTGGAAAAAATGAAAGAGTACAATACAATTTTTCTTTGAGACACTCACATCCATTGACAGACCCTTGTCTGCCAACTCTAAGGGCAGTGTTTGTGTCTGGGGTTGAGGTGATCAAGTTGTTGTCCACATCACAGTGGAGACAGGCCTTCTTGGCCGGGCTTTCCTGCTGCACCTTAACACATTAAGAAAGCCAGATTTCACATTTGTGTATTACTATAAAATAGAAAGTAAAAGATGCACCATTATTAAATGAGTGTATTTTCAATCATAAATATTCTCCATCTGAATCACATTTACTAACATTTGCACTTAATTCATTTATCACAGTTAATAACGTGTGCATGCTAATGTAGTCAAAGTTATTGTACACAGTGAAGCTGTGTAGGAAGATCCTTGGGCACAGCTCATGAATTACAAATCACTTAGACAACTCATCACAAAGACGAATAATTGTGGAACCTCTTAAAAAGCAATGTGTTGTCTTGTAACATAACTACGGCTGAGACATTTTAGAAAAGTTTATTCCATCGATTAACTGACTACTTGGATAAAATGTTATTTGCATTCAAGTGTATTACAAAACCATTTCAACCTGAATATGATTTATTTGGTCAATTTTAGTGAATTAACCAACATCACATGATTGTTGTTGTACTCAACAATATTTTTTAAACGAATTCAGCTAGCACCAAAATATACATACATATATATATTCAGTCTGTTTTCGTGAAGGAAATCAGAGAATAATTTGAGGCTGGAATCAGAGGATTTGGACAACTTTAAGTTCAACAATGGCCCTTGACTACAGTGGTCAAATGATCAAAACCATTACCAGGCGTCTGCAAAACTAAATGAGCTGATCATTTGAATCGGTTGTGTTGGAGGAGGGAAACATCTGAAACGTACAGGCTAGTGGCCATCAAGTCAAGTACAACTTTGTCAAATGTGCTGTATGTGCACAGATGAAATTTCTTCCCTCTCAAGACAACATGCAACATGTACTCTAAACAATTACGCTATTAAAACAGTTGTTGATTTGTGAGATAATTGATTAGGGGACAATTAATTTTGACACCTCTAAAAGATAATTCAATACAATTGTATTTATATAGCACTTTGAACAACAGCTTCAGCTACAATAACCCCATTTTATAGAACATTTAATATAACGACGAATACAATATTTTAAATATACTGTTTGCTTTGTGCAAGAGACAATTACGGTCTTCTACTTGTTACTTGACTATCTTCAGTCGCACAGTAACTATTTGAATACGCACTGAAAATTAAAATGGATTTCTATGATGAGTCACTGCAATCTAACATGGGTTTCGAAAAATAAATTCTACCAAGAAATGCGGTGTTTGAATGAGTACGTTTTACAAAGGACTAAGATTATCCAACACTGTTAAAACTGAGGAGGGGGTCAGAAGTATACACTTTTCATCAAGAACCTATGTCCAAGTTACCTTAACAGCATTCCCTCTGATGAACTTTTTGATAGTCGAGAACAATCCCCTGCCACCACTGGTAGGCGTGTCCTCTTCGACTTCTGAATGCCTTCTCTTGGTCCTAGATGGACGAGTCGTCAGACTGGGGATCGGCTGCTGAGACGCCTCCTTACGCATTCTCAGCCTCATCGTTGTAGCAATCACATGTAAAACTGTTTCGGAAAGAATAAAACGCTTCCTAAGTAAAACAATAAACAGGAACACCCCCCCGCCCCCCAAAAAAAGACAGAGAATCAGCAAAACTGAATTATAATTTTTTAAAATGTTTTTTACAATTGATAAGATTTGTTTAACCTATTGTAGAGTTTTTGGTTCATGCTGTATGTAGTATGCTGTCCTTAAGTGTATTAATGTATTTTATTTATTCATTGTAATATGCTATGAAACAGAGCTAGCAAACGTCTTTTCAATGTGTCTGCTATACCATTACATTAAGTAACAGCCGAAGCAAACAGTACTTTTAAAGTGAGACAAACACCTCTTTGACATTTAAAATAACCAAGACTTGGAGGGCGTATCTGTGTATACTTTACTAGGACTGGTTCGCCTTGCTGCAAACATCTGGATGTATTCAACATCCCATTTCACTTACATCACGGCAGCAGCAGCTGGCTTAACTTTTGAGTGGTACACTAAACACACACCACAATAGATCTTCTACTGTACACATTCGTAAGCATTTTGTATGGATTGGAAAATTATTTTAATTTAAACACAGTACTGCACATTGAAATGGTGACTTCAGATGCATCTGGGAAACACACTTGCTCACTACAATTGTAACCTCTAATTCTTTCGGCTCATGCACTAAGAAAACCTAAGACAGAGAACACAAGTTGTAAAGAAAGCCCAGCCTCTTGTGCTTGCGTAACAGGAGCAGACTGAAAATGTGTCTGGACATATCCAGAGGAAGTACATCAAGTATTTCAAAGAAGACATTGTTTAAAAAATAAAAACACCTACTGCTTCATTATGCTCTTCATTTATATAAATGGCAAACGCTGACTGACAATTGATTGGTCAGAAGAATCTGCTTATTCCTGTGAATGGAGCCTAAATATTTTGTTTGAAAAAATGCTTGTCCACTCGTTACAAACAATGCATACGCTGTACTAAATAATGAAGACATGAGCTGATAAAAATTTGGCCCAACCATTGTCATTTATCAATACATTTTTAACTATACCTACCATGGTTCGATATACTGCGTAAAAAAACATGAAGACTGTAGCTATCAATCTCGGATATTCTGACGTGCGAGCCCCATCGCTGAAGCTGGGGGCAAGCAAGCGAGCGGGAAATAAGAATGCCTGCTTCAAACAGAGCTGGCTAGCAAGCGTTAGCCACGGCAACACCGAGGGAGACGCACTGTCGTGTCTCCCTATTCGAATCCGGCAAGTAAAGCGTGCATCTGAAACGTATGCACAGACAAACCAAATCATCCCCACCCACATTCATTTTTCACTCGAATTCCGTTAGTCCAGCAAATCTCAGCTACCTAAATAACTGCAGTCGCAGGCTATCAGGTACATTTAAAGACAAAACGCGTTACGCGAATCCGGGTTCTTCAGCGCAACATGTTAACTCTGCTGTCAAGTGGAGACCAATTTAGCAACGTTTACATCTAGGACGAAGTGATTTAAAAGCAGATCCTGACGCAAAACAGGCTTATGGTAACCAGCTATAGGCTCTAGCAAATCAATGCGGCATTGCGAGATCCAGGAAATAACACCAACTACTGTATGTCATTTAAACATTCAGCAGTGACTTGTGACAACCGGTTTATATGCTCCTTTTGTCAACTGCCATGTCGTTTGATTTGCAAGCGTGACAATCGTGGTTGAGGCTGTCAAACGGCTAAGCTCGTTGTTCCTCGTAACACCAGGTAAATTATCGCTGTTGTGCGTGATTTAATTTTCAACAAATGGCCACGTTTAATTCGGCACGACAGGTAGACATAGCTAGCATTATTTTAGTGAGCTAAAAAATTAATGGTAAATATGCCTACTAGCTGGCTAACCAACCAGCCCAAGTTCAGTCGTGGAATGCATCTGCTCGCTTTCCCCACAGAAAGTTACAAGGCACAACTGCGAGTCGCGACAACTATTCGCCAATACGTTTAGGTGAATGTTATTTTACGCACTGGCACTCAACCAGTGACGTTGAAATTTTGTTACGGTGGCCAAGAATGAGCTGTACTCATGTAAGGCCGAAGTTAGCTTTCCCGAAGCTATGTTGCTTAGCTTAGCACTATTAGCATAGAGCCAGCTTAGTTTCGATGGGGGGGAAAACTGCTTCAGGCTAGCAGATGTGCACAGGCAGGAAAGGAAAATATTTAGCTTGTCGTCAGCCAACATTACATAAAACACGAGGCAAATGTGCAAATGGCTACTTACATCACAGCGCTGTTCGAAATACGCTCACGACCCAAATGCCATCACAGCGGAGCCAGTGAGTTTTCGTGTTATGGAGCTAAATTTCTGATCTCAATAGCCGTTTCTCAAATGACACACCGTTGTTAACAGACGCCATTTCCCGCCTCTGCTCAGGCTCTGCGAGGTAAATACCCGTATGGACACAGACACGCCCCCTTACCTCTCAAACACAAGCCAGCCAAGTCTGCAGTGGATCCAAGAGGAGCGTTGCATCATCAAAGTTGATCAAACGGATGGACTTTTTTTTTTTAAACAAATAAGCACGTTTTGACAAAAACGTACCCTGTTATATCACACATAACGAAGGACCTATACAATAAATATGGTTATCAGTAAAGATTCATTGTACTTCTAGTTAAACTACTGGAAAAAAAACTTTAATTGTAATTAATTGGACAATAAAGTTGGACTTGACTTAGTACTCAGACTTTCACATGATGTCACGGCCTTATACTCAAGGACAGTAACAGCATAGTATTCAAATATGGTTTGCTTATCATCAAGAGTCTAACAAACATTAGTAAGATCATTTAGAAAAGACAAAGGACCACTTGATGTGTGTTCACAAAAAAAATATTTAATAGACTGTAAGCAAAGTCCTTGGCATTTCAAAGGCTTTTCCACCACTGTAAAATGAAAACAAAAATGTCTTCCTTGTGAGTGTCCAAAAATTGCGGTAGTCCAAATTTTTGAGAAACATCCCAGCACAGCGAAAGCAAAATAAAAAGTTGCTGTGTAAACTATGCCATTTTAGACAACTCTGCTATGAACGGAGGCACTCGGTCCTACAGCAAAATAGTTGTCAATGTTTAGACCACTTACTGTATATTGTCCTAGGAGGCTAACCATTACCAATTCATACATCAACTGATTATATACTGTTTGTTGTTTGGGCATGTATTGTTAGGTAACATTTTTCAAATTCATCAGTAGTACCGGTAATCTGTTTGTGGATGTGATCCATGACACTAAGGTGGCAAGATGTATTTTCTGAATGATTCTGAATAAGAAAGTCAGGATATTTGGATGACATTTTACTGTACAAAATTCACCCTCAGAGAATGTCGATGGCTTGATGTCGCTTTCCATAATCCAGAGCCCGACCCCCCTGCATGTCTCGGTCATCATCATCTGGAAAGAAAAGGCAAAAGCAATTAGAAATGTTTGACGTCGGCATTACTGTGGACAAGATCACTCTGATGCTGTAATTAGATTTCATATTGGAAGTTCAACACGGTCAAATTGGTCAGCTTGGAAAGCACAAACAATCTAAATTATATGAAAACATAACCACAGACGATGGTTCAAATTTGTTGCATCCCGCCAAAAAAGCAGAGGCACCCCCCCAAAAAAAATGATGCCAAAAAATGAGAATGCTGTGAATTTCAATGTTTCAAGAAGAACACACAGACATTGTCAAATACAACTGAGCTGTTGTTATGTAGATGTGGGTCAGCTCAGACAAGTGTGAGACCTAAAAATGAAGCACGGACAGTAGATGGCGAGACATTCCCCGAAACCTGGTTTTCCGCGGTCAGAGAAAATGTGTTGAGATCATTACTGTGCCTTTCTTTGTACTCAATCTGGATTGCATGCATTGCAGTTTTTCTCTGAGCCCAGAAACACAATGTTACGCACTGATGATGGATTCAAGGACCAAACTCATGGCAATGTGAGCTACTCTAAGCACAAACTGCTGGGGAAAATGCTGGAGGGAGGTTTGGCAGCAGAAGAGGAGTGGGGTGAGGGGGAGCAAGTGAGGAATGGTGAATACACATCTGGACAAGCAGTCCAGTCCCCCTGCCTGGCTCACCTTGAACGTCTTCCTCCCCACCATCACCATCCTCTTCCTCATTGTAGGCCAGCTCAGCCTGCTTGTCGGCTTCATACTCACCCACATTGCCATCGTCCCCATTGTAGTCCGCTAGCTTAGAGCCATGTTGCGGATCTACTGGGGACTCGATCTCGTCAAAGAACCGGCCTGCAGGAGGCAGAGAAGGGGGCCTCATCAGGAAGGGAGAGAAATGAAGGCAAATGAAGGGACAGAAGGAGTGGTTGAGATACTGCATAGTAAATGCTTGAAGGGTTCAGGGATGAAGCAGAAAGGGGAGATGAATGGATAAAGAGTGGCTAATCAAAGAAGTGTTACTGAGCATTACGGTTGCTTTTTTTGTTCTACTTGAGATCTGCTTTTGTTTGATACAGCCCACCATTTGCACTTTTCCGAATCAAATACTACGCATGTTTACTTGACTTCTTTTGTTTGACCTAAACACTGAAGGGCAGTGTCGAACCGTGGACCGGTTGCCAGTCAATCGCAGGGAACACAAACAGCCATTCACATTCTCAATCACGCTTCGGGATAAATTTGAAGAAAACCCACACAGGCACGGGGAGAACATGCAAGCTCCACACAGAAAGGCTGGAGTCCAAATTCGAGCCCCGGGTCTTCAGTACTAAGGCGGATGAGCTAACCAATCGGTTGTGCCACCCTATCTCAGACATGCTTTTATTCAAGTATATGCCAGTAGGCACGCAAGTAGAGATTCATCATGGTCTACTTGCAATACAATTTGGTACCTGAAAAGTAATGCAGAGCCAAAGGCTTAAATAGGGCTTTTCTCCTTTAGTGATGGAAAAAAATACCACGATTACAGATGATAAATACTAACAATATATGATAAAATGTGACCATGTACAACATATTGTTCTTCTGGATCTTGGGGATTTAAACATGCCAGATGGCAGCAGTCTTATTTTTTCAGCTAAAACACATCAGTACACCTAAGTCATAAACTACCCTCAATAGCTGTCTGACCCGACCAGGTGAGGGTAAAACTCCAGAGTGGGCAATATTTGGAGCTACTCTTGCCAATACGCTGCCTCAACAAAACAACATTTTCTCGTGGATCTTGGGAAAGTGGGTGCAAATATAGAGAGATAGATGCAGAAGAATGGTAGGAAAAACAGATGATGGGAGGGTTGGTACCAGGATACTGACAGCAGGCAGAAGAAAATACTATTACAAAACGGGAAAGAGGAGAAAACTGGTTGCAGAACAGAAGCCGGGCAGTAGTAAAGGATCTTCTGGGAAGTGCCATGTGTCCCCTCTTCAAACACTGTACCCTCAGTGTGATCCTTAAGGCTGAAGGACTGGACAGAAGGGCTAATAATACTCACTTGGATTTTGAATCCATGAATCCATCATGATGATGGACGATGAAAAGGTTTCCTTTCTCTCGTGAGATTTGCAATTGTGCTCACAAGTTTATAAGATCAACCATATGTCCCGTTACATAATGTGTAAACGAATTGGAAATGATCCACAGGTTCTAATCTAGAGTACTATAAATTGTTGCATGTTGTGATTAATTCATGTGACCAGCACAAAACAGACAATCTGAATACAGGAGGCCCCCCAAAAGTATCAAAATGTACTGTACTATAGTAGAGTACCAGTATTAGATATATTCAGACAGCAATGGGCAACTTTGTATTTGCACACCTGACAGACATAGGGCAGCGGCAGAGTGCAAAGATAACCATAATAGGTGTACCGCCATCCAATAATAATGTGGTACTTGTAAGGTTATCTTACAGCATCCATTCAAAAACAATTATTTTGTTAAAAAAATTAAAAAAATGTCTCGGGTCATACTCACTTTGGTGATGACGGAGTGCCCCTGCTGGAACTTGTTCTTTGTGGTGTGGTTGGATGGGGTTGGGTACCTGGGCAGGGTTGGCAGGCAATGGAATCCCCTTCAAACCTGCACCGTTGACATCTGGGGCTGACAAGGACAAGAAATAGATTTACCTCATATGGCTACAAAATTGCATGAATGACGCCAAACCCGTTAAAAAAACGTTTGCCCCAACACGTGCACATACATGATTTTTTTTTCTCTCCAAATGATTATTAGCACCAGTAGAATGGCTGGAGTGCAGATTTTACCTCGAAGTTGTTTTTGCTGTTCACCCATTTCATCTGCTTTGATATCTGACTTGTTGTCTTCTTCAAATATTATTGGTTTGTCTGCTAGGTTGATGACACCTGGGGCGGCAATGACAGCTGCCTGGCCTTCCCCTCTGTCCTGCTGGAGCCGGGGTTGGTCGAGAGATAAGCCCTGTGCCCCTGGGCCATCAGCTGCCCCAACGCCCGGTCCAGCACCAGCACCCAGAACCACATCAGGGGCTTCATCACGCTTCAGAGTGATGGCTGGCTTCTTCAATTCTGTCGAAAAATGCAGAGGCTAAGTCAGAAATAACATCGAAAAAGGTGGTACATTTTGAGAAATTTCAAGTCCATTACCACACTACGCAGGCAAGAGAATACTTATAATGTACGCTGTGTTTCCTGTAATTTTGTTCTATAATGGTTTTTGGTTGACATTTATTTCAAGAATATTTCCACAGATCAACCAACCACTGAATGACTTACCAAATTGCACTTCATCAAGTTTTCCCACCTCACTGTCTTCAATACCAGGCATGCCAGCATCACTGCCTGGCTTTCCCATTACATCTGTCAGAGAAAATGGAAAATGTCAATTAGTGTGAGTAAAGAAAAATAAACTGTCCATTTGAGACAACAAGTCAAGTCAACCTTATTGTCAAATGCGCTATATGTGCAACATACAGCACAGATGACATTTCTTCCCTCTCAGACAACAAAACAACAAGAGAATAATCAAGCCAAACACAGGAAATTATGCCGATTTCAATTCTAGACTAATCCTTAGTAACACAAACAGGTGTAGTGCTTTGTTCTGAAAACCTGGTTATTGTGAAATGCATTCTACAGCATACAAATGGCTAATACCCAGCAAATATCACATTCGCAATAGGATGACCAGTACACAGGACAGTAGTAATTTGCAACTTTTGACTGGTGCCGAACATATTAGTTACTGTACTGTATAGTTTTTACGGTTCATGATCAGCAGCTTGTACCTTTTAAATCTGGACTGTCACGTCGGTGAGTTGCCACTGTATGGCGCTCTTCAGCCGGAGCCAGACCCAGCGCTCCCTCGGCATGTCTTCCAGCCACTACGCCCTTTTGGCTGTCAATTGCATTCTGAGAAGTTGCCAGACGACAGACAAAATTGCACATTGTGAATTTAGCAGGACTTAATCCCCCCCAAAAAAGCATTACATTGTGCACTGAACACAAAAAGCAGATTAATGCAGTTTATGAGCAAATTACTAACTCGTCTTAGCTTTACAACTTCCTCTTCTAGCGTCTTCTTTGATTCTTCATACTCAATTTTCAGCTGTGCAATTTGTCGCCCACACTGTAAACTGGGAAATACATATTACATGCAAGTGTCAATCAAGGATTATACATGACTCTAAACAACAGCACTGAATACAACTTTAAACCGATTAGGGTGGTTTATAAATGAGAAAGCTGCTTCATGACATGACATTCTCAATAATTTAGCGTTACAGTGGTGACATTGGAGCAATTTGATTGAACACTGCAGCAAGGCATCATTGCGGCATCATTGCTTTTCGCTCTCAAAATGTGCACAACAAATGGCTTCAGGGATTTATATTCTTCATTTGTTCATTATAGACAATGTTGAGTGTCTCAGTTTTAAAAAACTGCAAGTTCATAAGAAACACAGAGCAGAAGTCATTACCATACCTTTCATATTCCAGCTTTCTCTCCAAGGTGGTTCTATTCTTTTTCACGTCTCGTAGCTGATCTTCCTGTTTCATAAATTCCTGCTTCAAATCATTCAGTTGCTCTATCCACACACAAATACAATACATTCAAGTTATTAATTTATAGTATCTGGTACCTGGCATAAGCAGGTTATTCAGGTCTTCTGTTCAATACGTGTGGTTGTTGCCATTTGCCAGACTTACCTTTCAGCCTTTGGATTTCTGTCATTTGAGCTGAGAAATCACCCTGCATCTTAACCTAGGCAGAAAACAAAAAGTTCAAGAAAGGCCATTGTACTCTAAAACACGCGTTCCCCTCACATTGTTATTTACTTTTTGAAACTAATCTTATGTCTGTGGTGCGTCGCCTAGTAAGGCTCAAATTTCCCATCTGGAGATGAAGAAAGGATTGTCTCAAATCTTGACAATTACAAGCCGATTATTCTTCTTCTTCCCTCAATAAAGTGATTACCCAACAAGGCAAGTACACTGAGACGTTATGTTACAGTTGTATTATTGTCACTGTTTTATGTTGTATTCTGTTTTATTATTGGTTTGTGTTAAATGTTCTGTAAAGTGCTTTGTTACAGCTGCAGCTGTTGTGAAAGCGTTACGTAAAAATAAAAATGTGTCGTATTGTATCCCTAGTTCAAACGACGACAACATGAAATTCTACTGGTTATATTGTTTGTCTCGTATCAGTTTTTTCACTGACTCGAGGCCATGTGGACTATGCCAGACAGCGCAATTTCCCCTCATTCTCTCGCCCCCTAGTGGCCCATACTCGCACAGCACTAGGAGCATTTGGCCTATTGCTTGCCGTATTACCCCAACTGTGAATTTGTTCATTTTTCACAATCTGGCAGTCATCCTAACTAACTGGCAAAAGAAGTGCTCAAATGAATTATATCAGACAGTGATTCCAAACCAGGGTGCCGTAGCACCCGTGCGCCATGAGAGATCATTGGGTTACTGAAGGAACTTATCCCAGTTTGTTTTATTTGTCTGAACATTTTGATTTCATGATCAGTAACAAAATGGTAGAAGGCACCAAACAGTAAAACTAAGATCAAATATGAGTCGTGCTGAGTCAAATGCCAAAGAAGACAAGTGAGTTTTGAGGCGGGTTTTAAAGATGGGCAGCGAGGGGGGCTTGCCGAATGTTCAGTGGGAGGTCATTCCAACAACATGAGCAACTTCCAACCCATCTTCAACCTCCCCTTTCTGCAGAAAATCTTAGAATGTGTCGTCATATACTAAATCGAAGCCTACCTCGACAATAACCAACTCTTCGAACAATTTCAATGTGGATTGCGCACACAACACAGCACTGAAAGCGCATGCCACGGGGGTTCAAATCACCAATGACTTCCACCTCTCCTCCGACTCCATCCTCATTCCCCTTGACCTTACCGCTACCTTTGACACCATGAACCACACAATCCTGCTCTCTCGCCTGCAATTCCTCAACATCACCGCCAATGTCGTCACCTGGCTTTAGTCATATCTCAAAACAGGTATCGGACGCCCGTCCTCGCCTGTTCAATCCTTGTACGACCGGTGTCAAGAGTTTGGTCAGCATTGCCCGTCTAATTTGTTTTCACTGAGCATTTGACTCCACCAAGCCTGCCTTTTCTCACCAATTCTGTTTAAAAACATTGAGAGAATGTCTAGCTGCTGCTAAGGCATTGCAGGCCTCCGATTTAGTGGTCTCAGTATTACCTCTCTGCTTTTTGTAGGTGATGTGATACTATTCCCTTCAATCCATGATCTTCAGTTCACATTGCAGCTGTTTGCACTTTAGTGCAAAATAAAATGTTATCCGCTTCACTTATGGAATAACCAACAGAATAATGGACTCTAAAAATATTCAGTAGTGACAACAGCCCAAGATGTATGAGACTGCAAAGGACTGGCTGGGCCAAACTGGCATCACAACACATGAGAATAGCCCAAAAGATGCATGAATGTGAAAAATTGACTTGGAACTACTGTACCTGTAAATAGTGACGCCACTAAGCAATTTAAACCCCTTTTTATGTCATGTGCAATCTAACTCATGATTTCCAGACCAGTAATCAAGAGTTAAATGACTTTATATCAAAGTCAAGGTGTACAATCTTTGTGATTTACCTTAGTACAAAGTATTTTACAGTATTGTGGTGACGACGAGTCACTAGGATGAGACACACACTTGACTGAGTTTTTCTTCAGAAGAGGCAAGAGCAGACATTCGCCGCTTGCTTCCAGTCATAAGCAACAATGAGGGAGCTAACTAAATGCGCCGCAACATTCACTCATGGTACCTACAAACTAAAGGAACACAACAAGGACACAAGTAATAAAGGAAACCATTCATGTCATAAAGAGGAACAATAGCTCTCCTCTGTAGCCAGTCATTATGACAACACGCGTCTGGCGGAATCCCCTGTCAGAAGGAGTTTCAACTCCCACCTCCGACAGAGCTTTTCCCATGTTCCGGGGAGGCGGGGACATTGAGTCGAATGGACCACGTTCCGTGCCTCTATTGTTGAGGCGGCCAATCTGAGTTGTGGCCGTAAGGTAGTTGGTGCCTGTCGTGGCGGCAATCCCGTACTCGCTGGTGGACACCAGCAGTAAGGGATGCCGTCAAGCTGAAGAAGGAGTCCTATCGGGCCTTTATGGCCTGTGGGACCCCAGAGGCAGCTGACGGGTATCGACTGGCCAAGCGGAATGCGGCCGGTGGTTGCCGAGGCAAAACTCGGACGTGGGAGGAGTTCGGTGAGGCCATGGAAGCCGACTTCCGGACGGCCGAGGAAATTCTGGTCCACCATCCGACGTCTCAGGAGGAAACAGTGCACCACTAACACTGTGTACAGTGGGGATGGGGCGCTGTTGACCTCGACTTCGAGGCGTTGTGAGCCGGTGGGCGGAGTACTTCGAAGACCTCCTCAACTCCACCAACACGCCTTCCTTGGAGGAAGCAGAGTCTGGGGACTCTGAAGTGGGCTCTCCTATCTCTGTGGTCGAAGTCACCGATGTGGTTAAAAGCTCCTCGGTGGCAGGGCCCCAGGGGTGGGCGAGATCCGCCCGGAGTTCCTCAAGGCTCTGGATGTTGTGGGGCTGTCCTGGTTGACACGCCTCTGCAGCGTCGCGTGGTCGGCGGGAGAGTGCCTCTGGATTGGCAGACCGGGGTGGTGGTCCCTCTTTTTAAAGGGGACCGGAGGGTGTGTTCCAACTACAGAGGGATCACACTCCTCAGCCTCCCTGGTAAGGTCTATTCAGGGTGCTGGAGAGGAGGGTCCGTCAGGAAGTCGAGCCTCAGTTGAGGAGGAGCAGTGTGGTTTCGTCCCGGCCGTGGAACAGTGGACCAGCTCTACACCCTTAGCAGGGTCCTCGAGGTATGTGGGAATTCGCCCAACCGGTCTACATGTGTTTTGTGGACTTGGAGAAGGCGTTTGACCGTGTCCCTCGGGGAGTTCTGTGGGGTGCCGAGGAGTATGGGGTATCGAGCCCCTGATACGGGCTGTCGGTCCCTATGCTGCCGATGTCAGAGCTTGGTTCGCATTGCCGGCAATAAGTCAGAATCGTTTCCAGTGAGGTTGGACTCCGCCAAGGCTGCCCTTTGTCGCCGATTCTGTTCATCACCTTTATGGACAGAATTTCTAGGCGCAGCAGCGTTGAGGGGGTCCGTTTTGGTGGCCTCAGTATTGCATCTCTGCTTTTGCAGATGATGTGGTACTGCTGGCTCCTTCAAGCGGGTCTCTCCAGCTCTCACTGGAGCGTTCGCAGCCGAGTGTGAAGCGGTTGGGATGAGGATCAGCACCTCCAAATCTGAAACCATGGTCCTCAGTCGGAAAAGGGTGGAGTGCCCTCTCCGGGTCGGGAGGAGATCTTGCCCCAAGTGGAGGAGTTTAAGTATCTTGGGGTCTTGTTCACGAGTGAGGGCAGAAGGGAGCGAGAGATCGACAGGCGGATCGGTGCAGCGTCTGCTGTGATGCGGACGCTGTATCGGTCTGTCGTGGTAAAGAAGGAGCTGAGCCAAAGGGCGAAGCTCTCAATTTACCGGTCGATCTATGTTCCAGCCCTCATCTATGGTCACGAGCTATGGGTCGTGACCGAAAAAACGAGATCCCGGATACAAGCGGCGAAATGAGTTTTCTCCGCAGGGTGTCCGGGCTCTCCCTTAGAGATAAGGTGAAGCTCGGTCATCCGGGAGGGGCTCAAAGTAGAGCCGCTTCTCCTCCACATCGAGAGGAGCCAGATGAGGTGGCTCGGGCATCTGATTCGGATGCCCCCTGTGCGCCTCCTAGTGAGGTGTTCGGGCATGTCCCACGGAAGAGACCCGAGGGCGACCCAGGACACGCTGGAAAGACTATGTCACGCAGCTGGCCTGGGAACGCCTCGAGATCCCCGGGAGAGCTGGAAGAAGTAGCTGGGGAGAGGAAGTCTGGGCTTCCCTGCTTAGCTGCTGCCCCCGCGACCCGGCCCCGGATAAGCGGTAGAAGATGGATGGATGGATGGATGGAAAACTGTCCAACGCTTGACAAACCCCACAATGGAGGGTACCTTGAGGCAGGCCAGCCCACTCAGAACAAACGTATTTTAATGGGACTCCAGACCAAAAGTAAACAGTGTACTGTAACTACTGATCCTTGGGGTATTTTTTTTTTATAAGATCTTGTTACAGATATTTAAAGACGTGGTCATTTGGTAAACTCAAGGTTTGAATTTGTGGCCATGTTCCGGAACGTCTTTTAGTCCTTAAAGCAGAGCCCCACCATAATAAAACCAAACATATGAAACTAAATTTCACGGTGCAATTAAATTTCACTGTGTAATACTGTCTTTACTGTGTCCTTACTGTGCAATCCTGTTCGATGTGCAATACTCCTTTGCTGCTGGAACCGCAACCTCAAGACCTCAAGTGCTAAGCTACTCTCATCCTATGTTTTTCCTTTGCTCTGACTGTCTCTATAATAAGCCGTTCTCGCACAACTCTAATTGCCCCACGGGGATAAATAAAGGTTTCTGAATCTGAATCTCAAATATTTGAGCACACAAAGTGTGCGTAAAGTATAATTTATTACACTATTTGGGAAAGGTGACCAAATCATATGAAAAATTGTCATGGGAGATTGTAAGGTATGTGGTCTTGAAAACACTACGTTCACGGCTCAGTGAAAGGTGCCGCAACCTTCAACAAACTTGGCACGACGCTAACAAGGAAGTACATGTCTTTGTTTGTCCATCCACCTGTTGGCCTGTGTGTTGGGGGTGGAACATCTTTAAATGGGTTTCGTGTCGGTCTACCTCCGAAGGATGAATTTATGATGTACTGGCAAAAAATTCAAATTACAATTTTATCCACTATCCAGCCATAATGTCTGACTAAAACTATAAATCATGCACAAAACCTGATAAATACTGCGACAAAAGCCAAAAATATTACATGAAATCGATTGGATTTACTTTATTCATCCTGTGGGGATAAATATTTCTTGGGAAATAAATTGCAGGTGTCATGACAACTAGCAAAATTCTACGACTTGTTGAATTGCTTGAAGACTGAACATGTAGAAAAGGGAATCATATTGAACCACAAGCTCATATTTCAACTTCACGTTAATTATTCATAAAATCAGTCCAAATGTTATTTTAGATCCAAGCAACAACTTGGACTTGGTGGGGGGGAAGCGACACGCTGTGACTGAACTCTCACAGTGAAACCTTCTGTTTCGAGAGAACATTTGGATGTGGACAATACAAATGACAAATAAGCACGGCGAAATAAATACCGTGGCACGACAACTACTGCAGTGGAGGACTTGTGCGAAATCAAAAGGAGCACATAGCTCCGGGAGAAACTACCTTTTCGTCGGTGCACTTTTTGACGAGCGCATCTCGGGCCTGCAGCTTGCCCTCAATGACGCTGTAGTCTCCATCCTTCTTGTCCAGCTGCTTCCTGTGCGTGTCCACCTGCGCCATGAGCTCAGAGTTGCGTTTCTCCAGGCGGCTCCTCGCCGCGTCCGTGCGCTTCACCCGCGACTGCACCTCGACCAACTCATCCAGTAAGCGACCGTGCTTGTTGGACACGGTCCAGTAGTTGAAAGCCAGTATGGCGATGATCGCCATGAGGAAGATGAGGATGAAGGAAGGGAGTCGACCCCCGCGTCGGTTTGCGCCGAAACCGATCATGTCCGAACAGAAATTAAAACTGTCACTTCAGCTTTTAACCTTGTGGCTCAAAGAGAGTATTTCCCCGGTGTACGTGACATGCCTTGTGTATGCGGCAACCGCTCAGAAACACAAACCCCACACGAAGATCATTAACGACCAAAGACTTCTCACATCTCTCACGCTTTTATTCCCCGTCGTCCTCCTTCCGCATACTGGACATCTTCCCCAAAGTCCGCCCAATGTCAGTCCAAGAAGGACGTGGCCTAGCCCGGCTGGCACAGTGGAACACTGCACAGCAGACGTTACGTGGAAGTGGATCTCCGCGCAGCTCCGTGGCAGAGGCGCGAGGACGCGCAAGTGATACGGCTAACTCGAGCTATGTAGCATTAGCGGTTAGTTCTTTCACCCAAATTTGGGAAAAGTCTCCGTCGCGATCACACTTTTATCTCAGAGGGTTTGGTGCAACAATTCAACAGGGGTGTTGATTGTCTTCGATTGCGAATTAAGGTTAGCCCCCAAAACACGACCGCAGTCCGACTCCAGACAGCCCTTCATTAGCTACAAACAATGAGTGGAAATTCGAACGCAATCGGCGCCTATTTCCTGCAACATTCAGCGCGAGGTTAATTTTAACCCGAGCCAATGCAAACAGGTAAACTCTAGCAAACCTTCAGAATACGCGCTTTGATTCACAGCCCTGTCTTGCAACGTCCGATTTCTGTCCATAGTCGAGTTAACCGGAATGAACACCACGCTCTCCCCGGCGAAAGCTGATTTTTTTCAAAATAAAAGTTCTGAGTTGTGACGTGTGTGTGTTTACGTGGCATGCAGGTTGTTTCCGTAGAACCAGTTTTACGGAGACAATACGTTGGAGTGTGCTGTGTATCACTTAATATTACAATACAATTTTTGTAATTGCACAATCCAGAGATAGCTTCATGGTTGTAAATACTAAAGCTATGAAACAACTGTTGGTGCAGAATATTTCTCAAGAACAAGGACGCTGAATAAAAAAAAATCAAAAGCTTCCTTTGGTTCGCAAATTACTGTCTTTGCACAGATGAAATCTAATCTAGGTCCACTGGCCTGATGAGAGAAAAGGAATAGATAATGATCCAGCAATTTATGAAATCTTTCAGACAAATAATTGAACATACTTTATTACTCAAGGGTTCTGATCTCAACCCAAAACAACTATTCACCATGATATCAATTAGAACTTCCAATTGGCAAAGCTAAAACATTATTCGATGGCACCAGTAGTACATCAACACTTACATGTCATTAAATGCCAAAGGCAGTGTTCCGCCCATAATTATAGATGCGCCTTCAAAGTCATTGTTGAATCTACATCCGGCCGCGCACCAGCTCTTTGTAGATTAAACAAAACAAAACAAAACAAAACAGAATACCACTCTGAGTGAGTGACGCGAGGTTAGTGTGTGTGTGTGCGCGTGTGTGTGTGTGTGTGTGTGTGTGTGTGTCTGTCTGTCTATCTATCTATCTATCTATCGATACATCTGCACTGTGAGGTCAATGCGCTAACCACTTGTACACTGGGCTGCCGGAGTTTTGTTTTATTTATTCATTCATTCATCTTCCGAACCGCTTGATCCTCACTAGGGTCGCGGGGGGCGCTGGAGCCTATCCCAGCTGTCTCCGGGCAGTAGGCGGGGGACACCCTGAATCGGTTGCCAGCCAATCGCAGGGCACACAGAGACGAACAACCATCCACGCCCACACTCATACCTAGGGACAATTTAGAGTGCTCAAACAGCCTGCCATGCATGTTTTTGGAATGTGGGAGGAAACCGGAGCACCCGGAGAAAACCCACGCAAGCCCGGGGAGAACATGCAAACTCCACACAGGGAGGCCGGAGCTGGAATCGAACCCGGTACCTCTGCACTGTGAAGCCGACGTGCTAACCACTGGACTACCAGGCCGCCCTTGTTTTATTTAATTTAATTTTTTTGTCCAAGAGGACTTCTAAAATGCCAGCCGCTTGAAACTGAAGTTTAAGTTCAATCCGACAATGCAGGGTTACAAGCGGGCAATCAAAACCCAAGAGAATAAAAATCCCACAAAACTGCTTAAATCTATTTTCTAAACATATTGACTTATTATTGCATTTGAAAATTGTTTTCAGCACAGTACTGTTACTATGACGTTCATCTTGTCTACTCATTTTTTAAATTAGGTTTAAAGTTCCAGACAATTCTCTTTTTTGGTGGAGACAAAAGCTCCTACCGAGCTGATAGTTTTGGCTGTCACTTCAGCCTTCGTCGGAGTTGTCACTGCTTCCTTGTGACTTGTTTTAAAAACAGCTGACCGGGTTGGGAAACCTTCAAAATAAGGCTCTGCGACCTGGTCAAAGCTGCGTGCCAATCCCCGGCTACTGTTGAAACAATGTGTCCTTGGCCTGTGGGAGTATATAATCCCCCTCGTCCCTGTTGATGGTGCCATCTCAAAGCCTCCTTATTTCAATTGCCTCCTTGATCCATATCTTTTAAATTAATTGGTTTTTGATGTGATGGCTTTCCTCTTGTTCCAGTCCATGATGTGATTATTTCTTCTGCACTTGTCTGTTATGGCTGATTTCTTCTGCTTTTTGTTTCTGTGTTCGGCATGATTTGCGTGGGATTTCATCGATTATGTTACATTTCTTGTCCGGTGTTATGGCGTCTTTTGGCTGCACAAGTTGTTGCGATTTCTAGTATGGTTTTATTACTGTATGTGCAGTATTTGATGTTTTCTCATGATGGACTGAATGTGTCCTGGAATTCCTCTGACATATATGGAAGTGTTATTGAGTCCTTATTTTCACTGTTGGTTATTTATTTCGGTTTTGTTTTTCTTGCTTTTTTTCTGTTTTTGGTTTTGTCTGGCTTGCAGTTTTCCTTTGCTGATAGACCGTTTGGGGTATTGGCAGAGAGTAAGGGCGTGTTGGATGTGGTTTTCTTCTTCCTGTCTATCCTTGTTGTTTGGTATCATGGTAGTCCGGTTGTATAGTGCTCTGACGTGGGATGTTCTGAAGTCTAGAGGAAGTACTGGTTAGTATGTGTGGGTTTCCGGTATTTGTAAATAAATTCCTGTTCGTATACAGTACTTGTTTTAAATGCATTTTTATTGCTTTGTCCATGTTGTGGTTGGGCATGTCAAGGTTCAACTTTATTGTCAAATATGCATACATTGACATGTAGCATGGATGAAATTTATTTCTCTCAATCCTCAGCAAACAGTGAAAGACAATGTAGTCTAAAAACAGTATAAACATATAGACGATATATACAATAAGAGCAGCATAAAACAATGGCACTTGAGGCTATTGAGGATAAAAGTGAATAAAAGTGACGTAGTGCATTGTGCAATATGCAATATGCAGATGACGGATAATGAGGGAAGTGTCATAGTCTGTGACAGGAGGCAGGGGTCGGGCAGAGGCAGAGGGTGGGGAATTTGGGCAGAGCAGGGAGGGAGTTGAGTCTCCTGACCGCCTGGT
The DNA here is from genome assembly GCA_026261675.1 of Hippocampus mohnikei. NCBI lineage: Eukaryota > Metazoa > Chordata > Actinopteri > Syngnathiformes > Syngnathidae > Hippocampus > Hippocampus mohnikei. The sequence continues at coordinate 3,645,847 of JAKGUB010000340.1, forward strand.
GGAAGAAACTGTCTTTGAGCCTGCTGGTTCTGGCACGGAGACTTTGCAATCTCCTTCCCGACGGCAGCAGGCCAAAGAGGCTGTGGGATGGGTGTGTGGGGTCGCCTGCGATCCGGATGGCTTGGCGGGTCAGCCGGGAGTAATAAATGTCCACGAGTGGGGGCAGAGAGACACCAATGATCTTCTCAGCTGTTCTCACGGTGCGCTGCAAGGTCTTTTGGCAGGACACAGTGCAAGCACCATACCACACAGTGATGCAGCTGGACAGGATGCTCTCAATGGTGCCTGTATAAAATGTCTGCATGATGGGGGGTGGGGCTCTTGCTCTCCTCAGTTTGCGGAGGAAGTACAGGCGCTGGTTGGCTTTTTTGGCCAGTGATGCGGTATTGTGGCTCCAGGACAGGTCTTCAGAGATGTGCACTCCCAGGAACTTGGTGTTGCTCACTCTCTCCACTGTGGCACCGTTAATGGTCAGTGGAGCATGCTGGGAGTGCACCTTTCTGAAGTCCACAACAATCTCCTTTGTCTTCTCCACATTCAGGTGGAGATTGTTCTCCTTACACCACAAGGCTAGCCTGCTCACCTCACTCCTGTAGCTTGTCTCATCGTCGTTGTTGATGAGACCCACTACAGTCGTGTCATCCGCAAACTTAACGAAGAGGTTGGAACTGGACGAAGGAGTGCAGTCGTGGGTCAGCAGTGTGAAGAGGAGGGGCTCAGCACACATCCTTGTGGGGCTCCTGTGTTCATCATGATGGTGCTGGAGGTGTTGCCGCCGACCCGAACTGCCTGTGGTCTCTCCGTCAGGAAGTCCAACAGCCAGTTGCACAGGGAGGTGTTGAGCCCCAGGTGGTCCAGTTTGTGGATGAGCTGCTGCGGAATGATGGTGTTGAATGCTGAGCTGAAGTCGATGAACAGCATTCTGACATGTGAGTTCTTGGTCTCCAGGTGGGTGAGGGCTGAGTGAAGGGCAGTGGAGATGGCGTCTGCAGTTGATCTGTTCTGCCGATATGCAAACTGGTAGGGGTCCAGGGAGGGGGAGGGCAGACTTTATGTGCTGCATGACTAACCGCCGAAGCACTTCATGAGAATGGGGGTGAGTGCGACCGGGCGGTAGTCATTGTAGCTGGAGGGCGACGACTTCTTCGGGACCGGGATGATGGTGGTGGTCTTGAGACAAGTGGGGACAACAGCCTGGCTCAGTGAGGTGTTAAAGATGTCTGTGAAAACATCTGTGAGCTCCTCAGCACAGTCTCTCAGGACGCGACCAGGAATGTTGTCAGGACCTGCCGCTTCCGGGCGTTTGTTCTCCTGAGGGAATGCCTCACACTATCCTGGGAAAGTGTCAGCACCTGGTCGCCAGGAGGGGGTGGGGTCTTCTGTGCTGGGGTGTTATTGTCTGTCTCAAAACGAGCAAAGAAGTCGTTCAGGTTGTTCAGCAGCGAGATGGCGCTGTCGCAGGTGTGCGGAGAGGGCTTGTAGTCCGTGATGGTCTGGATCCTCTCCACAGGTTTCTGGTGTCTCTGCTGTCCTTGAACTGGTCTGTAATCCTCCTTGAGTATTGTCTTTTGGCCAGCCTGATGCCTCGTGACAGGTTGGCCCTGGCAGTCCTGAGGCCCACCACATTTCCAGCTCTAAAGGCGGTGTTCCTGGCCCTTAGTAGCCTGCGGACCTCACCTGTCAGCCATGGCTTCTGATTGGCTTGGATGGTAATGGTTCTGGTGACCGTGACATCATCCATACACTTCCTTATGTAGGACGTGACGGTCTCCGCGTACTCGTTGAGGTCAGTTGTTGCGTGTTTGAACACACTCCAGTCTGTGGTGAAGAAACAGTCTTGGAGTGCTTCTGTGGAACCCTCAGGCCACACTCGTACTTGCTTCCTCACTGGTTTGATGACTTTCACCAGTGGCCTGTATGCTGGCATTAGCATCACAGTGGTGTGGTCTGAGGCACCAAGGTGGGGGAGGGGGAGGGCTTTGTAGGATCCTCTGACTGTGGTGTAGACGTTGTCCAGAATATTTTTGCCTCTTGTGGGAAAGTTGATGTGGCCATGTAGTTGTGGAAGCACGCTCTTGGGGTTTGCATGATTGAAGTCTCCAGCCAAGATGAGAAAGGTGTCGGGGTGGGCTGTCTGCTGCTCACTGATGTGCTGATGGAGTTCAGCCAGAGCCATACTCCTGCTGTTGGTTGAGCCAGGGGGAATGTATATTGCTACCAGCAATATGGCACTAAATTCCCTCGGCAGGTAGAATGGCCGGCATTTGATAATCATAAACTCCAAGGTTGGTGAGCAGCGCTTGCAAACCACAACAGCGTCACGGCACCAGGCATCGTTGATGTAAACACAGATTCCCCCGCCGCGAGTCTTCCCCCCCTCGACGAGCTCTCTGTCTGCTCGGCAGCACGTTAGCCCAGCTAGCCGAATAGCCCAGTCCGGTACACTGTCGTTGAGCCATGTCTCCACGAAAACAAAAACGCAGCAGTCACTCACGGTTTTGGAAGATGTCCGAAGTAAGCGGATATAGTCCAGTTTGTTGTCCAGCGAGCGTACGTTGGCCAGCGTGATTGTCGGGATCGCCGGTCGATGAGGACTAGCTGCTAGCCTAGCCCGGATACCTCCGCGCTTCCCCCTCTTCTGCTTCCTTAGATTCCGTCGGTGGCGCTTCCACCGTGGGCTGGTTGCAGGAGTGGGGGTCGGTGATTGAACAGGCCTCCGCAGCAGACCGCAGTCACGCAGCAGATCGCAGTTAAGCAGTTTTTTCGCCTTTGTTGGATTATTGTCCGTTTTTTTAGCTCTGCCGATGGCGAGCAGAAACTCGCGAGGATATGCGCGCCTTGGTACGCTACTCAGTGAAAACAAGGAACATAAACAACACGAAGAACACTGATTTGCCGGGGGAGAGAGAGAGAAGCCGCTGCAGGTAGCCGCGCCGCCATGTTCCCAATGTATTATGTTCCCAATGCCTCCCGTCGCTCGTTAAGTTCCGTATTGATGATATCTGTTCTGCTTGCAGTGGTCCTTATTTGTTCTCTGAGAAGTGTTGATGTTGAGGCTTGCCGGGGTTTTTGGTTCATCTGTGCATCTGAGGTTGAATCTCAGGTGCGTTTTTTTTTTTTGGCATGCGAGCTTTATTTCTAATCATTCCCGGCGGCGGAGGGAAAACGACAGCATCCTGTCCGTATCTTCCATGGACTCTCGCTATCATGTTCATCTTGTCTACGGATTGGTTCAATTAAGTTGACGCTCTCTTTTTGTCCATAGAAAAACACTTACCTATAGCTGACGCTTTCGGCTGTCACTTCAGCCTCTGTCGGACCATTGTCTGGAAAAAAAAACACAATGTAAACCTAATTTAGTACAGTACTGTATTTATATTAACATAAGAACGAATTTCCATGACAGACAACTACAAAAAAAGTCTGTGATATAGCAGGATCATGGTAGGTGATGTCATGGAAAGGCACTAAAAACGAATTATCTCGATAATAACAGTAAATATTTGTAATATTTTGTCCGAAAGGTAGTATACAGTAAACCACACCTTCTATTGGAATAACAACACAAATCAAAAGATACAAACTTATCTTTTATTGTAACACTGATAAGAAATATAACACAATGAGGTCAGTTCAAATGTTTGTCATGTTTGTTCTTGAACCAGCGGCACCACAAAATATTCACCACCCTAACAGTAATAATTCCACAACATTGTCAAGCACTGGCTGGTAAAGCCCATTCTCTCCAGTTCACAGTTGAATTACTCATACAGTATTTATTACGTTTCTTCCCGTTTCACACAAAGACAAGAAAAATACCAAGACTGTAACACAATATCGTTTTTCTCTGAATGACAGATCTCAGCTTAGCGGCAATGTGTTTCATTTTGCTGAAACTCAGCGTAAAAAAAATCCCCTGAGGGAGAAACATTCTGTTTTCTGATGAGAAAAAAAGCCACTACAGACAGGCAAGCTCAGTCTGAGTTTGCTACTATTTCTGCTAATGACTGTGCAGACTCTCTCGGGGATCGAGAAGATATCGTTTGAGCCTCTTCCCCTTTTCTTACGCAACAGACAAACTGTGCAAACTTGAACTCACAATGCCGGACTGCTTATGAATTTCTGCACAGCAAAAGGTGTTGCTGCGACATGAGCACTTTGGAATGCCCTCATAGCTTAGACGCAGGTCCTTGTGAAGATGGCGGTCAGAGAATAGTTTCCCTGCACTCAATGCTTTGTTCAAAGGATGGCGAGTCCAGGGGATTGATACCGGTGCCGGTAATCCGAGAGAGATTTTTGGGACGGCGCATGGAAGGAGAAGAACTCAAAGCACCGCAGCTTTGGAGGTGAAGATCCTCTTGGTCACGTTTCCTGGGAATGCCACTGATGCGCTGGGTCATCACCTGTGCACCACCACAAACATGAGCATCGTGATTAGTGCCACTTAACAGTGATACAGTCCCCTCCAAAAGTATTGGACCGGCAAGGTAATCTCCTTTATTTTTTGCTGTATCGTGAAGACATTTGGGTTTCAGACCTAAAGATTAATAGAAGACAAAAGTTGACCTCGCCATTGCAGCACTTTTGGCAGGGACTTTACTTTCAATACAAAGACAAATAAGCCAGAAGTGACAATAACAGTGGTACATTGACTTTTATGTCTAATTTGTCCCGTGACAAAGCTGTTAACTCAATTCACTCATATATCAAATCAATATCCCCCTTTGAAATGAACTGAATTACTAATAACCTGTTCCAGCCAACCCCCCCCTCCCATGCCTCCCACACATTTTTGTTGCACTTTTGTAATAAAGAAAAACAGCAGTGTATTGTAAAGTGTAAAGAAAAACTGGTTTTACTAGGCGTGATTAAGCTGTAAGTCTCACACACACGCACACACACACACACACACACACGCACACACACACACACATGCACACACGTGTGTATGTTCAAGTGTTTTTATGCGTCTTTAATGGCCGTGGCTGAGAGAGTGTCATCGCCTTGAGTCAGTCCGGCTGACTATTTACCACGAGTTGAGTTCAGTGTTCTTGTCCGCTCACTGCTCCTTTCGAGTGTTGTCCTTTTGTATGTTTGTCAAAACCATTCAATAAATGGTTGAAAACACATTGGTGACTTTTACTCCCGTTTTTGTTCGCCGCGCATGTGCAGTAGGATATCTGTAAAGCAGGTGTCTCAAACGTGCGGCCCGCGGGCCAACTGCGGCCCCCGGGATGATAATTTGCGGCCCCCGTGTTAATATGAAAGATTAATATTAGTGTGGCCCGCAAGATTGATATGAATGACTCTTGTTGTGTGCGGAGCTGAACGAACCAATCACGGAGAGGTATTGACCCTATTCCGCCCTGCCCATTTTTTAGAGGAAATAAAATCAGAATACGGGGATGTGCTCTACTTCACTGGGGTACGTTAGCTCAGGAGGGGAAACGTATTGAAGAGATATTTGGAGTTGAGAGCAGAAGTAAAAGACTTCATGGAGAAGGACGGGGTGGCTTCTTTTTAAAATTATTTTATTTAATTGATTATTTTGTGTTAAAAATAAAGATATTTGGGAACATTGGAATGATTTATCAGCGCTTTTCTTGTGGAAACCCTGATGCGGCCCAGCCTCACCCACATTCTGCCTCCAGTGGCCCCCAAGTAAATTGAGTTTGAGACCCCTGCTGTAAAGCTTGCCGGCACCTCAAATCTCGGCTCATAACGCAAAGAAAAACAAATATTCCCGAGCGACAGCTCATAACTACGTTAGCGCAATCGTTTCAATGCCGTACTGTTAAATGTGCTCAACTCCGCAGCAGTAATAAGACTGTAGAGGTTTACTTGGTGGTTTTTTACAGATGAAACGTGCACGCTTTTACGATTTAGTAGGAAGCTTGAGCGCAAATGGCGTGCGACTGAACTTGAGGTCTTCCGTCAGACATGGTGTGTGATAGCTTGCTGAAATACAACAAGGTTCTTCTTTAGCTAAAACCAGTTATTTCTCCAGAATAATCAATCTCAATAAAAAACAACCTTAAATACGTATTTGATAGAGTAGCAATGCTAACGCAACAGCAACCAAAACGTCAATTCCACCTTCCATTCAGCTCAGGATTTCTTGCAAACGGAAGATTCCGATCATCAGGGACGAGAATAAGGGCACAGTTCGTAAAACCCCGTCGAATCTCGTGATTATTGATGTTAATAGGGGTGTTAAGGCAAATAATTGTCTGACAACCCTCTTGAAAGCTTTACAAAACTGGTTTGTGCGGCAAAACAAACAGCTTGTGTACTTTGACGTGCATCCTGGCAAACTCGTTACGATCTTGCTACCTACCATTTTAAATATTATTAATTTAATTAAATTTTTCACTCTCATCTGGCACTTGTATGATCCATGTTATTAGACTCCTACTTAAGTGAATAGACCTTGGCCCAGAGAGTCTCGAGAAGTCAATATAGGTCGGTTTCAAATCTCCCATTTATGGCAAAAATTCGTGAAGAAGTCATTTTCAAGCAACATCTTATTGATTCCATAGATAAACAACCATTCGTGTTCACACTCACACCTAGGGACAATTTAGAGTGCCCTACCATGCATGTTTTTGGAATGTGGGAGGAAACCGGAGCACCTGGAGAAAACCCACACAGGGATAGGGAAAACCTGCGAACCCCGAATAAGATCCAGCACCACAGCTATATAAAAATATCAATGCTCAGTTTTCGGGCGGCCCGGTGTTCCAAGTGGTTAGCGAGTCGACCACACAGTGCAGAGGTGCAGGGTTCGATTCCGGCTCCTGCCCGCCTGTGTGGAGTTTGCATGTTCTCCCCGGGCCTGCGTGGGTTTTCTACGGGTGCTCTGGTTTCCTCCCACATTCCAAAGACATGCATGGCAGGTTAACGGAACACTCTTTAGGTGTAAATGTGAGCGTGGGTGGTTGTTCGTCTCTCTGTGCCCTGCGATTGGCTGGCAACCAGTTCAGGGTGTCGCCCGCCTACTGCCTGAAAACGGCTGGGATGGGCTCCAGCACCCTCTGCGACCCTTGTGAGGATACAGCATATCCGAAAATGGATGGATAGATGGATACTCAGTTTTTATTTTTAGAGGCAACCACACTACAGTATTGGGAAAAAACCTGTTCGTATGATGGAGTGGTACGTCATCGAAAACTACAATTGCAAATGATCACGCATATTCAGAAAGAGAGAGAGAGAGAGAGAGAGAGAGACTGTAAGATAAAGTTACCTGGTCTATGACATTGGCACTAAATATGGCCTCCTCCATGTGTCTCTCATCTGACTTGATGACACATTTAATATTGTTGACAACTTGCTGGACTTCAGGTGGTAAATTACAACTTGAATGCTCCAGGAACTTGGCCACCAATATTTTAGTGTCTTTATACATTTTGAGGTCAGCCAAGGACTGTGGTCGTTCATGGGGGGCGTGTGCTTGCAGAGCTCTCGTTTTAAGGTGAAGGTCTATTTTTCTGCTCTCCTTTTGCTGCTTCTTGGCGCATATGCGACTTGCTTTGCCTCCGATAGCCTCTGCTGAAATGCACGATTGCTCTGAAGATGAGACAAAGGATAACAGATGAGCATCGCTAAAGAAAAATTAACTTTGGGGTGTATCAATTTTAAATCTTACACTGGGTTAGGATTATGGATTATCAGGAAACAAAGCCCAAGTGTAGCTCTATGTAGGTTGAGACAAACATAAGGTTGAGTGTTATGATTACAATTAATGGTCATTATAATATGAAAAACTAAAGAGCATCCTACAGTGGAAATTAAAATGATAAAACTGCAATTAAAGGATTATGAGAATAATCCTTACATTTTGATTTGTTTGGACACACAAATGTGTAAATAGCTTCAATGCTTTGTATTAAATATAACATACATACCGTAAATTCCGGACTATAAGCCGCTACTTTTTCCCCAAACTTTATTCAGTGATGCGGCCAATTTATGTAATTTTTCTAACGGCCGCCAGGGGGCGCTCGAATAGAAAAAGTAAGATTAAGACCGGTCTTTATGACACTGTTTAATTCCGACACTGAGGACGGTGACTTCGATGGCTTCAGTTCACAGGAGGAAGATGAAGACGGCTCACCGTGATTTTTATAAGTACCGGTGTGTTCTTTTACCAGACCTGTTATACTGTGTTGCTATTCTGTTGCTAGCGTGTTGTTACCATGTTGCTACCGTTTTACTGCCGCGTCACAGGCACCGTTTGGGAAGAAAGTTATATTATTATTATTGTTGTTAAGTTATATTATTAAAACTTTGAAAACTCTCTCTATGTACCGTCTTTCTTTGTAAATATGTTTACATGTTTTAATGTGGGCACATGCGGCTTATATACAGGTGCGGCTTGTGTATGTACAAAATTGGTTTTCCTCTAAAAATGTAGTGGGTGCGGCTTATAATCAGGTGCGCTCTATAGTGCGGAAATTACGGTATTAGTAAGAAAGAAAGAAAAGCACCATCTTTTGGGGGCATTGTTTCTCCAGCCCTCTATACCGCTAGAGCTTAAAACCATTTCAAACTTTACCTTGCTCTGGCGATATACGATCTGAATCTCCAGCTGAAGCATTAATTGCAGAGATGGAGACACAAGATTCTCCTGTAAAAGAAGACCAAGACCATCTTTGAACGTGAACTACTGCATTGTGTCCACTGAAATTAGTCGGAGACACACCACGTGTAATAACGGTCGACAGGTGGATGACTAATGGTGAGATGCAATTTTCAGATGTAAAACAAAATCTCTCTTACTTCCAGTAGTGGAGGAGCAGGAGATGGGGTCGCTGGTGGAGCGGACAATACGTGCCAGTTTGCGGTACCTCCTGGCTGCACGGAGCCCTCGAGGCTTCTCTGCGGGCGAACGTCCACTTTGAGTTGAGGTAGAGGGAGGCTGCGGAGTAGAAGAAGAGGACCAAACACTAAAGCACAACCGGGGGCCTCGTAGCCTGCTGGGAGGAGATGGAGAGGGAGAGGGAGCTAAGGGACTGATGGCTAAGGTTCCCCCTGAGGAGGCCACTGAGGTGGGGGAGCAAAGCTGAAGAGGCGGGGAGGCGGCGACAGCAAGCGGGAGTTTCCGACTCATCATTCGTGCTTTAATGAGAGAATGCGGTGACACTTTTGGCGGCTCTTCTGGCAAATGTTTGGCTGATGCAAGCTCATCGCAGAGGTGCATGGAAGGCCTGAGTTCGTCACATACACGCGAGTTGTCTGCGGAATCCTCCTGATCCAAATTACTGTAGTTTTCGGAGGACCAGTCTGGAGAGCGTTCAAGGGACTCCTGGGTATGTGAGGATTCACTGAATCCAGTGTCACTGGGGCGAGCGTTGGTGTTGGACAGGACACGATGGCAGCGTGTGCGTGTACAAAGCTCTAGGCTGGTGAAGCTTCCGTCAGTCGGTGCAGTCTGGTGCGTACTGTAGGGAGAGGAATCCGAGCCTTGGACCTCTAGAGAACACAAATCCTCGGAGGAGCAAGTGTGGTCGTGATCGGCAACTTCCGAGACCATCAGGGATGCACTGTCTACAGAGGCTGAGAATGTGAAACAAATGCACCATCAGTAAGAAGAAGACAACATTTTTTTAAAGCTAAGTGTTACCTTGAGTGCTGAGTCCTGCTGTTGTGTTTCTGTCACATAAACTGGATTCAGTGGCTTGTTGTTCGATACTGGTGGTGACCTGTCAGCAGCAAATTATCAGCAGAATAACTTTGTTTTAATTTTCGTTCACTGTTTTAATTATTATTATTTAGTTACAGTAGTTTGGTCGTAATAGTTGTGAGGCCTGGGGTCTTCAATAGCAAACCGGAACAGTAGGGGGCACTATAAGACCACATTCATTTTGAAGGATTTTTAAAAATTTTTTTACTGGCAACTGTAACTAGCTGTAAATGTAGCCACTGTATTTACATCATCTAACATGTTTCTAACATATTAGCAATTTGGTAACAGACATGTTTCTTGTTCTTACAATGTATTATTTATTTTGAAATGGTAATTGACCTGCATCTGAGTTGGAATCTGCTCATCTACTATTACTGTATTTGTAATTTTGGTGGTGGTGGTGGTGGGGGTGATCACATGAAAATCAGGGAAATGGAATGCGTCACAAAGAGAATATAAAACAGTGCGACAGTCTTAAAAAAATAGGCTAATATTTTTTTTTGTGTTCCACCACAAATTCTTTTGGAAGATTCTTGAAGATGCAGTTAAAATGCATAACGTGAGAAATGGACATGAAGAAAATACCCGATTGGCACCGCAATCAATTTCGCCAAGCAGAGAGCCAATCAGGAAGTCGTGATCGTCCTCACCTGGCTTGCAGGAGTCTGCCCGACCACAGACTCATATGGTGGGGGCAAATCAGTTGGGTATAGCATCCCGGGGCTGTTGATAGGCACCCCATAAATGGCACTAAAGGGGGGATGGGGGAAGTCCAGGTGCAGGCCTCTGTAAAAGACATACCAGTATTTCTGACCATTAATAAATCATAGTAGCGAGAGAATGACAGTGTCAAAGGGCTAGTGGCTTAGTGCCAGTAATTAATTTAACTCGTAGAAAATGATCACAAGAACCATATTCAACCATATTTTCTTCGGCACGAAACTACATTATGTACACTGTTCATACAACGGTGCTTAAGTTTAAGGTTAATGTCACAGCTGTCAGGAACCTTGGCAATTAGCAAAATATTACTTTTTTGGTATTTCTGTAACGTTAATACACTAGTATGTGAAATACCTACATGTATTTGTTCCCTTCTCAAATTATTATTCTTTTACATAGTTTCCCCACTTTAATGTTCGAGACAACCAAGCGAAATATTAGCGGGGAAAACTACTCAAAGCTACCTGGCTCTGTTCTCTTTTTAGCCCCTAAACTTAACACCATGCCCACATTGAACTCGCGGTACTGCCACCTAGGGGTAGAACAGCGCACAGCAGATATCAACAGACAAACAGTCATCTGACCTTTAATGACACTCTGGAGAGTGTATCACAAATTAAAATAATCCCTCTATATGAGAAAGAAATACAACCTGAGATTTCCCACGAGCTACAGCACGATGATGTCATGAAACACTCCTGGCTCTGCAGAGGAACCCTATAAATTATCATCCCTGTCATGTTTATATTTATGGCATAATTGGCCAGCAGATGTGCATGCTTTCTAGGGAATGGACTCCATCAGCAGTACTCTCTCTTGGTTTATGATCTATACTTTAAAATAAAATGAGTTATTCCATTGCAAGTTACTTCACTAACAAGCATCGCATCTAAAACTAATCAGTAGTGTTTGGTTAAGTGTCACTTGGTCTTAGAACCTAAATCCATCTCTTCATCCATCCAATTTTGACCACTTTCTCTTCAGGGTCACGGGTGAGTTGAAATGTATTGCAGTCAACATGACTTGGGAATGACAGGGTCCACTCTGGATTGATCACCAGTCAACGACATCATTTTTTTCCCCCCCACTCAAGATTTGTGGCTACATTACATTGTCGAGTGATTGCTCGGTCGGCCACCTAAATGATTTCGATGATTTACATGTTGAAGCAATTTGTGGTTAACCGGTTGAAGCAATACGGACAACAAATGCATGACTGAAATCAAACAAATGTATCCTACATGGATCCTACATCCTAGTTATTCACAGTATAATATTGCAGATACTGCAAGCAGAACTAAATAATCACATAGTCTGACTAATTGTTATGATCTGTGCATGAACATTTGTAGCCCAGACGAAAATTTTAAGCTAAAAAAAGCTATAGTCTAAGATGATTATTTCTAAATTGTCATTGGATGATGCATCAGTAATGTCCAATGCTGTGTGGTTATAAAGTCGTCTTGTACCTTGTCACTTCTCTGGCCTATACTATGGGATTGGCCGACTCCGTAGGTCAGTGCGTGGACGTGGTTTCGTATCTCGCCGCCCTTCACTATCTATCTGGAACCGAGGACTCGTGAGTACCATTCAAACACAGTGCATGTGACAGTTTAATTTTGCTTGCATGGTGGGTCAAGGGGCCTTTTTATTTTAAACGTTTGGAAGGTCACAACGCACCCGAGCAACATCAGGCCTGCAACGAAAAACAGATTTGTTTCTTTTACGAAGGACCATTTGAGTTGAATATATGGACCACCAAGATGTTTTCATTTACTATTTGTGTGTTTAATAGTTTTGTTTTTACTCAAAGTTCATACTCTTTGTATTTAAATGTACCATGTTGTCAGTATTTCTTCTGTTGTACATTGACTCTCAAGTTACTTTAATTATTCTTAGTAGTATATAAAGGTCATATCGTGATATTTTTCCTGCAAAATGGAGGCACCGTCATTTATAATTGATCTCACAGGTGTAGAATTATTCTTTGATCGTATCTCCTGTTTACCAGGGTAATTGAATTACCCGTAGTTGTAAAAGTATCCGGGAGCCTGCTCATAGGACTAACACGCCATTAAAAACAGCGTTAATACCTTAGCTACATGAGACGGGTGTTACGTATTGAAACAAACATTTGTTTATCTTTGTTTTCATCCATTCATTGTCATGATTCGGTTTGGGACCAACAGGTGGCACTGCAGGGCTCTCCCTGAGCTGCACACCTGTTGGTCGTTTAGCAATTAGGAGCATAAAAGGACTCCCTCCCGACCACTCGGTGTCAGGTCATTGTTGCTTTTTGGCTACTGTCATGTTTGTTTGTTGCCGATTGTCTGCTGCTGTCAGGTTTCTTTCGGTCATGTTTCTGTTATTGAGTTTTATCTTCAGTCATGTGTTTTGTTTGATACTTTGGACTTTGTTTTGGACTTAGTTTTCTGTGTTTTATTAAATACAATTCGTCAAGTACACCCTGCTCCTCCCTCGTGCCTGCTCTTTGGGGTCCACCACCACCTCGCAACGTGACATTCATCCATCCTGTTTGTCCTAGTTAGGGTGAGACTCGCCCAACAAGACGACGGGTGCCACGCCCTGGACAGCTCGCCAGACCACATTGAAAACAAAGACATTAACACTTCTATGCACAATTACAGTGAATCAAAATCTTCACTGGATCTAACCTGTTTGCTTTTGGAATGTGGAAAGAAGCCGGAGCACTGGTGAAACACCACACAAGCACAGGGAAAATATGGAAACTCCTCACAAGACTCGAGCTGTTAGTGAAAGCCAGAATTTCTCTCTCTCTCTAGTGCTAAGCGCCAGTTTAACATGCTGCCTGTCTTTGCCTCACTCCCTGCAATTCAAATTCGTCCGGAACAGAGTTGGGCAATTGGTGGCCAACACTCGGAATGGCCCCAAGATGAAGTTTTGAACATTATAAATCACCTGATCAATTTTTAGCTGTAATAACACTGTTTCCCACATATTTGCAGCCATTACTTCGGAACACTTCCAACTGTTCATCTCCATTTGAGAAGAAGAATGTCGAGATGCTGTCAGCCATGATACATTTTGTGGCATTTTAGAGTTACAAAAGCTAATGGAGACACTTTCAACCCAGAGAGAATAAGGAGGGTCTATGATGTAATTACCAGGAAAGGGCACATTCACATATACTGCTGAAAGAGCGGGAAGTGAACACATTGACTTAGCATTCAAAGGAACTAACAATAAATCAACCATTGGGTGGGCACATCAGTAAATTTTGACGGTCCATCATCTGGCCCGCGGGTCATTCTTCAGTGCCAGGGAGGCCGCGAGCGAGCGCGTTAGCGCCGCCCGCTCCCCCATACAGTGCGCCTGCTTGACAGCGAGTCAAAGACGCCCCGCGTTTCACTGGCCACCCAGTCACGGAGCTCGCCGCCTCATCGGTAACATATGCTTGTCTCAAATATTAAGCAATGCAAGCCTTAAGTACACGTGCCCCCGTGAGTGGCTGTTGTGACAGACGGTGGAGTCGCCGTGCAATGAAGATGCACCGGTTTTGTGAATTGCCTTGGTTCAATTAAAAAACAAAACAGACTTGCACATATTTTGTCCATGTTTAAAATGTCATTTCTGTCAAATACAGTATCTGGTCAGGAAGCGCTCGGTCCTGTGCAATTTTGAAAATTTGTAGCTTTTTAGTTGCCCATTCCTGCTCTCGACTGTGCTTTTTTTTTTTTTTAATACCGCCTTGAGTAGAATTAACTTGAAAAGGCGATGAAAGATAGTTATTAGAATCTTGAGCTTATTTGAACAGTATTATGCAGTTGCAACATGAATAAATCGAGCTTCCGTGAACATTGTCTTCAAGTGCTGAATCCGCTTGTTTGTTAAACGTGGAGGATTTCGAATAGAAGACACTCAGATAGTACGCGACATTTGGGGAAAGCACCTTAGATGCAATAGAAAGAAAAAAAAAGGGATACTGATGAGAGGTCTTTTGCTTCTCACCTTTGTCCATCCATTGATGGTGTGCAGGTGTACTCCGGGGTAGTAAGGCGGTGGGGGAATGGGAGGAATAAACTCATCAAAGTCCAGTGTTTGGTGAAGGATGGTTCCATGGGGAGTCATACAATCAGCGTTTAGCTCTCTTGTTCGGTGTGGCATGAACTGAAAGACATCAAAAGAGACACGCCGTCGTTCCAGAAGTCCCCGCTTGTTATTTCAAACCATAAAGTCCCCACAGCGTCCCCCTCAGATATTAAAAGTTGATTCCGCTGCTGTTTCAAGCGCCGGCAAGCTGCAGTACGATTTTAAGACATTTTTCTTTCAGGTGCGACGACAGTATTTTAAACATTTCCCAAGTGGGAAATTTTTCCACAACAAGTCGCATTTCTCCTTTTCTATATTTAACGAGTTAGTATGCCATAACATTTTTTTTTCTACAAAGAATATAATTTCATTCTGAAAAACAGTCTTTGTAATCAGAATTGTTTTTGCACCGGCAGAGCTTCTGCTTTTGATCGGTGTAGTCAAATTAAAAAAATAATAATTTTGGGTGCAAAAACCAAATATAGCTTGCTCATGTTAATTTCCCTCATGGCAAGAGGTATTAAGCTTTTCTTAATAGTTTTAATGCTCCACATAAAATGACAGGGAAAGTTAATTCGGAGAATATTGCACCTCTGCGGAACGAATGACAAGAGAGTTTCAAGCGTTTCATTCGGCTGCAAGAGGATAGGACGCGGGTCCTGTGGCAGTTGTCCTCGGCTGACTTTTGCTCAAATGAAATGATCTTTCACAGGCTTGGCATGGAGAATGGGAATCACATTGCATCATTCAATTCTAGGGCGATAGCGATCGTTTTCCCAGTGAAAGCCAAAAATAAATAAAAATACAAATAAAAAAAAAAGCCTCCCATTATTATTATTATTGTCCACACTCACCATCTGCAGCACATCAGTGGAGACAATTTGCATGCAGCACATGGCTGTCGCCAGGGCACAAACAATGGTGGAGATGACGTTTAGGGCGCACACGCTGAACAGCAGCTCCTACGAGAGGGAACATGAGGAGGAGACGATGAGATGATTGAAAAGGACAGAAGGTATAAACGTATCCATCAGGTCACACGTGTCAGTGCAAACACAGTACATAAAGTGCACCCTTATTGCAAGGTAGAAAGTTTGTTGACAAAAGACATTTTTGATCGAAGCTATGCCAGGTTTTCTCAAGAGTGAGTTAGAGAAACGGCACGTGGACATCCGTGCTTTATAGTTCCAACAAGGATCTCCATAAACTTTACCTGAAACGCTGACTACAATAAAAGTACAAGGTCAATTGTAATATGTTTATTTTATGGGAGAATTCAACTCATCAACAGACACCGTCACACTCTCAGCCAGGAAATGTGCCCAACTGCTCAGAGACTAAGGACTACTCTCTTCGGAGCTTATACCACATAAACCGTTAATAACCGTATTATAGGAATTCATTTCCTGGTGGGCCGCACAGAAACAACAACTGCCTGGAAATTGGATCCAGGGGAAGAATTTGTCTGGAAGAGGACAGATTCCAGCAAAAGTTTCAAAGCACCTTAAGTACTGCACATATATAATATGCATGTTTACCCACAATGGACAGCCTGACAACATTCCTTCCAGCTGCGCCCTCTGTACAGTATTTTCCCTACTGAGTGGGAAAGTGGAACACGATGCATGGGTGTGAGCATGTCAACACCAGCCAAATGAAACATTGTGAGAGATAGCGATAACCTTCCCCAGTACAACCGTGGCTCCTTGGAGAACTCTGGCTTGGCCTCCTTCATGCATGCCATGCTGAGATCATGTTGTGCATGTGTATGGCGTACTAGAATTTGCATTCCAACCATTATTTTGGACAGCAATTTTCCAAAAGTGCACAATTATAACAACATCTACTTCTGATCTCTTTTGTGTTACTATTCGTTGACAGTGCTAATGTAGGACGGCGCACGTCATATAACGTCATATATTTTGTGTTACGGAGTGTTACGGAGATAATTAACCACCCATCGATGCCAATCTGGGGAGAGATTTTCACAGCAAGGCTACAAACCTGCCCTTCAACACACACATTATTGCATTGTTCCATCCCACTGATGAATTACAGCCAGCTGAAATCACTGAATCTGAAAAGTTGGCCGTGGTCAGTGTTCTATACACCCATTAGAATAATCTCTGCTCAGAGGAAGAGCATGTCAGCTACCTAGTTATCATCAGTAACGGGAGCGGAGTAACAGTCATGTGGCATGGTAAAGACTCAGGGGAGCAGATCATGACAGCTTCTGGTTCCACATAACTCAACACGTCTCACGACTTGCGGCTCTTAATAAAGGTTTATCGCCCTAATTCCCAGATGTCGTTGAAAGAGAAATGATCGCAATGATAAATGTACTTGATCTTTCCTCTTTTCCAAAGCACGCTTCATCCCGAGGAGTCTTTTATTTGCTTATCAATGTTTTCTAATCAACCAGAGGCATAAAATGAACGGATATGATTGCAATAAAATCACAGTTGTATATCATTCGGGCAGTAGTCGAGATGATCTTCCGAGAGATCAAGCACTTGCAGCCAAGCCAGACGAGTTATGTCCGACATACTAAGAGGTTTGTCACTTGGGGAAAGACAAATCTTGGTGCCAATTTTCACTTCCTCCTGATTTACCGTAATTTCCGCACTATAGAGCGCACCTGATTATAAGCCGCACCCACTACATTTTTAGAGAAAACCCAATTTTGTACATACACAAGCCGCACCTGTATATAAGCCGCACGTGCCCACATTAAAACATGTCAACATATAGGTGATAGTACACTATCACCTAATGTGATTCTCTTAGGAGA
Organism: Hippocampus mohnikei; assembly: GCA_026261675.1. Classification (NCBI taxonomy): domain Eukaryota; kingdom Metazoa; phylum Chordata; class Actinopteri; order Syngnathiformes; family Syngnathidae; genus Hippocampus; species Hippocampus mohnikei. The sequence continues at coordinate 3,663,120 of JAKGUB010000340.1, forward strand.
TTTTAATATCCACATGGACAACATCAATAACTCACTCACCAAAGACTTTACCTCCTGTCTGGACAGTTTTGGTTTTCAACAGTTTGTCAACTTTCCCACACACAGCAAAGGACACATTCTGGATTTAATCTGCTGTTTAGGATTATCACCAACAAACTGTAAAACCGATCTCCTGCCATACACAGATCATCTATTGCTTTCATTCAATATTAATCTGTCCTTTTTCAAATCCAAACCACAACGCATTATACATTTCCGTAAAATCAAGGACATTAACCGGACAATTTAGTATCACTTATCAACAATCTCCCCAATACTGATTGTCTTTCCACAACAGATGAGTTCTTGACACACTACAATTCAAACCTCCATAACATTCTCAATACCCTAGCCCCACTCAAAACCCGAACTGTCTCCTTCAACCAAACAGCACCCTGGTTTACCCCTACCCTCAGACAACTAAAATCAAAAGGCCGTCAACTTGAAAGATTATACAGGAAAACTGGACTCGCAATACATAAGGAAATGTACACTACCCACTTCCTCCATTACAAGGACTCAATTTCTGAAGCCAAGTCAACATACTACTCTGGTTTAATCAGCTCCAATGAAGGGAATCCCAAAACACTCTTCTCACTCATTTCTAAATTCACTAAACCTGCTGACGCTCTTCCATCACATCTCTATTCCACCGATTTCTGTAATACTCTGGCCTCATTTTTTACATCCAAAATCCAACATATCCACCAGCAACTCACCCCTCATCTGTTCCCAACCCTCCTTCTCCATTCTCCCCAGCTCCTACCCAGTTGTTCTCTGCTTTCACTTCTCCATCTGTCCACCAAATATCCATCTTAATTCAGAAGTCCAAACCTCCACTTGTCAACTTGACCTCTCCCGACTAGTCTAGTCAAAACCTCTATCCCGGCCCTCTCCTCTCTCATCACTAACATTATTCAAACTTCCCTCTCTACCGGCAATGTACCCTCCCATCTCAAAACTGCTGCTGTCACTCCCATTCTTAAGAAACCTGGCTCTGATCCCTCCGACCTGAACAATTTCCGTCCCATATCAAACCTCCCCTTCATTTCCAAACTCCTAGAAAAAACAGTGGCTGCTCAACTTCACACCCATCTCTCCTCCAATAACCTATACTGAACAATTTCAATCTGGCTTCCGTCCCCTCCATAGTACTGAAACTGCCCTCCTTAAAATATCCAATGACCTTCTTCTCTCTGCTGACTCGGTTCACTCACCATCCTCCTCCTGCTTGACCTCAGTGCAGCCTTTGATACCATCTCTCACTCCATCCTCCTTGACAGACTCTCCTCCATTGGCATCACCAACACCCCCCTCTCCTGGTTCCGCTCTTATCTTTCTGACCGCACCCAGTTTATCCAGCTCAAATGTTTTAGATCTCACTCATTTCCCTCACTTCTGGTGTTCCTCAGGGTTCTGTCCTTGGCCCCTTGCTATTTCTAATCTATCTTCTCCCCTTGGTCATATCTTCAGGAAACATCACATTCACTTTCACTGCTACGGATGACACCCAGCTCTACATTTCTACCAAACCAAACACCATACTTCCACCATCCTCCCTAACCAACTGTCTACATGAATTAAAGTCATGGTTCACCTCAAACTTCCTCAAACTGAACAGCAATAAAACTGAACTCCTCCTCGTTGGCACCAAATCCACCCTAAACAAAATAAACAATTTCTCCATTCCTTTTGACAACTCCTCCATTTCCCCCTCCCCTCAGGTCAAGAGTCTGGGTGTCATCCTTGATAGCACCCTCTCCTTCACGTCACATATCAACAATATCACTCGTTCTGCATATTTTCATCTTAGAAACATTCACCGGCTCCGCTCTTCTCTCACCCCTCACTCCACTGCTATACTTGTTCACACCCTCGTCACCTCCCGACTTGATTATTGTAACTCCCTCCTGCTCGGTCTCCCTCAAAAAACCCTCCATAAGCTTCAACTGGTTCAAAATTCAGCCGCTCGCATTATCACACTCACAGAACGTTTGTTCTTGCCAGGTATGCAGCCGGCTGACGTCAAATGATTTCTGGTCGTCCCAATTGAAATGCGCGAGAAATGGTTGTTGTCCCAAGTGCAAATTGATCATCTGTAGCCAAGAGATCAAAGAATTTGAGTAAAGCAGACCTCTGTCATAGCCTGGAGCAGCAGAGAACCCCCTGAACGTGTTGACTATTGATAAGCCAGCGACAGCCAGCCACAGCCAGCGACAGCCAGCCACAGCCAGCGACAGCCAGCCACAGCCAGCGACAGCCAGCCACAGCCAGCGACAGCCAGCCACAGCCAGCGACCAGTTTGGGAGCTCCAGCGATCGCGACAGGTGAGCCCGGCAGCGGTGGCAGTGACGGTGGCCAGCGAAAGCGAGCGACAGCGGCGTTCGTTGTGGGCTCCAGCGATTGGTGAGCCCGGAGGCGGCGACGGCGGCGGCAGCGACCGAACTCACTCGACCACCGAGGCCGCGTGAGCTAGCGATAGCCAGCCGGCCTGAGCGAGCGAGAGGGCTCTTCGGAGCTCCAGCGGCGGTCGACCCTTGGGTCCGGCACTAGCCGCTGGAGCCACCACCTGTGATCAGCCAATCAAACCGTGAACCCGGCAGCAGCGGCCGAAAAAACGTCATTCGAACACTGCGGTTGTGTTGCCCGGGGAGGCCACTGGCCCACTGCCACGTCAACAACATCCTGGTTGGCAGAGGGTCAACAGCATACATCAACAACTAGCTGACCGCTGGTAAGCAACAAATTCCGAAAGGATGCCGCCTAAACGGGGACAGGATGCAAAGCAGGACGAAGAATTGATGACTCTCACGCAAGTCAATGAACTCCTCCTGCAACAAAAAGAACTCTTCACAGCGCTCATGCAGCAACAACAGGACCACTTCAAAGGATTTGTAAAAATGATACTGGATTCAACAAACACACGACTCGACAATTTTTCCAGGGAAGTACAAGAACTGAAAACCAGTCTTGACTTCACTCAAAAGGAGGTCGATGACATTAAAAAACAACAAACAATTGGATCTGACCATTGCAAAACCATGCAAACTGAAATATTCAAAGTATGTGACAGTATGCTGGTTTTAACCGACAAGATGGACAACTTAGAGGGACTATCTAAAAGAAATAACTTGATAATCGACGGAATTGAAGAAATGCAAGGAGAAACGTGGATTGAAACGGAGCAAAAGTACAAAAATCTTTAAGGAGCAACTACAATTAAAGGAGACTATCGAGGTGGAAAGAGCCCACCGCACGGGAGACACGAATCGGGAAGACCTCGACCAAGGCCAGTAGTGGTGAAATTTGAAAAATATAAGGATAAAACAATGATACTACAAAGAGCAAAATACTTAAAAGGTACTAAAATCTATATTAATGAAGATTATACAGATATTGTACGTCAAAAAGAAAAGAATTGCTTCCAAAACTTAAAGAGGCTCGTGAAAGAGGGAAATTGCCTACTTGAGGCACGACAAACTCATCGTCCACCCCCGCACCAGTACACCAATTCAACGGGCTTGACTTCAACATGCTCAGAGCTGATTACCTCAAGACATAAACATTGACTCAATTGATACAGGAAACATACAACACAAACATGGACTTCAAAATCTTTGATTATGCAGAACACAAGACATTCGACCCAGAGAACAATTTGGACCCTGACAATAATTTCTTCAATCAAAATTACAGCATCACAAACTCCGAGTATTATACGAATGAACAATTCAACACAAATGTAGAACTGAAAATACACTTTCATTAATACACATTAATAGTAGAAGTCTCTATAAAAATTTCACCAAAATCAAAGAATATTTGGCCACATTTAATAAATTTACAATAATTGCTATATCAGAAACTTGGCTTGATGATGAAAAACAAGTGAAATGAAAATTGATGGATATGAAATGTATGCAACTCATAGGAAGATAAAAAGGAGGGGAGTTGCAATATATGTAGATAAAACACTGAAATGTAGTAAAATTGAGAGCTTGACAAATACAACAGTGAATCTAATGGAATGTCTAACTCTTGAAATACATATTAAAAATGCATCAAATGTCATTATAAGTTGCGTTTATAGGACACCAGGATCTTGTCTTGACACATTTAATAAAAACTGATAGATATGCTGAGCTGTTCTAATGACAAGAAAACACGAATAATATGTGGCGACTTTAACATCGACTTATTAAACCCAAATGGACACAAAACACAACAGATTTTATAAATTCAATGTATAGCAATGGTCTTTTCCCAGTTATTCTGAGACCCACCAGAATAACAGTAGATACAGCCACATTAATAGACAATATATTTATAAATAAGATTGATCATAAAAAGGAAAGTGGACTTCTCATAACTGATATAAGTGACCATCTACCGGTCTTTGCAGCCTTTCACAATTACTTCGATAGAATAACTAAATCAATAACCCACATCTCAGAAATAAGACCCAGAACCCAACATTCCATCGCAGCTTTCAAGCTCGATTTAGACAAGCAAAATTGGTCAGAGGTCTACACAAATGAAGATCCAAATACTGCGTTTGACGCATTTCAGTCAACCATAACCTCCTTATATGACAAGCATTTCCCAGTAATTAAGGTCACCAGAAAGTACAAAAACCAAAATAAGCCATGGATAACAAAAGGCATAGAAAATGCATGTAAAAAGAAAAATAATCTATACAAATCGTTTCTAAAATCCAGAACCAAAGAAGCTGAAACAAAATATAAGACTTATAAAAACAAATTAGTAGTAGTAAACACCATCCATAAACCACATTACACCTGTCCTCCAACATCTCCATTGGCTCCCCATTATACACCGCATTCAATATAAAACTTTGCTCCTTACATTTAAAGCCATCCATAACCTTGCCCCTCCTTACCTGTCTGACCTCATCCATATTCCTACACCAGTCCGCTCTCTTCGCTCTTCCTCCTCTCTCCTCCTCACTGTCCCCTCTGCTCGCCTCGTCACCATGGGAGACAGAGCCTTCAGTCGCTCTGCTCCCCAGCTCTGGAACACACTCCCCGCTGACCTTCGCAACATAGACTCACTAACACATTTCAAATCCAGCCTCAAAACTCATCTGTTTAGACAAGCTTATTCACTCTGACCATAAATCCATTGTCTCTATTTTGTTTTAATTTATCTTATTATATTTGATGTTGTTTTTAACGTTGTATCTGTATTTTTAACTGCTTGTTGTAAGGTGTCCTTGAGTTTTTAGAAAGGCGCCCACAAATAAAATGTATTATTATTATTATTATTATGCCTTTCTTTTTGCATTTTCCATGATGAGGGTATGTTCACGCTAATTTAATTGATGCACAAGACAAGAAGTTGCAGTCTTCCTCGACACATATATTCCACCGCTCTTAATCTTACCTTTTCTACTTGAGCGCCCCCTGGCGGCCGTTAGAAAAAATACATAAATTGGCCGCATCACTGAATAAGCCGCAGGGTTGAAAGTTTGGGGATAAAAGTAGCGGCTTATAGTCCGGAATTTACGGTAATCTGTGACTGGTGAAGCTGGAAACAGCACATACATATTCCCACATGGAATGTGTTCCACAACGACAATACAGACATAAATAGATTTGATACCTTTTCAAAGATTTATGATTATTATGATTTTTTTTGGGGGGGGGCATTAAAGGTCATTCCAGTATTTTAAGGAATGATAATCTAAAAAAATCTGAAAGTGTACTACTGTGCTAACCATGTCCAATATGTACAGCAGCAACCCAAAAGAATCCATGTTCTGCCGGTGAGCAATTACTGCAGGGGAAAACACAAATAAACATCGAGGAGGTGTGCGCTGACAAAATCCATTCGTTTGTTGAAAGCATGCCGATTTCTTTTTGGAAAACCGCTCTACGTGGAGGTACACACCTTGAGACGCAAGCGGATGGTATTGCAGTCCCTCAGTGGGTTCAGTTTCAGCGTCTCTCCAAGGTTGTTGCAGCTTGAACTCTGCTGCTGGAACTCACAGCAAACACACACTCCGTCGCTGTCAAACTTGAGCTGGGAGAAGAGGAGGAGAGAATGCATTTTCATGAATATCCCCACATCAAACATGGTGGTTTACAAAAAATAAGGGACAAGAGAGTGGTTGTGTTTACACTTACGATTAAATGCTGTAAAAAAAAAAAAGGTGCTGCTGTTTTACATGCAATGGGCAGTTGTAAAAGAATCCACATGTGTAACCAAAGAGACACTGTGAAATCTGAGGAGCTACCCAGGGAGAGATTGCGGTGGAGCACACCTCTGCAATGTGTCCCAGATTGAGAGAAAGCAGGACATGAACTCAAACAAGTATGGGTTAATTCAGTTTGGGGAGAGGAGATGAGATGCAATCAAATTTCGGTTGGGACTTGGGGAGGATCTCTGGAGATCCACATGAAGAAGGAAGCTCAAGTCCACAGGAGTCGATAGAAAAGCAGCCTCAAAGTGTGGGAGTTAAGCGGTGTGGTTTGGTGTGACTTTCAATTTCAATTCTTGAACGCAATGAAGGGTTCAGTCGCACTTCTTGACACCGCGTTGTGAGATTTACTGACGACGGGGTTGACAGGTCAGAGAATGGTGAAGACATCTCAACAGTGTGGAAAGAACACAGAATAGAGTTTTCCACTGACACTAACAGCTACCGTAAATTCCGGACTATAAGCCGCTACTTTTTTCCCAAACTTTCAACCCTGCGGCTTATACAGTGATGCGGCTTATTTGTGTAATTTTTCTAACGGCCACCAGGGGCGCTCGAGTAGAAAAGGTAAGATTAAGACCGGTCTTTATGACACTGTTTAATTCCGACACTGAGGACGGTGACTTCGATGGCTTCAGTTCACAGGAGGAAGATGAAGACGGCTCACCGTGATTTTTACAAGTACCAGTATGTTCTTTTACCAGACCTGTTATACTGTGATGCTATTCTGTTGCTAGCGTGTTGTTACCATGTTGCTACCGTTTTACTGCCGCGTCACAGGCACCGTTTGGGAAGAAAGTTATATTATTATTATTGTTAAGTTATATTATTAAAACTTTGAAAACTCTCACTGTGTACCGTCTTTCTTTGTAAATATGTTTACATGTTTTAATGTGGGCACATGCGGCTTATATGCAGGTGCGGCTTGTGTATGTAGAAAATTGGTTTTCCTCTAAAAATGTAGTGGGTGCGGCTTATAATCAGGTGCACTCTATAGTGCGGAAATTACGGTACTTGACATGTTCAGAAAAAGAAAGACGTCCTCCTTTGCACACTATTTCGACAATGTGTCACATTGGTAATGTCACACTTTTACTGTACTTAATGCAAGACGTACAGTATATCGAAATCTTCTCCTGCAGAAGACACACCAACGTCCGATCCATTTTTATTTTTCGTGCCTGTACCTTTTATTTGTGAACTGAGATGTGCTGCTTATTGCAAATGTGGATTGGATGGTTTGGGTACTGGTTGAGTCACTAAATTGCATCCGAACGATAAGAATAAGAATAAGAAAACCTTTCATCTCACAATGGAGAAATTCCCAATTTCTAGCAAGCAAAGTTATGAAAGTTATAAACAACACTCGTTGACATTTGCATTTGAAAAATGGACCCTGCCCTGACAAAAGGTAGGACCAAAATGGCTTCCCGCATGAATTTCACAACTGACTAATGGGAACGATGTTATCCATTCAGTTCAAATAAGAAAAGACAGCCCTCTTGTGGCGCTGTTACTGTGGCTTGGAGAATATGCCATCACATGAATTGACGTTCTTCTTTTGAAGATCATTTTAGCGATAGATCAGCACGGCAATAGTTCTGCCTTATTGCAAGGTTCAAATCACATATATTGGTCCGTTTGTCACGAATAATTGATTACATTTATTTTCAAGGGACTCAATGGAGTTTATGGGTCCCAGTTTCATGCTCTGTGTCAGTCGAGCTGTGCGCGTGGGTGGAGCTTTCTTTCTTTTCCTATTTTCCTAGACTTTGCAGAGGTACAAATTGGGGAAAAAGGGGGGGCGTTTGTGCCGAATGTGCTTCATTGCGGAATGGAAAGTAGCCAACTACCAGCCAATCGTAGCGGCTCCCCTCATTTCCATTCAAATCAGGGTGGTCGAAGCGCAAGACAGGGCTCGACATCGCAGAAGCGGAAATAGACTCACGCAGTCTGTGCATGACATCGGCACGCGCAAGGTGCGTTTATACAGGTGAACTGCAAGATCCCCCCCCCTTGCGAATAACATATCCGGCTGCACGTGAGTGAGGAATTGGAGACCGCTTTGCTGGAACACCCAGCGAGGTGCAACACGATCTGCCGAATTGCTAAACACAGTCAACTCGACTTGGCCCGGCAAGAAAATTAAGATGTGCTAGTTTTTTTACGCCGAGTGCACATGCCCACGAAAAAAAGGCCCCTATGTTTGGAATTCATTCATTCATTCATTCATTCATTCATTCATTCATCTTCCGAACCGCTTTATCCTCACTAGGGTCGTGGGGGGTGCTGGAGCCTATCCCAGCTGTCTCCGGGCAGTAGGTGGGGGACACCCTGAATCGGTTGCCAGCCAATCGCAGGACACACAGAGACGAACAACCATCCACGCCCACACTCACACCTAGGGACAATTTAGAGTGATCAATCAGCCTGCCATGCATGTTTTTGGAATGTCGGAGGAAACCGGAGTGCCCGGAGAAAACCCACCCAAGCCCGGGGAGAACGTGCAAACTCCACACAGGGAGGCCGGAGCTGGAATCGAACCCGGTACCTCTGCACTGTGAAGTCGACGTGCTAACCACTGGACTACTGGGCCGCCTGTTTGGAATTCTTCCAATTTTATTCAAATCTCTTCTCCAAAACATGTCAGTGAAGAATCAAAGTTGTCTGTAATTGTGAATATCGCCGTAAATGGTCGTTCGTGTGTCTTTTTGTCTGTCTGTTTGTCTGTTTTATGTCTTGTCTGATTGAGGAGTAAGCAGTCCAGAGCGTCCCCCACCTCTAAGTCATTTGGGATAGGCTCCAACTCCCTAGTGTCCTTGAACAAAATAAGTGTTCGAGAATAAATAGATGGATGATGGAAGTTGGAGAGTGGGCTCCGGAGCGGCTCATGCGCTCTTTACCAGCTGACATTCTTCGAGGGAGTTGACCAGCTGAGCGTTCTGGCAGGAGAGGATGGAGCCAGCCAGGTTGAGCATCACGCAAACTGCTGACAACAACATGAAGAATGTGATCTGCAACAGACAGAAGGAGGAAAGAGGGAAAAGAGTGAAAGGAAAGATGTCCAGCATCATGTCATCTGCCGCCGGTCAGAGAGGCACTCGGACTCTTCTGTCCTGTCCCTGGCGTTGAGTCATCGCACACTTGGAACTGACCGCCACAGTGGACATTTGCATTGATCTTTCAATCTAAATGAAAATCGATGATTTCTTTTAGTTAGCATCATGTCACTGCTTAGCGGCAGACATATTAGAATCACCGTCGCTCAACAGATTTCAACTCGACGAAGAAAATGTGCAATTTTGCAGCATCTTCCCTTATTCTGTTCAAAGCCCCTGCGATATGCATTCGCATGGCACCGGGAGATTGTTCAAAAATATGGTTATGCTTTTGGTGTTTCTCAAACATTTCTTCGACCAAATTGCTGGCGAAACGGCGTACTGAAAAATGTCGTGACCCAAAGGGAAATTTTTAATTTGTCCTTGAAGCGTACTCACGCAGGCACACACACACACACACACACACACACACACACACACACACACACACACACACACACACACACACACACACACACACACACAGCAACTATTTCTTAACGGTGATAGAGGTAGCAGTTGAGCTCTTTGATGCAGTCTAATTTACTTTCATTCCAATCATTCACTTGGTCTCTGTTTCCAAAGGGCATAAAGGTTTTTTTTACCCCCCCAAGATGACAGTGCTATAGATATAAATTCCTTTGATAGAAATACGCACGGCTTCAGGAATTTCAAATTACAGGGCAAGTGTAGCAGACTGAGGTTTTAAATTGACAGCAGTGTTTCGAGCAGTGAGTGTTTCGAGTGGCCAAATGCTTTTACTTTTGTCAAAGTACGACTGCAGCAACCCAGTTTTTTACCAATGCCCAATGTAAGAAAAGATCAACTATTCAAAGAAACAGTTGCAGAATCGGAGAATGACTTAGCAGGGGTGCCCAAACTTTTTGGACCGAAGATTGACTTTTCTATCAACCAACATTTTTGCAGCCTGTTGGGTTCACACATCCGCCTGAGGATGGAGGGTTTTCAAACCGAGCTCCAGGCTCTGTGGAGGTGACATGTTCACCCGGTGCTTGCGAATGATTGCTGAAGCTATTATGGGTCTTCATTGATGCACTCTGGCAGTCATAAAGGAACAGGAAGGTCCCCAAACTTTTCCACACATTTGGAAACACCCATTCATCCATTTTCTAGAGCGATTGTAGGGTCGCGAGTGAGCCGGAGCATGTCCCGACTGTCATGATCACGTTCGGTTAGTGCACAGCAGGTGGCGGAGGCCTTCCTGGTTTTCCTGCTGTGCACCTGACATCAGGACTATTGGGACTACCGTAAATTCCGGACTATAAGCCGCTACTTTTTTTCCCAAACTTTCAACCCTGCGGCTTATACAGTGATGCGGCCAATTTATGTCATTTTTCTAACGGCCACCAGGGGCGCTCGAGTAGAAAAGGTAAGATTAAGACCGGTCTTTATGACACTGTTTAATTCCGACACTGAGGACGGTGACTTCGATGGCTTCAGTTCACAGGAGGAAGATGAAGACGGCTCACCGTGATTTTTACAAGTACCGGTATGTTCTTTTAGCAGACCTGTTATACTGTGTTGCTATTCTGTTGCTAGCGTGTTGTTACCATGTTGCTACCGTTTTACTGCCGCGTCACAGGCACCGTTTGGGAAGAAAGTTATATTATTATTATTGTTAAGTTATATTATTAAAACTTTGAAAACTCTCTCTGTGTACCGTCTTTCTTTGTAAATATGTTTACATGTTTTAATGTGGGCACATGCGGCTTATATACAGGTGCGGCTTGTACGTACAAAATTGGTGCGGCTTATAATCAGGTGCGGCTTGTGTATGTAGAAAATTGGTTTTCCTCTAAAAATGTAGTGGGTGCGGCTTATAATCAGGGCTTATATACAGGTGCGGCTTGTGTATTGGTACAAAATTGGTTTTCCTCTAAAAATGTAGTGGGTGCGGCTTATAATCAGGTGCGGCTTTCTTTCTTTTCCTATTTTCCTAGACTTTGCAGAGGTACAAATTGGGGGAAAAGGGGGGGGGGGGCGTTTGCGCCGAATGTGCTTCATTGTGGAATGGAAAGTAGCCAACTACCAGCCAATCGTAGCGGCTCCCCTCATTTCCATTCAAATCAGGGTGGTCGAAGCGCAAGACAGGGCTCGACATCGCAGAAGCGGAAATAGACTCACGCAGTCTGTGCATGACATCGGCACGCGCAACGTGCGTTTATACAGGTGAACTGCAAGATCCCCCCCCCTTGCGAATAACATATCCGGCTGCACGTGACTGAGGAATTGGAGACCGCTTTGCTGGAACACCCAGCGAGGTGCAACACGATCTGCCAAATTGCTCAACACAGTCAACTCGACTTGGCCCGGCAAGAAAATGAAGATGTGCTAGTTTTTTTACGCCGGGTGCACATGGCCACGAAAAAAAGGCCCCTATGTTTGGAATTCATTCATTCATTCATTCATTCATTCATCTTCCGAACCGCTTTATCCTCACTAGGGTCGTGGGGGGTGCTGGAGCCTATCCCAGCTGTCTCCGGGCAGTAGGCGGGGGACACCCTGAATCGGTTGCCAGCCAATCGCAGGACACACAGAGACGAACAACCATCCACGCCCACACTCATACCTAGGGACAATTTAGAGTGCTCAATCAGCCTACCATGCATGTCTTTGGAATGTGGGAGGAAACCGGAGTACCCGGAGAACACCCACCCAAGACCGGGGAGAACGTGCAAACTCCACACAGGGAGGCCGGAGCTGGAATCGAACCCGGTACCTCTGCACTGTGAAGTCGACGTGCTAACCACTGGACTACTGGGCCGCCTGTTTGGAATTCTTCCAATTTTATTCAAATCTCTTCTCCAAAACATGTCAGTGAAGAATCAAAGTTGTCTGTAATTGTGAATATCGCCGTAAATGGTCGTTCGTGTGTCTTTTTGTCTGTCTGTTTGTCTGTTTTATGTCTTGTCTGATTGAGGAGTAAGCAGTCCAGAGCGTCCCCCACCTCTAAGTCATTTGGGATAGGCTCCAACTCCCTAGTGTCCTTGAACAAAATAAGTGTTCGAGAATAAATAGATGGATGATGGAAGTTGGAGAGTGGGCTCCGGAGCGGCTCATGCGCTCTTTACCAGCTGACATTCTTCGAGGGAGTTGACCAGCTGAGCATTCTGGCAGGAGAGGATGGAGCCAGCCAGGTTGAGCATCACGCAAACTGCTGACAACAACATGAAGAATGTGATCTGCAACAGACAGAAGGAGGAAAGAGGGAAAAGAGTGAAAGGAAAGATGTCGAGCATCATGTCATCTGCCGCCGGTCAGAGAGGCACTCGGACTCTTCTGCCCTGTCCCTGGCGTTGAGTCATCGCACACTTGGATCTGACCGCCACAGTGGACATTTGCATTGATCTTTCAATCTAAATGAAAATCGATGATTTCTTCTAGTTAGCATCATGTCACTGCTTAGCGGCAGACATATTAGAATCACCATCGCTCAACAGATTTCAACTCGACGAAGAAAATGTGCAATTTTGCAGCATCTTCCCTTATTCTGTTCAAAGCCCCTTGCGATATGCATTCGCATGGCACCGGGAGATTGTTCAAAAATATGGTTATGCTTTTGGTGTTGAAGTCCTCAATTGATTTCTCAAACATTTCTTCGACCAAATTGCTGGCGAAACGGCGTTCTGAAAAATGTCGTGACCCAAAGTGAAATTTTTAATTTGTCCTTGAAGCGTACTCACGCAGGCACACACACACACACACACACACACACACACACACACACACACACACACACACACACACACAGCAACTATTTCTTAACGGTGATAGAGGTAGCAGTTGAGCTCTTTGATGCAGTCTAATTTACTTTCATTCCAATCATTCACTTGGTCTCTGTTTCCAAAGGGCATAAAGGTTTTTTTTACCCCCCCAAGATGACAGTGCTATAGATATAAATTCCTTTGATAGAAATACGCACGGCTTCAGGAATTTCAAATTACAGGGCAAGTGTAGCAGACTGAGGTTTTAAATTGACAGCAGTGTTTCGAGCAGTGAGTGTTTCGAGTGGCCAAATGCTTTTTACTTTTGTCAAAGTACGACTGCAGCAACCCAGTTTTTTACCAATGCCCAATGTAAGAAAAGATCAACTATTCAAAGAAACAGTTGCAGAATTGGAGAATGACTTAGCAGGGGTGCCCAAACTTTTTGGACCGAAGATTGACTTTTCTATCAACCAACATTTTTGCAGCCTGTTGGGTTCACACATCCGCCTGAGGATGGAGGGTTTTCAAACCGAGCTCCAGGCTCTGTGGAGGTGACATGTTCACCCGGTGCTTGCGAATGATTGCTGAAGCTATTATGGGTCTTCATTGATGCACTCTGGCAGTCATAAAGGAACAGAAAGGTCCCCGAACTTTTCCACACATTTGGAAACACCCATTCATCCATTTTCTAGAGCGATTGTAGGGTCGCGAGTGAGCCGGAGCATGTCCCGACGGTCATGATCACGTTCGGTTAGTGCACAGCAGGTGGCGGAGGCCTTCCTGGTTTTCCTGCTGCGCACCTGACATCAGAACTATTGGGACTACCGTAAATTCCGGACTATAAGCCGCTACTTTTCCCCCAAACTTTCAACCCTGCGGCTTATACAGTGATGCGGCTTATTTATGTAATTTTTCTAACGGCCACCAGGGGCGCTCGAGTAGAAAAGGCAAGATTAAGACCGGTCTTTATGACACTGTTTAATTCCGACACTGAGGACGGTGACTTTGATGGCTTCAGTTCACAGGAGGAAGATGAAGACGGCTCACCGGGATTTTTACAAGTACCGGTATGTTCTTTTACAAGACCTGTTATACTGTGTTGCTATTCTGTTGCTAGCGTGTTGTTACCATGTTGCTACCGTTTTACTGCCGCGTCACAGGCACCGTTTGGGAAGAAAGTTATATTATTATTATTGTTAAGTTATATTATTAAAACTTTGAAAACTCTCTCTGTGTACCGTCTTTCTTTGTAAATATGTTGACATGTTTTAATGTGGGCACATGCGGCTTATATACAGGTGCGGCTTGTGTACCTACAAAATTGGTTTTCCTTTAAAAATGTAGTGGGTGCGGCTTATAATCAGGTGCGCTCTATAGTGCGGGAATTACGGTATTTACGGACCTTATGGACCCACGTTAAGGTGTCGGATGATTTCGCCTTGCACAAGTGATTGTTCACGTGCATTTTGTCTTGACGCTCTCTTATTGTTCTCATTCTGTTTTTGGCTTTTGCCTGGATTTATGTTTTCTCTGTTTTTTGGGGTTCTAGATTTGCTTATGCTCTTCGTTATTCAAGTAAGTAGTTTCTGGTGTGTTTAAATGTATCCTCGGTTTCTTCTCCATGCGGGTTGGTACTTTTGCTAGAAGCTATTTTCGTTCATGTTTTTTCCTTGCCTTGTGCAAGCCTTCCTGGCTTGTTGTCCATTTTTTGTACTTTGTCAGCCTTGCGCCGATTTTTTGTAAATAAATATTTTTTGTTAGATTCACTTTCCTTGAGTTTACATTTGTCGAGTCCGATTCTGTCCTGAACCTTCCGGAAGCCTAAGACCGAATTTAAGATTTTTGTCCGTATCTCATCTACATGATGTTTCCTGCAACAATTATGAGGTTTCTTCCGAAATTGCAGCATGCATGATTCTCTTTCACCTGGAAAGAATTTTGAATTACCTTGCTGAAAAAAAATAAAAAATCCAGTCAGGTGAGAAAACATAACTCTTTGAATAGAATGCACAAATTGCTGTTTGGTGTGGCCTCTGCTAACGTGAGTACCCTTTTCAGCAGATGCATTCAGTGAATAATACGTTGGCTTGATGACCACAATCTCCGAATGATGTGATGACAAGGTTAAGGACGGTAAGACGCCTGAACCTCAGACAGCCTTATCTCCATTTACATGCTTAATGCCTGTACACAATTAGGTAAGAACCTATTTTAGAGGACACACACATAAAAAACGTGTCTGCAAAAAGATTTGTAGCTCATGTGTCATGAAAAAAAAAGAGTGGAAAAAAAAAGCTCAATACTTGTATATTTATGTCATTTACCGTATGAAAATTTCAACGGAAACCTTGATACCGTCCAGCGTTATCGCAGGGTGTACCCCAACTCTTGCCCAATCTCTTTGGACACGCTTCACAGACTTGCCTTTGAGTCAATGATACACTGAAACGCAGCCAATGTTTATTTTTTTAAGCTTGTTAAACTCCCCAACAAAACAGTTTACAGGGATTTGCCGATTTTCGGTGGTGTTTCCGATCACAGACAAATTGCAGTGTCTACTATTGATGCCCTTAAAATGAAGTGGACGAATCCACCCATCAGATCACTTTCACTAATGGTCTATAAGGCCAAGTTTAACAAAGTAGCTTCCTTATATCAAAACCTGGAAGCTCATCGGAGCTACCTACAATAAAACAGATTTTAATTAATAAGGTATCAACACAACCATTATAGATTGCATACTCTGGTTGTATGTTGTGAGAGGGAAGAAATTTCATCTGTGCTGTATGTTGCACATACAGCACAGATGACAATAAAATTGTACTTGATACTTGAAACACAATAAATAATTGAGGTACGCAGTCCTCTCCTGGCCTGCATATCCTCCAGACTTTCTGTACCGGGGCTGACTGTCACACAGGTGCTGCACACCAATGCCTTCTCGTCACAAAGTAAGATCACATCGCACCTTTTAGCAGCTTGTCATTAATTACTGCAGAGCTGCACACCGCATGCCAAATCGGAAAATACACGTGAGGATCGTGTGGTCGATTTACAGTGCATGTCATCCTCACACCATTTAACACTCACGGCAGAGGACGACGCGCCAAAATACAATCACTATTCATCTTTATGACACCCACTCATAGATTACAACAGAAGACCCGAGGTTCAGGTCTGTCACAGGATAAAATACTTGAGCTTCGGCAGTTCCAATCCTTTATCTGGCAGGAAATCTATTTTTTTCCAAGATGAAAAAAAAAATGTTTTGGATGTATCAATCCATCCATTTTCTGATCCGCTTATTCTCACAGGGGTGCTGGAGCCTATCCCAGCCGTCTTCTGGCAGTAGGCGGGGACACCCTGAACTGGTTGCCAGCCAATCGCAGGGCACGCACAGACGAACAACCATCCAAGCTCACACTCACACCCGGGGACAATTTAGAGTCAAATACGCAATTATGGTGCATAAACTTGTATGACTTACGATGTGGATTGAAGTGGAACTTTTGTCACTTCAGAAAGTCCATATTTAAAGCCCATCTCAACAAAGAGGCTGTTAGGAGTCTGCAACCAAAAATAGACAATTGTATTCCTGTAATAAAGACATCTGTTTTCCTTGCTGAAAGCCCACTTGGCTCTGACGCCAGCTCATATTTCACTGCTGTTTATTTCAATCAGAAAAATTTGGCGTTTAGATGTGAATGATCTCATGTTGTGATGGGACACAAAAGAGTAAATGTTGTCAATGCGCCTTTCATGAATATCCACATACTCAACTCAACTGTATATATTGAGCACTTTCAAACAGCCATGGCTGCATACAAAGTGCTGTACGTGGAGCAACTAACACATACATAACAATAAAGCAATCAGTAACGAAGATGGTAGTAGGCACCAAACAGTAAAAATAAGATCAAATCAGAGTCATGCTGAGTCAAATGCCAAAGAATGCAATTGGGTTTTGAGGCGGGTTTTAAAGAGGGGCAGCGAGGGGGCTTGCCGAATGTTCAGTGGGAGGTCCAGTCCCTCCAGAGAGAGGGACCAGAAACGGAAAAGGCTCGATCCCCTCTGAGCCTCCGTTTAGTTCTTGGTACTTCTAATAATGTCTGGTCCACAGACCTGAGGCGTGTAGTGGCGGATGAGCTCAGAGAGGTAAGGTGGCGCGAGGTCATTTAAAGATTTGACAACAAATAATAGGATCTTGAAAAGAACTCTAAAATGTATAGAGAGCCAGTGAAGGGATGCCAGAGTAGGAGTTATGTGCTCCCTCGTACGAGTACCAGTCATGAGGCGAGCAGCAGCATTCTGGACCAGCTGGAGACGCTTAGTGGAGGATTGGCTGACTCCAAAGTGCATTGCAGTCATCGAGCCGGGAT
Source organism: Hippocampus mohnikei (assembly GCA_026261675.1). NCBI lineage: Eukaryota > Metazoa > Chordata > Actinopteri > Syngnathiformes > Syngnathidae > Hippocampus > Hippocampus mohnikei. Next base: position 3,680,584 of record JAKGUB010000340.1, read on the forward strand.
GTGACGAAGGCGTGAATTACTCTCTCAAGGTGCTCATGAGAAAGGAGAGGTTTTACTTTAGCCAGCTGTCTAAGATTAAAGAAGCTGGAAGTAACAACGGCACCAATTTGTACGAAACCATACCAAACCATACGTACGAAATGCAATGAGGTGGGGGAGAGTACACTTTCCACATAAATATTTATTGACCATGTAATGTATTTTACGCAATTAAATTACGTATGCCCATTTTTATTGACACTGTGAGAGATTTATTAATGAGTTTATGAATATGGTAGTTTGCCGTGGTATGGAACTGCAATGCATCATACTGAGATGTTTGCGTTCTAAAATTTTGATGATCTAACTTGATTGAGACCAAACAAAAGAACTTAACGAGTGTTTACGAATGATTCGTGCACAACTTACATTTGTAGATATTTTATTTTTTCCAAAGATAAATAGAAGTTGAACTCAGGTGTGTCAGATTTGAATGTTATATTTACAAACGGGAGCACATCAGTGCCCTCATAAAGCTCGGCGAATCAGTCATTAGTCTGCAGCAGCACTGTGACAGCGCTCATTTCTTTCCAATTATCTCTTGTCCTCCAGAGACATGAGCAACGTTTTGCTTCAACTCAATGTATTGCACCGCTCCGACTGGCTTCTCCTTTGATAATGCAGTATATACGACAGTCCTCGGGCTCCTGCAGAGCTCCAGAACATCTGTCACAAAAATACTCAAAGGACAGCTCATGACGTTTGAACACAATTTAAGACGTACAGTATGCAATTAAAGACTTTGAAAAAAAAGCTTATCACCAAATAAAAGGCAATGGGAAACCTGGCCAAATAGACAACCTGGAGGGTAAGCAAAAATCAGTCAAGAAAACACAATCAAGACTGCAACAGCTGTCTGTCATCGTTCTCCCGATAATTGGCAACTTTCAGCCACATTCCCTCCCCCCCGAGTCGAGGGCCGTGGTGCATATTTATGCATCTGGGAGCGTGAGTGAGTGTTCGGACATCGTCACCAGGATTACTGCTAAACGGAGTCGAGTGACCTCAAGTTCAAATCAACAGACTCGATGTTGATTCACGCTCCCAGAGGCATAACCTAAGGGACATCTCCCTAACCAAGACATAACAATCTTTGCAGGCTCTAATCCTTCTTGGGAAAAGCGTTATTTCAGGAGCATAGAACAATGGAGGTATTTTTTAAAACTTAAGTAACTTAAGTTGAGAGACATGATGAGTACAGAATTGTCATCAATAAAGGTTGTAGGCCCCTCTCCAGTAAATCTAATGAGTCATCTTTAGACTTGGAGTGTAATGGAACACAGCATTACGTAATTAGGAAAGGATTCTGCGACAGTTAATGCATTTTATTACACCCCCCCCATTCAAAACCTCAGAGATGGAACAAGATGGGAATATGGCACACACAGGCTCACAGCATAGACAGTATGGTCTTGCTTTTTTAAATAAACAGATATATAAATAAATAGACAAACATACAAGCAGTGCATGTGCATTTTACCGGGTTGTATATGATGCAGAAAGGGGGAAGAAAACTACGATATAGTGCAAGTGTCTGTAGACTAAATTTTCCCAAGTGTGGGACAAATAAAGGATATCTTATCTTATCTTAAGTGTCGACTTCTGCTTTAAAGAAACATTTGCAGAGAAGACCACTGGTATTAGCGGAAGCTAACTTGATTGAAATAGCAAATATTGCCTCTGAAAATATGGTGTTTTGCAAGTGGAAGTACTCAAGTGAAATTAGATGGATATAGTGCAACACTGAACATTACTGCCATTTTTTAACAATGCGATTGGAGTGCATTTTTGAAGTCATTCTCCTAACCCTGTACATCTTAGCGTGCATGCTTCCAACCTTGTTAGGTGGGGAAGAATTTGACCTCCTGACCTCAACCGAATGAAACACCTTTGGGATCAACTAAAACATTGATGGTGAACAAGGAGGCCTTAACTCAGATCCAGCATCAGTAAACTCGACCTCTCCTCTTCTGGATGAATGGACAGAAATTCCCAAAGACACACTTCAAAATCTATCACCGAGTATGTACCTGTATGTGCCGGACTTGGGTTGCAGGCAGCGTGGATTCATTTCCGGTGTGACGGTGTGAATGTGAAAAGGAATGGTGTCCGGTGAGAGGTATGGAAAATTGATTAATGGATGGACACTCCAAAATTTTATAGAAAAAAAAGCAGAAGAGTATAAGCCATTATACTAGAGCTGCAAATGGGTGGCGTGATATTTATAAGATAAGACAAGAAAACCTTTATTAGTCTCGCAATGGAGAAATTCCCAATTCACAGCAGCAAAGTTATGAAAGGAAGAAGTAGAACAACAAAATATAGGAGCTGCTGGAAAGGCAGCCACTCTCGCGGCGCCATCTTGAAGTCAAAAATAACAAAAATAACACAACACAACACATAGGACACAGACAGTCGTGCAATCTTCACCACTTTCCTGCATACACTTTGTTGTCTGAAGCAGTTATAGATGAAAGAGGAGAGGGTCAAAGTGTCCTTTTACTAGTGGATCAGAAACGTCATGCTGAAAATGTGCACACGTCTGCTACAAGCTAAGTTTTGAAAGCAAACACAAAGTTGTAGCGTCCATTGACAAAAAGAGATTAATTCACTTCTCCTGTCCCATGTAATCCGCTTCAACTCCAAGCCGCGACTCCCGGTTCCACATGCGCATTGGCGCTAGCGCTAATGCTCCTTTCTTCTCATCGTCGGCTCCTCAAGCCTTGCATCCATCCAGCCGCAGACCGTTCAACAGCACCGATCTCTCCGCTGAACAAAGCGGGGCTGTGAAAATGCTGCCCAATACAGGCGCAAGACACAAGCGCCCCGGAGCTGTCCATCAACGACAGTCAAATGGCGCAGACATTCCTCCAAATCAAAAACAGTGCTGGCATACCAATGCTGCCGAGAAGGCGCAACCACCAAGCACCGAGTCTCCTCCTTGATGAATGTCCTGGCCAAAAAAATGCTGAAAACAGTCCACATCAGGTCCACACGATGTAACAAAAAACACAAAGTGACAAAACAAACAGAAAAACAACAAAAAAAGCAAGGCTCATGAGAGCACTTGCCAACGGCTGCCTACTCGGGCGCCATCTTGAACTTCTATTTACTGTACTTCCTGCATTCCTGAAAGAGCAGTGCATTCAATATGTGACCATATTGAAAGCACTGCTCTTTCTGCAATTAATTTAAAGGGAATTAGTGGAGCCTATGTAAATGGCCAGCAGTCGACTATGTTTCCTCCCACAACTGTGAAAACGCCCTCGTCTACCTGCGCTAGTTGAGCAAAATGCCAAATGAAAGAACACTCCACCCATGTGCACAGTTAGACAGCGTTTTTGCTTGAGACTTGTGCTGGGCCCCAGATGTGTTTTAGCTGTTGCGTGACAGAAATAGAGAGGCAAATAGGAAACATATTTAGATTGAGTGTATAGGATTTGAGGTGTAGTGATGTTGACAGCTTGTCAGACTGCATCCATACAGGGTGTGATGGATTTGTTCCTGTGTTTGAAGACATCTGGAAAAAAAAACGGTTCACGCTTTTAGCTGGCAACTGAGAAAGGTGCCCCACGTAACTGTGTACCACTTACAATGTTTTTAATTTGATTTTTTTAAAAAAATCATAATTAACAGGGGGGGGGGGGGTGGAGTTAAGGGAGCTTGTGGAGTTCACCCCTGTGCCAGAGCTCATGCGTTTTGATCAGAACACACCGTGAAAGAGAGGATCACCCTAAAGGTCAGCAGTTGATTAGCCTCTACCTCTCATTTTCATCAGCCACCGATTTCTGAAGAGCGCAAACAAGGAGGTGGGAGGATGCTTTAAGGAGATGGATTGTTCCAATGAACCTTGTCACCACCTCAGAATCACATCACGTGGAATATTGAAAAACGTTCTGGCTTCTTCTTGGCCTTGAGGAAAAGTAATGCAAGCTCTGACACACAGGACCTTTTTCTCGTGAAGCCTAGATCGTGTTGCTCTTGCCTTTTGGAACTGTCAGATAAGGAGGTCTAGCTAATTCATATTCTAATTACAAAGTAATATGGGGCCACATTTCCTGCTTCTTGTGCCTCAGGGGAAGACATCCTTCACGAGGCATTATGGTGAGCCAAAATGTTTGCATTGACTCGGCCTTGCTCTGTTACACTTTGCCCCGGCTTTCACACAAGGTATGTGGAAGATACATAATGAGAAGGAATCACTGATGATCATGTGCGTCCTGCAAGGGAGTCAAGGGGAAGACAACGGGATTCATCCCCCTTCAACATGCAATTAGGAACCCTAAATCTAATCGTACACCAGCTTTTTCTTCATAAACCAGTATTTATGCATAGTTTATGTTCCTTACTTATAAATAAAGTGTGGCAAGGTAAAACGGAAGGCTTCCGCATATTTTATGACTTCAAAGCCACGCATTTCAATTTGAAATTGATAGTGTTCCGAGTGTAACAGTGAATTTAACAACCCAAATGTGTACACTCATCAATTAAACTCTTTTCGCCGGAAAAATAAGAATCCACCATTCAAGGTTACCAATTGGTCATTCAATTCAAGGTTAATGGAGGTGGTGTGATACTGGCCGCTTTTGAAAACTCTGAAAAGGCTTGGGCTAAGGAATGTTCTTCAATGTCCTTCTTGAATATTGCCAACTTGAGTTCGTGAGTTACGGCCTTGTGAATATGTATGAAATCACACTCCTATAATAGGATGAACATTTAACGAATCTGGTAAGTGATCTTGTCGTGGTTCAAATTCCTGACTTGTGCAGCAGCGCAAGATCATTTCCGTGACGTCACTCATTTTTATGGGAAGGAGTATGAACAGAACATTTCAGAAACAGCTAATAAAGACTAAGGCTGTGTTCATACCGCAGGGCGTGATGCCCAATTTGATATTTTTGTTGCAAAATGTGACTTGGAATTCTATGAAGCAACGTGTCTGTGATGTGACACACATGCGCACAAAGCACGACGTTCTCGCCAGAAGCGAGGCGGGAGGAGGTAGAACTAAAAACTTAAAGATGACATCAAATCACTGTAAATGAACCGTCTGCTTGGTTGAGTTACTTCTATCAATGCAAATGTCCTCTTTATGCTTTATGTTTCAAATGGGATTCATTTAAAGTAGACAAACACCGTGACTTTAAAAAAACCTCACAGACGAACCCCGCACCTCTGCACTGGGAGGCCAACGCCCAAAATAAATACCTGAATGTTAAATATGACACACTCAACGACGGGTAAAACAAACACAATTCAAGGACGGCGTAGGATAGGTCACACTATGCGGCAAGACAAAGACAAATTCTGACATACCAGAACTCTGACTACGACCAGTCGTACTGAGTATGTCCTACTACACAGGCTAAGGACACGTCAAAACAATTCAAAATCGGCTACAAGGCACTACGCTTGTCTGTGACAGGTCTGTCGCCTCAGAATTGGGCTACATTTGTGTCGTCTGACGTCGGTATTCTGGTGCAAGTCTGAAAAGACGTTCAAAAACGTCTTTGGGAGTGAATGAGTTAAACAAACCAAAATACCATAATTTCCGCACTATAGAGCGCACCTGATTATAAGCCGCACCCACTACATTTTTAGAGGAAAACCAATTTTGTACATACACAAGCCGCACCTGTATATAAGTCGCATGTGCCCACATTAAAACATGTCAACATATTTACAAAGGAAGACGGTACACAGAGAGAGTTTTCAAAGTTTTAATAATATAACTTAACAACAATAATAATATAACTTTCTTCCCAAACGGTGCCTGTGACGCGGCAGTAAAACTGCAACACGCTAGCAACAGAATAGCAAGACAGCATAACAGGTCTGGTAAAAGAACATACCGGTACTTGTAAAAATCCCGGTGAGCCATCTTCATCTTCCTCCTGTGAACTGAAGCCATTGAAGTCACCGTCCTCAGTGTCGGAATTAAACAGTGTCATAAAGACCGGTCTTAATCTTACCTTTTCTACTCGAGCGCCCCTGGCGGCCGTTAGAAAAATTACACAAATAAGCCGCATCACTGTATAAGCCGCAGGGTTGAAAGTTTGGGGAAAAAAGTAGCGGCTTATAGTCCGGAATTTACGGTAGTGTACTGTACTGTCTGTGACTCACGGCTTCCGTCCGTATTGAACACAAAACGCAAAATAATGATGGTGCATTCATTGCGCCTAGGAAAGGGCAGATACGTGACGTTTAACATGAATAAAACGGCGCTTGCATCGGATTTTACCGATACCCACCAACGCATCGGGAGAGTGAGACACTCAGTGAGAGTAGTCTGTTTGTGTTTACACTACAGCAACAGCTGTGAGTCTCAGGTGCCAAATTGTTTACATTTTTTTTGCACAAAACCCAATTGGGAAAGGGCTTAAATAAGTTGTTTTTCACGTTCTACTGTTTGTAAGGAACAAAGCGGTATCCTTTTTGTAATAACATACTGAATTCCATCTTTTTAAAAACTTTTTTTCTTTGCTTATTTGCATCATGTTTAATCGCACAATATCGCAACAAATTGCATTGTATCATATCGGATCATATCGGATCGCATCGTATCACATCGTGAAGACGGTGAAACGTATCGCATCGTGTCGCCAGAAAATTCCATGTATCGTTTAAGTATCGCATCGCTGGTAGTGCATCGAGATGTGTACCTCAGTGCTGAGATTCACATCCCTAGTGCATGTGCGCGTGTGTGCATGGTTGCGCATCCGCGGGCGTGTGTGTGTGTGTATGCTTGCACACTCGCGATCGGGTCGATCGCGGTAGGTTGTTGGCTTCGAAAGGCTATTTTCAGTGGAAAAAAAGGTTGGGCACCCCTGGTCTACGTCATCAGATTGACACCTTCTTTCCTTCAAAAGTAGGTGTCAATCGTGTAACAGACTGAAAAATATACGTATTTTTCTTCCTGCTTAAATTTTTCAATTTAAATTACCATTTCATGGTTATGTTTATCCACCCATTGCTGTAAGTGCATACGCATTACAAAACATGAAAGCTTGCAATTCACTTGAATCCTAAAATTATTTTGCGCGTGTGGGTGGATGAAAGATGTCCAACATCTCTCCATCAATGATAGAATTCTTATCATCATTTAGTGAAATCTGATATGATACAGTGATTCATTTTCCGATATGCTTATCCTCACAAGGGTCAGGTGGGGTGTGGGGAGGAGGGTGCTGGAGCCTATCCCAGCCATCTTCAGGCAGTAGGCGGGGGACACCCTGAACCGGTTGCCAGCCAATCGCAGGGCACACAGAGACGAACAACCATTCGCGCTCACACTCACACCAAGGGACAATTTTGAGTGTTCAATCAGACTGTGTGGGAGGAAACCGGAGTACCCGGAGAAAACCCACGCAGGCCCGAGGTGAACATACAAACTCCACACAGGGAGGCCGAAGCTGGAATTTAACCCGATACCTCTGCACTGTGAGGTCGACGCGCTAACCTCTGGATCACCGTGCCGCCTGATATGATACATCAAAACTAATACCGGTAATAACTAGGTTGATATAAGGTGGTGTGCCGGGCTTAACAGCTTCATCAAAACATGCGACGACTTGAAATTTGCAGAATTTCTCCTCCACAGCTAAGTTTACTATCTCTTTTCAAATTGAATATATAAATGAAATCATCATAAATGCCTCTTACAAATAAAACTCTTACAAATAAGTGTCACACCACACACCAACATAGCAGCCGTGGCTCACATAAAAATGGCTTCGAGTGCTCATGCTAACTACTACTAAGTACTCCTCGCTGCTATTTTGATGAAGCTGGAAACTGTTCTTTTCGACCGACCATCATCTCATCATCATCATCATGCCATTATGAATGACCGTGGGATCATTTCATTTGTGCACATGAGTGAGCGGCCTTGCCCTTGGTCAAAGAAATACTGAAGTGAGCATAAACTCAGCTCTTGCTAGTGGTTTTAAAACTGCAAACTCGCTCTTTATTAGTGATTTTCTTGCAGATCAAATGGAAAAGGACATTCACTCAACGAACACCTGTATTACAAACCAGCAGCACCGGTGGCAGCTAAGACGACGCCCCCCGCTACCTGCAACCTTGCTGTCACGTTTGTGAGGTGGCGGTGGACCCCAAGAAGCAGCGATGAGAGAGGAGCAGGTTGTACTTGATGAATTGTATTAAAACAGAGACAACTAAATCCTAAACAAAGTCCAAAGAACAAAACGAATCCAAAGTAGCAAAACAAAACCACTGTGGCAAAAACCAACAGGAACAGAACCATGACAGGAACAAACATGACAGTTGCACTTGCACGAATAAGGAGTATGCATACTTGTTGATGCATGGATGGCTGAATAGATGAACGTAACAATCTGCTGTATAGACTGTAGTACTCCTGACATACAGCCACATGGAGAGCAGCAAGACGGCATGCTTGTTTGCTGTGCTACATTCAATTCATTAGACTGTGAAATATGGCCGATATAACTGTGCGCAAATCACAATTCACTAGTTTATGACAAGTGACCGCAGAGTGCTCATTCAGTGAACAAAAGAATATAAATCGTTGAAACCTGCCTTGAATGCCTCTATTTCCCCCAACATTTCTCCCTATGACACCAAGCTAGTGAAGGAGAAAAATGGAACCAAGTGACAAGAAAGCAGAGCTCATTTGTACTGCTCAATAACAGCCGAAAAAAAGAGCCATTATAGATGTGGCCTTAGACTGAACGCTTGGAGTGAAAGCCTGTCTGCTACATTTTATTCCTGTTATTCAAGGTTGCATTTATTCATCAGTGTAACTTTTGTACTAATTGGTTTTTTTTTTTGCAACAGTCCAGGCCAAATGTCAGCATTTGCAAAGTTTGTAAATACTTCAGAAACAGGTGCCGTGGCACCTATAAATTTGCCACATCGGCATTCTGTTGCCAGCCTGTTAATCTATTTTGTCGATCAACAAAGCAAACTTTGCATATTACCGACGCCTACCGATTAATGGTTCAAACTGCATCAAGCAGGTTACCGTATTTTCCGCACGATACGGCGCGACTGAGAGCATTCCATTTTCTCAAAAGCCGACAGTGTGCCTAATAATACGTTGCGCCTTATTTATGGATAAATATTGTGATTTCTTGCACGTAGTATTTCAAATGTTTTGTGTAAAACGCTTTGTTACAACTGCAGCGGTTGTGAAAGCGCTATATCAATAAAGCTGTATTGTATTGTATTCCCTTTAGTGTCGCTCCATCGAGTGGATGCAGAAACCAAGTTCAGCCATGATTGTCGCTTCTATTCTACGTGCCTTATAATGCGGTGAGCCGAATATATGAAAACAGTTTTAAAATAGGCCATTTATCGAAGGTGCGCCTTGTACAGTACTCCAAAGCGCCTTATAATGCGGAAAATACGGAAAATGTAAAGTCGCTCAAACTTTGGATGCCGATGCCAAAGATGTATATAGCGCTAATAAAAAATAAAATATTGTCGTCCCCTTTCCATTAACCAACACTAATTTTGTTGTTCTACAGAGGAGCATCACATGTAAAGACATGAGACAGAGAATCTTAATTCATTTGTTTAAAAAGACAACAATGGCAGGTTGTGCTCAGCTGACAATTTACAGATTTATGTTATGTAATGTGCTGGGTTGAATAGCGTTGTACATTTTTTTATTTTGTTGCCGTGCTTACTTTTCAAGAATTTGCACAGTTGTGTCTATACATTGAGCTCAGCCCCAAATTGTGCAGATGATTGCATTTATGCGGTGAAACAATTCATTGTCACATTTGGAGGAAAACAGTAGAACTGCAGAACTTGTGTGTCTTGATTTTCTGTTCCAGTGTTTCTAGTAATTCCTTTTTTGAAAAAGGCTGCAATTATTTTTTTCTCTAAACCGTCAGACTCACAAAACACATTTCAGTCACACTGACAAGGACCTGTGTACTTGTGTATGATGTACAGTAGATTCTTCAGTATTGTAGAGACAATAAACAACTCGCCTCATAATTAACGGCATAATTATAAAGAAAACACGAAAGATTGACAAAAATATGAAAGCAGCTCTGTCTCCTTTTTTAACCTCTCTTTTATTTTTTATTTGCTATTTATGAGTAACATCATCAACACTAGTGTGTCCAGTGTGGACCTGACCCACTGAAATATCGTAGCTGTTTCTAGCCCTGTCATTTTACAAGTCGATTCTAATTTTAATGTTAACCAAGAGGGCATTCAAAGTAGTGTGCAGTTCTTTTTTGTCCACTTCCTGGTCCTGAGGATAATTTAAGCTATTGGGAGGAGGGGAAGGGGTTCATTGTGAATGATATAGCAAAAGGAGAAATTCTCTCACAAAAGAAAGAATTATTGGACTGTACACATTTGATATTTTTGTTTGCGTATTTGCTAGATGCCAGTTTACTTTCTAATGAATTTAATTCAACTCAACTTTATTTATAGAGCACTTTTGACAACACCATCAATGCATACAAAGTGTTGTACGCGGACTAAAATCAGACATACAAAAGTATATCCAGTGAAAACAATAAATGAATAACATGAAAAAAATAAAAGAAGAAATGCAGAGTCAAAAGCCATCGAACAAAAATATGCGTCCACACTGATTGGAACATTTGCATCCATTTGTAAGTTTAACATTTCTATTATGTCTGACATTTCTGTGGAGTTCATCTGAGAAATGAACAAACTAGCCAATTCCAATGGCATAGCATGAGAGTAAAAGACAATGAGATGATGTTTTAAGATGCACGAGGGAAGTCGGTATGGGCATTCTGAGACCACCAGTGGGGCTACCGGGGGCCCACAGCAATAAGTTGGTCCACTTTTAGCTGAGGCTGGCTCAGCTTCAGCATGGGACTGCAAACACACTCAAACTAATCCCTGCTTATCACACAAGAAAGAGGCTTCAGGAGCTGTCAAATGGCCTTAATTGGACTGATATCGTTTGGAATAATTTTATAATGAGAACACTTGAAAAGATTGCACTGTCATCTCGGTCGTGTACGTGTGGGCTTTATATGTTTGTATTTTATCAAGAGAAGCAGACGTCGTTAATCTGACTCAAATATATCCCGACCAAGTGATCAGTTTGTAAAAAAAAAAAAAAGTAACCCAAAACAAACTCGATTTTATGATGAGAATCAGGAGTGTGTGAAGCAAATTGTCTCTTGTGTTTCATATACAGCATTTCGTTTGAGCTGCAATTGTTGCTGTTGTCCTCTAGAATTATGTTGAGTTGAGTAAAAGTGTCTCTGCATTGATATTGATGAAACATTTGATATCTTCTATGCATTATGGGCGAGAATTATAAGCAACTGACATATGGGTGGTTCTCAGAATGTATGTTCCAGCTGCATTTACAAATGCTGACCCACTTGTGGAGTCAATATTTTTCTTCCATTGGCAATAAATCACCAGATTTCACTGCTTACTATATTGCAAGCATACTGCAGAGGTAAAAATGAACAATTAACACGTGAATGTAATTTGAGTGGAGCACACGGGCACCATTCTACCAAAATAAGACCCCAAAGTGTTACGGACTGAAATAAGACCTGTTTGGTGGATGTTCTATGGGATGCATTTCAATCCATGCAATCATATTCTTGTTTACTTTTCTGTTGTACACCAACATTGCTGATTACATGTGCTGCAGTGTTTCTGACTTCCTATCTGGTTTATTTCTGCGTTTGTTGAACACCTGTTTTGTGTTGGTGTGTGTGTGTGTGTGTGTGTGTGTGTGAGAGATGAGTTCTGACCTCCTGGCGTCATACATGAAGGGAAGAGGCTGACCTCATGCATGTGTTTGGGCCTCCCTTCCCACCTGCATCCCATCACTTCATTTGTTCTCGGAGCATTTTTTTTCTTGTTGTTTTGCTCGTTTCTTTCAAGCTTTGTTCTTCACTTCATTGACTTCTGTTGCATTTTTTTTCAAGTGCTTGTATCCATCCTGGCGGCCCGGTAGTCCAGTGGTTAGCACGTCGACTTCACAGTGCAGAGGTACCGGGTTCGATTCCAGCTCCGGCCTCCCTGTGTGGAGTTTGCATGTTCTCCCGGGCTTGGGTGGGTTTTCTCCGGTGCTCGGTTTCTCCCACATTCCAAAGACATGCATGGTAGGCTGATTGAGCACTCTAAATTGTCCCTTTGAGTGTGGGCGTGGTTGGTTGTTCGTCTCTGTGTGCCCTGCGATTGGCTATTCGGGTGTCCCCGCCTACTGCTGGGATAGGCTCCAGCACCCCCCGCGACCCTAGTGAGGATCAAGCGGTTCGGAAGATGAATGAATGAATGAATGTTTCCATCCTACATTCTATTTACTTGTAGCTGTTTCATCCATCCAATTTTCTTTATTGCTTATCCTGTTAAAGGTTGTGGGGAGCTGGAGCTTATCATACATCCTGGAATGGTCACAAGTCAATCAAAGGGTCCAAATACAGAGACAGACAAATATCCATACTTAGTGTACATTCACAAATGAAGTCAGGTTAGTAAACCACAACACCAACAATGTACTTTGCTTTCAAGAGTTATACAGAATTCGTTATTGTTTTTATCTTGTTTCCTATTTTATTTCTTTAAAATAGTTCATGTGAGGTAACCGAGGCAGGTCATTTCACAAACAAGCAACAAAAGATGTTTGGTTATCAAACAGGATTGGATGTCAGAAAATGCAGAAAATGTTTCAACAGAAGTCGGCGAAGGAATTTGGCGATACAGTTTACCGTCAAACCTTTCCAGCAAGCGCTATCATTCAGTCCTGTTTTATTATTTCCCGGAGTAACTACCTGCCATGGTTATCTGAGAAGAAATGTCAAAAAGATTTACTCAGGGAGATAAATAATCAAGAACTCTGGATAACTCTTACAACTGGACACCGACTTTTGCACCTCCCTGTATATGATTAATGGTAGACACGTATTTAGTTGTTTGTTCACCTGATTTCCTGGCAGGCAGGATGGGTTCAGTATGCATTAGTGCAAAACAGTGAATAGTTGGATTAGAGCACCGTCAAGGACACAAGACCCAACAAAGTTGGGACTACGTGAAAAAAAAAAAAAAAGAATGCAGTGATTTGGAAAGAGTCAGCCGCATCTCATTTCCTGTGAGATGAGCTGAGAAGCAAACAGAGATGCCGCCTCAGTAGTCACGGACATTTAGAAGGTTGGACACTCACAGTCTTTGATTAATGGATTCCAACGGAAGGCAAAAACGCAGTCATGGCTGCAATTTCCTTCACTCTTTATTGGACAAAGAACCACTCGTCGGACTTCCGTGCTGTGTAGGCGGGTTAGAGTTAGGGTTAGGGTTAGGGTTAGGGTTAGGGTTAGGGTTCAGTCCCCACTTGGGTGTAGTTTGCCTTTTCACCCTAAAATCATTTTGGATAGGCTCCAGCTCCCAATGTCCAGGAACCAAATAAGCAGTATAGAAAAAGGGTAGATGTAATATCATACTGAATCTTTTCCATAGGTGCTTCAAAGCATAACAAAACCGAAACTAAAATATCCATTCATCCATCCATTTTCTACCGCTGATCCGGGTCGCGGGACCAGCAGCTTTAGTAGGGAAGCTCAGAATTCCTCTCCCCAGCCACTTCTTCTAGGTCTCCCTGAGGAATCCTGAGGCGTTCCCAGGCCAGCTGGGTGACATCGTCTCTCCAGCGTGTCCTGGGTCGTCCCCGGGGCCTACTGCCGGGTGGGAGGTGCCCAGAACACCTCACCAGGGAGGCGTCCAGGAGGCATCCTAATTAGATGACCGAGCCACCTCATCTGGTTCCTCTCACTGTGGAGCAGAAGCGGCTCGACTCTGAGCCCCTCCCGGATGACCGAGCTTCTCACCTTATCGCTAAGGGAGAGCCCGGACACCCTGCGGAGAAAACTCATTTCGGCCGCTTGTATCCGGGATCTCGTTCTTTCGGCCATGACCCTTAGCTTGTGACCATAGATGAGGATGGGAATGTAGATCGACCGGCAAATTGAGAGCTCCGCCCTTTGGCTCAGCTCCTTTACCACGAACGACCGATACAGAGTCTGCATCATAGCAGACGCTGCACCGATCCGCCTGCCGATCTCTCGCTCCCTCCTGCCCTCACTCGTGAACAAGACCCCAAGATACTTAAACTCCTCCATTTGGGGCAAGATCTCCTCCCTGACCCGGAGAGGGAACTCCACCCTTTTCCGACTGAGGACCATTGTTTCAGATTTGGAGGTGCTGACTTTCATCCCAACCACTTCACACTCGACGCTCAAGTGAACCTAAAATATGCAAGACAAAAATGACAAAAAACAGCACCCAGATAACTTGTGTGTAGTCATGAGAAACTCTAATTTCGCTGTGCTTTAAAGAGTTGATCTGGTTTCTTTTATTAAAAATGATCTGCTCTGTTTTGGAGGAGATTCTGTCAGAAGGGACAGTCTCCATCCAGCACCAAGCAGCAACAGGTGCCTGAGAAATTGTTGCTGGGTTTCCATGACACTTTGTCGCAAAATAAAAGTGATATTCCTACAATTTCGGTCAAGTGCAACTTCTACTTGTGTTTCCATTTCAGATTGTTTGGCTTCTGGAGCATAATTCTCATAACATCCCATCTCGAGGTCTTGTAATTTTCGTGAAATCTCATATTCTCGCGAGAGGTGGGTTTACGGATGACACACATTCAGTTGTTTGCAAATGAGGCTCATGAGGTTTACCGATATGTGCCTTCTTCTGTGTAGCGTCTCATACCATGAAAATAAGAGGAACGCTAGCTAGCCATGTGACTTCCCACGCACATGGCTGTGGGTTGCATGACTAGTGGAAATGCAAAAAAAAGTGTTTCTATGACACTTTTGCGATATACTTCCCCATGAGAGTGCAAAAACCTTTTGACGATAGTAGAGAATTTTTATGAATGTTCTGTGTTTCCGTTACCAGTTTACTATTACGCAATTTGCAATGGAAACCCAGCCACTGGCCCCTTCATTAACCCTTTCAGGGACGGTGGTTACTACAGTGGACAGCTTATCATGTTATCAGGTTACAGGGTGCATGAAAGGGTTCATATCAGAAAAGATTTTTTCTTTGCAGACGCGTTATTCTCCCTTTGGAGTGTCAATTAAGTTGAGATGTCTCCTTTTCCCGCTGTCCCTGATTTTCGTACCTATTCCTTACGAGCGTGATTGTGTTGTCTCTCGCTGCTCCGTTTTTCTCTGTTCTCTCTTCCTCCTGTGTGCTGTAACTGCCGCCACTTTGACAATCATGCACGGGACTCTCTGAAGTGAACAATGAGGACGGCTTGGCGCTCATCGTTCACTTCAAAGAGTCGGCTTTCAGAGCTGTTTCGTTGCCGACTGACACATCACTATGGAGGCTGCCTCACGAAGGACAGGCGTGTCTCACAAAGTGCAAGGGAGAAATAGCACGAGAGAGGGTACTATGAGCTCATGTACTCCTGGTATACCGTAAAAAGTCCCGGTATGCCAGAAGCTAAAATTGAGAGGTGGTGCTACTCACTGCCGGTCCACTTAAAGAACTGGTCTCAAGTGAAAGGGCTTCCAAGAAAAGTTGTTCTATCAATAAGGTTCTGTCAAATTCATTTGACCACGAAACTGTCATGAAGGAGAATGTGTCTGATTCAAGGCTATCATAGATGATTGAAAACTAAACTTGAAAAACACATTGTTGTTAACATTTTGTTAAAATAAAATCGGAAATGGGGCGGCCCGGTAGTCCAGTGGTTAGCGCGTCGACCTCACAGTGCAGAGGTACCGGGTTCAATTCTAGCTCCGGCCTCCCTGTGTGGAGTTTGCATGTTCTCCCCGGGCCTGCGTGGGTTTTCTCCGGCTACTCCGGTTTCCTCCCACATTCCAAAAACATGCATGGAAGGCTGAATGATCGCTCTAAATTGTCCCTAAATTGTGGACGTGCATGGTTGTTCGTCTCTGTGTGCCCTGCTATTGGCTGGCAACCAGTTCAGGGTGTCCCCCGCCTACTGCCCGGAGACAGCTGGGATAGGCTCCAGCACCTCCCGTGACCCTAGTGAGGATCAAACGGTTCGGAAGATGAATGAATGAAAAATGAATAAAATCGGAAATGCATTTTAAAAAAGTACATTTGAGAAATAATTGCTTAATTACCGTATTTTCAAGCGACCATTCGGCGCACCGTGTTGTTGGGCACGCCCACCCTTCACTCATTGGCAGACTTCCGCATGCCTGACGTCACTTACGCCCGCCTTTTCTCTATATAAACAGCGTGTCGGCCAGAAGCGCGCTCAGTCAGGCTTTGGAACTCGGCTCATACACTAGACTTTTAACCCTATGTTGCATACGGGTTACTTACAGTAACCACAACTTTAACTCATATTGGTTATTCAAGTTACCAGTTTTAGTTTTTAAATCCACCGCGAGATGTCACTAGCGTGCGCAACAGCGGGAGGAAAAGGTGAAAGAGGGTCCACAAAATGATGAATAATTTCTATCCGTGAGATGAAAAGGTCCAAATACCCTATTGTACTTGTGCAGAAGAGTATATATAACATATAGAACACAATAAATAACAGTTTCTATGTGTTACCTATGAGTACTGCCATGCTTTTTGGCAAGGTAATTGTAGTGACCATTATGCACACAAGTACCCCCGTATTATGTATTTTTTTTCCCAAAATTGTGAATTTATATGATATTTGGCCATAATCTAAGGGTTAATGGCGCCTTATGGTCGGGAAAATACGATAATCAATTAATCGGTTGAATAGCATTCACATTTCTGTTTTCACTGTTTGTTATTGTATGACTGATTTTTACTCCTTGTACAGCACATATATGCTTGTTTTAAACTGCTACATGGAGAAAAAAAAGGTTGGAGTTGGGAATTAAGGTATAATCTTCGGGAGTTTTAAATAGTCAGAGGGGGGAAAAAATATCGAGGAAAATTTAAAGATAACAGGAGAGCTTTGAAACTCTTCACTTGGACAAAAATGGCTGGGGCCGATTGCAGGCCTCAGTCTTAAGGTGAAATGGTTCACACATCGGGGTCAAATCTCGCTTGTCAGAACTGAACATGACCAGGGAGCAACATTTATAAAACGCACACGACAAATCACCTTAAAGGTCCAGGGAAGCACAGGAGCGAGACTGCCGCCTACGATGACACAGACTATTCAGAAAAATTGGTGACGCTTTTTAAGGCACTAAAAGAAAGAGCATGCAGTATGTGTCTTAATATATTCTACTCCGCTCTCGAAACGATGGCATCTTTTCGTTGAATCAAAGACGCTGGTCTAACGTTACACAAAGAGAGTTGGGGGGACAGAAATGTGATTGGAGAGGATCTGCTTAGCTGGGTGATAAAACTAAAGGGAGAGAGAGAGAGAGAGAAGGCGATACAGAGATGAGGAGGTTTAAGACAATGTACTAAAGCCGCAGAAATGAGCTGAGATTATTTAGGGCATTAAGAGAGCATGAAATAGTTGGATGAGAGGCTTGAAGCTTTGCTGCACTTTCAACAAAAAGACGTCTACTTTAAATAACAGCCCGATGAAATCCCAAGTATACATCTACTTAAAAGCACTCCATCACACACAGGGGGAAGGGAATGTGGATTCATTTAGCCACAAAATGATTTTTAATCAAAGGGTGTCAACTGACACCGCAGTGATCTGTCCAGCTCTAATTGGGTTGACTTTCTGACACGTGATTGGCCGATAGAAGGATTGCTTTCATGGCAGAGTATTTCATGGACTCACCCATTTAATCATTCATGACCACAGTCAGCTAAGTTGCTCTTGTCCACGAAAAAAAGAAAGTGAGGGATGGAAACGTTCCACAAGTCGAGCATTATTGTGTTATTATGTTTCACGCAAAGACACAAATACTGGA
The DNA here is from genome assembly GCA_026261675.1 of Hippocampus mohnikei. Taxonomy (NCBI): domain Eukaryota; kingdom Metazoa; phylum Chordata; class Actinopteri; order Syngnathiformes; family Syngnathidae; genus Hippocampus; species Hippocampus mohnikei. The sequence continues at coordinate 3,698,472 of JAKGUB010000340.1, forward strand.
ATTCAATGTGATCGGATACACTCACCTTCAAAATATTTGGGTTTGAGATCAAATGTTAGAGAGAAAATATGAAACAACAATCCAACATCTGTTTTGGTGTCAGATACACAAGTCTTCTTTTGCCATGTTTTTCCACGCTCTCACATAAGCCCCCCCCCCGCCCCCCCTTTTAAAAATGTTTTTTGGTAGGGCTGACTCCTTTGAATCTCCTCTTTAGCAGGTCTATTAGTTTAAGTTTGGCAAAGTGTTTTTTATCTTGATACACGATGCAATTGCTCTCAATCACTTGGTTTGCATCTTTCTTGACTTTGTCAGTCGAAATGTTCATTTACACTTCATGAAATAAAAGATGTAATCCTGGACTTTTGTGTGAGAGTTTTCTTTTTTAATCCGGAATCCAAATGTCTTCCGTACACAACAAAACAAAGGATGACTTTGCCGTTCCAATACTTTTGGAGGGGACTGTGTTTGGTGTGATGAGCATATCCTTCTTTCTCATAACTTCAGCCTTTCCATCACTTTGGTAAAGCTCAAACTTTTTCTCCTCAGTCCCTAAAACTGCCCAAGACGTTTGTTTTTTTTTTTTTTTTGCTTGATTGCAATTCTGGACATATTTTCCTCAGGTTTTCAGGATAATAATAAAAATAATAATATGAAATGGTATCGTTCTTTTCCTTGTTGTATAATTGTCACTTTGGTCATTTCTTACATCCAATTTCCACTTTCAAACTGGGCTTTGTTCTCAGCCTTTGGTGAGACGACCTGATCACAAGAAAAGCTTCCACAATAAAAGGCTCTTTTTGGGAATCAGTCTGTCAAATTAGCAGCGCAGCATGGAAGCGTTTAGATAAAACTCACCACCAGCGAGAGGGGCCTCTTCCATGACACCACACCGATAAGCCCAGAGAGAAGAACCTGGAGGAAAGAGTACACAAAGGATGTTGAAAGAGCAAATTGATCCGGGCAAAAAAAGGAAAACACATGACAAGGATGAGTAGATCCAGAAGAATACAGTCATGTGTACATTCAAGGTTGAACTGATTCACTTTGGCCTTATTTTCACTGCACATTACTACACACGGGCCAATATTAGATTCGGTACGGTGACGGTGAGCAAAAATATTGCGGTCTAACGTGAGCATGGTATCAAACTTACAGCTCTAAAATGTCCTTTTTTGAAAATATTAGGACATTAAAAGAGCATTTTTCTTTCATTGAACATCACCCTTTCATCCATTTTCAACACCGCTAATCCTGAACAGGGTCGCGAGGGGTCGCTGGAGTCTATCCCAGCTGACTTCAGGCGGAAGGCAGACTACACCTTAAACTGGTCGCCAGTCGGAACATATGGAGAGAGACAAACAACCATTCACGCCACCACTGAATGGGATCCGATCCCACAAAGTCTGCACACAAATCAGGCGTGTGTCCCACGACGCCGTCAGTGACGTCATTGAATAGCATCTATTTTATATTTCAACCAAAAATATAACATTTGGTACATTAAGAAATGTGTACCATGTTAACTTTAAATAAATACGTACATATTAACATTCTTTTGTTTTAATTCTTCTTAGCAAGTCACAGTGTCCCATCACTGATGAGGTATTTTTAGAACAGGCCCAAAAGTTACTCATGTTGTCCTTGGGGACGCGCTAGCACCTACACATGTACGCGTTGCGGCCATCTTGGTTGACAGTTCTACACTTGTAAACAATTCAGTCCACTCTCAAGATACTCCACTTTTCTTGCCCCCAATTTGCCAAGACTGCTCTTTTGTCTCGGCTGCTAAAGGAAGCTGACCACAGACGGCAATGATATTGTCCCATGTTGTCCCACATTTTTCTTTCAGCACGCTGTGTGTGTGTGTGTGTGTGTGTGTGTGTTTTAAACCAAGTTTACTGTGTGTTTTCATGTTCTGCAAATACATGAGATGTAGTACCGTAATTTCCGCACTATAGAGCGCACATGATTATAAGCCACACCCACTACATTTTTAGAGGAAAACCAATTTTGTACATACACAAGCCGCACCTGTATATAAGCCGCACGTGCCCACATTAAAACATGTAAACATATTTACAAAGAAAGACGGTACACAGAGAGAGTTTTCAAAGCTTTAATAATATAACTTAACAATAATAATAATATAACTTTCTTCCCAAACGGTGCCTGTGACGCGGCAGTCTTAATCTTACCGTTTCTACTTGAGCGCCCCCTGGCGGCCGTTAGAAAAACTACACAAATTGGCCGCATCACTGTATAAGCCGCAGGGTTGAAAGTTTGGGGAAAAAAGTAGCGGCTTATAGTCCGGAATTTACGGTAAATACATTCTCAACGCCTATTGGCTGGCGCTGATGTCAAAGTTTCACACCTGGCACACAATCTGCTTCCTCTGAATTTCAACCCGTCACGATCTCTGCTTGATCACATGAACTGCATTGACAGTATACAGAAAAGCGCCGCCAGAAACGCTGCACACGCATTCGATCTGACCGTAGCACAAACCTGTTCTCCGTCCCCTCTCACCCCTTCGTCCCCCGCCCCGTGTTCCACGTATATCAGCTGGGAGCCGCGCGGGCGCATGCTCGCTTGCCCGCGGCGGCTGATGCCAAAATCAATAGCAGCTTTGGTTCCAGCAGCAGGCCGTTGCCGTGCTCTTGGTCTCCACGGGAGGCAAGCACCGATGCACTGAGTGTAATTTGCAATGATGTGTAAAGATGTGTGGACCGGACTGACTCTGTGGGGAACATACTTGGGATGGACTGATTCCTCGACGGAAAAAAATCATGGGATTATGGATTCTACAAAATGATTCGATATCGACCTAGTGATCAGTATTGATAGTGTGATCAACAGGCGAAATAGACGGCAACGGCGTCGCATAAACATGCGATGGCTCGCTACGCCTGAATGTGGCGATGAGATTTTCTGTTTTGTAGACAAGTGTCAGTGTCAGTGTCAGTTAGTCTCTTTTTCCCGGTTTTGTTTCGCTGCCTTGTCTAGCCCATTTAGCATTGCCTTTATCTGGTCAGCCAGTTTGTCAGCAGCCATCATCCTCATCGTCCACACTCTGTTCTAGAGATGGACTGTCAAATAGTATTTGTCCACAACATTATTATCTGCATGATATCGCTCTTAAGTTTGACTCTTTTTCCAGAGCATCAACAAGTCTCTGATCGTCTCACATGACTCACTGGGTTTTGTATTCAGTCACCACTGAGATTGAATTTCATTTAGATTTGTTTGACAGAGCTCAGGCGACCATATCTGATGCTATCGTCATGTCATGTACTGCATGTCTGTCTCATTTATACTCCCTGCTATCAAAACGTGTTTATTTTTGCGGCGATGGCAAACATGTTTTCCATCCATCATCTATGAAACGCCAGCATGTGTTTTCCGCACATTTTCATTTGGCTTTCCCACATGCCACTCAATTTCTGTGTTTCTTGCCCCTCACCTGCACCACGTCAGTGACGGTATATTGCTACATTGAATATAATTTAGAGTGTTTTAGTCTTGCATCCATGTCTTCACACTGATAATAAATAGCATGCAAATGTTTTATTTTCACTGACTCAGTCACACACACACACGGACGCACACAGGCACGCACGCACGCACGCACACAAACACAATTATGGGGAGCCTCACAAACTAAAACCGTCATCAGACTATTCTGTATGGAAAATAAATGTAAACATATTCATCACTGCAAATGCCCAAATGACCATAGCTCTACAGAGACCACAACCTGTGAGGATAAATGAAAATGCAGTCTGGCATCAATTATTATTTTGCACCCTCATACCGCATCAAGTTAATTGATTCATTTTCCAATGTTGTGACAGCGATGGCGAAAAATAAAGGCGATCAATATGATAAGCCAAGTCAAGCTACTCGCCAGACATAAAATGGATCAAATTGATATTTTCACAGAACCAGCAGAGCAGTTCCACATTTGGTTGATCTACTGTGGAGTAATAGTAGAGTGCAGAGACAATGTTGTATCAAGAGCCATCACAAGGACGGCAATACAAGCACGTATGTAGGCGTATAAAGCCCGTGGATTGTTTTTGTAAGAAATGATATATGAACAGCATTCATGTGATGGATCGGCTCTCATAAAAACAGGCTTTGCTTCTTCTCTGCTCAGTGAACAGGATTCCATGCAATACTTAGCAGCATTAGTCACCAAAACCTGGTCTGCATAGACTGCCGAAGCATATTAAAAACATTGTACGTCATTCAATCTGTGGAATTCCAAGCAGTGGAGATGGTAGCAGGGCAACACGTAACGCAGTTAAAAGAAAAAAAAATAACATCTATGCAAAGGTGCACTGACCTTGATAATCAGTGAGATTTGAAAATTGCTTTGCGCCTGGACCGCAGAAAAGCTTTTAGCCTCTGAGGATTACTGTCAAAATGATAATGAATTCAAAGGAAATAAACCACAACACCACATGAAATAATTAGCCAGTGGACTTGCTTATAATTAGCGCACCACATTTTTTTTTTGTCTCAAGACAAGATCTAATTGTCTCACAGTCGAAGCAGGATAACCTTAATGACAAGAGACACCAACTTGCTCTGTGCGTTGAACACATCCCTTAGGTTAGTACAACTGGTTTCAAATAAAGCTTATATATTTTTGCTGTCAACACCTGTTACACACACACACACACACACGGAATGGGGATATATATATCCCCATCCATCTGTCCATCCATTTCCCGATCTGCTTTATCCTCACAAGGGTCGAGGAGCCTATCCCAGTTGTCTTCGTAGGCGGGGAACAACCTGAACTCTGGTTGCCAGCCAATCTCATGGCACACATAGATGAACAACCATCCGCGCACACACTCACACCTAAGGACAATTTACAGTGTTCAATCAGCTTGTCATGCATGTTTTTTGAATGTGGGAGGAAAACAGAGTACCCGGAGAAAACCCACGCAGGCACGGGGGAGAACATGCAAACTCCACACAGGAAGGCCGGAGCTGCAATCTACCTCTGCACTGTGAGGTGGACGCGTTAATCACGAAATCACCGGGCCGCCTACATATATATACATATACACACACCACACATGTATACATATATATATACATATACACACATATATATATATATATATATATATATATATATATATATATATATATATATATATATATATATATATATATATATATATATATATATATATACATATATATATATATATATATATATACATATATACATATATATATATATATACATATATATATACATATATATATATATACATACATATATGTATATATATATATATATATACATATATATACATATATACATATATATACATATATACATATATACCTATACATATATACATATATATATACATATATACATATATATATATATATATATATATACATATATACATACATATATACATATATATACATATATATACATATATATATAGAAGAGAGAGAGAGAGACTGAGACTTGGTTTGAGTTGAGTGGCAAACTTGCAGCATCCATTCGATTGACCTATCATTCATTTATCATCTGCACTGCACTGCTGTCACCCTGGAATGTGTGAGCATGTGCAGGGGGGTCACTCAACTTAGAGTGTGCGCCAGCACTTGCACACCCCTGCACTAATTACAAAGTACATGTGCATCTTAATATCTGATGTTTTTATGTGCTGGCTAAAATATTGGAAGAATATAAATGATGCCATAAAGTTCTCGATCATAAACACGATGTTAAGAGTGTACAGTACTTCTGAAATTAAAACTGAGCATTAGAATCTTTGTGAAGGCAACTCTCATTTGGGATATTAGATTCGATGCACGGCTGACTTTGTGTCCGGAAAGAATAAGAATACAATTCAGGAACACAGATGAAGACAGGGAAGGAATGAGCATGGCAAGGAATTATACACATCATCTATACTATAGATTCTATAGTATCAAAAAAACATGGATGATGCACTAGAACTGCAAACTTGAGCAAAAGGACTCAAGCAGTCGGATAAACAACACATGGCATTTCAAGGATAATTCATCTTACAAGCATACCATTGTAATCACTGCCTTATCTGGGCCACCTATCATATTTGTTTAATCTCATCGCAATAAAACCCAACCGCACTTAACATGCAATACGATTGTATTGCGATCGTAATTCAGACCACGGAGAACAGCGGGACAACATCGTGACTCAAAAGCTACTTGGCATCATCGCCCAAGAACGAAACTTTATAGTAGCACAAATTAGGACTAAGTTACTTTAATTCGCCATTTCTCCAATGGACTTCTTTCAAAACCAATCCACATGCAAGCGCGTGTGCTTTCACCACCACAGCGAAGCCGAAGCGCCCTTGGATCTTGGCTTCTTCATATGCATGGTGCCAATCAAAGAAGCCATTACGGAGAGTGAGGCTTTAGAAAGCCCGGGCCCTTCTTAAAACATCACCGCAGTCAAGATGGATGGAGCAGTGTGGTTGCCGTGGTTACCACCTACTGGCCATTTGCCAGGATCTGTAATGATTTCCCATCAGCTGCTGCATTGACAGAAGCAAGCAGGTACCAGCTACGCTTCAAACGCTCTTTAACTTACCCTCTATCAGACACACACACACACACACACACACACACACACACACACACACACACACACACACACACCTCAAAGCCTCGGAAATGTAATGAAAATAGATTTGAAGAGAGCCACCGACACATTTCTGCTCGACTTATTCCACTGAAACTCTTGCGTGCAGCAATCTGTCGGATACATGCGCACGGCCTTCATGTTCAGTTCCACTTGATGCCTGAATGCGAGTGCGTTTGTGAAAGTGTCAGCATACGTATCTCGACGGAAGACTGTCGCACTGTGCAAAACATCTCAGCTCTCACCTTCTGCTGGTTCCTCGTCACTTCTGATATATTACGCACATTTTGATGCCTTGGGTTGCCGCCTCCTGTAGAATGTCCTCTAATGATTACAAATGTAAGTGAAAATCAAAAACCGCCATTTCCCGCTGTGATAAATGTTCCTCGTCGTAATGAAAGTATACTGTCCTACTTTGTGAGCGTTTCCTAGGGCTGGAGGTTTACCATGTTGATTAGAATTAATTACAGAAAGCGCAACACATTCAATCGCGCTTTTCCATTTCTGCACCCCAGGCGACACGGAACTATTACGAGTGCCCCACTTCTTGGCTACACGGTAATACGGATGCACCGGAATGGTTCTCACTGAAGTAGCGCAAGCCTACTGTATCAGCTCAATGCAAAAAGTGTAGCGCTTAACGCAAACATGAGCGGCAACAGTTCTCTTCAGAGCCAGGCCACTTCCTTTTAGAAACTGTCTGAAAGAAGAGCAAAAACTGATTTGTGATGATGTGGTTATTAGTTATGATTCATCATGACCACGCTGTTACAGCCTGCAGTACAAAAGGAATGTGTGGTAGAAATAAAGAGCCCTAATTCAAAAATGTGGATTGAGCCAACTCCGATTGTGAGCACAAAATGCAGCATATGCAGGTATCTATTTGTGTATGACAGTCGATAGCGCTTGAGCTCCCTTCCTTTAAGGACGCACGTGTTACGTGGGAGACAAGATGTGTGTGAAGGTGCACGCGTGTGCGTGTGTTTGTGCGTGTGGGCGGCACTGGGATTTGGTTTGCTTGATTTTATTGTGGGGAGGACTTTGGGCTGCACATTCATGTAGGAAAAGTGTTGTCATGTAATGGAGTTTTGAATTCAATGTCGTTTCTGATGTACACTTATATGCCTTTGATGTGAATAAATACTCATATTGAAAAATATTCAAAGCGTCTCCTGCATTTAGTCTCAAGTCCCACCACGAGCAAGTATGCAAACGGCCTTGAACAACAATACAGTAACTCAAAATGAAAAGAATTACAGCTAACCGTGTGTGTGTGTGTGTGTGTGTGTGTGTGTGTCTAAATATGCTCTAATGGAAGACAAACGAAGGTGAGCAGTAGGCTTTATAGCTGGTGAAGCAATTTTAGCTGCAACCTTGAAGTAACCTTTTCTGGCGGTGACTGTGGTGATCTAAATCTATGTGCGTGTATGTGTGCGTGTGCGTGTGTGTGTATGTATGCGTGCGTGCCTTGAAATATGCTACAGCATTGATGTAAAAGGAATTGACCATCAACATAAGCGTCAAGCATGTGCACGGTGAATGAAGCATGTGATTCACCGCCGCTTGTTTTCTTGAGCTCACGCTGGCGGAGTGAACGGATGAGAGCGTTTGGTTTCCTTGTGTTCCCGCTATTCAAACACAAGGGCCCCCATGCCCCAACATCCGCCCCCCCCCCTCCCCCCAACCGTCCTCCCGTTCCTCACCACCCGCCACCTGCTTCTGCTTCGAAAACCCTCCCCCCACCTCGTATCAGCACTCCGCTTTGGAGCCGAGCCGCACCTCAGCGGCGTTGCCATGGAAACAGCAGGACAACAGCATGTTCGCTGCTGCTCCAAGGAGGCGTGGCATGTCAGCCACCCACTGCTCCTGTCTTTGCACAAGCGGTACCTACTGTATGTGTCCAATATTTTGCCATCGGGTAAGGCTCAGCACCTCCTTGGTGGGAGCTTTCTACTCACGAGCCACGTGTCACTCTAGAGCAGGGGTGCCCAACGCGTCGATTGCCATCGACCGGTAGCTTGCGGACTGGTCCTAAGTTGATCGCGAGGGGTGTAGAAGGGGAAAAGAAAATCCAACCCAAAACATTTGTGTGTCTGTGAGCGTGTTATTAAAATGATACATTTTTGTGTTAGTGCACACCACATCCTTAGCACACCATCTGTCTCACTTTCATAAAAAGTATTTTAAAAAATCAAATAAAAAAGCAGGTCACCTTTAACCTACGGTGGCCGGTATCTATTCTATGCGCCTTATAATGCGGTGCATCCAATTTATGAAAACAGTGTTAAAATAGGCCATTCATTAAAGGTGCGCTTTATACACTGAAGCGCTTTAGAGTGCAGAAAATACGATACTTAAAAAAAAATTATCTAGGTCCAGATCATATTTTATGTAACCACTTGACCGAATAAAATTGAGTAAATTCCATTTTTTTTTCTGTAACGTGTAATAAAAAGTGTGAGGGAACTTGTCCAACCTCCTTTTGAGTACCATATTTTCCGCACTAAAAGGCGCACCTCAAAGCCTTCGATTTTCTTAAAAGCTCACAGCGCGCCTTAAAATCCGATGCGCCTTGTGTATGGTCATTACGGTAATATTTCAACCCCAACATGGCTCCTTGCTCGAGACATGCTGACAATGCAGAGTTCAAACTTAAGGCGATCGGTTGTGCAGTTGAACACGGAAATAAAGCAGCGACAAGAGAGATCAACGTTAACGAGTCAATGTTTTAACTTGCTGTTGGTTGAGTGAACTGTGTCGCTGCTTTATTAAAAAAGTTTTACTGACATCTGATCTTTCTGTTGCCGTTTCCCTTGATGGTAGCTCCATCTCGTGGATGCATTGCAGATTGCGTCTTATAATGCGGTGCGCCCAATGTATGAAAAAAATGACAAAATAGGCCATTCATTGAAGGTGCGCCTCATAATCCAGTGCGCCTTTTAGTGTGGAAAATACGGTAATATTAATGGCGAAAACTGTTTTAAACAGACTGTCATTTGTTTTGTTTTTTTAATGCGACCCACACAGCTTCATAATTAGACAGCGAAAATGCTTTTGTTCGGCGATCTGCGGCAACTGACGTCATCCGCAAAACGCAGAGTCGCCAGTCCTGCATTGCTGATTGTCCCATTAACTGTCCTTTGCCTTTGTTTTTGAATTATTAAACGAAATGCCTCGGTACTGTGTGGCGATGCATTGTTCACAATCTGGCCAACATTTGTCTGAGTGGCCAACGATGGGCCTGTAAACGGCTTGTTTTCGCAAAGCGAATGAATTTCATCAACCAGCCCATTATTTTTTAATTTTTTAATGCGTTGCAGTTTAGCTCCAAGACGGAGGGTGTCGCTACGGCTAATATTGGCTAGGACAACACAAGACGGCATATTATGGCCGATTCCGCCTGCAGTTTTTATTTTGTGAAACAAGGAACAAAGTGGCAACATTGGAGACGGCGCCTGATAGAATAAACGGACTGTTTTGCGAAATTGATTAAGAAGGCAGTGTAGGTCGTATGTGCGTGTGTAGGCTTCTTTCCACACGCGCATATCACCTATGCCGGCGCCAAGCTAGCTTGTTTCGCAGCAGAAGTAACAACCTGCTTGGGGCGCATCTTCTCTTCCATGGCGACAAATAAATGACCCTCAAAGAGGCCTCATGTTCTATATCACCACAGACAAAACGGACCAATCACGAGGGATGATGCACACGGCATTTTACGCACAACAATTTCTGAGGTTTGTGCGTCATGTGTTACAGACCTCTCGCGGTGTTGCTGCGCGACACTCTATGATGCAATGCGGCTGTTATCGCTCGCACGTATGAGGGAGTACAAAGAGGCCTTGATTCATGTTACGTCATGCGTGTCATTCTTGTCGCCTGTTGCTGCTTCGTACCATCTCGTGCCAACGCGAGCCTGTGTATTGATTGGTTATGGGGATCACATAGCGCAAACAATTAAAAAACGTCGCATTAGAGTTTAAATATTCAGACAAAAGACTGTGAATGTAAAAGGTGTGCGTTTCGTGGGAAGAAATAGTCGGTACCTTGGTCAGCCTCTGCACTACCGTCTCAAGATTTTACAGCATTCTCAAGCGCTACAAATGTTCAGATGTACATCGCCTTTTATCTCCATCTCTTTTGATTTGCCGGCGACCAGTCAGATGGGATAGGCTCCAGCTTTGTCTAATGAGCACAAGAAAATGGATGGATGAATAAGTCTTACACTTGACAAGAGGACAGTTCAGAAGACTCTGGCGAATGCGGCGCATTTAATCTCTGCCAAAGTGTTTGTGTTGGAGGCGATAACAGAGCAGTTCAGTTAGCAACAGTCAACAACATTCGTGTAAAATGTTGAAAAGAAAAACGAGCTGACTGCCTGTTCACAAGATGAGGGAGAGGTGATAGAGGTGAAGCTCCGTGGGAAAACTCCTGGTGCCTTCTCTCCTGATTGCCCCATGTGCCTCTCAAGAACTAGATCTTGCACAGACTGTCGTGCAGGCAGAGACCCATACATACCCGCACGCATTCTCAATGTCCCGCAGCGACAACCACTTCTCATGTCACAAGAGCACCTTTGATGCGACGCTGTGTTTTCCTAACAAAGATCAAGGCACCTATCCTCGGCGGAGTTGTAATAACTGCATCGCAAGGTAGATGTGTCACAACTGAATGGAATCGGAGTCTGACGATTGCAAAGCCAACAGCTGTTATTTGGTTTTTCATTCAAGACACCATGAACCAAGTCAGGCGTTGACACAGCTCACAGTACAAACAGAGAAGAAGAGTACAAGAGTAAAGAGTAAAGTCTTAAATTTTCTCCAAAATGGACAGGACGCCTTATAATGCGGAGCGTCTAGTGTATGAGCCGAGTTCCAAAGCCTGACTGAGAGCGCTTCTGGCCGACACACTGTTTAGACAGAGAAAAGGCGGGCGTGAGTGACGACAGGCATGCGGAAGTCCGCCAATGAGTGAAGGGTGGGCGTGTAAACGGACGCTAAAGGCACGCCCCTAGCAGGTACCAGTCGCCAATGAGTGAAGGGTGGGCATGTAAGAGGTGAAGAGAAAAACATGAGTACATTGTAAAATGGCTAAATAAAGTACAACCGAACTCAGTTTTGCTTCCGTTGCCTTTTTAAAAACGTGTTTTTAGCGTGCGTGCATGCATGCCGTATGTTTAAGGTGGCGTATGTTTTACCATGCCTGGCTGCGCCCAATAAAACAGTGCGTTTTGTGTATGTGTCAAATACAGAAATAGCACCCGTTACTGAGACTGTGCCCTACAATACGGTGCGCCGAATGGTCGTGAAAATACGGTAAGTGTATCAGTACAAGTAAGAATGTGGACTTTCAATGCTCTCTGGGTCCATCGGTCCAGTTTTAATACATGGTAACCATTGTGAAAGCCTCCTAACATTAAGGGCCCCTCATTCAGAAAAATGACAACAGCGTCTTCATTCAATCTTTGAATTTTAGTTCACAGTGCAAGTTCAGCACAAAGCACATGGGTGGAGTTTTATTTCTTTTGCTATTTTGTTAGACTTTGCACAGGTAGAACTGGGCGTAATGTTGTGATTGTACCGTTGTGGGATGGAATGTAGTACTTCATGGCCAAAAATAGCAACATTCCTCATTTGAATTAAAATCAGGGAGGTCAGAGTGCACATATTTTCTTTTTGTTACATTTCGGAAGCAGAACTAGATTCGCTGAAGCCCCTGCCTGACAATAGAACGTACACTGCAAAATCTCCCCTTGCAAATGATGTAATCTTAACGCAAGTCTAGCGCAAACCTAGGTGAGTCCCGGCCAATCGTAGAGGTAACCCTCATTTGTATTAAAATCAGGGTCGTCAGAGCGTACGCTGTGTTTGACATTGCATGAACACAAATATAATCGCTGGTGTGTGTGAATGACATTGACAGGTAAACTGCAAGATCTCCCCGTGGACAATTGGAGACCGCCTTAATTGCACCCACGACCGTGCCTCCGTTAGGGCCATGCGATTAAGATGATGCCCAGTCTACTTCCTGTTCCCATATTATCAGCTGCGTTGGGGTGAGGCGGCTTTCTACGCCGCACTGCCCAGTGAAGAACATCGCGTCCAAAACACGCAAACCTTTACGCCAAACGCATGGCCGCTCGTTTCCCAAAATAGGGCCGTGTCTCTTTGAATATTTTTGCTCACCTAAAAATCTTGTTTGCATTGACCACTACATATGCATCATTTTTTTTTCCCATCTTTAGACAATTGGATTTTCATTCTTTCATTCTAGCGCTAACCTCCACCTCGTCTGGTTGTCTTGTACCCGCTTTCCCCATACACTATTGCCCTCAATTTTATTTGTAATGATATACAGTACATTCCACAGAGATTCCATCCTGACTTTACCTGTCAGTCTGTCCATCACTATGTTAGACAATAAGAGAGTCACTCAGTCGCTCTTCACATGTGTCCCACTGCAATAGTCGAACGGGCCTGGGAACTTTCCCGGACAATAGCACCATTCTGTTGAGTCATACATTTCATTTCGAAGTCTCTTGCAGTAACACAAGCACTATGATTTGTATTCTTTACTACACACAATAGACTGTCACCTGCATACACTGATGGCAACACAGTGATACAATGGTCGGCCGGGTGGTCTCACAGAAAGTAGACTATGGGTCAACATAAAGTCTCTGGTTGCCGTTGTTGTTTTTACATGGACCCGAAGATTTAATACTGTGTTGAAAAGGAAACTCATGATGGACAACTTCGGACTCAAGTGATTGCAATTGGAGAGCAAAAGGTCACACAAAGAGTGCAGCTGCAGTCTGGCCTCACATCCATCCTGGATATGACTGCAGTGGCACCAATAGCTGAATCAGGCATTCAGCCTGCTGCTGACAGGACAATCCTGCCCCGCAGCCCCACCGATGTGACTGCAAAGGGTGGCAAATGGACACAATGTTTATGTGTAAGGGTGAAGAGGTGAGTTACTGCTTTGTTGGGTGTGTAAGTGATATCCTCTCATCATAAAAGACCGGACTCTAAATCTGACTAGAATGCCCCTTCTTTTAGACAGTCGCTGTTGTACATCATAAAGTTGCAGGCTTTCAATACCTTATTCATTTATTCATTTATGATGTATTTATTTAAGCAATTCTAAGCAAGTGGGTGCAAGGTGGTCTCCATTTGCCAATGTCACGTTCGGATGACTACGTTAATCGCAAGGGGAGATCTTGCAGTTTACCTGCCAATATCATACACAGACCCCCACGAGTTTAGTTCTGTTTGTTAAATGTAAACCTCCGACTGCCCTGATTTTAATGTAAAAGAGGGATGCCGCTGCAAGAGGCAAGGATCCAAGCTAGGCGTTATGCCCAGTTGTACCTGTTAAGTTAAACAATGGCTCTAAATTATTACTCAATTATTAAAATAATGGTCGATGAGTTTGCTAATTAATTGTTGATTCATCGATTAACTTTGACACCTCTAAGAGTCCATCAAGAGAATAAGCGCTGTTAAAAATGATGGCTGGGTGTAATGTGTTGATGAAATAAATAATGACAACTCTATCAACAAGATTCGAGAAATTGGCACAGCACTTTACAGTTGACAAAATCAAGAAAAGTGCTCACTCTGTTCTATAAGATCAGAAAACCATCCGCTGTGATCTATTTGTCCTGTAATGCCCTTCAATGTTCTTAACCTGTCAGCGGCTCCCTCACACCGCGTCCTCAATCTCTGCAATTCGGAAGAACAAAAAGACCAGAGCGTCTCTCACAATTTATGTCATTCTAAGGCCTCGATAAAAGGTGTCGGCCTCAAGCTTCCCTTTGAACCCTGCAATTTATCAACCGCACACATGGCGTGATAAATCAGAAGAAGGAAGTGTAACCCATGTTGTGTCTCCAAGCTTTGTGGAGCATTTTTTTTGTGGTGCCAGCCAATGATTTCATGAAGGAGGGGACAAGGGTTGACACTTAACAAGACTGGTGGGTTACAGCAAGTATTATTTTGGACACTATCATCCCGCTACACTTCTAATCGTGAAGATTGTATGGTGGGGAATCGGCTGACATTTACTAATTTGTATAAGCATGATTAAAGTGACAAGCTTTGCTGCCACTGTGACTCTGCCACAACCAGTTAACTTGGCTTTTATGGGCACAGCTGTGCCTGGTTTACAATTCATTATCACAAATTTTCCAAGTCATAATGCCGTCGCGGAGCTATCCACACGCACACATATACACACATATATATATATATATATATATATATATATATTAGAGCTGTCAGTTTAGCGCAAAATATTTTTTTCACTGTTGTTGATGGACAGTAATATTGTGTGAGAGATAATGTGTGAATAACTGCTCCAAGTGAAAAATGTTCATGTAAAATTTAAAATCGAAATTATTTCAGTAAATATTTGCATTTTGCACATAGAAAACTGATTCATGATTCCATGTTGATGAGAGCATTAAAATGGGGGAAAATAGGACAAAAAATATAAAAGGAAATTCAGAAACGATAAAAAATGCGTGAGTAATCATGATTAATTTTTAGTTAATTTGAGTTAATTATGACAGTTGACTTTTTAATTAGATTAAATATTTTAATCGTTTGACAGCTCTAATATATATATATATATATATATATTACATTTGACCGTTTTATCGATGGTATTTTGTCATTGCGCACCGCAGAACCTGTTCTTTCCACAAAGGCGAATCATTCGGTCCATTCGTCCTGAAGTGCACTATACTCATCATCTTCTTTTCTTTTTGCCATCTTATATATCGAAGGATTCGCTTTGAGCTAATGACCGAGCGGGCTGATTTACCTGTTTCCACAGCAACGGCCTACGTAGGCCAGTATCATCCAATTAAAATTGCTCGAACTGCCAACTGCAGCCCTGAATAGGACATGAGCAGTGAAAAATCAATGGATGGATTAAACAAGCGAGAATATTTAGTTTTATCTGCGAGCCAGATGCAATCACCAAAAGAGCCACACCTAGCTCGGGAGCCATAGGTTCCCAGCCCCTGCGCTAACCGGTCGACCACTGGGCCGTGTCACAAATGTCAATAAATTATATCTTCAAGTTGCTCCAACATAAATGACTGTTTTAGCCTCTACAAAATACAAGTTGTGTTTTTTAGTGTGTGCCAACAAAATCACATAGGAGGTTGAGGAACAGTGAAACACAATAATAAGGCAATCAGATGCAGGATGTGCACAGAAATTGCTCTTGATTAACAAACAGAAGATTTCAAACGGGATGATGACAAAAAACAACACTGCACTTTTGCACAGTTTCCTGACACACCCAGTACAAGGCTGCCACTGATTAAAGTCCTCACCTATCATATTGCAAGTTGAAGATGGCAAAGTCACCGATGGTGTAGTGGTACACTCATCTGACTTGTGTGGGCAGCGTGAGATCTGTTCCCTTTCGGTGACGATGTGGATGTGAAGAGTTGTACTGTACCGTCGGACAAAGTTTTTTTTTTTTTTAAATCTCGCCCCCATCAAAAATGTAAACAAAATAACCACAAAACATAAAACAAGGAGACATTGAAACCCCCACGGCGAGAGAGTTGGGTACCCGTCGGCTAGGTGTTACAGCCATCTCGTTACCTCTGCGTCCCGCGTCCTAGACGCATAATTTTGCCGCGGGACGCACAGTTCCAAATAATGTGCGTTTTTGGGATGCAAGGAAATTTCTCAGTCAAAACAAACAAAGAAACAAACAAACAAACTACGGCAAGCCTGAGGATTTCACGGTAACAATATTTACCGGTAGCGTGTCGTTTCCGTGGCGTCATTTTAACGGTAGCGAAAAATAGTTTAACCATTAAAGTCACCGCACACGACTTGACTGTGATCAACGCGATTTCATTGTGCCTCTATGTGTGTTTGTGGTGTGGTGTGTGAGTGCGTTTCTTCTAATTTACTTTCGTTTTGTTTTGTTTTAAGTGTTGGGGGGGGACGCAATAGATAACGTTATGTGCGCATGCGGGTTGCTATTTTAGTCCGCAATCTGAGGAATCGCGTGGATGAAAGTTTGAGATGGCTGAATCTTTTCGATACGTCAATGAATGCTATTTTCTTCATATTATGGTGCGAGCATGCGACTGCAACACACAAAACGCGGTTTAAACTGTTGTCGGAGATCGTGGCCGCCGCCTTGATTCAATGTTGTTGACAGACGACAGGGCAAACGACGCGCACGCTCAACGTGAATATCGCGAGAGTTTGCACCGTTGTAAAGCCTCTACACAAAAATGTAGAAGGTTGTTTGAAAAAAATGCCGACCGTAAAGTTTTTTTTCCAGGTAGAAATTCTTGGTCGGTCGGGTTACCGGAAACACACTACTTTTTTTTTCTACGCCTAAGGACTTCATTTTGCCTTACGTTGTTCCAAGAGCAGCGGCAATGGTAGTCGGCCGGTTAGCACATCTGCCTCACAGTGCGGAAATCCAGGGTTCAATGCCAGGCCTTACTGTAGAATTTGCATGTCCTCCCCTTAGCTGAGTGGGTTTTATCCGGGTATGAACATTTCTCTCTCCTGAAGCTAACCGTATGAGCAAACGCGGGGGTTGTCCTGCGTTCACTTCATCTACTCGTCTCCTCACCAATCCGCTCATAACCAATGGGGGGGGGGAGCCTATGTGCTGACTCATGTCTCTGCACAATCGATGCATACCACTGCAACTTCTATTTGACGTGTCGATGGTCATGTGTCGTGCGATTCATATGAGTTCTGGCAGCCTGAGCTGCCTTTGTCACCAATGAACGAGATGCAAATGATCACACTTTGGCTGGCTCAGTCATACACAGTCAGAGCCCCCTAGACCCTGTATATTTTTTTTTTACAAAAGGTGAATGTAGAAATTTGTGTCAGGGTGTGGGTAAAGGATGATGAGAATGGCACAAGTTTATAAAAAAAAAACAAAAACAACAACAACAACAGAGCGACCCACGGCATTGCGTATGCACTTCTGTGTGGTCATCGAAACACTCCCGCAAGCCCTGTTGATTGGCTTAGCCATAGAACACGTCAAAAGGTCAAATCAATTCGGGCTGATTCACAAGATACATGTGGCAGAAATCCTTCATTTTTGCTCATTTGCTCCATTTCAATATTAGACTTTTTTTGTTGCATACCTACATCATGTAACATGTTCTAATCTCAAATTTTGGGCAGGTGTGATACTGATTTGGCTGCCGCGTGCAAGTGTGATGTTGCTCACCGTGGTCCAAGGAATTCAAGGAATAGATTTTGTGTGAATGCCGAGCCGCACAGAAAATTAGAGGGAACATTGGTCACAAATAAATTCACCAGGCAGTTTGACAGCATGAAAGATTGATTCATACATGCAATGAATGTAGAATTCAGTCGGTGGACAGCTTCAACAAGGAGCCATTTATGTGCAGTTGATTTGGCTAGTCTTGAATCATTCTGGGAAGGATAGGAGTCCGATGTGATTGTCACCACAAAGACAAAGAAGTGGAACCTTATAGGAAAATGTGTTTGATGCTCTCTCCCTCAAAAGACATGCAGAAATTCCATCTGCAAACCACTGCCATGCAAGATGTCAACATATCAAGTGTAGAGTATCACACTATGTATCTGTTTTGCTTTTTTACTGGCTTATTAATAATATATTCTAGAACATTCTGCAGTATCTAGAATTGTTGATTTTTATATATTGTTTAGCCAATTCTAAAACACGGGCTGAGAGTTTAACTGAAGGACAGCGTTATTGCCTTTATCTTGAGAGTTTTCTCCGAGTGCTCAGGCTTCTTCCCATATTACAAAAACATGCATGTTAAGCTTCAATTTTTCACCAAAGAGTTTTTTTTTTTTAATCAGGAAAATTATATTAGCTTGCATTTTCAACTTTATCAATTTGTTTTGGAGAAATCAGTAACGACTTCCAGAAGGGCCATCAAAAACGAATAATAGAGCCACGCCCCCACTTCCTCACTCCATGTCTTGCTGGGAGCCACTGTAGGCACCGGAGACTATTTGTCCATTCAAAATCATTGTAAATGCGAAAAATAACGAGAACCAGTCGGCCCCAAAATGTATGCGGACATCTCTACTCAGGCTCTCTCGAACCTTTGAAAATATATCACAACGATTGGCCTTCTCCTGGCTCAGTTAAAGGAGAATGAGGAAATCAGTAGTTTACGTGCACTTACGGTCATATCTGTTTATTATATTTGGTAAGTAACCAAGATATGCAAATGCAATGCATTCTGAGAGGCTTTTCATAAACTTCAGTGTTCGTAAATCAAAGCATAGATTAGATTATAATCTATAAACATTGGCTTGACTTCCTTTTTTTTTTCCCCCAATCCACTCCAAAGGGTGCACCAGCCACACTAATCTGAAAATGATGCGTCGAACGCGGCCATATTTGGCTGCAGTTGTCCTCCTTTTTTCAAAGTCTGTCCATTCATCCTTCCATTTTCTACACCATATATCCTCATGAGGGTTGCGTGCAAACGGGCTGGAGTTTTCAAAGCTCAATTTTGAACTTTCGCCAAGCCGACCTCCGGGGCTGGTTGCACAGCTGCATATCCGCACTCCAACGTCCTACTTGCACGGCGATGTCGGGCTACACACCTCTGACAAGACAGACTTAAAGGTCACACTGCTACAGCTATATGAATGGCGGGCTCCTGTGGACCTGCGGATGTCCGTGAAAGAGAGGTCCGATAAGAGGGCAATGGCAAAGCGATTCAGCTGCCAGACCGGTGGCGGGCGTGATGATCCTCAACTGCATGAGTGGCAGCAGGCATCCACATCACGGTGCCCCGTGTCTGGATGGTAAGAAACCGATTTCGCTCGGCTGAACGCTTCTGTTTAGCGGACGAATGCTAATTGCTGCCTTGACAGCTGCAGTGTGGTTAACCACAGGTCGTAGCAGGAGATAACATCCACGAACTATAGCGAGGTCTTCCCTCACGTCCTCTCCTCCTTCGGAGGATGGCAATGAAAGCAAATAAATGTTTATTCGTCTCATTGCATTATTACTTGTACACAACAAAGTGATAGTTTTGAAATCAGTCATGTCAACTATCAGAGTTCGGTCAATTATTGCTCTAATGACTGTAAACAGGGTAACCAAATGATTGCAAAATCTCAACTTTGATGATTGCAAATGACAATTAGACATTTAAAAGACTACGTCCAAGAAATCGGAATATTAATCCATATATAAAGCGCATCGGTTTATAAGGCGCACCGTCGGCTTTTTAGAAAATTGAAAGCTTTTTGGTGTGCCTTATAGAGCAGAAAATACGGTAACCGGAATACAACTGCTTATTTATGACTAACTTCTGCCACCATTTTGAAAGATCAACCTTACGTTTTGTATGGCATTTAAATGAATGTATGCATGATCAACCACACTCATGAATATTTATGTTGAGTTCCTCCCACACTACCGGTAATTATTACCATATGAAATTCGGTAACCTGCTCCCTTTTGCTTACATGGTCAAATGAATGAAGACAGAAAATCCTAGTGTTGAATTTAGTTTTGTTTAAGTATTTATTGAACTGGAGGCTTACCACAAAATTCTATTGACATCAGTTCAGCTACTTTGCACCCAGGGAGCAACACAAATACCTCAATTTGCCAAAGTAGCTGCACAAATCAATACAAATTACTTTGGGGGAAAGCAGTGCTTATATAGCGGAGGATTTCCATTACCGCTCAACGGTATTGGTCTTTTGGGAGAATGCGGTCATTTTGGTTATTGATTAAGTCATAAGCAAAGATAGCATCAATGTGCATCAAGTTGAAATAATAACTTTGGGTAAGGAAAGGGTGAACTGGGTGTCATATGCTTACCATCGGGTAAACCAGCAAAATCCAATCAAATGCAAGAGCTGCATCATTTCTGTTATTTTATATTTAGTATCAAAAACATCTAAATAACAATTACACAGTACTGCGACAAGAATGTGCATACAGTATTGTGAAATACTTCTGTGAATGAGTGTATGTGTGTGTACGTGTGTGTTTAATATATATATATATATATATATATATATATATAAATGATCAAAATATATATATATATATATATATAGATGGATAAATCAGACTGTACCAATGTACCTAAAGTTGCCTATGAGTGTTACCGTCTGTACAACCCGGCCGGATTAAGATAGAGGTCAGATCAGGTATGTAGTTAATATATATATCAAAATTCAATAAAGGGATTACCTTTGTCATCCAAGCGGTTGATATCTTCCCTGCGGCATGACCTTGTCATATTTGTGTGCAAGCACACTTGGGTTGTCACGTTCTGTCTGTCTCGCTTGCGTTTCAGCTCCAGCTGGAGTGAAGGGCGTTTCCCTCCGGCAGGCACACCCGTTCCGCGTTTCCCAATCAAGCCTAGCCATGTTTTTAAGGACTGCCAACTAGCCAAGTCTCTGTTGGATTATTGACCTTGTTTGCTGTTTATGGTCAAAGAGATATTTTCTCAACGACACGCTCATATTTGATTATTTTCCAGTAGTACCTTCTTTTGTAACTATTTTGGGTTTCCAATTATTCTTGTCTGATTTAAGTTTGGTATCTTTGGGCATTTGCCATTTCGTTTTTTTGGATTTTCAGGTGTCAAATTTACCTTGCCATTTGCAAGCGCTTTATACTCACATTTGGTTTTCCTGGCTCCTTGTCGCCAGCGATTTCTGTTTCTACTTTGTCAGTCCTTCATTTTTCTATAAATATTTCTGTTGATTTATTTTGTTGAGTCTTCGTTTGTGGGATCCGCACACACCATCTGGTTTGTTTCCGAACCTTGTCATGTGTCAAGACCGAACAGATCCAAGCTTATCATCTAAGAGCCTTTCGATTGCAAAGTTCACACTGATTTATTTACAAAGTATGTCTCAACTCAAGCAACAGATTAAGACTGACGTGAGAGTATCTCTTAACACTCAGTCTTTGACGAAATGCAAGTAAATGCCGGATGCAAACAATCAGTACACCAAGCAGCCATGTTCAAGACGTTTTTGCTCCCGGTGGCCCAGCTCGTCACTGATTCTAAATAGAAAGAAAAGACTGTTGCTCACGAGAAAAGAAGAGCAACATGCCTCTGGGCTGTGTGATGATATGTTAGACTGCGAGCGCCATCACCGGCCCGACCTTGACTGGTGTCACAGCGGGAGGTGTGAGCGTGTTATAAAGAATGGGCGAGAATGACGCATTCTGTCAACACTTGTCACCATGTCCATGCATTTGTCTCAGTTTAATGAACAAATACACTCAAAAGACAGAGCTAACATTGAGGGACTGGGGAACAAATACTCTATTGAAGGTAAAACCAGAGCTGAGATTAGCTAACAGGCAAGCCATCAATGTTCTCTCTAATTTTTCACTTCTGAGCATTCACACAAACTCCCAGAGCCTTCCTTGGACCACTGTGAGCAACATTCACGGATTTAGAATGCAATGCCGCTTACTCGCCATCGAGAGAAGTGAGGTCAAAAGCCGCCATCTTACTTTGCCACGAGGTAAGCCCAACTAACTTGAATACATGTATTTCTCCGTGGCATTTTCCGACAAAATTCACTGTGAAATGTAACCCTCACTTTGTACATCACGATTCACTGCATTGAGATAATATACACTACATGGTTGATGCAAACAGTGAGGTTCGTTCATTGAGAGACTCCCATGACTCCATACTACAGTGATGAAAGTCCGCCGGATTTTTCCGGAATTCCAGTTTTTCCATTTTTCATGAAAATTCCTCTGGAAAATTAAGGAAAAATGACCTAAAATTAATCCGGATATTAGTTGACAACGTTGAACGAACACTCATTTGAGTTTGTTCTTTTGCTTTCACGAGCGTAGCCATGTTGAGGCACTAACATTGGTAACAGTAACACCCCTCTCCTCGCATTCTCATGGCCTCGCCATAGATTTCGGCGAGAACGGAAGCCACAAAGGGTGCACGTGTGCACACAAAAGGCAGATTAATCACTGAATGTTGAATATTTGAATAGCATTTTGTGTAAAGTAATTAATGCGATCGGCCAGGTACGGCCCCAGCGCAATGTTCAAACAGGTAGACAGGCAAGCTGACATACGTGCAATAGATGCGGGTGTTAGGAATTATCAACACGTTCAAGTCATGGCTTGAGGAAAAGGACTTGGGAGATTTTTTTTTGTCCGACTACATTAGAAAGGTCGACAAACCTGGTAAGTCAGTTCAAATCATATATATATATATATATATATATATATATATATATATATATATTTATGTGCTCGCATTTTCAGGAAAAGTCATATATGGGTGTGTCTGCCCCGTGATCTGGCTCCATGGATTTTAGGTTATGGAATCAATATAATTAAAATATTTTCATACTCAAAATTCCCAATCACCTTTTTTGGTTTTTAATCCAGGTTTGAATGTTATTTTTCATAGACATGAATTGGATCATGCATGCCATCGCAGTTGGCACTGGAGGATTTACGTCATGAACCCAGCAAAGGCTATGATCGAACACCACAGATCAAGAGTATTGCCACATATAGCCTTTGCAAACATCCAGTGAAAAACAACGGGAACACGACTACTTGTCAACACGTCGCGGCTGTTGCCATGGCATCACAAACGGGAAGAAACCTGAATGAATGAATCAGCCGCGGCTCTCTGGCAAGGTAGTGCGACGGGCAAAAAAGATGTTACAACCAAAACTAGAACATAAATCTCCTCCTGCTCAAATGACGACTTATTATTGTGGAGTGTCTTGCTGCGCGACATTGTAGACCTGCTGATATTTTTGAAAAAGAAGATGCCTTTGGCAAAACAGCAAACAATTAGTTCTTCTTTTTTGTGTCACGGACCAGATGAGACAAGTACATGCTATTCCTGAACCGCTAACCAATTTTTTTCATTGCTTTTAAATTGCCAGTTTTAAAGCACTGGTACTGACAACAAAAATAATTATAGAGTAATTAAACATTTCACCTTTTTTTCATTTTTCATTCATTTCAGTGTTATTCGACTGTACAACAAATGTCGGATAAAATAAGGCAGTGAACTAAAACGAAATGGATCAATCAGGAATAATAAATGCACCTTATAATGTAAACATAAGTTATGATCCTACATATGGCGTTAGCATCATTGCTACTTGCAAACGTGAAGATTGATTGCTGCCTTCATCAGAATCATCTTTATTGGCCAGGGATGAAGAGCACACAAGGAATTTATCTCCGGCAGTATAGGCTACACAAATATTGTAATAGCAAGCACCTACGATAAACAAAGACCTGAAATATAAGTATAGAAAGACTTTCCGTAATGTAAAGGTTGCATTGTCATAAATAATGGAAAACGTGTCATTTACCGTAATTTCCGCACTATAGAGCGCACCTGATTATAAGCCGCACCCACTACATTTTTAGAGGAAAACCAATTTTGTTCGTACACAAGCCGCACCTGTATATAAGCCGCATGTGCCCACATTAAAACATGTCAACATATTTACAAAGAAAGAAAATCACGGTGAGCCGTCTTCATCTTCCTCCTGTGAACTGAAGCCATCGAAGTCACCGTCCTCAGTGTCGGAATTAAACAGTGTCATAAAGACCGGTCTTAATCTTACCTTTTCTACGCGAGCGCCCCTGGCGGCCGTTAGAAAAATTACACATGATTCATTTTACCTTGCAGAGACAAAATGGGAGCAAATGTGCCAAACTGTGATTGCTAAATTGCAAAATAAAATACCGACTGACAGCTCACTGCAGCCATATGAGAAGCTAACAATGACAAATAAAGGCAAACGAAGGATTGTCGCGTCTCGCGGGTCGAGCAGCCTGTCCATCAATGTCACTTGCCATTATTCCTTTTTTTTTTTCTTTCTGGTGAGATGCACAAAGGAGGCGTGAGAGTTATTGTCACAGAAACATTTGCAAATACAGCAAATCAGGAGTTGATCTTAGAGACGCACCCGAAAGTGCGAGCTCCATTGAGAATCACACAGGCAACAAAAAAGAAGAGCACTTTTTTTTTTTACATCCTGGTCTCTGGGTGGGACTGAGGACTTACAAATGTATTGGTGAGAAGGTCATCTCAGTACTGGTGATGGTGCCCCAACAGCAATTTATTTTTTAGGCTGGGTTGACATTTTGATCAGGTTGAGCTGCCCCTTCCATGTTGGAAGCTCGCACAGTCTTTGTTAACTCTGCGCTCTGTTGTGACGCCAGTTCAAAATCAGTCTCATCAACAGACTCAAACAAGCACTCAGGTCTCCTTTCATGTCCTCTGAGTCGACCAAACAAGCCCCGATTACCTTTCATACATTTTAGAACGCTGCATATATATGTGTTTTGGGTCATTTTTATCTGCTATTGACCATTCTAACTTCCTCTCGTATCATTGTGGATTGTCCAGATCCGCTACTAAAATAAGTACTGGATTCGTCTACAGAATTACTGGAATCTTTGTCACAGGGGTCAAAATTCCAAAGTCAATCCAATACATTGACGAGTGCAGTTATTCTGACTCTCAAATGTCGAGGCATCCCCAAACTCTCCAACATAATGTAAATCAGAAAGCAAGACAAGAAAATCTGCCGCATTATGTTGCCAAGGGCAACCAACTACAGTCCCTCCCCAACAATAGGGCATGGTGACAAAACATCAAACTATGTAAGCAGGAAACGGAGTCGGTCATATAAATAAAAGCGGCTCCAATTATGGGTAAGAAAGAAGTCAGGGCTCAGCGTCATGAATCCGTCCGCTCAGATTTCCTTCAGGACCAAAACAAAAGAAGAAGAAAGGGACTGTTTTGCATGAGTACAGACCTGAGTTGTCAAAACACCGTTTTTTTGTCCTAAAGGAAGGACTAATGAGACGGTGTTCACAGCAGCTTGAATAAAAACACTGCCCTCTGCAACAAGTGGCCTCTTTTTTACCAATTTAAAAAAAAAACCTCTGCTCTCATAAACTTAAATTACCGTATTTTCACGGCCATAAGGCGCCATTAAAAGTCTTAAATTTTCTCCAAAGTGGACAGGACGCCTTATAATGCGGAGCGTCTAGTGTATGAGCCGAGTTCCAAATCCTGACTGCGAGCCGACACGCTGTTTATATAGAGAAAAGGCGGAAGTGGGCGTGACCAGGCGTGCGGGAAAGCAGCCAGCCAATCAGTGAAGGGTGGGCGTGTAAGTGGCCGTGAGTGAGAATGTGAGAGAGGCCAGCCATGCGGGAAAGCAGCCGGCCAATCAGTGAAGGGTGGGCGTGCCACATGGCAATGAGAGTGACGAGAGGGAACCCGGCGTTTTTTATGGACTACCGGTACTTGCACAATTGTTCAATTCGGATACAGAAGACGAGGACTTTGATGGATTTCTGGGTGATGATTGATCGAAAAACGTGAGTACATTGTAAGACGTCGAAATAAAGTACAACCGATCTCAGTTTTGCTTCCGTTGCCTTTTTAAAAACTTGTTTTTAGCATGTCTTAGCATGCTACGCTATGCTTCAAGCTAACGTGTTTTTAGCGTGCGTACATGCATGCCGTATGTTTAAACTGGCGTATGTTTTACCACCCCTGGCTGCGCCCAATAATACAGTGCGTTTTGTGTATGTGTAAAATACAGAAATAGCACCCGTTACTGAGACTGCGCCCTACAACACGGTGCGCCGAATGGTCGTTAAAATACGGTATGTCTGTCTGTCATATCTGCGATGAAACATTTCTCATCACAGTGATCATCCCGTCCCGCAAATTGTTCCTTTTCCTCACAACGGCTTCTTCTTCGACAAGGCCGCACGTAGATACGTCGCACGCACCTTCCGCAAATGATGCTGGGCCACCGTGACTCTGTGGTTACCACCATCACTAACCAGCTGTGATAACAGCCCGGTCAGTGTGTTGAATGTCAATGTCACTGCTTCTGTTCAGCTTTTCGTTGCAACAACAAGGCTCCGGTTCCATTTGGCTTCATGACGACAAAAGAAGCAAAAGGGGTTGTGGCTCTGGTGCACGTGTGCGGATCAGCCGGTGGAATCTGCATGATTTGGATTATTATTATTTTTTTGATAGGTCCTAACTATCTAGCGATCTGCTTCAAACTTTATGGGATCATGAGAAATTTCCCAACGAAATATTTCAGAATGTTTGTTAACAATAGGTAGCAAGACACTTGACTATGTTTAAGCGTAGTAAATATTGGGGTTAAGGTCAAAATTCCAACTTCGGAAACATTCTGAACAACCCGTTTACGTGCATGAGTGGACAGTTGCTCCCACATTTGAATATCCCGATTTTAACGGCAACACGCGGATAATGTGATGACGCAAATAGATGTTCTTCCCGCTCTGTACTTTCTACCGTCAATAAACACGTTCATGTCATTCAACACCGAAATAAAACAGGCGTTTTCCTCCTGGTTCCAAAAGTGTGCTGCTGTGCTGCACTTGAGTTTTGCCGTGGTTGTTTTGTTTGACTCTGCTAATGCATTTCCGGCGAGTTACGCGCTAGACGTATGGACTCATATACAGACCATCCATTTGCCCATCTGCTTATCCTCACAAGGGTCACAGGGGTCATTGGAGCCCATCCCAGCCGTCTTCGGGCAGTTGGGTGACACCCTGAACCGGTTGCCAGCCAATCGCAGGGCACACAGAGACGAACAACCATCCAAGCTCACACTCACACCCAGGGA
Organism: Hippocampus mohnikei; assembly: GCA_026261675.1. Lineage (NCBI taxonomy): Eukaryota > Metazoa > Chordata > Actinopteri > Syngnathiformes > Syngnathidae > Hippocampus > Hippocampus mohnikei. The sequence goes on from JAKGUB010000340.1 coordinate 3,725,847, forward strand.
CAATTCAGAGTGTACAATCAGCCTGCCACGCATGTTTTTTGGAATGTGGGAGGAAACCGGAGTACCCAGAGAAAATCCACGCAGGCCCGGGGAGAACATGCAAACTCCACACAGGGAGGTCGGAGCTGGATATCTCCGCACTGTGAGGTCGACACACTAACCACTGGCCCACTGGGCCGCCCAGACCTAATTGTGTATACAAATGGGGCAACATGGTGGTGGACCGGTTAGCGTGTCGGCCTCACAGTGCAGAGGTGCAGGGTTTGATTCCAGCTCCGGCCTTCTTGTGTGGAGTTTGCATGTTCTCCCCGGGCCTGCGAGGTTTTTCTCCGGGTACTCTGGTTGCCTCCCACATTTCACAAACATGCGTGGCAGGTTAATGGAACGCTCTAAATTGTCCCGAGGTGTGAGTGTGAGTGCAGATGGTTGTTGGTCTATGTGTGCCCTGCGATTCGCTGGCAACCAGTTCAGGGTGTACCCCGCCTAATGCCCGAAGACGGCTAGGATAGTCTCCAGCACCCCCCGCGACCCTTGTGGGATAAGCGGATTAGAAAACGGATGGATATAGACAAGTTGTGTCATTTTCACCAGAGACACAGAATAATGTGAATATACTGCGGAAAAATCAATGTATTTAAATTAGGCTTGCTGCGATGAGGAAGCGGGATACCGGGAATATCAGGACCACCTGGACTGATAAGAACGAGTTTCCTTGTCGTTCAGCATGCGCAGAACCTAAACCGATTATGCACTTTCAGTGGAGGTAACCTGATTGCCTTTACATGACCAAATATTTGGGTAAGAAAAGGCACAACGTAGGGGTTTAAACTGGGTTTTTAAAAAGATGACTAAGAGCATATTTGTGGTTTTGCGCACGTTCCAATGTTCGGGTTTTGAAAGGGTTATCGACTGCATTACAAATGTCGTCACTCTCATAAGGCGAGTGGCGACTGCTGACCTGAACTGAAACCCCATAACATCTTGTTGTGCATGGGATTGCGCTGCCAGATAAATCCCCAAATGGTTAATCTTTTTTCACGATTTCCCTCAAACGCATCTCAATGGAAACAGTGGAACCTGTGGGTGAAAAGGATACATCGAGTCGATGTCATAAATACTAGTTGTAGAGAGAAGATCGTGAGAATACCGAGCAGCATGGTGCACTCTTCTCAAGGGGCAAATTAGGAAACAAACACCCCATCATGTGGGGTTTTGGAAAGCATTGTGGATGGTCGGGTTGTCTGGAAAAAAACAAATAGCTAGCCGACTTGTAGACTACAGCACATATTTCAGTGTCAAAAGAGCACATCTGCGCCATTAATCTGAACAGAAGAAGAGTCAAGTCTTAGATAAGAAGGAATTAGACACCTAACAGATTGTGAGTCGAATGGCATGAGTCACCAAAGGAACCAAACAATGGTCGGCTGTTTCGGCAACAGCTACTATGACCAAGGTTAAGGCATTTAGTTTTTTGTTGCCTTTTTGACTCTGCCTTGGATACAAAGGTTTGTGTCAATCTGTTGGTGTACAGGCCACCATAGGCAAAGGACGACTGTATAAAATGGGATTCCATTGCCCTGAGAAATGCGCAAAATGCAAATTGTGCAACAGCAAACTGTTCATGGAAACAATGAACTTTAAAAATAAAACTCTCAATGTAAAGAAAAATAAGACTTTTTAAGACAATATAGAATAATAAGACAATTTAGAGTGTTCATTCAGCCTGCTATGCATGGTTTTGGAATGTGGGAGGAAACCGGAGCACCCGGAGAAAACCCACGCAGGCCCGGGGAGAACGTGCAAACTCCACACAGGGAGGCCGGAGCTGGAATCGAACCCGGTACCTCTGCACTGTGAGGTCAACGCACTAACCACTGGACCAACGGGCCGAATCAAGTACATTGCAAAGTGATAATAGAGACACATTTTTTGTGTTTCTACATCATGTGATGCCGCCTCCAGCAGCCACAGTGATGAGTGCTGGTTCGAAGGAGTACCGCTAGGGGACAGAGGGAGGGGGCGGGGGCTACCGCCCGGGCAACCTCACTGGGAGCGGGGGGCCCCCGTTAAACGGCGGGCACAGCGGGCACAGTCTCGCGGCCACGGGGGAAGCGGCGAGGTCCTTGCCGGGGAACATTGTACGGCGCGGGGGAGAGCGAAGCCTCCCAGGTGGAATCCTCCACGCGGACTGAGCGCGTGCGTGGGCCGCGACCATTTATTGCTTCACAATTTCATGCCTTGTCAAAGTCTCGCTCGAACATTTCATGAAACTATACACAGAATTACGAGATCTCGTAAAACGGGACATTGTGAAAATGGCGCCTCTACAATGGGAAACTTTAATGGAAACCCAACTATTGACTGTGACTAAGTACAGTTCAGTCGACAAGCGAGAAAGAAACTGGCGAGAGAGACAGAGAGAGAGAGAGAGATTCAGTATATTTCAGGACATTTTTCCTTGGAAGAAAAGGAACCGGCATCTAAGTACCGTATTTTCACGACCATAAGGCGCCATTAAAAGTCTTAAATTTTCTCCAAAATGGACAGGACGCCTTATAATGCGGAGCGTCTAGTGTATGAGCCGAGTTCCAAATCCTGACTGAGAGCCGACACGCTGTTTATATAGAGGAAGTGAGAGTGAACAGGCATGCGGGAAAGCAGCCAGCCAATCAGTGAAGGGTGGGCGTGTAAGTGGCCGCGAGTGGGGCCAGGCATGCGGGAAAGCAGCCCACCAATCAGTGAAGGGCGGGCGTGTAAGTGGCCGCGAGTGGGGCCAGGCATGCGGGAAAGCAGCCAGCCAATCAGTGAAGGGCGGGCGTGTAAGTGGCCGTAAGTGAGGACGTGAGTGAGGCCACCCATGCGGGAAAAGCAGCCGGCCAATCAATGAAGGGTGGGCGTGCCACATGGCAATGAGAGTGACGAGGGGGAACCCGGCGTTTTTTATGGACTACCGGTACTTGCACAATTGTTCAATTCGGATACAGAAGATGAGGACTTTGATGGATTTCTGGGTGATAATTGATCGAAAAACGTGAGTACATTGTAAGACGTCTAAATAAAGTACAACTGATCTCAGTTTTGCTTCCGTTGCCTTTTTAAAAACGTGTTTTTAGCATGTCTTAGCATGCTACGCTATGCTTCAAGCTAACTTGTTTTTAGCGTGCGTGCATGCATGCCGTATGTTTAAACTGGCGTATGTTTTACCACGCCTGGCTGCGCCCAATAATACAGTGCGTTTTGTGTATGTGTCAAATACAGAAATAGCACCCGTTACTGAGACAGCGCCCTACAACACGGTGCGCCGAATGGTCGTGAAAATACGGTATGTAGCAGCGGCAGACTTCTCAGTGTGCTTCTAATGAAACATTTATTCCAAACCACAGAACACTGCAGTAATTGCTGCACAGTTTGAAATTTGCATAAGTGCACATACACACACTTTGATGTGGAAGTTTCGCAGCTGTGATAACAATAAGCACCGTTGGGGGAATATTGATTGGTACAAAGAAGTGTATAGGCAGCATATTTGGTGGTTGTGCGCTGCAGCAATCTGATAGAAACTTGTGCTGAATGCAAAAAGGTTGACTTAATAGAGTGGAAATAATTCGAAGCCCCTCCTCCCCCTCCCCCATAACAAAACTGAACTTAAATTAAATATAAGGACCATTTTTTTCGGGACACGCAGACAAATGGGTTTCATCCAAGATGTAACCTTCAGGTACATCCTTAAACACATTCTGCCAAATTCCGGCATCGCAGCTTAAGAGAAGATCAAGCGTCAAGTCGCCTTTGCTTTTTGACACCCAATCCAGCGAAGGGGTGACATTGCTACAACTGCGTGGGCTTTTACACATCGACTTGGCAACCCCACGATCAAATGTGCGACATCAGCGCCAGAGTCTGGTGTGACATAAAATACTCGTTGGACAGGAACAGCACAGTGGGGAAAAAGAATTGCATTTGAAGAGTAAAACTTAACACTCTGTATTGGGCAGTGCCATCCAAACAGATGCCATCCCGCCTCGATTGCAGCTCCGAGACGACTAGTGAAGGCCGATGATTGGCAACTCTCTGTGTCAATGTCGTTTACACCGAAGGCAACATTTCCACTTTTAACAGGCCGTGTAAAGGACGCTAGTGTGACACGGTGTGCCAATAAAAGTGTAGCTTTGGCGGGGCTGAGGCCCGGGAACCAAACTGTAATCAAAAGAAATACTTTGTGGAAGGCGATGGACATAAAATACAAATTTAAAGATCTGACGACCTAAATAACAGCTTCCTCGTTTCACACATGGCAGACACCCACAGATTTGCCTTCACACCCCCCTTCCACCCACCCTGCCTCCCCCACAGCACAGGATTAAAATGAGCAGTGGCATCCCTCTTACTTACTCCTCTCCCTTCCTAAAGTATAAATCCATCCCCATCTTTCTCTTAATGTAGCACTTTCAAGTCCAAAGAGCATAAAAGAAAAGCTTTTGGCATCCTATCTGGCTCCAGGACCACTTTGAGCACCATTCTCTTACACCAAAAACAAGGAACATTTGATTTTTTTTTTTGTTTTCCCGAAAGTGTCCACCCGACCATTAGAGAAATGTCATAAAATCAGAATCAAGATAGAATTTTAAAGCTTTTGGCATCCTATCTGGCTCCAGGACCACTTTGAGCACCATTCTCTTACACCAGGGGTCTCAAACTCAATTTACTTGGGGGCCACTGGAGGCAGAGTCTGGGTGAGGCTGGGCCGCATCAGGGTTTCCACAAGAAAAGCGCTGATAAATCATTCCAATGTTCCCAAATATCTTTATTTTTAACACAAAATAATCAATGAAATGAAATAATTTGAAAAAGAAGCCACCCCGTCCTTCTCCATGAAGTCTTTTACTTCTGCTCTCAACTCCAAATATCTCTTCAATACGTTTCCCCTCCTGAGCTAACGTACCCCAGTGAAGTAGAGCACATCCCCGTATTCTGATTTTATTTCCTCTAAAAAATGGGCGGGGCGGAATAGGGTCAATACCTCACGTGATTGGTTCGTTCAGCTCCGCACACAAGGGTCATTCATATCAATCTTGCGGGCCGCACTAATATTAATCTTTCATATTAAGACGGGGGCCGCAAATTATCATCCTGGGGGCCGCAGTTGGCCCACGGGCCGCACGTTTGAGACACCCGTCTTACACCAAAAACAAGGAACATTTGATTTTTTTTTTTGTTTTCCGCAGAAAGTGTCCACCTGACCATTGGAGAAATGTCATAAAATCAGAATGAAGATATAATTTATTGTGTTCCGAAAAAATGAAGTGGAGACCAAATAATACATTAAGCTTGTGTACAAGTGTGTTAATAACCATTTTTTGTGGTTCCGTATGTTCTGTCTTTTTGTGTGTCCCAATGATTCTATCGGAGCTTGGTGTCGGCGACTGTATGTATCACCCAAGCTGGTATCAATGGAAAAAAAATGACTTTAAAATGATGCTGCAACATCGCAGGGTGGTCAGTGCTGACTACGTTAAAGGTGACAACCCAGATAACTGCCAGACTTTAACCAATTTTGTGTGTGTGTGTGTGTGTGGGTGCGTTCGTGCTCGCGTGTGCATGTGTGGGCGCACCACCCCCTGCTAATCTGGTGACCTTTTAGACACGATCACCAGCTGGTACAGGCGAGACCTTTTGAACCGAATCGTTTACCCATAATGCTAATTTATTACGTCGGATCACACATGCTCAGTGGAATCAAATATTGACACAAATATCGCTTGAGCTTGGAAATAAATGCAGTCATTCGAAATCACATGGACGGTAGACTGACTTGTAATCAAATGAGTCGAACCTCTTCAGCAGCTTCGAATGTCATTGGACCACCGTTTATGTTGTAGGCATTAGTGAGAGCGTTTCACACTTGTTTTTTTTAAACTTTAGTCAGTTTGTCAATAAATGCTCATTTATCGCTGTCCGTTTGTGTTCAGCCACTAGCGCTTAAAGGTATTACAATCCGCTGTAGTAAGGGGAGCCAGGCAGCGCAAAAGTAATTGTTTCCTCAATAATTATAGAAAGGACTGTTCTCAAAACCGCCTTCCTGAATCCCCCAAAAACATTTATAGGAACTACATCATTTTCTTTAATCCTGTGTGCAAGTGCATGCGTTTATTTGTACGATTTTGATGATGAAAAGCAATTTGAGTTGCATTTTTAAATTAAAATGGTGTTTGATTGACAAAGCAGCTGGATTTATATTGCAGGTCCGAACCCAAATGAATGCCTGCAGTAGATGCAATTGAGCAAAGTCCAGCATTTAGACCCGCCCTGTCAAGTCTCGTCAAATGTGTTTATACGACCGTTCTTCCACTCTGATGCCTTCAGATGAAGGCAGATTTTAATACTTGACTGAAAGAATCTATTCGAATCCAGGCGCCGGCCTCCCTGTGGAGAATTTGTATGTTCTCACCGTGCCTGCGTGGGATTTCTTCGGGTACTCTACTTTCTCCCACATTACAAAAACTTGCATGGTAGGGTAATGGAACACTCTAAATCAGGGGTCTCAAACGTGCGGCCCGCGGGGCCAACTGCGGCCCCCAGGATGATAATTTGCGGCCCCCGTCTTAATATGAAAGATTAATATTAGTGCGGCCCGCAAGATTGATATGAATGACTCTTGTGTGCGGAGCTGAACGAACCAATCACGGTGAGGTATTGACCCTATTCCGCCCCGCCCATTTTTCTTTTATTTAATTCATTATTTTGTGTTAAAAATAAAGATATTTGAGAACATTGGAATGATTTATCAGCGCTTTTCTTGTGGAAACCCTGATGCGGCCCAGCCTCACCCAGATTCTGCCTCCAGTGGCCCCCAGCTAAATTGAGTTTGAGACCCCTGCTCTAAATTGTCCCAAAGTGTGACTGTGAGTGTGAATTGTTGTTTTGTCTCTGTGTGCCCTGCGATTGGCTGGCAACCAGTTCGGGGTGTCCATCGCCTGCTCCCCGAAGACAGCTGGGAAAGGCTCCAGCACGCCCCGTGACCCTCGTGAGGATAAGCGGTTACGATAATGGATGGATGGATGAAAGAAAGTGCATTTGAAGACTTAAATGCATGTGGGCAGGACAGTGTTGTAGTTAGCATGTCTGTCTCACAGTTCTGAGGTTCTGGGTTGAAACTTTGGCTCCAGCCTTTCTGGAGTTTGCCTTTGTGGGATTTCTCCACACGCCAATCTACCACGTCACCCAGAGTCAGCAGAGATAAGCTCCACCTCCCCTGCGACCCAAGCGCTGTCGAAAAACGATGGATGTATGGATGAGGTACAATTTCCCACTTCCTGTTTGTACATTTTTAACCGGTCTTGATAAAAGCCGACCGATGGCGAAAGCCGACGCCCGAAGCTATCAGTGTTTGAACAGTTTCAAAGCAATCCGTTGCACACAGTCCCACATTACCTTGCCAAGATGTTTGCTCCATATGCAAGCACACATAAAAGTGCCATCAAACACAACACTGTGCTAATCATAGAACAGAGGGCGGGGCAGCGAGGAGCGTTCGCTTTGTTCCACCAGGATGAAGTGAAGGCTCGTGCAATACTGCAGACAGAAGTCAAACATCTTTACAAAAGTGTCTGTGAGTGCCGATATCGGAGGTGGGCACACGCTGACCTGCAGCGGCACGCCACTGAAAACACGTTTTTGTAAAACCTTCCTCAAGGTCGGCTGAAGAATGAAGCGAAGGTTTGTGTCCCTTTCAGATTGGATGAAAGTCAAGTCAGGGGCATAAAGAGTCTCTTTCCTGTTTGCTTTGTTGTGAAAAACGGAGCAGATTAGATGTACACTTCTTCGGTGTGTTGACAGTACAAGAATATAAAAGACATTCTTTCACCGACAACGTTTGCCAAAATTCTCACGAATTGGACTTTTTACCTTCTGTTTGACAGACTCTCTCGCAACCCTGCCCCTCTCTGGCTTTGCTTGACCCCGTGGCCTTCTCTATTCAACGATCCGCGTGCAGACCTGCAGGGCCGCCCGACCGAGGCTGTTTGTAAAGAAGTGCAGCATCAAGCATTCTGGCCGACACATCCTGAACTGCAGCTGGGTCAGACTATCACATGGCTACACAACAAACAAAAGCATGCTTAGGAAAGAAAGAGAAGGCTTTACGGGGAGGAGAGCTGTGATGGACGCGTGGACAAATATTTGCTGCATTTTAAACATGGAACCCAAAAAATAAAAGCATATTGGACGGTCCTCTGGGCTCTACTGCACGCAACATTTTGTACACATGCGACAGGCCACTACTGAGTGTGGCAGTTTTTGAAGCATCACTGTCGGTTCATCAATACATCACTGGCACTCAGGTGGATTGCAGAGTTTTTTTTGTTGTTTTTTTTTTAATGAGAGCACTGCAACACAGTATATGACAGGAGCCATGGCAAAGCCGCATTCAGTCCCGGACAACTATCAATGTGCATTCCCTGTAGCTCTGCCAAGTAACAAAATATTGTTTCCACTCTTATAAGAAAACAAAATATATCGCTATTCATCTCATTGTCAAATGTATTCTTCACTAAAGCGTTATGGTAGAAATGAGAAGAATCCCGGTAATTCGAGATATTCATTCATTCACTCATTTTCCGATCCGCTTCATCCTCACAAAGGTCGCGGGGGGTGTTGGAGCCTATCCCAGCCATCTCCGGGCAGTAGGCGGGGGACACCCTGAGCTGGTTGCCAGCCAATCGCAGGGCACACAGAGACGAACAACCATCCACGCCCACACTCACACCTAGGGACAATTTAGAGTGCTCAGTTTACCTACCATGCATGTTTTTGGAATGTGGGAGGAAAGCGGAGTACCCGGAGAAAACCCACGCGGGCCCGGGGAGAACATGCAAACTCCACACAGGGAAGCTGAAGCTGGGATTGAATCCAGTACCTCTGCACTGTGAAGCCGACGCGCTAACCACTGGACCACCGGGCCGCCACCCGAGATATTATTTTGCCATTTTATGTTCACTGTTATGAAAGCGCTATATAAATAAAGATGCATTGTATTGTATTGCAACTAGACGCAGCAAAAGAGAAAAAAGAACACGTTCACTCTCATTTATGAAGTGTCATTGAACACACCACACGCATCAGAGAGACAAAGACGAACGGCCGCCGGGGTGAACTGCGGGTTCGCGCTCATACTTCAGTCGAATAAATGAAAAATAATGACATAAACAACTAGATACAGGAAAAAAAAGGAAACATTACGTGCAACACAGTAAGGCAGGAGCAAGGGTGAAGCCGCATTCAATTCCGGACAACTAGCCGCGCAATAAACGAGCATTTGCTAATCAACTCAACAGGTAATTGACATTATGGCACTTAAACAATTACACAAAAAACCATGTGGGCTCAGAGAAATTAAGGGAACTACTTGAGCACACCACACAGCAGTAAGAGGACAAATGAATTGAAATATTAATCTAGAATTGTTCATTAATCCGGATCATCAACAAGATGCGACTCACCAATGTGCATTCCTCGAAGCTTTGACTGACACGACGGCGGCGAGCAGCTGCCACGCGGACTGCTGTTAATAATTTCATAAAGTTTCTGTATCACTCCGTTACACATGGATGATATTTTAGTTCAAAAGAAAAGGTAAAAATATATTTTTCAACTGTGGCCAAAAACACATACCAATACCGGTACATCTACTACACACTGTTCATCATACTTTTGCTTTGTCAAGGTAAATTGATTTCATACTCATATTTTTGTTGCACAAGACTCAAAAGAACCAAACAACATGCGCGCAGGTATGCCAGGAAAAATGTCAGCTTGAAAAAGCATGCAAACGTCGCGGCCTCCTTTGAAAAAAATAATAATAAAAAAGAGCAGAATAAAATGCATCTCGGTAAATGTCATGTGTTAAAAAAAAAAAAAACGAGATACGAATTCCAATGCCTCTTCTGCTTGGCAAAAATGTTGCCTTGCCTACATATGTGGGTCTCGTCTAGGGCTGGTGGCTTCTAGGATGGTGATTAAAAGGTTGCTTAATTAAGGAAAAACACCATTACAAGGTTAGTTGTGCACTGCAAGTCAGGTCTTTCACAGATGACTGCGCCATCAGCGTGGCATTGTAAAATGCCAGCGTGCTGCTTCATTCGACAAATATGACACAGAGTGAGTAGCGAAAAAAAACAGTCTGGAAGAAAAAGAGGGGGAAATAGGAAAAGGAAATACCATCATTTTTTTTTTTAAATTCTGCATGGCAGGGGGGCACAAGGGCAAACTCTATTTTTCCACGACATACCGTAATTTCCGCACTATAGAGCGCACCTGATTATAAGCCGCACCCACTACATTTTTAGAGGAAAACCAATTTTGTACATACACAAGCCGCACCCGTATATAAGCTGCATGTGCCCACATTAAAACATGTCAACATATTTACAAAGAAAGACGGTACACAGGGAGAGTTTTCAAAGTTTTAATAATATAACTTAACAATAATAATAATATAACTTTCTTCCCAAACGGTGCCTGTGACGCGGCAGTCTTAATCTTACCTTTTCTACTCGAGCGCCCCTGGCGGCCGTTAGAAAAATTACATAAATTGGCCGCATCACTGAATAAGCCGCAGGGTTGAAAGTTTGGGGAAAAAGGTAGCGGCTTATAGTCCGGAATTTACGGTAAGTGCTCACTGGTTGCACTGGAGTACAGGCAGGATGGACTGGAGGGTCCTCAGAGTAATGAGAGGCAGCAGGAAGCATCCCTGCTTATTATGGAAAGGTGCTGCGGCTAAGTGAGTTATTGCTGCCGAGCGACGCTTCAAAAGCGTGTTCTCTGTGACATCATCACACACTGCTTTAAATACACCAGTGAGGTCATTGTAGAAAAAAGAAAATTGCGAAAAAGCGCCACAGGGTCAAGAAAAGAATGACAGATGACACAAAGCCTGCTGATTGATGGGGTAATTCACTTGATCAATATTCAGATGTGAGTGAGATGCCTCGGAGCTGAGGAGACCCCAGCTTCGGTTGACAGATGGCGATTAATGGCTGCATTAACACAACACAATACACAGCGGGGGGATGCTTCTCTCACAACGAAGCATAAATGCAATTATCAATAAAACATGTAGTGGAGCTCAATGGATGATGGGCGGAGACATATGCTCCGGCCTTGAGAGGTCAAATGCTTCTTGTGGGAAGCGTGGGAGCGGTTGAGCCATCTCTGCATTTTGATGAATGCGCCAACTCTAAATGATTACAGCAAAACATTCCCAGTGGCCTCGTTTTGAAGAGGCAGAGTCGGAAGCAAACCTCCGCTGAGGCTTGTGAAAAGCATTTTCGCACAGCTATGGATAAATAAATAAAAAAATAGTTTGGTTCTGTTGTTTTTGAATCATTCAGCAAACCATTAATGGCTAGCCTGCTAGCAAACATCGCGCTATTCGTCTCATTGTCGAAACGAAACTCGTCTGTGCCACTAATCCAAGCGACAGGAAAGCTCCTTCAATAATCATGTTTAAAATTTCTCCGCTTTTTATTTTAGAATCAACTCAGCTGTGGAAATGATGGCATGCTGGTCCCCTTTGAAGCATTTTCAAGCATCATTTTTTGCCTTGACTACTAATTTTCTGGAGTTAGGACACGGACACCATTCCGATTATTTTGCTCTCAACAACACGGTAAATTCGGAATGATCGATTTGCTTTAACTTTGGATTTACAGTTTTAATTTGAGGAGTTTAAATCTAAATCTGGTAAAAATGGTGGAAATTATAACAATTTCGATATGTGCTTCCCACTTTTTAATGGACCAAAAGTAATGGGACAAATGAACAATCACAAATCAAACGTTTTGTTTTTAACACATGGTCCGGTGACTTAGCCATTATAAATGACATTTCACTTGTCTGCCTTAAAAAAATAAAAATAAAACCTTGTAGGTTGCTTTTTCAATATGCTTTGGGTCATTGACCATCTGCACTGTGAAGCGCCGTGCAATGACGTCTGATAATATTGCCCGGAACATTTCTGAAGTCTTCGTGCTGGTGACATTATCGATAAATAAAAGGGAACCAGATTCATTAGCAGCCGTACATGCCCACCTGGCCACGAAACAGCTGAGCTGGATGTAAATACCCTCCAATTAAAGCTGAAAGTCCGCGGTTAAAGCGCATCTTGTTTATTTCATTGCAAATCCATTGCAGTGGTGTTTAGAGCCAAAAACGTGACAATTGTATCAATATCCCGACATTTACACACCTGACTGTATCTTCCACAGTAACGTTGTTTAGTTTGTCTGTTTGTTTGTTTTTGATTGACGCTTCAAACATTCCGCCGATGGCGAGAATAAGGCAAACGATATAATTCAAGACTTTGACGCTGTTTGCTGAATCACTCTGCCGCGGGTCAAATGACATCATTGAAAGCTTTGTTTACTTGTGGCGTCATTGGAGCTATTGATATCCTCTCGTAATAAACTCTCTGCATTCGAGAGCTTTATTTTCAAGCGCCAGGGTGTATTTCACCAGAGCTTGTGCGTGTGTGTGTGTGCTACAAACTGGGAATGGAGGTAATGAAGCAGATCATAATTGATGACTCATATGCTGAAGAAAGATGGCGGCACTCAGACACTAAACAGTCAAACTAAGGGAAACAATCATAGACATTTACCGTATTTTCACGACCATTCGGCGCACCGTGTTGTAGGGCGCCGTCTCAGTAACGGGTGCTATTTCTGTATTTTGTAATATATATATTTTGCTATTTGTATATTATTGGGCGCAGCCAGGCGTGGTAAAACATACGCCAGTTTAAACATACGGCAGTTTAAACATACGGCATGCATGCACGCACGCTAAAAACACGTTAGCTTGAAACATAGCGTAGCATGCTAAGACATGCTAAAAACACGTTTTTAAAAAGGCAACAGAAGCAAAACTGAGATCGGTTGTACTTTATTTAGCCATCTTACAACGTACTCACGTTTTTCGATCAATCATCACCCAGAAATCCATCAAAGTCCTCATCTTCTGTATCCGAATTGAACAATTGTGCAAGTACCGGTAGTCCATAAAAAAACGCCGGGTTCCCTCTCGTCACTCTCATTGCCACTTACACGCCCACCCTTCACTGATTGGCCGGCTGCTTTCCCCGCATGGCTGGCCTCTCTCACGTCCTCACTCACGGCCACTTACACGCCCACCCTTCACTGATTGGTGGGCTGCTTTCCCGCATGCCTGGCCCCACTCGCGGCCACTTACACACCCACCCTTCACTGATTGGCCGGCTGCTTTCCCGCATGGCTGGCCTCTCTCACGTCCTCACTCACGGCCACTTACACGCCCACCCTTCACTGATTGGTGGGCTGCTTTCCCGCATGCCTGGCCCCACTCGCGGCCACTTACACGCCCACCCTTCACTGATTGGCTGGCTGCTTTCCCGCATGCCTGTTCTCTCTCACTTCCTCTATATAAACAGCGTGTCGGCTCTCAGTCAGGATTTGGAACTTGGCTCATACACTAGACGCTCCGCATTATAAGGCGTCCTGTCCATTTTAGAGAAAATTTAAGACTTTTAATGGCGCCTTATGGTCGTGAAAATACGGTAGTTGAAATCGTGACTCTTGCACGAGAAAATTCTTTCTTCGGAAAGCAGGACCTCCCTAGCTGTTTTTTCTTTAGACTAATGTTGTCGTGTTGTGAAGGTTCAATCATCAAACAACGTCACTGCTTAAAAGTTACGTCCAAAATCCAGATTTTTTTTCTTCTTCTTTTTGCGGGAAAATATAGTACTTCACTGCATTGTCTCTGCCGTGCGAGCGTGTTCAGGCACAGGGAAGCATTCATCACGGCACAAACATCGCTTATTGAATGCAACATAGCGTCCTTGTGATCTTTTGTTGGCCGTGTGCCAGCCGAACATTGTCTTTTCATTCCGACTCTTTTTTTTTTCCCCCCTCTCCGCCCGAGGCATCTTATCAACCCACAGCCCTGCTCAGACATTCGTCACTTCCTGTCGATTTCGTTGCGGGGGATAAAGGGTGATACGGAAGCCTGCAGACGGTACCAGGGCTCATTCTACAGACACGTTTGTGTGCTATGTCTGGCCGGCGGGTTCACCTGAGAGCTCTTGGCTGTGAAATCACTCTGCCCTGCTGGCTTTGGCCCCACGAACGACAGAGCCAGCCAAAGGACTTCTGCAGCTGTCAGCAGCTGACATGCAGAACAAATTACCATCCGCATCTCCATAAATTAACTCCGAGTTGATCCAAACATATGCGCCGCCTCTGTCTCGTTTTCTTTTTTAAGGACAATGCACATGTTAACACAGTCTTGCTAACTCCATCATCCTTTGTTCCTCACTGAGAAGCACAAAAAAAAGAAATAAAAAAGTTAATTGCAGGCAATTAACTCCAAAAAGGCGTTTGGTTGAATCCACTTCACAAGCAACCAATGATATTGTGCCCTGCTGAGACGCTCCATCAAATTTTTTTAAAAGAAGCGTTCATGAGCAGTGACAGCCAGGATTAGCCGTTATTGAAATCTTGACTTTTTAAAACCTCTGTCAATCCTCAAATCCGTAACTGGCCCACACCTTTCAATCAATTCATTAACTGTTGAGCAAATGGGTTGTAGAGCTCACACTTTTGAGAAAACTTGTAACACACTAATGAGTTACCGTAATTTCCGCACTATAGAGCGCACCTGATTATAAGCCGCACCCACTACATTTTCAGAGGAAAACCAATTTTGTACATACACAAGCCGCACCTGTACATAAGCAGCATGTGCCCACATTAAAACATGTAAACATATTTACAAAGAAAGACGGTACACAGATAGAGTTTTCAAAGTTTCAATAATATAACTTAACAATAATAATAATATAACTTTCTTCCCAAACGGTGCCTGTGACGTGGCAGTAAAACGGTAGCAACATGGTAACAACACGCTAGCAACAGAATAGCAACACAGTATAACAGGTCTGGTAAAAGAACATACCGGTACTCGTAAAAATCACGGTGAGCCGTCGGTTTACGTGCAGCAGCTCTGTTTCCTTCTTTATCGGACAGCTCGATTGCTTTTAGTTTGAAAGCTGCGTCATATGCCTTTCTTTTTGCATTTTCCATGATGAGGGTATGTTCACGCTAATTTAATTTATGCACAAGACAAGAAGTTGCAGTCTTCTTCGACGCATATATTCCACCGGTCTTAATCTTACCTTTTCTACTCGAGCGCCCCTGGTGGCCGTTAGAAAAATTACACATATTGGCCGCATCACTGAATAAGCTGCAGGGTTGAAAGTTTGGGGAAAAAAGTAGCGGCTTATAGTCCGGAATTTACGGTACTCTACTCCCGACAGTGTGCCATGGTTAGAATAGGAAATAATGTATAGCGCGCTACTGCAGTGGTATTTTTAGGGATGGCAAGATGAATTTTCGGGGCGATTTGAGCTCCGACCTGGACATAAATTCGAACGGACACACACACAAAGACTGTGGAAAAAAAAGCCTGTGCAGCTTAAGAAAGTATTGTTGATTTCTAGCCACGTTCCGAGTCGAGCCTCAGCAGATCCTGCTCTAATCTACCCTGTGTATGTTTGTGAGTAATACAAAAGAGTGAAAAAGGGGTTTTGCAGGAGACTTGTTGGAAAGCTCAGCAACTCATGGTCCATAAAGGATAAATGCAGACTTGGTGTTCATCTGGCTACTTATTTAACAGCTGAAACCATCAAGCAATCCTCTTTGCAGGATGGATTACACACAAATACTGCAGTCCAAGTTGCATCATCAAAAAGTCCACCCAGCCATCCCTCCACACACACACACACACACACACACACACACACACACACACACACACGCATCAACTTGCTCATTAGCTCAGTTCACCTACATGTCAAGACGTACTACTCAGAGCTAAGAGGGGCAAACGTTAACTTGTGTTGAAGTGCAGACATTGTGGAGGAGCGCAGTGCCGTCACTACGCTACTGCCGGACAACAGCGTCACAGTCTGCAGCTTGACAATAACAAAGCGCCTCAGTCCGGTGTCCAATATCGTCGCATTGTAGCAAACATAGTTGTGCACATTTGGTAGTAGACGCGACATGATCAGACTGACAAACGTGGATCCTAACAAGCAGCTGTCGGGACATAAACTCCAACGCTTTGTCAAATAAGTTGAAGGCGCCCATCCTGAATGCGTGTTGGCCTTTGCCCTCTGACCCCTGCGGCTTCTTCCTATTCCCTTCTAACTGTAACACCCCCACACACACACACACACACAAACACAGATGGTCCGTCCTCATGGCACCGAGGAGACCCCGACTCGCTCCCCCTCCTCATGCACTCTGGCCCAGCGCCTCTATAATTAATGGGGTGGCCCTGCACAGGGTCTTTGGTAGCAAATCAAGGAAATGTGCGTTATGAGCACAGAAAGAAACACTGAGAATGATCATTTGTATAGCATATACATTGCATACAAAACAGCATATACATTGCATGTGTGTGTGTGTGCGGGGGGGGCGGGGGGGGGGGGGGGTTCATCATTTGCACCAGCGATCATTTTTTGACCAGATTGGCTGCGTCTCACCGACAACCCCGATAAGGAAAAACACTTTCAGAAAAGGATGGATGCGTGAATGCCGATTTGACATTCACAGCCATGTTATTTCATACTAAAATGGCAAGTAAAAGGACATAACTGCGCTGGTACTCAAAGGAGCTCTTCAGAGGAAGCGCTCAAGTTAAACGGCCCTCACGTATTACAACTTGGAATTCCACGTTTTTCGGGGGGGAAAATGGCGCCGCCAAATATTGAGGTCACACAACACCTCACAGCATCTCAGTTCGGTGCACATCAAAGGGTTGATTCATTTTCTGTGACATGACATGAGCTGTTACTACAACAACAATGAAGCCCACTCACAATCAAAACGGTCTGGTTTCAGCAGAGTCCCAAGACTTTTGTCAAGTGTGACCATTCACGTCGTTATCTTTTTACACACGTGCGGCTGTTAAGAACATTAAAATGCGGGTGCATTTTTAAGATGCTGACAGTTTCGAACTGGAGCAACTACCGTATTTTCACGACCATAAGGCGCCATTAAAAGTCTAGCGTATGAGCCGAGTTCCAAAGCCTGACTGAGCGCGCTTCTGGCCGACACGCTGTTTATATAGAGAAAAGGCGGGCGTGAGTGACGTCAGGCATGCGGAGGTCTGCCAATGAGTGAAGGGTGGGCGTGCCCAACAACACGGTGCGCCGAATGGTCGTGAAAATACGGTACTTTTTTCAATTTGCATTGTTTATAAATGGGGGTGGGGGAGGGGCAGCTTGCAAACCATACAAATTTTAGGATGACCAGCATTGTACTGTATTCGCCCTTAGTGGTTCCAATATTGTACCAAAAAATAAATAAAGCAATGCGTTATCATCACCTCCACCTACTAAAAGTGAGTGCAACTCTCCACACACATTTTTTTTTTCGGGGAGTTACTATTTTTGCAGTTTTAAGTGTGCTGCATTGGAAGCGATGACAATTCCGAGAGCCCGTGACCGACAGTGGCCCTCGTAAATCGAATTTTCTATTCGGTGGGATTGACATGGAGCACCTAGCAGCACCCCTGCCAAAACAAATGGAAAATGTGTGTTTCATCTGGAACGCCTCAAGCCCACGTCCAATATACTGAACTTGTTTGGTAAAAAGCTCGAAGGCAAGATCATAGCCACCAAAACCATGTTGTTGTAAATCTGTCATGACATTGCCACACACTTACAAATCATCCGACAAGATTGCACTGATGTGTTCCTTATATTTTTCAAGAAGGCAGAGCCGTATGGTTTTCATAATGACCGATGACATCATCCATCCATTCATTTTCTGATCTTTATCCTCACAAGGCTCACAGGGCGTGCTGGAGCCTATGCTAGCTGCCTTCGGGCAGTAGGCGAGGGACACCCTGAACTGGTTGCCTATCGCAGGGCACACTTAGACGAACAACTACCCGCGCTCACGCTCACACATAGGGACAGTATCATTAACCTGCCACTCATGATTTTGAAATGTGGGAGGAAACCAGAGTACCCGGAGAAAACCCACGCAGGCCCGCGGGAGGGAGAACATGCAAACTCCACACAGGAAGGTAGGAGCCGGAATCGAACCCGGTACCTCTGCAGTGTGAGGCTGAGGTGCTACCCTGATGATATGTGAAGTATGAATTTGTCGCACAGGCATAAATCAATTTCTTATTCACACAGCATTCCACTATCAGCCACAAAATTTAACGCTTGTCCAATTTCACTGAAGTGATCTGAAAAATATTTCCTGCAAATAATGTATCTGTGTTCATCTATCTACGCCAGCGACATATAGTAACGGAACAATTCTATCCACTAGATCACAGGTGTCAAAGTCGAGGCCCGGGGGCCAGATGTGGTCCGCCACATCATTTGATGTGGCCCGCGAAAGCAAATCAAGCATATCAAGTTCCATGATGCTCGCTAGAGTCTGAACCAACATTTTTAATTGTCATACGTAAGCCACAATAACGGTCATTATTCTTGATTTATGATTTAAAAATGAGTTATTCATCAATTTGTTGTGCGCTCTGTACGGAATATGTGGAGGGGATTAAACATTTATAAGGTTTCCCAAAATTCAGAACAGCCCTCCAAAGGGAAACCGTAACAGCAATGTGGCCCGCGACAAAAATGAGTTTGACACCCCTGCACTCGATGGCAAATCATCAGTATTTGTGACACTTCTGTTTGGTGGTGTGCCTTCAGATTTCTTCTAATGTAACGGGTGTGCTCTTTATGTGCCAATAAAAGTCAGGGAAACATTGCTGTACGCTTCGAATTCTCCACTAATGTATAACATGTTTTGCTTTTACCCACAAGTAGAGCAGCCTATTACAGTTCAAGGCAATTAAAACAAAGAAGGAGAACTAGATGTACTCACGGAGAAACCTGCCCAGAAAGGGCAAGAGTGTCGCACCCTGGGAGATGTGGTGAGAGCCAGAGCCGCGAAGCTGACGGCCAAGATGAGGCTTCCCAGGACCATCTGAGAGACTCCGAGGGCCAACATGATCCGTGTCCGAGTCCGGTATTCCCTCAGCCGAGAGAGACTGCGGGACAGCGACGCCGGGCTGAGGGAGCCCTGGCCGCCGATGCCAGCCCGGGGCAACGCGTTCAGTGGCATTGTCCTTAAATTGAGGTGCAACGCAAAGGTCGGGCGACCAAGAGAGAGCCGAATACGCGTCACGGGAATTGCAGAAATAGAAACGGGTAAGCGTAAAAGGCGAGAGTGGAGGTCAAAGCCCTATGTGGTTGTTCTCCATCAATTAAGATGCTCTCCAATTAGCAGTCGAGCTGCAGCGAGGTGGAAGGCAAGAAGAGGCGAGTGGAGTGGACTCAGCACCAGATACTAAGCGTCACGCAGGAAATCCAAACGAGGGTTCCAACAAATTCCTTCCTAGCTCCGGCAAACAATCCATTCCTCGGAAGAAAAGTCACCGACGACGAAGCGGATAAGCAACCTTGCACCATTGTCACGCTGCTATGCTGAAGATGACAGAGACTGCATGCGCGGATTGAAGACACCGCAGCGTGGACACTTCCTGCATCCAGCGCGTGCGAATTCTGTCGTAGAACATCCGCAATTGTGCACCAGCGGCGTGCTTCTGGTGCGCAGTTGTTGGAAATGTGCCACAGTACGCCTGTGCGCATGCAGCAGCGGGAACCAGGCTGACTAACTACTCTGGTGATGGAGGAGGGGGCGTTCGGAGGTGGGGTGTGCGTGTGCACGGCTGCTCTTGATTTGTGAAGAGGTGCAGCATGGGAGGTTTTAATCCCAGCGGGTGAAGTTGGGGCGCATTTGTTGGGGGGGAAAAAAACAAAAGGATATGATCAACGGAATCCTTCTCTATGCTATGAAATATTTCTAAATGAAGATATAATATGCGATCCGTAGTTCGCGCTTCGGGTTTTGCGGATTCGCCGTATCGCGGATTTTTGTATTGCACAAATTAAATTTTATATCGTCCACATTGACTGTAACTGCAGAGAAACAAACATGAGCAAAACAAGCAAAGTGTAAAGGACAGTCAATGAACAAAGTTTAACTGTGAGACACTTAATAAAATATGCCAAAGTGCATCTGTGCCTGCTGCATAGCACAATTGGTTGTCGTTCAGAGATGTCAAATCCAGGTCCAGTAAGTAAAAACGCTGCCACAGTTTGGTTTAAGCCAGAGGTGCTCTTCCTCAACGGGCAGGTAAATGAGCTCTCCATGAGGATTTTGACTTTTTGGAATTGGATTTGACACCTCACCATGCTGAGTGATGATCACAGCCAGCCAACTCCTCACTCTTGATTCATTGAGTCTCACGTACGTCATTCGCAAAGTCAGTCTCACACTTTCAGTCAGGAGTGGATAATAGATGGATCGTGTAGAATGTGAGTGTGACGACCCCAAGTGGACACAAATAAAACCTGCACATTCGATACACGTGTAAGTTGAGAGATTCGTAGTTTTGTAGTGGATAGCTCTACTTTGAAAATGGGCAAAAGGAGAGATGGAATCCTTTGAAGGCAGCTTTTTATTTTTCCCCCACGTCTGCACCTCCGAACGAACGAACGAGAACACACCTCCTCGGTAACACAAAACACTTCCTGGTTTCCTTAACCAATCAGATAATATCAACATAAACTTGTTTAAGCAATTATTAAACGGAATATAACCTAGGTAACTGTAACACAAAAGAATATAATGCTCAAATATAAAATGAAAATAATAATTTAACATAAGCTTACACACGTAGCACTATTATGTCGAAAGAAAGCAATAAAGAAAGACGCAGCCATCATGTTTAACCTGGACATTTGTACGCAACTGTTGCAGCTCCGAGACGCAAAGGGCTGCAGTGTTGTCTTTTAAGCGTCTATTTTATTCTCCAAACTCCCCAAATAATACAAGCACTCTTCAACAACGCGCCGACTCTGATCGAGTCAGCTCAAGAGACGTTCAAAGACCGCCTCCGAAAAACGTAAATTAGGGAATTCCTCAAAGGCGCCAGTAAAGTCAGTGAAATACAACAAATCAAGTTCCCTCCCAAGTGTGAACCACGGTAAGCTTCTTCTCGACAGTGAACTGTAGGCCTACTGGAAAAAGGAGAGGACTTTGGATACCTTGGGTGCCTGAGGGTGCCTTAGAACAGGTCTGGTTGCGGGAAAACTGAATTTTTTCAAATGTGGGTTTTTTGTTTTGTTTTTAATTCAGGTGTAAAGGTCACATTTGCAGAGTTCAGGGGCCTTTTATTTTGAAATGCCCCACAAAGTATTAAGGTTGGATGTATGGGGTGGCCCAGTGTGCCCTAGAACTGGTCTGTTTGCTGGATGACGAAAATGTTTGATGTTTTTAAATCAGGTGGAATTATAAGCCATTGATGCAGGGTCGTCAACTTCTCTTTCTATCGCAATTAAAAAAGAACAAAATTCTTGGTCACTTCTGTAATGTGTACACACACACACACACACAAACGCACGCACGCACGCACGGCCTGATGGCTGACTAGCTAGTGCATCGGCCTCACAGTGCAGAGGTGCAAGGTTCGATTACTGCTCCGGCCTTCCTGTGTGGAGTTTGCATGTTTTCCTCGCACCTGCGTGAGTTTTCTCCGGGTACTCCGGTTTCCTCCCACATTCCATAAACATGCATTGCAGTTTAAGGGACACTTCAAATTGTCTCTACGTGTGAGTGTGAGCGCGGATGGTTGTTAGTCTATTTGTGCCCCACGATTGGCTGGCAACCAGCTCAGGGTGTCCCCCGCCTAGTGCACGAAGACAGCTGGAATAGGCTCCAGCATGCCCCGCGACCCTTCTGGGGATAAAATGGATGGATGGATATGTAACTTAAACTTTGCGCGTGTAGGCTGGTCTGACCACAGTGAGGAAACCGGAGCACTTTGGGAGAAAACCCACACGGGCACGGTGTGAACAAGCAAACTCCACACAGAAAAGTCACAGCCCGCAATCGAACCCAGGAGTTCTGTACTGTAAAGCAGACGTGCTAACCAGTCGACCACAGATTTATTAAATGGGTGGCAGCCCATTTCATAAATCCAATAAAAATAATTCAATCAGAATACCGCTCATGACTGAACACATTTGGTGCCGGTATATCAATAGAAAAGAGTAACATTGATCAACCGTTGCCGAACAAACATTGCACCGCACCACAAAACTGTTAAAGTCACGTGTAGGTCTTTGACAGGCAGGGTCTTGAAATGATCTGGTAGCATTCATTCTAAACTCCGTACATTCTGAAGTTATATGAACGTGATGGTCACTTTTGGATGTGGGCACTATGAAGGCGTGGGGAGGAGTAATGAGCATTGACCCCCCAAACTCAAAGTCATGCTTGTTTAGGGCCTCGGGCAGTCAAAAGTGAGTTTTATTTATCCTTCTCCAGAGACATAACGTTGCTTAAAAAAATGACTTGCATTGTTCTGACATTCGGATTCACACGTTGAGACATCACCAGCGCCATCTAGTGGCCACTCTTGTGTATTGCGCGAAGGGGGGAAACAACACTCCGAGTACATTTGTAGCTCTCAAAAAATTGTCTTAAACAGCGAGTTAACTGCAGCTAAATATAGCCACTTAGTGCTGGATACGACAGCTTTTTTTAGATCAAGAACATGTTTCACTTTGCAAGGCAAGACAGGGACATCTTTGTCACGCGTTACTTTAAAATGATTTTATTTATTAATACAGTGGTATACTTAAAATTGTGTTGAAGAGGAGGAAACGAAAATAAAGAAATCAGCCACATGTGAAGCGCTAATATCCAATTAAAGCTGTGTTAAGTCTAAAAATAAACTGGTACTGGTGTGGTGTGCCATTCATCATTAATGGTCTATTAGTACAAAAATACATTTACGGGCACACAAACAGCATCCAGTATTGAAATCAGTGAAGAGAACATTTTGGTAGGACAACTTTTCTTTAAAAAAAAAACAGCCCAAGCACTTTCCTGATCCTTATGTAGCCATAAAAAGACAATTTCTGACGGTAACTGAACATGAATATGTTGGTAGAAAAGGTGTCATGTATTACTGTCAGGTTCAACGTTTCAAGGCTCGAGGGTATAATCCAGAATACAAAGATAAATCATGTTTCCATGTTTCTCTTCCACTTTTGAAAACATGTTTTCGCTACATTTTATACAAAAAGAAAGACTTGCAAAAAAATGTTCATTTACAAACAAAAGAACCAAGGCAATATGCTCGCATTATTTACAGCCACTGTTCCTCATCTTCTGCCGTTTTGTTTTTAGAAGTAATGCATAGGAGATAAAAGACCAACAGGCATCTGTTATCCTCTCGCAACCGTTACTGTGTGCTGAACCCAAGATTGCTTATACACTGGGGTGAACAAAAATGGCAGACCCAACAACACTAGACATGTACTCATCATAAATTATTGTTTTTCGTCCCGAAAAGAGGTGAATGATCTGCAGATAAGGCATCACTGCTTATTGTGTTTGAATGCACGAGTGCAAAAAGCGAAAGACGAGAAAGACAGGTGAGGAAGCAACTGAGGAGGCCACTGGACCTGAGTAGAACAACATGCATAGATCTCCCTCAGGCGGGAAGGAGCGAGCAAACAACTCAAGCTACAAAGATCTCACCGGAAGAAAGAAAGAGAGAAAAAAAAAGGCGTAACTGAGGAAGAATAAAGGTTCAAGTGCGCTGCTTGGCTATTAGATCTAGCTGACCTTCAACTGTCTCATCTGAGACTCATACCTTCATCAGATTCCCTCCAAGTGTAAGAATGCGGCTACATTTTTTATATTCAGTCGCCTGAACTGTAAAAATAACAAAGGAGGTTGAATTCAGGACTAAATACGTTTTATCTAGACTACTATATATACCGTTTGCATATATAGCATAAATACACCGACACTGGTTTGTAAAATATGTTCGCTGGTGGCGCAAGTTGGAAAACAATCCATCCATGTATACTCTTGTAAAAACTTCATTGGATATAGAGCGTTAAATCCTTAGTAGCAGGGGCGTGGGGCATGCATCAGTGGTTTCACTTCATCGAGACTTCATTTGAGGGCAAAAGTTTCTATCTTCAGTGCCTGGCCGTAAACAGCGCCGACTGGATCTTCTTCACGCCACCATCGGGAGTCGGAGAGTGCAGCTGTCAACGCGTGGGTGGGAGAGCGTGTGTTTGTGTGGGTGTGTGTCCTGCTTTATCCACTGTGGATGCATATTCTGTAACGTCACACCTGCCCCCCCGCCACCCCCCCACATTTAAAAGTGGTCGATGAGCACCGAAACACAGTTGGCTCCCACCAGGTAGTTGGGGTCTCCAGGGAGAGACTTGTTCTGCCAGTTTTTGGGGTCACCTGAGAGGAAAAGGAACAGATGGAGCAGATGGTGAGCGATAGCAGTCTTTTAGGTTCAATTAAACTGTAATGGCGACGTGAGCGCTCCCTCTTCGGGGTTGGTTGTATACAACTGTAATAGGAATGCATCAACTACTTGAGTGGATCTGCGGGGCCTGATTGCATCTCTTGCCTGCCAGCTACGCTTGGAGAGAACAAGACAGTGGCCTACATCCAAACACCGGCTAGTCGTTTCATCCTTCATGAATGTCCCCAGTCTCACCTCAGTCACTATGGGGAATGTACAGTCAATGTGCAGTGGAAACAAACTAAAGCGGAGAGGTGGGGGGATCATCCTGAATGGTCTTACATTTATTTCTGCAAGTGTCTGTGGCGTTTGGCATTTCTGCCTCTCCTGCTACCTAAAAGTGGTGCTCATGTCACAATAACCACAACCAGACCAAGTTCTCAGCCAGCGACATGACAGGCAAGCTGGCTGAAGATGCTGAGCGAAAGAAACGTCGCAGCCGAAGCGCTAGCAAGTGAAAGCAAACTACAAAGTACATACAGTACAGGTCAGTACAAAATCTTGGGACAGTTTAAAGAGCAAAAGAAGAAAAACTAAAGTTCATAACCACCTCTCAATGACAACATGAACATCTGTAGTCGTGAACCAGTGAGAGATGCTCATGCAATCCGCCCGCACTCCTAAATTAATTAGATATGGCAAAAAAACAAACCAAAAACCTCCAAGTGCGATCAGAGAATAAGGCGTCCTCTAAGGAGGAGCATCCATTAGCCGCAGAGTGCTATTAAGAAGGGGGAGAGTAGTGGGGACACAATGTAAAAGAAAGTCACAGAGGGGACAGGAGCAGGCCGGAGAGCGGCCTTGCCTCGCAATAAGAGGATTAGCACGCAGCCTGATAATCCTCCTCCTTTTCAGCCCAACAATGCAAGGAGCCGGCATCTCATTCAGTCTGCCATTTGTCATTCTTAAAATGAGGCTAATTAACTGCTAAGCCTAACAACGGCCAAAATTACCACTCTTCTTGAAGGCGTGAGGAAATAAGTCCTTCTCTGATCTTTTGATTTCTTTGCAGGAGTTGAGCGTTAAACTTTTTTTTATGCTATAGTTTTGCTCCTGCACATTCGGGACCTAATATCACATTTGAGTCTTCTTTGACGACGACGAGTGTCATGGAAAAAGGCACGAACATCAAGTGCAGTCAACAAAATTGTCCCAGGGAGGACTTCCCTAGCCCGATCGTAACCACATCACTTATCCAGACATTTATTTTCTATAATGTTTATCCGCATTCGGGTCACGTGCGATCTGCGCATACAATTTAATTGGACTGATCAGGGTGTCAATAAAGAGAGCTATAAAAGCCGTTCTACCGGCAAGGATTTGGGTGGCAGTGTGAGAGAGAAGAAACAACAACATACATTTATAGGATGTACATTTACAATATGCATATTAGCGCACACACACACACACGCACACACACACGCAAATAGGGTAGGCCTAATAAGATCCATTACAACAGCTGCAGAAATACAAGGATTTTCACTGAAACATAGACGACTAAAAATGGAATTATACATTATGATAATAATAAGTTAGAGTGATATTAATGTTTGCATCATTGCACGATTTTTACTATAGCTCTTGTACTGGTTCTCATAAGGCTGGCCTTAATGTATGTCAAGGGGAAGGGTGCATCCAACGAATGAAAATAATGAAAACGGGTTTTGATGTGAAAAATCACAAAGAGGCCATTTGGGAATGAGTGAAAATGAATGAGAAACAGTGAAATAGATTAAACCATAGCCACTGTTCAATGTAAATGACATACAAAGGGCAGATTTACAGTATTTTCCCATGGACTGATTCGTTTACCAACACATTGGGAAGGAAATAAAAAAATCTAGAGGAAAATGTTTCAGGTGAGCCACAACAATCAAATAGTCACAGAGCCAGCCCAAATGACCCCAGAAGAACTGAGAGAGCACAGCATACCCGACGAGGAGTCGGAGGATTTTAGAGCAAAAGACCAACCATCAGGGGTCATTGACGCACAGTGAGGTAAGCGCAGCTCCACAGGCTTCAAAAACTTGAGGCCGTGAGGTCCACACATCACCAGAGGGCTCAGCAAAGTCTCTCCTGAAAATGACAGAACAGAAGAAAAAAACATCACACCATCAGAACCATCAATTAAAACAGAATTCACCCAAGATTTCTTCTTTTTTTTTACAATTAGAATATAATGTCTCAGATGTCGGAAGACAAAATTCACTGCATCAAACAATACATTTTAAAATCACTCAAGATACAAGCAAGAGCAAACATTAAAATAAATAAAAGAAGAGATAAATTAAGTAGAATATGCGAGTCTGAATAGGTGGGTTTTGAGCTGGGTTTTGAATGTGGGAAGAGAGTTAATATTGTGAATATTGGGTGGAAGTGAGTTCCAGAGTTTGGGGGCAGAGCGGCTGAAGGATCGGCACCCCACCCAGGGTATAGAGAGGTGGAGGGAGGATGAGGACCCGAGTGAGCGAGAGGGAATGGAAATCTGAAGAAGATCTGAGAGATGGGGGGAGGGGAGGGCCTCTAACCTTGTTAGAGGTACCGAACCCAACCTGTCAATATGCGCATTCACCGAACCCCATCATTAGTGAAAAATAGTTTTTAAATTAAAAAAAGAAAAAAGTAAACACAATTAGTAGAAGTATAAAGTACAGTATACGTTTTTTAATTGTGCACAAAATGAACCAGCCAGTGATGGCCAAGCGGGTGTGTCATAACTACAGGTAATTGACATGTTGAGTCCGGTGGTCTTAACCTCCATGGCAGAGTCTCTGTCAAACCCAACACAATTTCTCTAGGGCTCGGTCTCTCGTCCCGTCAACAGTGAGGATTCACTTCTAGCTCTTTGTGCTCCACTCACAAGGAGCATTGAGAGGAAGAGGCATACCAACTAATTGCTAATACACTGAACAGGTGACTGTTTTGGGTTGTGTCATATGACTGTGTACGACCTTGTCAATGAGGCAACATGGTGCCGTTTTGGGAACAATGCAAAGATGAAAAGAGAGAGACTGTATAAAGCGCAAGAATGTGATGAATGACTTTACAATATCATCATAGCAGTGCCGTTTTGTGATAGTCTTACCTTTCTCTTTGTCAAGTGGAGGCAGGATGCTGTTATCTCGGCAGACCTTGAAGTAGATCTCCTGCTCTATGCCTTCGGGAATGGCGCCCTGAGGGATGATAATGCTGACACCCGTCTCAATGGAGCTCAGCACGCCACCGTTGCTGTTGAAGACACCGCGAGCAGTGGCGACCACTGTGTGGCCCTCATCCTCATCCTCATCATCGTCCAGGGCAGTGGGGCTGCAAAGCAGCAACGTTCACGACAGCGCACATGTTTGTCTCCGATCGAATGCATTCGATTTCATCCGTGGATAACGCGATTAGTTACCTCACAGGAATGGCTTTGGGCACCGCATTGATATTATTGTGCTGATACTTGGAGCGATGGTCCATTGTTCGAGTGAATGTATCTAGGCCACTGTCATGGTCTGTGGTTTGGGACTGGGAGGGCTTCACTGGACTTGCACTCTGACCCTGTTCAAAAGACAATTGACACATTACTTCCCTGAAACCGGATACACGCAATGTTTCCTCAACAAACACAGCTACTTGTATAGAACGTTATTTCATGCATACAAATCCACATTTTAGTAAGTAACATATGCCAATTTCCATCCACCCATAAATCGAACATTGAGGGTCATGGAGAGTAGCTTCATCAGCCACACAAAAGAGGGACTAAATTCAGTACTCTGCGCCAGTCAATCACAGGGGTCATTGACATACATGCACTTTCACACCGAGTGGAAAGGGAATCCATACTACATGCACAGCATTCAGAAGAGTGAGCAACTACATTTGACCAGAGATTAAAATAGGTCCCAAAGGTCTTAACCCTTTCACGGACAGCGATTACCACAGTGGACAGCTTATCGTGTTATCAGGTTAGAGGTTATCATTATTGGTGCATGAAAGGGTTAAAGTGGCTGTGACATGATTCTGTCACAGGACCCCAATTAGTTAACTCATTCAGTACTAGCCAAATCTAGACCAAGTCTTAAAAGACTTTTAAAAACGTCTTTGGGAGTGAATGAGTTAATTTGAGGTCATATTTGCTGAGTGAGTAGGCATTCCACTGGCTGAGTTCACTTGAACATTATACACACCAGCCACAACATTAGGTGTGCCAACACCTGTTTTACACTACCGGTACTTACTTTTGAGGCCATATCAGGCTTGTCATTGGGCAGAAGGTTGTGGTTGAATTTAGGACTCTCAAACTTGCGTTCGAAAGGCCTTGCAGAGGTTGTGAAGGGTTTGGGCACATAGCGGTTGTAGCTAGATGTTGGTGGAGCCCCGCCGCTGGTGACAGTTTTCGGAAGCTTTTCACTCGTGCCGTTCATTGGCGACTTCTCAGGGAAACTTTTGTGAGGCAGGAAGTTGCTGTGGACAGTGTCCTCCCGGGAAGGAGGCTGGGCTGAGAGACAGTTATTTGCATTAACTTCAGAATTCACGTACATAAATACATGTGTTTTTTGTACACAAAACTATTCAGCATTATGTTACCTTCAGTTGAGGGCTTGGGAAGTGTGGCTGGTGGCAGAGAGGGTGTCAACTGGGGTACTGGTTCATATCTTTTCTCTGCTGTATTTGGTTTCTCCACTGATTCTGTTCTGTAAGCACAAGAAGGAAACAATCAAAAACAATAACGACAACTCAAGTTGGATATAAAAATGGGAGATTGAAAGTCAAAAGGATATCTGAGTTTAAAGGCAGTATCCCACTAAGCGGCAAATGTTTGCGAGAGTAGTGGATATTGATTTTTCATCAGGTTCCCGCTGAAGGTCGCCAAGACGTTCGGCAGCAGTTTTAATGCTTACCAACAGTGTTCCTTGTCTTTTTGAACACGTTCGAAATTTCCTTGCAACAACAACAAGCATTAAAACTGTTGGCAAACATTTCCAACCTTGAACGAACCCTGATGAGGAACCAATATTCGCTGCTTTCGCAAACAGTCACAAACGTTTGCGCCTCAGTGGGATGAAGGCTTAGGAAACAGAGTGGATACAGAAGCCTGCTATAAAATACCTTCTTTCAATCTGACATTAAAATGAGACCGTTAAAACAGAGATGAAAGTGGACTTTTCTAAAATTCCCGGGAAAAAAAATATACACGCGCGCATGCGCACACTCACTTGGCCGATCATGCATGAATTAGTTTACACAAAACACTATTCAAATACTCGACATTCAATGATTAATCTTCCTTTTATGTGTACACGTGCACCCTTTGTGGCTTTCGTTCGACGAAATTTCGAAATCTCCGAGATATGGCGAGGCCATGCGAATGCGAGGCGAGGGCATTACTGTGTTGTGGCGACGCCACTCAAGCTAAGCGAGCCTCAGCAGTAGATAATCCGCTGCTTTCTGCTGTGCTTGCTTCAGCGCGAACATGTACGCAAGCGCATCTTTTGATTTCAACCAATCAGCGCCGACGCAATGACGTCACACACGACGTCACACACAACAACAGCTAAACTAAGCTAAGCTAGCCGAGACGACACTCGAAGTCGGACGGACACGTTTTTCTGCCAATCTGTGTGTTTCCCTTTTTGTCCAAATATATTTTTTACGACAACTGTCTTATCCACGGTGTCTTTTATTCGTTCCCATGGGGTTTAGCAAGTGTGTTTATAAAGAGATTACTGTTACTAGTGTTAGTGTCTCAACATAGCTACGCTCGTGAAAGCAAAACAACTAACTCAAACGCGCCTTCATTCAATGTTGTCAACTAATTTCCGGATTAATTTTAGGCAAATTTTCCCCAATTCTCCGGAGAGATTTTCATAAAAACAAACAAACAAACAAAAACGGAATTCCGGGAAAATCCGGAGGACTTTCATCTCTGGAACTTAAAAAAACATTAACACCTCCAGGAAAAAGACAACAAGCACCTAGCAAAAAAATGAAAAGTAGGATTTTTTTTTACTGCAGTTTTAAAATGACCAAAAGGAGCTTCAACATTTTTACAAATTAAAACTCCTGAAATTCCAGTTTTATGAGAATACACACGTGACAGTTTCTTCCATATAGGTGGACTTTATAACTGCTATATGAACTGCCAGTAAATCTGGTGCTATGTGAAAACGCTTTGGAAGCAACGGTGTCAAAATCACAATGCAACTTTGAGAATTACCTGGAAAAGGTGTGCATTGTTTGTGCTTGAGCTTGGGGTTTGGCAGGGCCAGTCTGCAGCCTGTCAAAGTAAGAGAGCTGTTTCCTGTAGTAGTCCTCATCCTCATCTGGGTCATAATGGTTGGAACGCACAATGTCATCAGCCGCTTTGGACTGAGGCTTCTGAGGCTCTGGGACTCTAAATGGGTAAACAATGCCGCTAGTCCATCACAGTGCAATGAAGACATGGTCATGCAAGGAATTATCAAAATTTGTCAAATTGGGCATAACAATTCATCAACAAATGTCTTTCAGTCATTTTCCTGAAATTGATACGAGGCAAAGAGTGAAAAAAAAAACCAACAACAAAAATAAAAGCTTACCTAAAGCTCTTGTCTGAGTCCAGGTTACTCAAAGAATTAGCTTTTGGGATGATTCCTCCTGCTTTCAAGGGCAAATCTGCGGCCTATGGTAACAAAGAAAAAGGATATGTTTCATTTGTATATTTGGCATCGTAAATGTTCCCATATCAGCAGGAACTACCAAGCTTACTTAACTTAATTACTAGGTATGTAATGATATCCCAACGTCACGATACGATAATAATAAACATGTTGTGGGGGTTGGCGATATAAAAAAAGCCCACGATAGTGTAAACAAACAAAAAAAAGGTAATGTTTGTCAAAGGAGATGTGCTGCTTTTAATCTTGTTAAATGAGAACGACGATATTGTGGCAAATTTAATCTTGCGATATCGTTACATCCACTATTAACTGCACTTGGGAGCACATTTTTGTTGAGTCCGATCTCCCAGCTGTATTGAACCAATTTTAGAGTGTGGAATCCAAAACTGATCATGTCAAGTTCTTGAGCTATGGGATCCCCATTTTCTTAAAAACGATTTTTATGTACGTAAATAAAACACTCAGGTGGCATCGTTAGAAGCTTTGAACAGTATAGTGCCATGAAAAAATATTTGCCCCCTGATTTCTGTGTTCTTTGGATATTTATCAGACGCAAATACTTCAGTTCATCAAACCAATTTTAGTATCATCCAGAGCATTGTACTGTATACAGGACCTTGGTAGGTCCCTCTGTAATGATTTCGGTATAGACAATGAGTGAATGACTATGAACGCAGTCCTCATTCCTGACTCCCCAATCACTACTTTTGTCCAGTGACCATCGCGCCTAAGATCAATCACCGTAACCGATCTGAAATGTAAGCGTCGACCACCGCTAATCGAGAGCACTTCGTAAGGGATTGTCAACACTCCCTGCACATTTCACTGAAACCGCACTACGAATTGGCCAACTCACTGGTTAAAGTGGCGAGGGAGGGCTAAATACACAAAATAGAACTTGCTACGTTATGCCCATTATTACAGGGTTAAGAGAAAAGCCAGCACTAATCCTTTAATTTCCTACTTTGCTAGCTTTCTGTTTGCAGATCTTGATAGTACTGACTTATTGAGAGCTACACACTCCTTTCATTGCACTCAATTGTGACCGCACGGACAAGTTGCCACCTAGC
Source organism: Hippocampus mohnikei (assembly GCA_026261675.1). Classification (NCBI taxonomy): domain Eukaryota; kingdom Metazoa; phylum Chordata; class Actinopteri; order Syngnathiformes; family Syngnathidae; genus Hippocampus; species Hippocampus mohnikei. The sequence continues at coordinate 3,758,029 of JAKGUB010000340.1, forward strand.
TGTCAATGACTCCAATCGTAAGAGGCTGGCAGGTCTTACTACAGCTAATTAGTGGAATTTTGCTTATCTGGTAAGGTGTGGAGAATTTATTTTTATTTTTGACGTGCTAGAAAAACATTACCGTACTACAATTTTAGAATCAGCATTCCAACTTTAGTTTTAATCAATATAAAAATCTAACTGAACCCATTTTTTTTCTTTTAAATTGTTCCCAACTATTATTAATCAATGGAAAGCCAAAAGGTTAACCTTGTTCCCAGATGGATCCGCTGTATCTCTGGCTCGGTCCACAGACACGGAACGTTTGTTTTCGAACATCTTGACTCTTGTTAGGACCGACTGTGGTTGCATGGCGGGGTCATCCTCGTGTAACTCCTTTCTGGCAGTATTAGACTTTGAAGTGTCCAGAGGGGAAAATGTGGTGACCTCTGATTTTGGGGGGGATGTGAGGCCGGTGTCAGAGTTTACAGGAGCAGAGTCATACTGCTGGGGTTTGTAGCCTTTGACGTGCTGTGTTTGTCCCTGGCTGTAGCTAGGCCGTTGGCCACTGGGGGAGCGGGCAGCCGGAGAGTGTGAAGTCAGTTGAGAATCCTGATTATAGTGCAGGTCTGGAGAAAGGGGTGGCGGGTCATCGTAGCGGGCAGGTCCCGGACCCGTGGGTTTCCCATAGCGAGGCCGTCCGTCGAATCCCTGCTGAGGTGGAGGTTCGTCGAAGCGGAGTGGAGGGGTGTACTGTGAGTCGAGGCCATCGCTGTATGGCAGGCGTTGATCGTAGCCCTGGGAGTTGGCAGTAGAGGGTGTCTGGCCGTAGGGGTTCCACTGTTGCTGGTCATAGTGAGGCACACTGTTCTCAAAGGGCGGAGAGTCATAGTTTCGGTACTTTGGTTCTAGATAACCACCGCCACCACTGACATCAAACCGACTAGGAGGGTGGTCATAATCTCTGTATGGCTGCTGATCCGGGTGATAGCCCTGCTGAGGGTTATAACTGCCAGGTTTCAGTCCAGGACCAGGTCTCCCTGTGCTGTCTGGGCTGTATTGATCCTTTTGAAACATCTATAAATACACAACAATGAATAAGGTTAGCAGCATCACAGGATCCACCAACCAACACACTGAACAAGGTAATATAATAAGATATGAAAGGATGAAGTAACTGAAAATATTAAAATCAGCTCTGTGAAATTAATTACAGAAGAGGAAACGAGTGGGGAAAGACCTGCAATAGAGAAACTGAGAGGGAGGGGTTACTAGTCAGATAATACAATCAAACAGAAATCACCAAAACACTGTACTTTCAAATGAAACACTGATTGTAGGAAATTAATTTGATATAGCAAACAAAATAATATACTACAAAACAATGGGATACATTTTTGCCTGAAGCATTTCCTGACCATTCATATGTTTTGTCATTTAACACGATTGACGCTGGATAGTATTTGCAGTTGTTACAGACCAATTTGGATTGATATTGCAACTATTTGATATGATTTAGAAAAATGACACCCACTGTCTTACAATAACCTTGAACATAACTTGCACATTACGCAAACATACTTCCAAACCGGCTATTCCAGAAGCAACTGTTAATTTTCCAGCAAAATCTGAGGTCTCTTGCGCCAAGCTTTTATGACAGGATTGTGGCTTTCGACATTCGAGATGCAGATGCATTGGTTGGAAAATTAACAGATACTTTTACAAAAACAAAGGCTGTGTTTTGTCAGCATTGGGAAAATACAGCACAGAGATCTACGTCTAGTGGCCATGCAAAGAGGTTTGACAACAGTGAGTGCTGCGAGACATTCACTGCGTCAGCTAACACTTCCACACTCACTGTTGCTCACCAGCATTTGCTCACACATGCACAAATGTAAATACACGCACACTCTCACACACATAAAACTCTGTCCTTCTGGGGGAGCACAGTGGTCAGCAGACATGCGGGGGGGAGGCGTGGGGGTTCAAAAAG